>OX383956.1:50907354-51507354 GCA_947532105.1 Athrips mouffetella
CCTATTCCTGGTAAACGTGAAATGAAACTATGAATTAATTGATGCTTTGTTTATTAAGTATTTACCTTCTCATATATAATTTATTACATGATCATATTCATATGAACGTTAACACATACGTATGTAAAACTAGCTGCATCGACAACCTCGTTCGGGTGGAGCTCTTGTCTCAGTGTATCATCTGTGCGTTCTTTTATCCAAGTATGATATATGGTATTTCACAAACATTGTACAGTTCATCACCTGAAATGATAAAATATTAAAATTAGTATTATTATATTTATTTAATAGCGGTCACATCTTATTACAAGTCCAATTTCACCAATGTCAAAGTAAATAATTTGTTACAAAATTATGGCGATGTCGCCAATTTCTAGTGGGGGATTTACACAGGAATTCACACCACAAAGACAAAGTCTTGTGTACTATAAGGACTCGGATAATTGATAGAGAAAGTTATTGAAGTCAAAATGACAGCCGCTTTTCACCATTCGAAACTCTCAGTAAAATGAATGTGTTTCAATCTTCCCTGTAACGTTCACCATAAAAGTCTGGATAACATCCTAGCAAAATTTGATATTAAACTCTTAAATAAACAGGAAGAATAAAAATTACAACATGTACATGACTGCCATCTTCAAATGCTGACAAACGACCCATCTAAAATTGGTATGTACTTAGTTTTCAAAATGAAGTGGCAAATTATATGTCATAACATTACCAATCAATAATTTCGCCTCATGTGGATGTTGTATGATGTATCAATGAATTATAAACGTATTTTTTAAAACATCGATAGTCGATAAATAATACAAATTTATAGTAGCACATCCTTATTTTCTGCTATGTTTTAAATACTCTGCTCCCGCAATTTATTAGGTGATCGTATAAAAACTTTGGCCAAAACAGTTTATTAAAGACAGGAAACTAGGTACTTACTTGGGCATTTTGGAAATCCACTGCAAATATCTGCCACTGTAAACAAAGTTGGCTGCGCAATAAGCCAATTTAGTGGCATGGTGGCCCATGTTCATAAAATTTTTCGCTCGAAATGTTTCGCACAAACTGCTTTACTAAGTAATTGATATTACTTTTGGTTTCACAGCTAGGAACCCAACACTTAAAGACACCCATTTTACACACACAGTTTAGTTTCGCTCATTATTTACAAATAAATCAAAACCAAAATAGTTATTATCTGATAACTGATAAGTGAGATAGATAACGGACAAAAAAATAAATTTAAAATTTAAAACAACCGCCGAAGGTGAAACATGCGCCAACAAGTAAACAAGTAAACGCCAACAAGTACAACATCATAGTTAACTCTTAGACTAGTACGCACCATCCAGCATGCACAATTAACAAAAAGGGATGCAGCTATAGGAAAGGAACGATTAGCGGTATAGAATAGGTAGGTACCTATGTTATACCACTATTTCTTTGGTGTTGCAAAACTTTGGTGCGTAGTAGGCTGCAAATTCTGTAATAAATAAGAGAAATAACCAGAATATCTTGGCTTTATTACTGACAACCTGACATAATCATGTCATTATCCCCCCCTTAAATCTCACATACAAAGTCCCTAAGGTACCCAGGTGGCTGTCTTGTCCTGGTCGACCGCCGCAAAAGGGGTTGTTCCTGAGAAGGAGCCGTTTTTTCCAAAAGTGGGGACTCGTCAACAACAGGGTCTTGTAAGAAACAACACCATAACTTTCAGATGGTGTCGTATATTGATAGTTGAAGTAACAAATCAATGCCACAACTAATAACTCTTAATTTATTTAGACGTGTGTCCCGTAGCACGGCCCAACTAAACCGAGACTGACTGAATCGTCATCGTCTCCGACGTTGTTGATGCGTTGACAGCCATTGGGGATAGCGGTTAAGATGGCGTTAGGGGTAGGGATAGGAATAGGGGTAGGGATAGGAATAGGGGTAGGGAGAGGGACAGGGAGAGGAAAAGGGAGGGGGGGGGGGAGGGGAGAGGGGCAGGGACAGGGATGGTTTGACGGACGGTTGGACAGATGGTTGGACGGACGGACGGACGACAGATAGACGGAAGGATGGATGGTAGAAAGAATCCCTCGCGGACAAAGTCGCGGGCAACAGCTAGTCTATCATAATTTAGGCAGCGTACGGCATCTAAACATTCGCAAATAATTATTTTTTGAAGATTTAATCGGAAAAGAGCTCATAACTTCAAAACAGCTATACAGATTTTCATTGAATAAAATCCATCCCGTTTAAATGAAAAAGTACCTACGATGTCGCACAAATATAGACATATATACACATGTTAAACTTATAACACTCCTCTGATTGCGTCGGGGGTTAATAAACAAGCGCGAAATGCAAGATGTCATGCCAGACGTGGTAGTGTCATGTCATGCGGCAAATCATTGACGTAAGAAAAACGAAAGGGCGTTTTTTTTGAAAGATGCGCGTTTTTCTTACGTCAACATTTTTATTAAACTCTCTTTGGTGAACACTAGCGCCGTGGTATTGCCAAATGTGGTACTAAAATTTTGAGCAGCCGATTTTAGACTTAATCGCTAAGTCATATAAACTAAAATTGAATGGAGTTAAATAACATCCACTGACTTTACACTGACGTTTCCATAGCGTGTTTGTGACTTGTTTGACAGATGTTGATATGGTTCATATTTTTTTTATGTATAGCTCGCCCGCAAAGGCATTGCGCTCTGAATCTATTATAAAATTTTGTACAGAACTAATATTTTAAACTTCAAATTAAGTAAAAGGATTGACTATTACGTTTTGTTTTTAGAGACACTAAATGAATAATTAATTAACGTCGAAATGAGCTGATAATGTACAGTCGATTTGTCGATTTTCATATAAGCGATTTGTTGCCCATCCCTAGTTCACTCCACTGCGCTTGTGTTGTAAAAATTTACAGAATACCAAAAAAAATTCTGTCAAAGCTGTAAGTGGAGCGAGCCCCTGAACGTACAAATTTACTTTTTCTGCCAAGTTATTCGAAGGTCGATATACTTCGTACGCAAAAAAAGTGGTCAAAACAGCGGTGTTGCCGTTCATACTTTTTCTGATTATTAAATTTTTGGTAGGAATTTGAATTATTTTATAAACAATTTAACAGAAAAAAAGTGTACGATACTTAAAGTAAATTAAGTAGTGAACATTTTGCAATAAAATACATGCGTATGCTAACGCATTTTTTAGTAAAATGCCTAGCTGGCTGCTGGATTTTATTGGTGAGCAGCGGTATGCCAAATTCAGTTAAATGTCAACGGCAATCTATTGCAGGCGTTTTGTGCAATGTATGAAATTCGATATACTTGTATGGTCTCTAGGCGTAGACAACGTATTGAGTAAATAACGAAAAATCTCTCGGGTGGTAGCACTGAAAATAAAACTGAACAAGACCAAGAATTCCGAAAAAAAAAACTTGGCACAAATTGCATGATATGTATGAATTCCCCTTCAGCTTTTAGTTTTTTTTTGTCTTATTTTAATTTCTGTATTTCAGTATTTTAATTTTTAGGTATCTTCAGTATTATTATTTATCTTTATTTTATTTTCAAAGTTTTAGCATACTTATTTATATTTTTTTCTATGTTGTTAAATATTTCTGTACCTACTGATGTTATATTTATATCTTTGTATTCCTTTATTTATTCTTTGTATTTTTCGTAGCAAGTGTAGCTGGTTTTTAGTGGGTTTTTGCACTTGTGCTTTTTTGGTTTAAATAGTTGGCTGTTGTTCGTCTGTTTTTTAGTAGCTCTGACAGTCGACGTCCACTTGTTTGTTCAAATCTACTAAGCAAACCGCAAATTTTCACAATATGTGGTATTTTTCTCACAGTAAAATCAGTTTCATTTTTAAATTGTTCCATGTGGAGATGTTCATGTCCATCATAACTTTTTATTTTTATTTATTTTTTATTTATTTATTTGGCTCTTCAACAATATGTACACTGTATAAATACAAAAAGACAAACATAACTTAAATCTAAGTGTCATATCACTTAAAGAAGAGCATAACATGCTCTGAATAATTTAATTAAGGACCTTAAATTACTTTATATTTAATACTAATTAGAAACATTAATACACCTACATTATACTCATAAGCATTAAATGAGAAAACAAAAACAAGCTAGCTTTGAAAAATGGTGCTAGATGCTGATACAAAAAATCTATAAGAGAAAAAGAAAAAAAGAGAAACTACTTAAAATTTCAGTATTGGCAGTAAGTTTTATGCTCTCAACTAGTGAGTACAATACTTTTTATCCTACTAATTGGTGTTACATTTAAGTCTATAGATTCTTGGAATACGTTATACAGGGAAAAAAATCTATAAAGTGATGAATGCTTTTTTAAGTTGGTACGACTGATAGGTTGTTGAAAAAGTTTAATGTTGGATGAACGTGGTAAGGTTCGAGGCACATTGAATTTGATTTTACGAAGAAGACTAGGACAATTAGTGGAACTAGTAACTAGTCTTTTGAGAAAGACCAAATCCAGCATTTGACGACGTTTCTCCAATGAAGACATTTTAAAGTGTATCAAACGTTCTTCGTACGACTTAAGTTGTTTAGCCAGTTTGCAATGGTAAGTCATATGCCGAAGGAATACTCTTTGTAATTTCTCAAGCCGATTTATATGAACTTTATAAGATGGTGCCCAAGCCACACTACAATACTCTAGTTGACTTCTGACTAAGGAGTAAAACATGATCTTTTTTTGTGACTGGGTTTTTAAAATTCTTACACTCTCTTAGAATAAAACCAAGCATTTTAGTAGACTTGACAATGACTGTATCTATATGCCTGATAAAATTAAGCTTGGAGTCAAGTTGAACGCCTAGATCACGGATGTGACTTACTTCCTCTAGCGTTTCCCCATTTAAACTGTAGTTTGTACATACTATGTTTTTATTACGAGTAAATTTAATGTGATGGCAATTGCCAACATTTAATTGTTTCCTATTTTTCTGACACCAATCTCTAAGCCTGTCTAGGTCATCTTGAAGTAACATAGAGTCGTTCAAATTTTTAATGCTTTTAAATACTTTTGAGGTACTCGGAAAACAAGTAATGATTCGAATTATGAAAACATTGACTTATATCCTTAATAAAAAGCGTGAAAAAACAAGGTCCGAGATGGGAACCCTGGGGATACCTGGGGAATAACTTGTTTTTGATGGGCGAATGCTTTTTTTTTCTTATTTGTAGGTATGTAAATATTGTATATTTTTTCTGTTTTGACGTGACGTTTTTTAATAATTACCTGTAAATAATAAAACACTGTTTATAATGTAGTATGCTTTTAATTGGCTCTATTTCGATACGATACCCTGTTTGGTTTCCCACAATCTTCAGAATATCATTGTCACCCTTTTTAGAAAGGGACACCGCGGTATCTTATGTTACTTGCTGTCAGCACAATTTTTCTACATGGCACTCAGTCCAGTTGTACGTATAGTACTTATCTAGTCCCTGGTGGAGCGTGTCTGCGGGCTTGTAAATCGAGATAGACCAGCAGCCAACATCGGTCGATTTGGTCTTTTTTGGATATTTTTTTGCAAAATCGAGACAAAAAAAAACGTATACGGCTTATTGAGTCACTATGTACAAGTAATCGTAGATTTCAGATTTTCTCTCCGGTGCATTCTTCAATACAATAAATACTAACCCGATACTATTAAACGAGCAATGAGTTTGTATATAGAGTGACTTTTAATTAGTTCTTGATAGCAAAAGATATGCATGTACTCATGATACTGAACAACTTTCCCTAAGGCACATAGGTCGAAATACGAAAAACCAAATTTGACCTCCCATACAAAATGCGCTATCAGTTGATGCGGTTTCTGTGGGAGGTCAAAACTTGATTTTCGTATTTCGACCTACGTTCCTTGGGGAAAGTTGTTCAGGATCATGAGTACATTCATACCTTTTTCTATCAAGAACTAATTAAAAGTCACCCTATATAGGTATATAAATATATAGGGTGACTTTTAATTAGTTCTTGATAGAAAAAGGTATGAATGTACTGACCAACTTTCCCAAAGGAACATAGGTCGAAATACGAAAATCTAGTTTTGACCTCCCATAAAAACTGCATCAGCTGATAGCGCATTATGTATGGGAGGTCAAACTTGGTTTTTCTTATTTCGACCTATGTTCCTTGGGAAAAGTTGTTCAGTATCATGAGTACATGCATATCTTTTGCTATCAAGAACTAATTAAAAGTCACCCTATATATATATACAGGGTGTTAATTTGATTGCGTGCCATAGCTTAAGGGGTGGTTCAGTAACGATAAAGAAACTCAAAAAAATTATAAAAAAAAATCCGATTAGGGTTTATGAAATGCTTTTTCAATTTTATTTTGTAAAAATGATATATTGTAACGATGTCAAATAAAAAAAAAAAAAAAAAAAAATATAAATATAAATATTTTTGATCTAATTGTGTTGTTTAAGGTCAAGCAGGTTATGAACTTCTTCATTGGTCATCAACCTTTTTCGTAATATTTTTTAATACATTACTGGTATCCCCGTCTTTGACACATTTTTATGTCATGCTAAATGTTTTTTTAAATCGCGTATATTTTCTGCAAAAACAGTGAAATATTATAGAGTAAATGGCTGCAAAATTGATAGTTATGCTATTTGCGGAATATTCTTCTATGGGTATCCATTATTCCTTTACTTTTTCTATGAAAAAGCCGAACTGTTTTACGTATGAAGTAGGGTGGCTGTAATGTACGATATTTGAACACAAAGGAAACTAAAAAGGTACAACCACATCAGTATTGTGGGATGTGAATCTGCAGAATCAGCCCATAAAACTGAACAACTTGTCCCAAAGAACATTATGATGAAATAACATTACGATGAAGATATCTGAATCTAAACATGAAAGAGAAAAACAGCTTGCATTAGTTTTTAGAGCGTTCATCCGATAAAATCGCGCTGGAGTCAAAATTTACGATTTTCGCCGAAGGATAAAACAATGCAGTTCTCAGTTTTCAAAGAAGACATTAATATCATATTAGATATACTTTTACGATCTGCTTTTTGGTTTAAAAACATCTCAAAATATTGGGATATTTTTCCAAATAGAACAGTTTTTTAACACGTCCGTTTTTAACTTAGCGCTTGACCGTCTACGCAGATGCGAGATTTATGAAGGATCAAATGCTACAAAATAAAAATTACCATTCAAAAATTCAGGATATTGTTTAGTTTTTCGTTTTAAAAAAAAACTCTATTTAGGTAAAAAATCATTCAAAAAAACTACAATCAAAAGTGACATTTTCAGCGGGATATTAACCGTGTCATTTTAAGCGAAAATGTAAGACATTATTTTTTCTTTTTGGACATAGCATGTGAAATCATTCATACTCTAAAATACTGTATCTTTTTTTTTTTTGAATAAATTGTATTTATATTTTACTGTGAATTATTTAGTGCTCCTATAAAATCGATGTTATAAAAAGTTTTTATTATAACTAGTAATTCTACAGGGTGAATTTGAAAACATTCGACAAATTTATAGATTGAGTTCAGACCACGAAACTGAACAACTTTCCCCAAGGAACATAGCTCGTCAGACGTAAAAAAAAATTCGATCTCCCATACAAAATATATGGTCAGCTGACTAAATTTACTATGAAATGGTAAACATTTTTTTTCGTCCGATGACCTATGTTCCTAGGCAAAAATTGTTCAGTTTCGCAGTCTGAAATCAATCTCAAAATTTGTCGAATGATTTCCATTTCACCCTGTAGATATGCTTAAATATATTTTTCTATAAGTATTTTGTATAGATTGACATTTTTGAATTCGTAATATCTTTTGAATGGAATATCCGATTTGAATATTAAAAAGTAGTCTACAATCTCCAATTTTTTCAGATAGGTTCTTACAACATTATTTTGTTCTATCATCAATAGTTTCTGTAGCGCATGCATTGAAAGACATATTACGGCAAATTTTTAGGGTTCCGTACCTCAAAATAAAAACAGAACCACTCACAAAACAGATCACTTTGTTGTACGTCTGTCTGTCAAGACCATTTTTATTACGAACGGGTAAAGGTATAAGGTCGGAATTGATTACGAATATTAAGGTCCGTAAACCACACAAGATCTGAAAATTATTTTTTTTTACAACGACGCAATAAAAAGATATGGCTTTTTATATCCTCCATACATTTATGCACTAAAGCAAAACCTAGAGGGTACTTCCCGTTGACCTAAACTTATGAAATTAGGCAAGAAGCTAGGTCTCACAGTACAAATAAAGGGAAAAGTCTAAAATCATTAAATATTACAATTTTTCTCGCAACTGATAGTAACCAATTAAGGTGAGCTCCCGTTTCAAGAACTTTTCTATAAAAGAGGGGTCAAGTTGGACGATCGCGGAGTTTTTAAAGTCAAAGAGCAAAAGCTTTTAGTATGTGGCTTTTAGGCTTCTTCTGGGCAAGCTCGTTCCATCGTCGACCTCATTTCTGTCTTCAAGACTAGATCGAGGTCAAGAGTAAGCCCATTGATAATAGTAAAATATATATATATATCATATGGTAGATAGGTACGGAACCCTTAGGGTGCGAGTCCGACTCGAACTTGGCCGGTTTTTTTCGCCTTGGGTTACATTATTGAAGTTTAAATATTATGTTTCTAGTAATAAATATAGCATATGTTACTCAGGAATAATGTAGCATTCTACCAGTGAAAAACCACGTGTTTCTTTACTTGTTATTATTAGCTAAAATCCAAATTTCAAGTACCTCGTGTCAAAACTGTAGGATTTGAACTGGCAAAAAACTCCTGATGTGATGGCCTGATGGCCATAAAAAATGTTTTGCCACAACAACCAACCACTTTACAATGATGTTATAACAAGTATCGTGATTGTAGACTGCAACTTAAACTTACAAAGGCAAAACGAGTAGAGCAAGATCAGAGCGGTTTATCCCTTTCTAATTCTTGCCATACCTACTATCGAATTTTGCACAATTTCCGTGCAAAAAGTTAAGTTCTGCATCCACGTGTTTTTATTTATACTTTATTTTAAAATAAGTTGTGCATTACTAAGCCCGCAAAATAAAAAGTTATTGATTTTTAAATTAAAAGCAGTCTTTTTCTTAAACAAGTTTAGTAGCTGCGGAAGACTTTTTTATTTAGTTTTATCTATATCTAAAACATTTGCTAAAATAATTTTCTGGTATCCCTTTGCATGCCATGTTGTTGATGTCACTTGTCATCACAACTTCGTTTCTTAATCTTGAGATCTTGTGGATGTTTTATTTTTATTTTGTATTTATGTTTGCTGTTTTAGGAAAAGTGGATTATTTGGTGGTTGCGGCATAAACATTCACAGGTTAACCATTAAACACAAAAAAGTGTTGCATATGAACAAGGGTGACCATGCCATTACATCTGTAGAAACAAATTACTTGCGGCGCAGCCATCACCATGTATTTATTATTTATCGGGACAGAACTAGAACAACTACCACCTAGCGGGTTTGAAAGTAACGGCGCCGTGTCGTGAAAATAATGTTTTAGTGCCTACGGGGACAAAGGTTCCCTTTCCTCTCCGCAGACGCAAACTCGCATACTGAAAAGAATCGTCAGATGAAAGAATGCTAGAATACACGTGTGATCTAGACAATTCTTTGTTGTTGTTGTTTAATCTTTATTGCACGATAATTACAAAAATACTATTCTCGGCAAGACGACATGCAAAGGCGGACTCATCCCTACGTGAGATCTCTACCAGTCAATCTTAGAGTGACTAAAGGATAAAGTATAATGATGCAGGATGCAAGCGTGCAAACAGAGAAAACCATGAAAGAAAATAAGACTAATTTATATGAATGAAAGAAACGTAAATACATACTCATCTTAGTAAAAAATAAACTGTAACAATTACTAGTAGCTATAATAAAATTAAATAAAATACCTACCTACCTTAAAAAGTTCAAATCGCCGACCCTGCTCTAAAAATCGCAACGCGCACTCGGCGCACCTATTGTAAACGAGAAAAATAATAGGTCTTTACCTATGAAATTGCCGAAATTTTCTTACAGATTAATGAGATCATAATTCCTATAATTCTCATGCAATTTTTTTCATTTGTCTTATATTTGAAAGTTGACTTCAAGTTAAAAGGTAGGTAGTTGAATTTACGCATAAAATAAAGCTTTTATTTTTAGTTTGATATATAAAATTAAAGGTTCGAAAATTGTTCGTCTTAAATGTCGTCCGATTTCATCATTAGATTTGTTATATTTTTTTACAGATAATATTTTTCGAGAATTAAGTTTAAGCTTCTGTTACCTTAATCAATAATGCTTAAAAAAATAAAATAAATTGTATTTACAATTCCTAAGAAAAATGCAAAAATGTTAGTACTGAAAATTGAGTTTACCTAAAATTCGCCATAGAAAACGGCAATTTCATAGGTAAAGACCTATTAGTTACCTTCATGCGCGCTGCGACTCTGGCGAGGGTTGACACAATTAAATTTTAATATAAGTTTTTTATTTCTGTTTTTTTATTCTTTTTTAGGGTTCCGTACCTCAAAAGAAAAAAACAGTACCCTTAAAAGATCACTTTGTTGTCCGTCTGTCTGTCTGTCTGTCTGTCAAGACCCTTTATCTCACGAACGGGTAAAGGTATCAGGTTGAAATTAATACCATATGTTAGGATCTATGAACCACACAAGATCTGAAAATTTCAATTTTTACAACGACGCAATCAAAAGATATGGCATTTTATGTCCTCATCTCCATACATTTATGCAAAAAAGTAAAACCTACAGGGTACTTCCCGTTGACCTAAAATTATGAAATTTGGCAAGAAGCTAGGTCTCACAGTACAAATAATGGGAAAAGTCTGAAATCATTAAATATTAGAACTTTTCTCACAACTAATGGTAACCAATTGTGGTGAGCTCCCGTTTCAAGAACATTCATATAAGAGAGGGGTCAAGTTGGATGGTCGCGGAGGCGAATTATTAAAACGGGAACACTTACAAACTTGAAAATTGGTATGTTTATAGTGCATAAGCTATAAAATAACAACAAATAATAGAATTTGGTCAAGCGCGTGTCTGACTAAAAAAATCTAGCACATTAACTTACTGAAATTCCAACTAATACAATTATGATTATGTGGTGGTACGGAACCCTCGGTGCGAGAGTCCGACTTGCACTTGGCCGGTTTTTTGTTGTTTAAACATGCTTATTGTTCTATATTCTACTTATTGAACAAGTGGTTAAAAGGAAATCGGTACTTTTCCTTAAACCCTGTATAAATCTTTTTCACTTTGAAAGATTATTTAACATGAAGGTTGTTCTTCTTCGTTCATTTACCTGCATGTTTGCCGTAAAAATTGATTTTTGACCACATCTAAACTACCCTCTCCTTGGGAGTTGTAGTATTGTATACGGGTACGCGACCCCGGCTCCCCGAGCTATTACTATTTCATCCCGATCCTTCCGAGAAAGTAATATCCTTCTTACCCAATTCCTTTCCTATACCAATTATTCCTGTCCCATGAAACCTATCCCTCCCATTCCTTTTATTCCTGCCCATTCCGCCAATCTAAGGTTGACCGTGCCGATGGATGCGTGGCTAGAGGCGAGTCTAGTCGATAGCGGTCACAACGCCCTGGGCCCGGGCGAACCCAGAAATAGGCTAGCCTTGTCCTGGTATGCGGGGCTCTGCCAGGATGGACCACCTGAATATCCCTTGCTGCTCGTGGGAACGCAATGGATTCTACTAAAATTATAAATTCGAATGGCGGCGATGTGATTCGCAACGCATCACGTCCCGTTCCTCGCGGAGGCGAAAAGCGGACTACGGAGAGCCGCTTTGCTACGATGAATGTCAGAGGTGGAATGAATGGCAAAATAGATGAAGTATGTCAGATGATGGATGAAAGGCGTATAGACGTACTGTGTGTGAATGAGACTAAACGGAAAGGTTGTGACACCACAGAACATGGCCCTAACACAGCGTACTGGTCTGGTGTTCCCAGTACCAGCAGAGGCTGTCAGGGAGTCGGTGTCATACTTTCCGAAAGAATGGTAGAGTGCGTGAAAGAAGTCGAGTGTGTGAGCCCAAGACTCATCTGGGTCAGGCTAAAAGTCGGACTGACTCGAATCTTCGTTCTGGGTGCATATGCACCTACGGATATGGGTTCGCGAAGGTCTCTAAAAGCCCAAAAAGAGATAGATGAGTTTTGGGAAAGTATGAGAGATACATTAGGGAAATGTGAACAGAATGAACGAGTTATCATGCTAGGTGATTTTAATGGATGGGTAGGAAGAAAGCGTGACGGTTATGAAAGAGTTGTTGGTAAGTTTGGTGATGAACGTGTGAATGAAAATGGTGTAAGTCTGCTTGAGATATGTTTGGAATGGAATCTTTTTGTGGCAAACACTATGTTTAACCACAAAAGGATCCATATGTATACAAGAGAGGAGGGTGATGCGAGAAGTATGATCGATTTTGTAGCTGTGGATGAAAGATTGAGGAATAGGGTTCTGGACGCTCGCGCATATCGCGGAGTCGGCATCGACACAGACCACCACCTGGTTGTAACCCGAATTGGTGGTCTATTTAATCGGTGGCGGCATAAAGCACAAGAGCAGACGAGTGTTTTGGAACGAATTAAAGTGGAGAGATTGCAAGAGGAGGATGTCAGAAGTGAATACTTGAAAGGCTTGAGTGAAAGATTTGAGAACCTAGATAAAGTGAATGATATTGAATGCTTGTGGAATGAATTTAAAGATGGAGTAGTAGGAGTAGCTGTCAATGTTTGTGGGGTATCGAAAAGGAGAAATGGTGGAAAGAAGAAGAATGTGTGGATGGATAAAAGTGTACAGGCAGCTGCTTGTGAGAAGAAGAAAGCATGGTTAGATTGGTTAGCTGTAAAAGCTAATCAAAGAATGCAGAAGGCCACAAGTGATGATGTTAGTGTAGCACGAAAAGAATATAAACGAGTGAAAGGTATTGTGAAGGATGTTGTAGAAAGAAAGAAAGAGGAGTGTAAGGATGAGTTTAACAGAAGGCTTTCTGAGGATTTCCAGTCAAACCAAAAGTTTTTCTGGAAATCCATACGGACAGCCCGAGGAAAGTTTGGAACATCGGAGCTGAGTAAAATCAGAAGCCAGGATGGAAGTATTATAAAAGGTGAAGAATGTGTGCTGAAGAGATGGAAGGAATAATTTGAAAGTCTGTTTGAGAGAGAAGAAGCAGAGGCCAGCGTACCGAGGTCTTCTGTGGAAATGCATGAGAATGAATATGAGAGTAATGTAAGTGGGATAAGTATGGATGAGATTATGAAAGCAATGAAAAGTATGAAATCAGGTAAAGCAGGTGGGTATGATAGAGTGTCGGTCGAAATGTTGAAGGCTGGGCGAGGCATTGTGGCTAGTCAGCTGTACCGCCTTTTCAACCTGTGTTGGACGAACGGCCAAGTACCAGGTGACTGGTGCAAGGCTGTGATTGTGCCGCTGTACAAGGGAAAAGGGTCACAACAGGACTGCAAAAACTACCGCGGGATAAGTCTTCTCAGTGTCGTCGGCAAACTGTATGCAAAGGTTTTGATTGAAAGAGTGATGAAAGATACTGACGAAAAAATGTGGGATGTACAAGCGGGATTCAGAAAGGGAATGGGATGTACAGATCAGGTCTTTTCCTTGCGGTGCATAGCTGAAAAGTTTTTGGCCAAAAACCAAAAAGTCTACTGCGCGTTCGTGGATTTGGAAAAGGCCTATGACCGAGTGGTGAGGAATGAATTGTGGTCAGCATTGTCTATGTATGGGGTGAATGGTCATCTGATTCAAGCACTGAAATCTCTCTATAAGGATTCCAGTGCTTGCGTCAGAATAAACGGGGCCTACACTGAATGGTTTAGCATCGAAAAAGGTGTTAGGCAGGGATGTGTAGCGTCACCTTGGCTGTTTAACCTATTCATGGATAATTGTTTGACTGATCTGAAAGAGAGTATGTGTGGACTGAGAATGAATGAGTTACTCATCAAATGTCTTCTCTACGCTGATGACCAAGTTATACTTGCGTCATCTACTGAAGAGTTACAGGAGATGGTAACAATGATGAATGTGGCTTTTGATAGGAAAGGAATGAAAGTTAATGTAAGCAAGACGAAAGTAATGGTACTTGAAAGAGAAGAGTGTATGACAGAGTTTACTATATTAGTAGGTGGTGAACAAGTTGAACAAGTGAAGGAGTTTGTGTATCTGGGTTCTAAGTTTACGAGAGATGGAAAGTGTGAAAGTGATATCGAAAGAAGGGTGAATGCTGGAAACATGGTGAATGGTGCTCTGCATGCTTTTATGAAGAGTCAGAAGGTGTCTCACAAGGCTCGTCTGGCTGTTCATAGAGGCGTTTTGGTACCAACACTGATGTACGGCAGTGAAAGCTGGGTATGGCAGAAAAAGCATGAAAGTAGAATTAATGCAGTAGAAATGAGAGCGTTGAGGAGTATGATTGGTGTGAAACTGAGTGACAGGATTAGAAATAGTGTGATAAGAGAACGTTGTGGCGTAAAAGAAGACGTAGTGACTAAAATTGAGAAAGGGATGCTGAGATGGTTTGGTCATGTAGAGAGGATGAATGAAGGAAGATTGACGAAAGAGATCTACAAGGCGAGAGTGAATGGAAACGTTGGAAGGGGAAGGCCTCGGCGAACATACCAGGACCAAATTCAGGACGTTCTGAATAAAGGCCAGGTTAAAAGTACCCTAAACCGACGAGCATGTATGAAAGGATTGATGAAAGTTCAGGAAGCAAGGGAAGTATGTCAAGATCGTAGCAGGTGGAGAACTGTGGTCTCTGCCTACCCCGACGGGAACAAGGCGTGATGTTATGTATGTATGTATTGTAGCGTTATCGCTCAAATTCCTTTTTCGTGTTCGATACTTTTTGCTTCTTTCTCGATGTATTGACTGGCTGTTTGGTTTGTATTCTTTGACAGTGGATTCAAAATTTTGATTTTCCTTTCTCGGTGCTTATTATTTGTTTGGATACAATAGATATTGTGTCAAATTGATCTGAATATTTAGTAAATTTATATAATACATCAAGATAAATCATATAAAAATCAAATCAAAATATTTTTTAAAAAGTTATCTTCAAGCAACAGTTTTTTTCATGCACAGTTTTCTTTCCGTCTTATTTTTGCCTACAATTTTCTAAAGCTGCCCGATTACGGGCAGAAGGTTCCGGCAAGCACCTGCAACACTGCCAAGCCCTGTCTCCAGAGAGACAATTTGACATCTGCTGCTTGCACCGTGCTCTCAGCCGCTGCACCACTTCAACTGCGGGATTCCTAGCAGCACGGGAGGACGCCACGAACTGCGCATAACTAACTACAACCAAACACCAGATATTTAAACCATTTATATTATTAGTTTTAAGTTTCTTTCCAAAATTCAAAAAAAGGCCTCCAGACGCGCCATGATTTATTTAGATTCGAATCTTTGGCAGTAATTTTTAAACTTTTAGAACATTTATCCGCGATACATTGCGGAAGGTACGACTATGACCATATTTAACTAGTCGCTATAGTAATAAGTTAGGTGGCCACTTAAAGTTATCACTAGACTTTTCCAAGCGATACTATCTAGTAGCTATAGACGGAGCGTTTTACCTGATGCACGCATCGCGGATTCCTTTCAAAATTTATTTGTCTTATTTTTAACACCTAACGTTGATTTTTAATATTTTAAACAATATTATATATTTATATTTAATCTCCGATCGTACAATCAAATTTAAACTTTATTACGTTGGTTATATAATAGTGAAATTATACAACAAAACTGTGGTCAATCTGTTTTTATTAAAATATTGTGTGTTATATTTCTTTGTTTGCTTGATTAGTTTAAGGTAAGTTAACTCTTACTCTATTTTTATCTAACTGCAGTACATCAACAATTTAATTTACTTTATTTCACTGCAGTATGTACTATATTTGACGCTGCATCCGAAGATATATGTTATTCACTGAGTAATACATTCTTCAATGTCCTAGGCATCGCACAATATTTCAAAGCTGTAGGTAAAAAATCTAATCATAAAATAGTACTAAAACCACAGCTGTAGTTTTTGTACCTTCCCACGCCGCCCTGGCAGCGCCAGTTTTTTTCAGAACTCGTTATATTTTTCACAAAAGTAGTCAAAATTTCAAGCGGCTTTGCTGTTGTTTGCGTAAACTAATTGCAATAAAACAAAGTTAATATGTTGCATGGCAATAAGCCAAATGTGTTATTGAAAACTCGTTTAAAGTGAAAATGGTTATAAAATGAAAGATCGTGCATTTGGAATGACGGTTCATTTTGAAAGGTTTCCAGTGCAATCGGATTTCATTTGTTAAGTCTGCAAATTGTAATGTTCTAATAAATGCTTAATTCTAACAAAGTAATATTCATTTAGGTAACAGTTTTCAGAAGAACGAAAAAAATAAACAAAAGCGATTGAATGTTGCTCTGGTGTCTCACAAACTTATAAAAACGCGTTGTATGAAGCTTTCTTTACAGATAGTTTCCCTTATTTCTGTTTTTAAACAAATCGTCACAATACTTGTCCCACTCAACAAACATAATATTGTGGACACCCTATTAGACAAATTTCCTACATCCCATTTCACATCCTACTCGGCTCGCATTACTTTTGGCAGAGTTCAATCACGATAAAAACGCCGAAGCGGTGCTTTTTTAAAACATCAATGCCACTTTATTATTTGTACTCTTTTTTGAAAACGAAGGATTTTTCAAGTAATGATTACGAAAAAGATTCGACTCTTATATTAATTAGTGAAATACTAACAATAACATAGTTAAAAACTTATTATTACGCTGATAATGTTCAATCGATTTCTCGATTCTTATGTACGCAAATGGGTGGTCATCCCTATGTCATCTCGACCCGCTTGTGCTAATGCGACAGAATACCAAAAATTTTGCGTGCGTGATCTGATGCGTTCGGGAAGTGAGGGCTGATTCGTTCGGGAGGTTATGGGCGACATTTGATAAATTGGGAATAGCACTCCTGAACCGATTAAACCGAGGTTTTAAGTAACGTATTTGACTTACTCCATGCAACATGTATACTTAGTTAGTTCCATTGCAAACGGTTCACTCAGACAGAAGATTCACTAAGTTTCAAGCGGCGGCCCTAATAACTCACAAACTACTAAACGGATTTAAACGTGGTTTTCAATAACGTATTTAGCTTTATTCCTTGCAATGTATTAGCTTATTTTCATTGAAAACGGTTTACTTAGACAGAAGATGCACGAAGTTTCAAACGGCGGCTCCAATAGCTCACAAACTACTGTACCGATTCCAACTGGCATTTCCATGACGTGCTTGGATTAAGTACTTCCGTGCAGCATATAAGCTTAGGTTAGTTAAAAACGGTTCAGTTATATAGAAGTTTCACAAAATTTCAAGCGAAGGCGCGAATAACTCACAAACTTTTGAACCGATTCAAACGTGGCTTTCAACAACGCGTTTGGCTTACTCCTGTGCAATATATAAGTTTAGTTTTATTGCGATAGGTTCACTTTGACAGAAGATACGCAAAGTTTCAAACTGCAGAAATAAGAACTCACCTACTGAACTGATTTAAACGAGGTTTTCAATGACGTGTCGGGCTTCTTTCTGTGCAACATATAAGCTTTATTTCATTGCAAACGGTTCAGTCAGACAGAAGGTTCACGAAATTTTAAGCGGCCGCACAAATACCTCACAAACTACTTGAACGACTCAAACGGGGTTTTCAATAACGTATTTGGGTTGCTTTCGTGCAATATTTAAACTTTGTTTATTGCAATCGGTTCACTCAAACAGAAAAAAGGCGAGTTCAAAGTTTCAAGCGGTGAAGCCGACCCGAAATCAAACAAAGCTTATAATTTTGAACGGAAGAAAGCCAAATACGTTGTTGAAAATTCCGTTTGATCCGGTCCAGTTGTTTATGTAAAAGTCGTGGGTACAGCTAAATATTGGTAAAATCTAGATTTAGTTTTATGATAAAAAAATCTATCTGTTTCGTCATGGTGATGCAACAAATGTAAATAATAAAATTATGAACGTTCTAGAGTTTTTCGACGAGGGCACTGACTTCCACAACCCAGAGGACAAACCAGACTTAAAACTAGGAGTTCGTTCCAAATCAGGTAGAAAATACTCTGACAGCAGGATACCGTTATATGACGTTCTTATGTGTGGTCGAAACAGACTGCTGTCAAAGGTAATTATTACCCGTTTTGGAACCCAACCTAGATTGGGCTTTGTCAGGTACCCCGAGGTCAGGTAAGCGATCAACCTGGCTGTCAGAGTTTTGAGGCCGCCAAATGGCCGTTGACTTGGCTAAACGACTTCTATCAGTGATAGCAGCCTGAACCATAGGCTCAACGTACCTTTAAAAGCACGGAAGCGCTTTAGTTGTTGTGCTACTAGCGGTCATCCATCCAGGCTCTGACCACGGCCAACGTTAATAAAGTCCCATGAAACTTCCACTAAAGGACAAGGATCTCCCTCCAGCGGGCTGAGCACGCTGCCCGAGAGAAAATATATCTCGGAGAAATGTCAGTTTACCTGAGGAATTATGACATCTAATCTATCACCTCCAAACGCGAAGAAATGTCAGTGGAAGAAAATGTAAAGCAAGTTCACAAATTAAGTTTTACAGAGATAGCTTTATACACGAACGAATACATGTAGCCGTCCACTGCTTAGCTATGGCTTGGCTGTCAAAAAAACTTGACCACGCTTAAAGTAGTTAAATTGGCAACACTGGTTCTTTAATCTATGGGCCTAGATAATTTGACAACCTCCCCCTCCCTCTCCCTATCCCCTACCCCTTTTCTTATTTTACCTACAGCAAAATTGTTGTAGTTTTCGTAATCTACGACCCCATAAACCATACAAACAGCACCCTTATTTATTTTTATACATTTAAACCCTATCAGACCCCAACCCCATCCCCAGGGCTATTTCACATCGACCACGTTGGATTTCAAAATTGATGTATTTTTCGTAATCAGCGACCCGATAAACCACGCAAACGAACGACACCCATATTGATTTTTATACATTTCAACGCTATCGCACCCTAACCCCATCCCCAAGGGATGATGGTATTTCACGTCCACCAATTTCAAAATTGTTGTAGTTTTCATTATCAGCGACCGCCCGATAAACCATACAAACGACACCCATATTGATTTTTAGACTTTTTGGACCATATTGGTTTTTAGACTTTTTCACCCCATTTTCCTCTTTTAGGGGTTGAATTTGGGGTGGAATTTCAATAACAGTGATGTAAGTTCCACAGAACTACAACCCTACTGCCTAAATAATAAATTTAGTGGATTTTACTTGAAAAATGAAGGATTTTCAACTTCATCCCCCTTTTCACCCCTTAGGGTGGGGAATTTTCAAAAACCCTGAGACACGTAAACTTAATTTATAGTCATCAGCCTAAATACAAATAATGAAGATCCTAACTGACGGACTTTCATACAAACTTTCATCCTCTATTCTACCCCCTTGGGGTTGGAATTTTGTAAAACCCTTATAGTGCACCTTTAGACTTCATAAGGAACCTACGTGCCAAATTTGGAATCTCTAGACCAATCGGTTTGGGCTGTGTGTTGATATGTCAGTCAGTCAGTCAGTCAGTGAGTCAGTCAGTCACCTTCTTCTTTTATATATAGATTTAAATAAATATTGTTAAAGCGGAAAGAGTTTTCCAAGTTACCAATTTATTTCGTGCGTTTTTCTACCGTGATCTTCATGGTTTCCAGTTTTGAAGTCAGCATTGTTATTTTTCCTTTTTCTGGTAAGCATTTTTGTCAATCCTTTTAGTGTGTTGCCTTTAGGGTTTTCGTTTTCCCTTTCTGATTTTTCTTTTCCTTAATGCAGTAAACGCTGCCCGAGTATACTTTCGGGCTTCGGCGTTACCAGCTGCCAGCGGCAGGTTCAGCGTGTTATTGAGCTGCAGAAAAGCTACGGTGACTTCGTCGCTCTCCTTTGCTACAGTTTGACAACGCGGCCTCAGTACTACCGGAGAAAGCTAGTTGGTCTGCACATCTTGCTGTGTGGGATCTTCGGTGGACGACCGAGCAACACGATATAAGTCCAGATAATTATTTTTATTGCCTCGTCTCTTCCTAAATTCTAAAAGCGCCTCGGTCGCGCCTAGTTTTCTTTAGGCTAGTATCTTTGGCCATAAAGCAACTTTTTGGTAATTGATCCGTGATTTATTGCGGAAGAAATGCCTGTATGTTAGCTTTAACATAGGACAAGTGGCGACATAAACGTATTTCTACAGTAACTTGGCAATTTACTAACAGGTTTTACACATAGCGTTTCCTACGCACGTGTAACGGATAAAATAACAAAAATCCCAATTAGTAACAATAAATTCTTACTTCACGGTTATAATTTAGACTACATTTTTCCTTATTTAAAAAAATGGAGATTAACTAAATAGACTGGGATGAATTTCATAGTTTTGCTCTCCTTCTTAGGGTCAGAACTTAAATGGGACCAGATCTGACAGTCAACTTTTTCTGGGGTTTTCAACACCGCAGAATTCAAAAATCAATGTTGTCAAGCCGAAATCCTACTAGTCCAAAAAAGTCAAACAATAACCTAGGCTAAATTACTGTAAGAGGTTTCTTGTTTTAAAAGTGTTCCTTAGGTCCCCCTGAACATATCTGGAAAATTCTCCGTTGATCCCATGTACGTACGCTCCCCCCTCCCCCTCAAACAGGTCCCTGATTTTAGTTTTTGTCATTTATCTCAGAAACGGTTAAAGATAGATAAAAATCGTAAACGTTAATTCAAACGTTATAAAATTACCAACCCGTTGACTCCTGTTTTATTTCAATGTAACCTATAGCTGAAATATAGGGTTAAGTTAGCACTTACAACTGCTTACCAAGCTTCTGGTAATAGTTGTCTAAATTAGTAGGATTTCGAACATTTTGGTGCAAACTTAACATATTGAAAAATGCTTTTAGGAAGTTCGAAATGAGGATATAACGATTCATTTGATTTATATTTTTCAAAAGTTTGTTCAGCCATTTCCTACCAGGAATAGGCCAAACTTGGTATGTTTTGAAAATATTTTTAAAATTTTTAGGAAACTAGTGACTGAAATATGTACTATATTTTTAGAATCGGCTCAAAAACCCCTTTCATTAAATACCCCAAATGATAGGTTTCTGTAAAATAAAAATAAAATGATGACGTCATAACTCTCCCATCATACATAAATGGAATTTCCGATGCTCCGAGTCATATTAGTCTAATAGGACTAAGAAACAAGTGTACGAAGTAACACAATTCTAATATGTAACGCCCTGAGATTACACGATCCTCTAAGACTATTATTGCCTACACTACGACAGCCTCCGTGGTGTATTGGTTAGAGCAATCGGCTCTGGATCCAGAGGTTCTTGGTTCAATTCCAAAATCACTTTTCCAGACTATCACAGTTTGGCAAGGACATTGCAGGATGAATCACCTGATTGTAAGATAATTAAGACGACTTCTTGCTTTGCAATGCATGCTTAACAGAATATTATGAAATTAGCATTTAAAGGCTACAAAAGTCCTTTATGTTATAAAACGCCTGCTCGATCAACCAGCGCTTTAATTTAATTTTAAACACATCGTCACTATTGACCTCAGTTATAGTTTTGGGTATTCGATTGTAAACTGACGGACCCAGCTCATGCGTTACTTTAGTTAGACGATTTCACCAACTTGTTCAGCAGGCTAGTGATCAAGTTCGTCTTATCACGCGTATTGAATGTGTGAATATCCTCATGTCTCTTATAAAGACTGTGATTTTTTCTCACATACAATGCCGTGTGTAAGATTATTATTATATTCTTTATTGCACAATTAACATACAGAGAATTACATACAGGAGGACATTTACAAAGGCGGGCTTATCTCTACAAGAGAGTTCTTCCAGCCTACCTAAGGTCGTGTCGTGAGAGAAAATGTTTGTTTAGCGGGACACAAGTGTGGAGTGAGAATTTCAAAAAGAAAATAATATATATATATATATATTTTACTAGCGACGGGAGAGTTAATATTCCCTTTACCTGATGTATAGTTGCACAGAGGTTCCATTTCCTCCTTGGACGGAGTAGGTAGATGCCTGACGTCGCGATGGCGCGGCACAGCTAATAATTAATGTTTAATGTGGCAGCCGCTCCACTCGCGCCTAACGATAGCGGCGCACCACCTATGTACAATCTGGTATAAGTTTAGAGGGCGCCCGAGCGTGGTGTCTACATACATACATACATAACATCACGCCTCTTTCCCGTTGGGGTAGGCAGAGACCACAGTCCTCCACCTGCTACGATCTTGACATACTTCCCTTGCTTCCTGTACTTTCATCAATCCTTTCATACATGCTCGTCGGTTTAGGGTACTTTTAACCTGGCCTTTATTCAGCGTGGTGTCTGTCTATTGCATATGCCAGTAAACTTCTGTCATATTAACTTCCTTCTTTTTATTGTCAATGGGCTTATTCTTGACCTCGATCTAGTCTTGAGGACAGAGATGAGGTCGACAATGGGATGAGCTTGAATAGATTCGGGTTATATGAACTCGGGAACACAGACGCAGGTAGAGAATTCCACTCTTTGGCCGTGCGCATTACAAAAGATGTTTCAAATCGCGTTGTGCAAATGTGTGGAATATAAATCAAGTGTGGGTGTAATCCTGCGGTGCGTCTGGACTCCCGATGGTTTTTTTTTTAAATGTTATAAGTGAGCAAACGAGCAGGTGGTCACCACCGCCCATAGCACCCACTGTCTTATTAATGGCATATTTTGACACTAATAAGACAGCAAAGCGCGTGGCTCACTTTGAGAACTAAGATGGTATCTCTCATGTGCCAGTAATTTCACTGGCTCACTTGCCCTTCAAACCGAAACACAGCAGTGCAAACACTGCTACTTCACGGCAGAAAAAAGCAAGGGGGTGGTACTTCCCCAGACGGACTTTCCACAAAAGCCCTTCCACCTAAGAAATAAATTTGTTTATTTTAGTAAAACAATACTAAAAAACCGGCCAAGTGCGAGTCGGACTCACGCACTGAGGGTTCCGTATAAACCTGTACGTATAAAAGTAAAAGTTATGGTATTTTTATTGCTAAAAAACTTTATTATGTGATGTAAGTAACTAAAATTTGTATTTGAGTTGATAGAATGAAAGGTAAATTATTCATACCCACTACCCCCTCCTATCTCAAAGAAAGATTCCAGTTCCATCCCTCTCACGTCGACCGTACACTCCGTTCCTCCCTTGACCTATCCCTCTCTTTACCTTCCCATTCCACAACTTTCTATCACGACTCTTTCACAGTAAGAGCTATAAGACTCTGGAACGCACTTCCCACCACGTTGAGGCAAGGTCCCTCACTCGACACATTCAAAAAGAATGTTAAGCTCACTTCCTCTCACTCTCTGGCTAACCTTATTTTATTTTCTTATTTTTTTTCTCTTTCACGTCCCTTGATCTGATATTGGTTGTTGTTCTTTGTTTCCACTTGCTTGTTTATGTGTTTTATCTTTTATGTATGTATATTGTATATATGTATGTAGTATATTGTTATGTAGGTATATGTATGTCTATTATAATACTATGTATGTACCTAATATTTATTTAGTTTATGGTTTATCTTTGTGCACCGTCCCCGTATTACAATTATTTTGTTTCCTGCACCCAAAGGTTGCCTGGAAGAAATTACTTTTTAGCAATAAGGCCGCCTATTGTGCTCCGTATTTCATGTTTGTATTTTTTAATTTTTTGTATGTTTTGTATTTCTGTGTGCAATAAAGAGTATTATATTGTGTATTTATCCCAATTTATTTTGCAACGGATTTGGCTCAGACTTCTTTAAAACTATTTCAAATTTCAAGTGGATAACTTTAGTGCTTCCTGAGATAATGAGATGTGACAGACAGACAGACAAAGTCGCACCATAAGGGTTCCTTTTTTTACCATTTTGGTATCGGAACCCTAAAAACACATAAACCAGTAGTGTCGCAGCTACACGTCGTCTGCTGTCTGTCTGCAGTCGGCTACGAACTTATACCTTCACGTGTCAGTTAATTTTTGAATTTAATTCTTTGTGTTTGGTCCCAAACCCAACCCATACATACCCATGGGTGTCGTAAGAGGCGACTAAGGGTTAACTGGAGGATGGACAGCAGCATCCTCCTTTATATTTTACATCTTACTTACTGCGGTCACCTACAACCGCGGTCCATGGTGCCAGACGTAACGCTAACAAGCGAGGTGACTATGGTACTTCCCGTCCACTTTTTTTCCAGCAAAAGCTGGAATTCTGGAGGGAGCTCCCTGTCCTGTAGTGGCCGTTTCATGGGATGTTATGATGAATTCTTTGTAAAAACGTAATCGATTGTCAAGAAATAAATATGGCGATGCCAATTAGCTGCGCTAAATATAAATCTGCATTTTTTATTGCCAATAGCGATTAAAATAGCCGATTTAATTACGAGACAAGCCCTCACGAGGATTAGAATTATTTCATAACGTCTTAGTTTTATTTGACGGTTCATTGATCGTTTTAAACTTAAAAGATCAATTGTCCGGGCTCAGTTTAAGCTGGTCATCGAGTTCAACATAGAAAGCTCAAATCACGCAGCTATTCACAGCCACGTGGCATTTTCCTCTCAATTGTTAACTTACTTTGATTCACGAGCAAATAAATCCTATTACCAATGAAAGAAATTTCTATGTTTTCTTTTTCGACAAAGAACGAGGAAACTCTATTGTTGTTGTAAGTAGTTTAGTAGAGTTTAGTAAAGTTAACTTTTTATATATTGAAATGTATTTTATGAGAGCATTTCTATTCAGTTGGAATAATTACGGGAGATAAACCGTCCCCACCTATATCCCAAATTAGTAAACAATCGAAAATGTCACGTGTCGTAAGTATTTAACTAATAATGGATGATTCAGTGACCGTGATACGCAGTCTCGCGTAGACCGTCGCTACGTCGCGCGTAGAGGCCTCGTAGCCGTGTCACGCCCGCAGGCCGCGCGGCGCCCGCGCTCGTACCCGCATCTCGCCCCACTTACTCGGTGACGTCGAACCGCACGTCATCATATAAATAAAGGTGGTTGTATAGTGCAGACCGAATCGGGCGCGGGCTAGTCGCAGCGGGCGTGCTTGCGCGGTATCGATCGTGCGCGACTGTACCCGCGGGTGAGGCTAGCGGGGAGGGGGCGGCGGACTCGCCCGACCGATCTAGTAGTCATGCGCGAGTCGCCTCCGCCGCCGCATCGACCGCACGCCTCTCTGTGGGATTAAACGCGCGATCGCTGCCGCCGCAGTAACGTACGCGAGAACTCGCCGGGATCGTGCCGCGCTCGGCCCATGTGCGACCGCGCCGGCCTGCCCGCCGCTGTCCGCGACCTGGCGACGCTCTGCAGCTAGTCGCGAGGCCGGGGACACACCACCAGGTACGTGCTCTCCGATCCCCTCACTGCTCTGGCCGTGCCGCACTAGCACGCCATCCAGATCGCCCGCCCCAGCTCAAGGGCCCGGCGGCCCCGCTGCGAGCTTCGCGCCCCATGCACGGTAATGCAGTACTTGGCTCGATTCACTGACACAGATTCGTTTATGTAAGTGCGTCCGTCGATATCCCAAAGTCGGTAACATTAGAGGGAGAGGCCCACGATGCGAGAGAGGGAAGGAAGATGTCCACTAATATAAAAAAGCAGTTGTTAATAAAACAGAGGTTTCGGTAAGCCATGGAGGATCGCCTACATCTTGCGGTTATCAAGAAGGAGCCTGCTGCATATGGATGTTATTGGTAGTAGTGAGGTGGCCCGTTGTAGCAGAGTGGAGGGTAGCGAGGTCTGTTCCTGCTTTGCGTTATGCCCCCAATAGTTGAAGCTTGCGAGCCGTGCGAATGCCTCCACAGCCGTCAGCGAATGTTAACCGTGACCGATTCAGCGGAGGAATCGATCTAGCACAACCCTCCACCTCTATTCGAAGCAAAGCTAACTAAACGTCATTTACCTACCCCAACTCGAAGGGATTTTGCCAAATATCTTTGTTTAATCATGAACGCGTGACTTTGCTGAATCGTACTCGGTATTTTAACCATTGCGAAATGACTTTTTCCCTGAGAAATAACCGTAAATAGACAAAAACGTGTTTATTCTAAAGAAAAACAAGTATTCTTAAAGAGAAAACACAAGTTTAACAGCGTTATCCGTTCATTGTAGACAGCATTGTAAATGAAACCTTAGAATCTACTCAATAACAAACTTTTAACGTAGTCAAACTGAATGAAATCGTCTCGAATGTCTATATTTATTTCGTACTAGTTTATTTCTACAATAAACTTTTGCTCTTACCGCGAGCAATCTTCTGTAAGAATTTTTGAAAGGTCTTTTCTTGGCTTGTTCAGGAATCACTGTGCTTAAAATTACTTTAGTAATTTTAGCTATGCGTTGATAAACAAAACCGTTCAGTGAATCAAAAAGTCAAGTATAGTATAAATACCAAGTTCACTTAATCAATTGTTAGTTATTTGGGGGATTACTAAAAATTTTCAATCCGCTAGTGTCCAACCTAGTTATAAACAATTTTTTAATAAACGTCAAAACAGAATCTTTCTGTAGAAATTGTATAAAACTTGCGAACCTTATAATATTTTAAAGACATTAATGATTTTTTTAAACTAAATTCGTCACACTAAAACTACACACTAACGATTAGCAAATTACTATTAACGATTCTTTCTTCCGTGTGAACAAATCTTTATTTCATATTTGACCTACAAATCCACCTCCTTAAATTTTATATTAGAGTAAAAAAAACTATATACAATGGCAATCTAACTATTATCAAGAAAACACATAATTAATTAAACTGACGTATTTACAAGAAATAGTACTACTAGTACTAGAACCATCGAGATTTTGAAGTACACACTAACATAAATTATGTAAGTGTTTATTGGATTACAATATTAATACTTCTATCGTAGCTAGCGATGACTCACTTCATGAAATAGATTTTAAATAATAATGAAATAAAACGG
The DNA here is from genome assembly GCA_947532105.1 of Athrips mouffetella. Classification (NCBI taxonomy): domain Eukaryota; kingdom Metazoa; phylum Arthropoda; class Insecta; order Lepidoptera; family Gelechiidae; genus Athrips; species Athrips mouffetella. Next base: position 50,934,507 of record OX383956.1, read on the forward strand.
TTATAATAATAATAATAACAACAAACATAAAAAACCTATAAAAAACTCTTTCCATTTAGAATACATAAGGAAAATAGCTTGGGGGCTTGCCCACTCATTAAGAAAATATAAAATCTCAGGTGATCTAAACATAAAAAACCCGTAACCTTTTAAAAAAATAGTTTTTGTTTGTGAAAACGTTATAGTTTTCCTAATACTTATATAAACCTTTAGCGACCCTAATTTAATCAGATTTTTATTTAGCAAACTTTTCAGATAATCCGGGGAAGTGGTATTTCTAAGATTTTTTATCATAACTTGGAAACTAAGAGTCATAAAAATATATATATATTTTCAATAAAGTTGGGCAAGCATAATTCCAAATTTCAAGTAGCTGAGATAAACAGGTGTGAAAGACAGCACACCATAAAACGCACCATAAAAGAATCGATTTGCCATGTATTCGTATAAAGTTACAGGCAGACACTTTAGGGCGCGAGGTCCAGCTTCCAAAGTCGAAGTCCCAGTCAGAGCTATTTAGAATAAAACAACATGTCCATTTGCTCACAGTTTGTTTCTAACTCGAAATGCACGTAGAGTTAGCCAACTATTTCCAACAAAGCCATTGAAATGACAACCATTACAATTCCGCGCATGAAACTAAAGTTATAATTTGTTGGAAAGGGCTTATTAAATGGTCTGCGGCGCGAATTCGTGCACAATACTGTAAATGCGAGCGAGGTGAGGTTAGTCTCGCCACCGTTTCTCGGAACTCCGGAAAATATGAGAGAAATTGAGATAATCTGAAATGGGTAGGGCTGCCACTGCTATAATTTATATATTACAGGAATTATTATTATAATAAACATTTCTTTAAGTAAAACTTTTATTGAAGTAACGATTGATAATGAGCTACAGACTCATTAACGTAAACAAAAATTATTTTTTATTACAAAACTAGAATGAACGGGAGATTATTTATAAGAGGAGGAGATATAAATTTATTTCATAGCATCCCATGAAATTTCTTCTGCAGGACGGGGAGCTCCCCGTCCAGAACCCCAACCAAAACGTTTACGGACTTAATACAGTCACCACGCTTGTAAGCGTTCCGGCTGACGACCACTGTGGTTGGTGACCGCAGTATGTGTAAGACGGTACGATACACAGAAAGATCATCCTCCGATTCTTAAGTACTCAGTCACCTCCAAGGACACCCACGGGTAAAGATAGGATGGTATTATTTGCTGGTACCACTCGGACGCAATAAATAATTAATTAATTTTATTATTAGTACAATATAATTTTACTATTATGGAACTAATCATCTTACCCAGAGCCCACCCGGTTTATGAAACGCGTTATCTTCAAGAATAAAAAACAGTTCATAAACTCAGCCTTTGGCTTATGTTTATTGTATTACCTCTTTACATTGTATATTCTAAGGGACCTCGTGCACTAAACGACTAATACCACGGCCAGTGGCCACAATAACCAGAAGTCATATGAACATCGCGCACTCGGCCGCAACGGCCAACTTAGTTAATCTGGCCACTGGCCATGGTCGTAGCCGTCTAGTTCGCGAGGTCCCTTAAAAAGCGCGTGGGCTATTCTTGTCGATTCTTTTTAGGGTTCCGATGCCAAAATGGTAAAAAAAGGAACCCTTATGGTGCGACTTTGTCTGTCTGTCTGTCACACCTCTATATCTCAGCAACAACTCATGCTATCGACCTGAAATTTGGAATAGTTTTAGAATATAGTTGCCCAACTTAATTGCACATGAAAGAATTTTGAAAAATATGATTATTAATGTAAAGGGGGCCAAAATAGTTGGGACCAAATTTCAAATTGTCGCTACTAGGTTAACTGGGGTATCATATGAAGGGGCTTTACTTGTATATTCTGAAATATTTTTTTGTATTTTTTTGCGTCTCTTAGTTTTCAAGTTATGATATGAGTTATGAAATGTCAAAAAAAATACCACCCCCCCCCCCCCCCCTTATCTCCGAAGTTTGTGAAAGGAAAAATCAGGATTAATTACAGTTGACAGAAGTTTATGTAAACATTACAGCAAAAATAAAACGATCTTTCGAAGTTGCACAGTGTTTTAGAAATCTGCAAATAACCTTTACAATCAATTGCTTCCAAATATATAAAAAGTATATCGGAACCCTCGGCGCGCGAGTCCAACTCGCACTTGACCGGTTTTTTTTTTCACATGGCGGCGCCACTTTATTTGTGAAGCAACAGTTTGAAGGACGACATAAAGTGATCAAAGAATCCTAATATAAATAAAGAATAATAATAATAAAAAAAAGTATAACTATGCTATAACATTTTATTTGAATAAAAACAGAATGGGCCAACCCTGCGAAGAATGCACATTTCAATTTTACATTTAAATGTGAAAATAAATTCCGAACCATTCAAATATAAATTAAAACGAAAGTTTCTACGTGTAGCCAAGGTCCTTTTTGGAGTATTCCACTCACAGTAAAAAAAATGTAATCATAATTTTCAGTCTATAGGTATAAAAAAATTTGTTCAATAATTTATGCGGTTGATGAATTTGATTACAGTACAATAAAATCGTTTTCAACACATTTGCTCATAAAACAGCTCTATTTGCACTGTATTAAGGTCCGTAATCCAGCTCATTAAACACACGTGTTTTTGTCATAATATTACTTAACTAGTGTTTTATTTTTGTTTTTTTCTTTAAATCGGCCAAGAGCAAGGAGTTTGTATGCTTATTATGTTACTAAAATTTTCAAGCTGACTTCGAGAAAATATCATAAATGAATGTTGATTTCATGAAATTATTTATAGTAATTAACTAATTAACAATAAATTTGTCATTTACGTAACAAGATATTCAATTTTTGATAATTTATTTCAAGGTAAATGGAATAGGATGTTTGGGTACCGAGTGACAATTTTCTTTTTTTTATAGCTTGGTTACTAGATTGACTAATAATTGATAAAAGATTGATGGTGTAAGATAACATGGTAATGTTTTGGGGGCTCCTCACGCGACGTATAATCTGTGACCGCTGAAAAAGAAAGAATGCGCGCCGTTTTACAAATATTTGTCGTGTTTATTATTGTAATTATTTCTAATAGTGTCGACTTCTACATATAAAAAACTGATCCTGAACCGTCTAAAATACTCATACACGAAATACAATTTTGAAATTTGGTAAAATTAAAGGGAAGCATGAACATATGCAGCCGACAAAATGTTCCGGTGGCCGTGCGGTGGACGTAAGGTTAGCAAAGTTTAGTATTTTAAAGGTAACCAATTTGATTTGTTTTTATTCGCAAATGTGTTGAAAAACGTCGTAAAAAGCTCGTGCGCGTTGGTAATTACACCCTCGGCTCCATTACGCCCTCGCCTGCGGCTCGGGCTGCAATTTCTGAGCCTCGGCTGTAATATCCAAAATAGCGCACTTGCATTTTAATGTACTATCATCTTTTAGGTTCGAGCCCGAGATATAAACAACTCGAGCCTTTAAATTTACTTCTCACAGAGTCCTCCCGACGAACATCTTTGTAGAGTCATCCACTACACTACACCACGAACAGTCCTCGTCCACTTTAAGTTACAATCACACATGGCTGTTATCCTACCTACTAAATGTAAATACTTAGTTTAGGGTGAGCGTAATCTGAGACGCAGCTGGCGCAGGGCAGGTCAGAACGCGTCAGAAAACTGAGAGATAGAAATACTGTTCTGTGCTGCGCTGCGCAGTCTTCGTCTCAGCTTACGCTCACCCTTAACCGGTCTATTAGTAATAAAATCCACTCCCGAAAATATCACAGTAATAAATTCGTGGTAGGTTTTGGAGTCCGTGTGGTGCCGGAAAAAAATAGTACCTACCAACCTATCTTTACCCGTGGGTGCTGTAAGAGGCGACCAAGGGCTTATGAACCGGAGGATGGGAAGCAGCATCGTTCTGTGTATCGTACCGTCTTACATACTGCGGTTACCAACAACAGCGGTCGCCAGCCGCAACGCTTACTCTGATGTTTTGGAGGGGAAGTATCATAATCATCCTTTTCGCGCAATTATTTAAAAAAATTTACATGTTTCGTAAGTTTCGGAAAATTATTTCCGTGCCATTTTCATGTCAGGTTTCCTGCCTGTACAAAATATAAATCCATCTCAACTCGACGCGGCATAGCACCCAACGCATTTTCTGTCGGGATTGAAGGAGACGGCATGAAGAGAGAGCCAGACGGATATATTTACCGAGAAATTCACGAGGATTACTGGGAATGCAGGTTTAAATGCAACGGTGAGCTTCGCAATTTGAGTCAAAGGTGCATAAACACCCCAGTGTCTGTCTGCGCGTCTATTTAGTTACCTCGTGTTTAATTAAGTCTCAGTTTAGCAGAATTTCAATGGTCTATTTTACACCTAATATTTTAAGATTTGTACAGTCAAGAGCACGTTAAGGATGACAGAGTGGACTTTGCACCGCGCTTTTCTCAGTTAGAGCGCTTTTCCAGTCATCCAAATTTACGTCCGCGTGCGGATAACATTTGATCATTTGTGTGCCAGGATGGCGGGTGTACCATAGCGAATTTTAATTTAATTAGCATGAGAGATTAGTACCTAACTGTACCAAAAAAAAATTGACATACAAAATATTGATATTTGATATATGAAACAACCTAATATACAAAAATAATTTTATTAATCTGCTTCGTATAGTCACATTGTTTCAGCAAAAGCTGGAATTTTGGAGGAAGTTTCCTGTCTGAAGTGGACTTTTCATGGGATGTCATGATAATGATGATGAGAGTGAATTTATTTTTAATTAGAGGCCAGTATTGCGGGTTGGAGGTTTTTAGTTCATTTCCATACATTTTACATAGTGGTTAAAAAGCACTTCTGTTTCGGGTATAACGGTAAAGCAAACCTTTCCGAGCTAGCGAAGCGAAAACGATAGTTTACCAACGCTGAACGTTTACAGCCAGTTGAAGAGAGCTTCCATAAAGTTAAAGCTGCATTTAAATCCGTCTTGACGCTTAATGTCCTAAAACAAGCCTAAAACCAATAATTAAATTAAATGCAGAACGACCCAAATTGCTGACACTTTATGTCAATAAAATAGCGTCATACAAACACTTGAAGGAGATTCAACTTTAAAGATATCTTTTGCAACAAGTGGTAAAATGGTAACTTAATTCGTCGTTTTGAAAGCTATACAAAATAATTTCAGATCCTCCATTTTATTTATATGTACAACATACAACTACGGTCAATAAATCTATACATTTACAACGACGGTCTACATGTAAACGCTATTACCGTACTTAGTTATTTACGTAGCGACCTACATTTGCAGTGAGATTCCCCGTCTGTAGTAATAATGGTATTAAATACGCCTGTGTGCGTCGAGTGCAATATGCGACCGTGCGAAAAGCGACCAGCACTTGAGACCTGATTACTAGGTTTTTGCATGGAGTGATGGATCTGTATGGAATGGTCGTATATATCGATTGTAACTACATGCAGGTCATTGATAACGCGGCACGTGGTGGTAGAGGGGATGCAGTCTCGGAAACCCCTTCCCCTTTCCCTTCCGCATCAGCTTTCCTCCCCCCGCCTATGCACAGCGCATTTCTGCAGAAGTTTCGAATTTCACTTGTTAAAATTAAATAAATGTTGAACAGAACTGTTAACTCTTTGAGTTTAACTAGCTGAAATACAGTTCTGTGAAACTCTTCAATTTTGTTTTCTGTCTTTGCGCAGATACTTTATTCCAACGAGTACATACCAACACATTTTGCAGCAATGGTAAAATCAATCGGCTGAGTAGGTAAAGCTATCAGAAAGAACAAGTTTGTTACACAATGTTATTCTTTCCGTCAAATATACTCTCGTTGCAAAATTGATTGGTAGCTTTGCTATAAACGAAAAAAAAAAAGAAACAAACGAAGCTCGTAAAAAACTGAATATTCTTTTTAGGGTTTCGCACCCAAAGGGTGAAATGCTATTAATATGCCTCCGATGTCTGTCTGTCAGCGGGCTGTATCTCATAAACCTTAAAAGCTAGACAGTTAATATTTTCACAGATTTTGTATTTCTGTTGCTGCTATAACAACAAATACTAAAAATAAATAATAAATTAAGTTGGGCTCCCATACTGAAACCTGCTTTTTAGGCAATTTTCGCTCCATTTTTAGGGTTCCGTACCTCAACAGGAAATTACGGAACCCTTATAGGATCACTTTGTTGTCCGTCTGTCTGTCTATTACGACCTGTTTTCTCAGGAACGTGTGGAGGTATCAAGCTAAAATTCAATCAAATATCAATCAATCATTTATTTGCGTGAATGTACATTGTTTAGGGTCTTAAGTGTAGTACAGTAGATATATTCAACCTGTTTTCAGGTGTACATATAGAGGGCTTGCAAAATTATGTTAGTTACAATAATAAAATGGATTTTTTTTAAATATGTCAATATAGAACGTCACTTAAAGATAAAAATTAATGACAATTAGGATAAAAATTTAAAAAAACAGTAAAATCCATAATTAAACATTGAGAAACAAAGATAAGTAGTTATAGGGATGTCAAGAACCTAGCTAATTAAATTTTAAACAGCAGTCAGAATACACAGGTCGTGTCCAAACAAAGATTAAACCTGTTTTCGGTCACGCGCCATATATTCCCCTACAGTGTAAAAGCACTTTTCAACCCAGCCCTCTAGTCAAAGTACTCTTGAACTCATCAAACTGCATCGTAGCCGATCTCAAAATCTCAGGTAATTTATTATAGAGCTCAATCGATGTACTGTAAGAGCTTTTGCCGTAGATGCAAAGACGGACACGAGGTTTATGTAGTTTAGTAGAATATTTTGATCGGACAGGTTGACTTGATACTTGAGAGTGCATTTTGTAGTACTTACGACGCATCCTCACGAAACAACAGACTTCCTATATATACATGCAAGGGAGGGGAAGAATTTTCAACTGTTTAAATAACGGTTTACAGCTTTCTTTAAACCTAGCATTGGCAACTGCTCTAATACATTTTTTCTGCTGAATGAAGACACTTTTTGTTTCAACCGAGTTACCCCATAGCAAAAGACCATAGTTCAAGACAGACGAGACTTATCCGTGGTATGCTGCTAAAGCTGCTTCTATCGATATAGTTTGTCTTATGTGTTTTAGAGCATATACGAGACTATTCAGTTTTTTATAAATTTGACTTACATGTTCTTTACAATTAAGATGGGTATTGTAACGAGCTACCTACCTAACTAATAATCTATTCTATTAAAATTTTATGAAAAACCTGAAATGTATAACTGAATTAAGTATTAACTAATTCCTAACTAAGTCTAATTGATCCAAGAAAAATATATAATTTAACTATGATCTAATAAACACCTAGCACTAGTTCTGATCTACCTAAAACCTAAAATTTATTGAGTCCGTTTTAAACTGTTTAGTGGCCTTTAGAGTAATCGTCTAGGATGATACCCCACACTAAGTAGCAACCCAGACATTCTAAGTGTGAACCGTAATAATATAAATATGATATCCTAAAAATAAATATAATTCCCTAAAAATAATTAAGTACCTGAATATTTCTAGTCTATGTTTTAAATTATTTCTCCGTTGAATAAAAGCAAATAAGTAGATTTTAAAGTGAAGTAGAATATTGAGTATTTAAACACTTATTATTTTATAAAATCATTCCCTAGAGATTATTTTATTATACCAAACCCATGTTTTAGTTATTTACTCAGTTGAATGTATGGAAGCAAGCAAAAACAAAATAACAAACATAATACATAATAGAACCAATCAAACTTCTCTAAATCTGTAATTTATCTTATTACATTTTTCTTTAGTTTACTTTGACAATGAAAGAGACTGATATTTTTCTAGTCTTTTTAGTTCAATCTGTTTTGATATTGAATAAAAAATGTTCTTTGATACTATGTACTAGATGAAACATAAAACTGTTCATGTGTATATAATGACTCCATATGGTATATCACTAATATACTGAGATTGTATTTTCTCAAACAATTTCATAGATTATCAGCTATTTATTTAAGCTTGTAGTCTTAGTAAAAGAATAAACAATTTGTAGTTTTGAATGTTTGATATCTCCTTACTGTAGTAACATTTTAAACCAATAAAACTTTACTCTAAAATAAATCATCAGAAAAGTTAATTTATATTTGTTTGTGTAAATTTTAACTTTAAAATTATTGTTTTTTTATCTTTCCTATGTTGGAAAATTGATTGTATTAAACAAAAACTTAGAGAAGTTTGACCAAGTTTAAGTATATAATATATGATGTAAACAATCTAAACTTTCATACCAATCTTGGGAAAGTTGTCATATACTTATCGGTCCGGGAGAAAAAGAAAGTACAAATATGAACAAAGGCTACTTTACCAGTCTGTTCCTGTTCATCCTAGGTTCTCATAGACGAACTGAGGTGAAGTGAACTAATCAGCAATTTGAGTAGATTTTGATACTCTCCATATTCTTAGGATTGAATCACTTACTAGACAAATTTCAGGTAAATATCATTGCATGCACCTCCTGTAAAGTTTAAAGAAAAATTAAACTAAGATTTTAAGATGCCTTGCCATCTCTTGAATATATGGTTATATTTAAAATACCGTAATATTTCTCACAAAATCCGTTCAGACCTCCAGAGCTCTGTTTGTCCTGCTAAAAGGTAACACAAAAAAATAAAACATTGAAATAAAACTTCTTTGCAAAAGCCATTTTCAATGGAAACCCTTGAATGAAATCTTTAGAATCCTAAAACGAGATTTGAGCCTATTTTATCTAACTGAGAGGCAAATCACCCTAAAATACTTAGCTTATTGTGTTTTTCGTAGAAATCTTCTTTCTCTGCTGCTGCTCCTGAACTTTCACTTTTCCAAATTTACATTTGGAAATTTTGACTTTTCACTAAAAATTACTCCTCCATTCTGCTCGCATAGATAAACTGACGCTTCCTTGTTCCAAAATATTTAAATAAAATTCAAACCTGCACAAACTCTTCCATCCAATCACGACTCAGCATTACAAACAACTATAAAACTCTTTGTTTTGCTCACTTCCAATACATATTCAACCTTTTTAATATTTGAAGAAGTTTTAGAGTTCCGTAGATCAAATAAATTACGAAAATATTAATTCAAAGTTCAGTATCTTTTAATATTGTAAATGATTTTAAGATCAACTAAAGTTTTGAGTGAAATTGTACGGACGATGCTAGTTCCGTTACAGTATCCAAAGTGATGTCTAAAAATTTTAAAAATGTCGGCCTGTACTATATTAATATTATTGTATTGAATATGTAATTGTTTTGAATTTGTATTGTAAGATCTAAATGTCATGATTTTAGTTTTATCAACATTTATTTGCAAATCATTTTTATGTCACCATTCAATAACATCGTACAAGGCTTTCTTTGTTTTTGTCTCTAGATTATCAGTATTAGTTTTAATTATAAGGGTTGTGTCATCCACGTATAATATTGTCCTTTCATTGGTTATATTTGGCAAATCGTTGATATGCAGCAAAATTAGCAGCGGTGCCAGAACTCCACCTTGTGGAACGACGTTTTTAACACTTTTATACTCAGACTTATGTTCAATTATGTGAAATACTCAAATCTACTGTCCCTTGAAGCTGTTAAAAATCAAACTTCTAAGCCAACGCAATCAAAAGATACAGCCGTTTATGCCGCAAATTTTCAAGTTTTTCAACACTCGCAAGGGAATCAAAACCTACAGAGTACTTCCCGCGAACTCAAAATCTTGAAATTTAATATGAAGCAACGTCTTATAGCACAGATAAAGGAAAAATTGCAAAAAGCATAATATTTTTGTTACATCATTTTCATTATTTTATAATTTTCAACTTACTACCCCTTTCCTCATGAACGCGTAAAAGTATTAAATTTAAATCGATATGAAATACTCATGTCTATAATACCTTTAAGCTGTAAGAAAATTAAACTTTAAACAAAATTGAACCCTCGGTGCGCGAGTCTGACTCGCACTTGGCCGGATTTTGGTTTAGCTCTATCTTAAAAACGGGAACACTTACAAACGTGAAAATTGGTAGTGTAGCATTACTGCTTACATTCTTTTTTCTGGTTAGGTACTTTTTGCTACTCTCGGAGTATTGACTGGCTGTTTGTATTCATTGACCGTGGATTCAAATTTAAGATTTACCATTTTGCCATGTTATTCTTTGTCTTGATTGTTGTTAGCTTAGATTATTATGATACTCGTTGTCATTTTGATGATCTTACGAGAATATAAGATACTATTTAAAAAAAAAACAATGAATTTTATAAATCAGTATTAAATTTATTCAATTTAAATATTTATGTGCTTGTATTTCATAGTTTCCTTTCAGGTAAGATAGTATTTCAACCTAATTACCTAGTAATTGCAGTTAAACTTTAATTCATTTTTATTTTCACTGCCGTAGGTATGTTTATAGTGCATAATCATCACAGGCTGTCTGAAACCTACTCCAGTGAAAATGCTGCATATACTAGCCAAATTATAAGAAGACGATAGGCACCCCATGCACAACCACCACCAAGTAAAGCAGAGGTTGAAAAGCCGTAACAGTGTTTTAAAATCCTCAAAGTCACTTGTCGGCGGAGAGAGAGGTGTCGGTTGTGGAAAGAGGAACACTCACTCACTGAGTTTATTCAGCCAGCAGAAAGCCTGCCCAGACCGATCTGGAAGTCTTTAAACAGACTACGGACACAGGTCGGTCGGTGCAAAGACAGCATGTGTAGGTGGGGTTTCACCGACAGCTCCAATAACAAATGTGAGTGTGGTACCTCCCCACAAACAATGGAACATCTAACCTCCTGTCCCGCATGTCCCGATACATGTACGCGTGATGACCTTTTTAAAGCCACAAATGACGCAGTAAATGTGGCAACGTTCTGGGCTACAAAAATTTTTATATTTGTGATTGATCGACACGCTAAGAAGAAGAAGAAGAAGTGAATAAGCTATTTAATAACAACAAATATTAAAAACTGGTCAAGTGCGTGTCGGACTCGGTACGGAACCCTCGGTGCGCGAGTCCTACTCGCACTTGGCCGGTTTTTTTTAATTACGCTATAAAACACGCTGTACCGTAACTCAAAATAAAAAAACGGAATCCTTATAGGATCACTTTGTTGTCCGTCTGTCTGTCTGTCAAGACCCTTTTTCTCACGAATGAGAAGAGGTATCAGGTTGAAATGGATAACGAATATTAAAGTCCATAAACCACACAAGATCTGAAAATTAAAAAATTTTACAATGACGCAATCAAAAGATATGGCTTTTTATGACCTCATCTCCATACATTTATGCAGAAAAGCAAAACCTTTCCGTTGACCTAAAATTATGAAATTTGGCAAGAAGCTAGGTCTCACAGTACAAATAAAGGGAAACGTCTAAAATCATTAAATATTTCAATTTTTCTCCCAACTAATAGTATCCAATTAAGATGAGCTCCCATTTCAAGAACTTTTCTATAAAAGAGGGGTTAAGTTGTATGGTCTCGGAGTTTTTAAAATCAAAGAGCAAAGGCTTTTAGTATATCATATGGTAGATAGGTACGGAACCCTTAGGGCGCGAGTCCAACTCGCATTTGGCCGGTTTTTTGTTCATAAATTGCACTGCAGCACTGCACTTTCTCGCAATATGCTGCAAACTTAAGTTTGGTACGTAAATACAAGTGTGAGTGCGACATTTTGCAATCAACGACACAATTGGTGTCATGCCCTAACTTTTAAATTTATTACTCTGGGACCTTTTTGAAGGCAACTAAAGAGCTATTGATGAAGCCACATTTTTGGTTCAGTTACTATAAAATCATTTGCCATTGACACTAAAAGAAAACGAAGAAGAACTAAAATACAAACTCTTAAATACCTACATGTTTTTGCAAAAAATATTTAAGTGAACTATGAAGTCAAGTAGATGACTAATTCCTGATAAAGTCCCATGAAACGTCGACTGCAGGACTGGGAACTCCTTTCAGAATTCAGGATTTTACTGTAACAATGCGGAGCGAAGGGGAAGTACCATAGTCAATGCCTGGTCACCACGCTTGAGACTAATTATTCACCTCAAACTTTTCAAATAAATAACATAAAGTTTATATTTTTGTAGTATTGGAACATTCCATGTGAATTATCACAGAGCCTACTTTCAAATAACTTGCATAGAGATCCTAGGTCATGCTTAGTTTAACTAAAACTGGTACAGAATTATAATATCTCCTTTTTATTGCGTGACGGCTATCCTCAAAATGAGAGCCAGCAAGAAACTAGGTACTCAAAATTCTGAGACATGTTTGCGCACAAACAAAAATATATTTTTCTTATGTGACAATTGTGGCCCACCTGATGGTAAGTGGTCAGTACCGCCCACTGCGTCCACTGTCTTATTAATGCGTAATTTAAAACTAATAAGCTCACCATCATCATCATTTCATGTGGGTTACAAGGTCGATGACCGACCTCACAAGCCCTGGAGAGTTGTTGAGCCGCCAAAGGCCTCTGACATGGCTCTCTAACGCCTACATACGTAGAATAGAAGTCAGGACCAACGGCTTAACGTGCCTTCAAAAGCACTGGATCAACTAACTTTTCGGACAATCAGGTGATTCATCCTGCAATAATAAGCTATTAAAGCATTGCTCGCCCTAAGAACTAAGATAGTGTGTCTCATGTGCGGGCAATTCATTTGACCATTTTTAATTGTTTACACTTCTACTGTAGCTTTGTACTACAACAATACCAAGTTTGATACTGTTTGTACGATACTACCGGTTACTGGTTTTACGATAAAGCTTAAAAAATTGTCCCATCGTAAATCGAACACAAAATCTTTTGGTAGCTGCACTACCATTGCGCCTGCCTGCTATAAAATCTGTTCCAGTAATTTTTTATTTAATTATTTATAGTTCACATGAATAGAATACACAAAACATAGATTATGAGTAACGACACAACAGGTATTGATTATTTAAACTAGAAAAATTATTCCAGTAGTCCTAGGCAAGTGGAATGGCCCTGGAGGAGGCAGATAAACGTGCACAATATACATACCTGAACTACTTAGATAAAATATACATAAGAATTATAAATAAACATAATAAATACATATAATAAAATAAATAATTATATACACATTACAATAATATATAACAATACATGCAATAAAATAAATATATACTTTTATGAAGTTTAGTTTATGAACCCTTGATGGAGTTTTACTTTCCCACTTTTCGTCAAATATAAAATGAAAATTGTGTAAAAACGGGTCCGTGAAATCCTTTGATACTGAATATTCGGGGAAACGTTTTAAAAAAACGTGGTGCATCGAGCGTGTTGAAAGTCCTTCGAAATTGCGAACATCAGTGAAGCTGTGACAGCCAATATGGCTAACAGCAAGGCCATCTTTAAAAAAAGTGTCCTTTGAAATTCATTGCAGGCGTGGCGGGCACACATATTTCATTTTATGAACTATTTTACTACTTTTATACAGTATACAGCGTCTTTAGCCGATTGTTCGAGGTAAATGGCGACTACAGTCTCAATCAAACTTAGTAATTACCTTTTCTCTGGTCTCAAGTTGCAGCTTGATAAGAAAAGCTAGAGGTTCATTTATTCTTAGAGCTGTGTAATATCAGGATAGTGATCGTGGTAATTTTAACGATATTACCAAAACAAAAAGTTTGACTAAAACGCTTAGTTAAGGTTTAATATATAACGTTTGAGGCAAACTCAAAATCATTTAATCATTGTTGGATATTAAAGTCTCTTAATGACGTCAGCTAAACTATCGCTTAGAAAACAATGGCGCATGGTGGAAAAAAAAGAAGCGACAATAAAAACCCACGCGCTCTTTTTAAAGCAAACGTTTTTGTTTTGGTAATACCGTTCAATTTACCACGATCACCCTCCAGGACGAGCTGTAAGTACTTGTCTCTGTCGCCTCAATATCTTACGCATCGCTCCGTCCTGCTCTCACACTGCTGTCATTCTAATCAAGCTAAATTATTTCTAAATAATATTGACTGTAAAAAATTTACCGGAGGACGGGCAGCCCAGTGTTCTTGTAACCATACTGCGGTTTCCAACAACCGCGGTTAATGGTACCAGCCGTAATGTTGATAAACACGATGGCAAAGGTACAACCATTACCAAAACAAACGAATTTTTGATATAATAAAAATTACTAAAATTAAATAACAAAAATTATCATTTCTCGATGATGCAGAATCACCCTAATAAATATAGAGTTTTGCTTGACAAAACAATTAGTTTCGACAAAGTAAATTTAATATACCTATAATTGAAGGTTCGGATGTATCCGTAATTCGTAAAATTATCAACCTAGTAATTAGCAAATGTCATGGATTTAGAAATAATCGACTTACTTGTATCGATTTATCCCACCTCTTTATTTTTTTTTCAAGCTGACGTAAGTTTGTAAAAGCGTAGTGAATAAAGATCATAGTATTGTGATTTATTTTACTGTTTGTTACTTTACATCTCAATAATAGTTAATTTAAAAATACAACGCATTTCCGTGTTTAAGAAAAAAATATTTGTAAGACGCTCTCGTATCCTTTGTCAAACCGATATTACAACGTAATGCACACTATACTTTATCACTACTGCTTTGCTGTTACATACGCAACTATGAAATATTATAAAACAACAATAATAATTAGCCAAAATCTCCAACATGTTGAATTTTTTTCACTTGAACAAAACCATAGAGATAGCAGTGTTAATAGTTCAAATTTTAATGAGTAAGTCAGTTCACTTATGTGAGTCGAACAATTTGTTTGATATGTGATGTGAGCGATAAATTTTATCAATTCCTATGACATGTTATAAAAATGATAAAAATTGAGCCAACCTTGGAACAATTCCGGCAGAAGGTTATAAAGTGAATTAGGTATGACCGTAGGTATTAACGTTGTCGCGGTTGGTGGTGACCGCAGAATACATATAAGATAATGCGATACACAGAAGGATGCTGCTGCCCATCATCTGGCTCATTGACCCTTAGTCGCCTCTCACGACAACCACGAGTAGAGATGGGTTGGTACATTCTATGCCGGCACCACACTTGCATCGATATATGTCTCCGTAATTTTTACAACTGCAAATATAAGTTTTCAAAGACATAATAATTGTGAATTGTATAGGAATTGAACTAAAATTATTTGGAATCGGAATTGAAACGAAATTGAATGGGTTTAGATGGATTTAATTGGATGTAGGATTTAACCCGTGTGGTGCCGGCAAAGAATAGCACCAACCCATTCATACCCGTGGGTGTCGTAAGAGGGGACTATGGGTTATAAACTGGAGGATGGGCAGCAGCATGCTCCTTTGTATGTTACATCTTACTTACTGCGGTCACCCAACAGCGGTCCATGGTGCCAGCCGTAACGCTAACAAGCGAGCTGACTATGGTACTCTACATTTTTTCAGCAAAAGCTAGAATTCTTGAGGGAGC
The DNA here is from genome assembly GCA_947532105.1 of Athrips mouffetella. NCBI lineage: Eukaryota > Metazoa > Arthropoda > Insecta > Lepidoptera > Gelechiidae > Athrips > Athrips mouffetella. The sequence goes on from OX383956.1 coordinate 50,950,041, forward strand.
TCCCTTTCCTGTAGTGGACGTTTCATGGGATGTTATGATGATGATTTGGATTCACTCGTTTGCTCACTTGTAACATAAAAAAAGAAAGAAGAAATTGGAATTGGGTAGAAATTTAATTGGAATTAGATTGGAATAAAATTGGAAAAAAATATTTGTTGGTGGTAGGGCTTTTGTGTAAAGTTCATCTGGGGAGGTACCACTCCCTTGCCTTTTTCTGCCGTAAAGCAGCAGTGTTTGAATTGCAGTGTTTTGATTTGAAGGGTAAGGGAGCCAGTGAAATTGCGGGCACATGAGACATACCATCTTCGTTCTCAGGGTGCGTAACGCGCTTTGCTGTCTTAGTAGTGGCAAATTATTTCATTAATAAGACAGTGGGTATCATGGGCGATGGTGATCACTTTCCAAACTCTGCTCTTGGTCCACTTGTGACATAAAAAAATAATAGAGTCACAAAAAAAATGTTAGATAATGTCCAGATCTTTATTTCGGTTGATCGCTGTGAAATTTAAAATCGCTATAATGAATTAACTATTGACCCTAACCTACTCGTATAATAGGCCTTTACCTATGAAATTGCCGAAATTTTCTTACAGATTAATGAGATCATAATTCCTATAATTCTAATGCTATTTTTTTTATTTGTCTTATATTTGAAAATTGACTTCAAGGTTTTCAATTTACGCATAAAATAAAGTATTTATTTTTAGTTTGATATATAAAATTAAAGGTTTGAAAATTGTTCGTCTTAAATGTCGTCCGATTTCATCATTAGATTTGTTATATTTTTTATAGATAATATTTTTCGAAAATTAAATTTAAGCTTCTGTTAGCTTAATGGCTTCCCAATAATGCTAAATAAAAATAAAGATTTATAATTCCTAAGAAAAATGCAAAAATATTAATACCGAAAATAGACCTAATATTTGGACAAATGATAGACCTTGTTGAGATCTTTATTTCGATTGACAGCTGTCAAACTTAAAATTACTATAACTCCGAAACTACTGACCACAGAACAACACAACGATAGGGCGACTCCGCCAGCGCGCGCACCCCCCCCCCCCCCCCGATAGAAGCGAAGAGAGTAATGGTTCCTTATTGACTAGGTATACTATCCAATTTATGTAAGCGCTTATTTTGAATGCACATCATAAACACATTCGTTGCCATAGAGACGCTGTCACTGGTTTTTTGCATCTTACTCTCTCGCAATAATGGTACTATGTTTATCGCACTCAAATGACGCTAATAGTGTGGGTGCGGAACTTAGATTATTATAATACTACGAGTAAGTGCGGAAAGCGTGTTAGTTTTAGTAAATAGTGACACTGATTTGTATCGAATAAAATAAAGAATTTGTGTCTAGATGTAGAGCAAGACGCACGGACTTCAGAGCTCTGTGCTACTGACCCTAGACTACTCGTATGTGTACACAAATAATAGATCTCGTCGAAATCTTCATTTCGGCTAACAGCTGTCAAACTTAAAATAGCTATAACTCGGTAACTATTGCTCCTAGACTGTTCGTATTGCCGGAACAATGATAGATCTCGTTGAAATCTTCATTTTGGTTGACAGCCGTCAACCACTAAATTACTTGTCTCTTCTGATAAGTGATATACCTACCTAAAAAATTGCTGTTTTTTTATTTTTAACAACTACGAGTACAACAAAATGTGATAACTGACAAATAAGCCTTCTCCACGAAATTACTCCTAAGATTCCACGAAAGTATAAAACATCTCCCGAAAACTGAAACCGTGCATTCCATGAAACGGGTCAACTTTGTCATTGTCATCCGATTAACATATGCATGCAAAATTTCAGCTGAACCAGAAAGTGGATCAGGTTTGCAAGGTTTGAATATACACTCCAGGACGACGGGTGAAACTAAATCAAACTTTATAATTCGGTATTCGATTTACTACATGATAAATTATTTCTTCAAAATGATTTTCATAAAAATGTGGCAACCCCAGTTCGGCGGGACCATACCAAGCTTGGTACCAAGCCTTTCATTTGTGATATTAAATTTGCTTCCGATCTCTAGTTATGACATAAACGTTAGTGTCTCCATATTTGTTTACGTTCGCGGAACCGATAATAACAATTTAATTATAATATGTTATAATTTTTCACCAAACATTTTAATTTATTTGGTGAAAAATATGTTATTGCGTTCGTTTCAGTGACATCTGTCATTCTTATCACGCTACATAAGTCCTTCACGCTACATTATTTTAATTTTTCACCAAACATTTTAATATATTTGGTGAAAAATATGTTATCGCGTTCGTTTTACTGACATCTGTCATTCTAATCACGCTACATAACTCCTTCAAGCTACATTATTTTAATTTTTCACCAAACATTTTAATTTATTTGGTGAAAAATATGTTATCACGTTCGTTTTACTGACATCTGTCATTCTAATCACGCTACATAACTCCTTCACGCTACATTATTTCGAACAGCCATTGCTACACAGCTACTACGATGCTCTACGGGTTTGCTACGACTTTGCTACGCTTGAAGTAGCAATAAGTACTAAAAGTTAATATATATATTATCCTATACTATTTAACGAGCAATATTTATATCTATATATATAAAAGAAAGTTGTGTTAGTTACACTATTTATAACTCAAGAACCGCTGAACCGATTTGGTTGAAAATTGGTGGGGAGGTAGCTTAGAACCAGGAAAAGGACATAGGTTTTTTTTAAATAATTAGTTACACTATAACTCAAGAACGGCTGAATCGATTTGGGTGAAAATTCGTGGGGAGGTAGCTTAGAATCTGGAGACGGATAAAGGATGTTTTCTTTTGTTTTTTTTTCATTTATTTTCGCAAAAATAGTTTTTTATACAAAAAGAAAGTCGTGTAAGTTACACTATTTGTAACTCAAGAAGGGCTAAACGGATTTGGTTGAAAATTGGTGGGGAGGTAGCTTAGAACCAGGAGATTATTATAGCAGTCTAGAATTATTGGAGCAAAGCTCGGTCGTCCAGGTACATAATATAAGTTGCCTTTGTTGTTTACTTACCTTTGTTTAATTTATAAGTAAGTACCTATATACCTGTTCCATGAGTGAAGTTAAGTAGTATACGCAACTGCATATAAAATGGCATGAAGACACTCGTTTGATACTATTATCACACTCGGCTACGCCTCGCGTGTTTTAATAACCTGTTTTAGGTACATGTCAGTTGCATAGACACAAACATAAACTTTCTAGCAAAGACACATCGGGACACTGACAGCTGACATAAAGACTAATATAAATATGGCTTTAAAATATATTTTCATTGTTATCAGAACTTTTATGGATCTAAGATATGCAAGACATCTTAACACCCAAGTTGCTGCCCTTCTCTTGCAGATTCATGTTCTCCTAGTACTTTTGTGCTCCAGTTGCTGACCGCCCTTGCTCTCCTGGTAGACGCGCCTTATCCAATCCAACCCCCCCCCCAACCCCCCCCAACCCCAACCCCTATGTTGCTATCCTCCTCTTGCAGATTCTAATGAGGGCAAGAAGGTTGGTCTAGCTAGGTCAAATTTTTTTGAAAAAATCGTACTGGACGTTTTACGTCTCTCATCTTAGATTATTATCTGCCTATAACAGCCTCCGTGGTCTAGTGGTTAGAGAGTTTGGCTCGAGATCCAGAGGTTCTGGGTTTAATTTTCAGTGGTAGGGATTGGAGGAAAACGCCAATGTGACCTTTTAAATTTATTGACTGAGACTTCTTCCCTTTAGATCCTCCTAGATAAAGACTTCCCTCCAGGTACTTTTTCCTATGGGATCTCTTGTACGGAGTCTTCCCTCTGCGCACTCTTCCCTATGGAATTTTTTGGACGAAGTCTTCCCTCCGAGCACATGTGTGGTACCTCTTGAAAGGAGATTTCCCTGCAAGAGTTGTCCTTCCAGGCCCTCTTCAATCTTCTCAGTTTTTTCGTCATGTTCCTTTCTTTATATAGTTTTTAATGAGCAACGGCTTGGTCGCTCAGTCGACTTCTTGTAGAAAAAAGTCGTAGAACAAAAGATGTTGCATTTAGCCCCCAGAATAAGCCTTAAGATGGTTAATTACATAATTTTTTTAAAGCTGTGTATACCAGTGTTTTATATAAACATTTTGGGTTCATTTTAGATTTTTGTTGATTCTTTACCTTTTCTCCATTTTCTCGCAAGGTGGGAGAGAGGCCTTTGCCCTGCAGTGGGACAAAACAGGCTCCTAATAATAATAATAGTAATTTTGCCTTTTGTTTGTTGATTTTGTTGGGTTATTCCTTACTAATGTCCGTACTAATGTCCTGACTAGTACGGACACGAGGACGCTGTTGTTGTGGTTGTTGATCAACAATAATTATTTTCCAATTTTTATTTTCTACAACAATTTTTTAATGCAAGTTAGACCGAAACGAGTCGGGAAAAATTTTCAAGTGTTATTAAGTGGACTAGAACGTAATTTAATATTTAAAAGCTTTTAAATGGCCGTGGAAACTAAAGTCGACTGTACATTCCAATCACGTCATTTAAGTAATTTTTTTGCAACTTATAATAAATACGTGTCATCATAACATCCCATGAGATGTCCACTACAGGACAGGGAGCTCCCTCCAGAATTCCAGCTATTGCTGAGAAATTGGAGGGGAAGTACCATAGTCACCTCGCTTTTTAGCGTTACGGCTGGCACCATGGACCGCGGTTGTAGGTGACCGCAGTAAGTAAGATATAAGATACAAAGGAGGATGCTGCTTCCCATCCTCCAGTTAACCCTTAGTCGCCTCTCACGACACCCATGGGTATGTATGGGTTGGTACTATTCTTTGCCGGCACTACACGGGACAAAAATTCGTGTAATAAATATAATTTCCCCTTCTTTATTTTCAAAGTTTGAACAGTAAAAAGATCAAATTTCCTTATTGTTTGGGAAACAATCAACCTTTTAGTTATAGAAATCAATTCTCGAGAAATTCAATATCAATTTCTCTAAGACCAAAGTTCAGACGTACAACAGAGACGGATTATATGACAGAGCTTAAGTAAGAAGAAGAGATAACTAGTAAATCGCTGCCCCACTTTTATCAGAAGTGCAAAGCCCGGCCTTGATGTGGGCTTCAATATATAAGGTTCCGACGAAATAGTGCACATAGTTTTAGCATTTAACTTTGACCATAAAACTGAAAAAAAATCCAAGGAAAATAGTTGTCAATGTATTTGTGAGTCGCCCAATCTTTTGCATCGGAACATAATAGATGTGTAGACAGGCTATATACGAGGAGTTCCTTTTTTGCCTTTTCGAATCCCTAAAGTGAATACAATAATATAATCATCTATTTTTCTACAATCAGCGATTTTAATTTTTGCTTAGCCACAGATAATACAAGGTTATTTGTTCTACGACTTTGCTAACAACGCATAAAAATTTTCAACTTCCCATACAAAATATTTCGGTCACTTACTTATTACTTGGTTTGAGAAGCTGATTTTTATTGTGTTTTGTTAGCAAAGTAATAGAACAAATGTAGCTTTTGACCTCACTTATAAGTGGGCCAACGTTTGTCAGGTACAAAAAAATAACCTTTAGTCAGTAGTCAATCTAAATAAAAAATACTTTAGGCAGATACTCTTCAACTTTTCATTTCATGAAGTTACGACCTAGATTCCACGAAACTTTGAATGAATGTTCCAATTTTATTTTAGAGTGAGTATTTCAGAGCAACTGCAACGTTAAAATATCTGGGGTCAAAAATAGACAGAATACACCTATAGTATAAATAGCACATGCTCATCGAGAAGAGAAAGGGACCGATTCTCAATGAGGGTGTCGTTTGTACTTTCTTTCGAGTGATGTATAGTGAAAACGACACAAAATGAAAGATTCAGAACTTCTATTTCTTCAATTTTTAGGATTTCGTACCTCAAAATAAAAAACACGGAAACCTTATAGGATCACTTTGTTGCCCTGCCTGTCGTCTGTCAAGACCCTTTTTCTCACGAACTGGTAAAGGTATCAGGTTGAAAAAGATTACGAATAAGTCTATAAACCACACAAGATCTAAAATTTAATTTTTTTACAACGACGCAATCAAAAGATATGGCTTTTATCAAAGAGATTTTAACCTCGCTGCGCTCGGTCATAGAGGGATCCGAAAAGTGTCGGCTATAGCTTGACTTTTTACTCATGTTAAGAGTCATATTAGAAAAAAGAGATAAACATGTTTATGATTATCTACTTTCAAACGTCGCTGTAACGCTTTTTGACCAGCTAGAGATGTGCAGGCACTCGATATGACGAGTGCGATAATGTAGTATTTCGACTTTTTTAAAACGATTGTATTAACATTCACACATTAAATATTGACGAGGCTTTGAGCAGATGTTAGACGCTCATGATGAATTCAAACTTTTGTGACTTTTAAAAAAATCGTCTTGATTTCGAATGTTTTGTATGCTGTTTACAATAATGATCTTTGAAGAGAAATCAAATGAATAGAACCAACATTTGTCGTTGCACTTATGTTTATAAAAGCGCACCCCGAACAATTCATACATCAAGCGCGAAACCACAAATCGTCAGAATTTGAAAATGACAGAGACTTACGCACGTCCACGCAGTACAACTAGGCTCGATAAAGAACCCGGCAGTCGCGCGGGCGCGGGTTGCGTATGGTGAAGGAGTCTATTCCAAGGGGTGCGTAGAGTGTCTTTTTCGCATTTCTGTATTTATAGTTAATATTATAAAAAAAAGGAATTCATCAGAAATGAATTCAGCTGCTTTATTTATTCTCTCATTTAATTCAAATGAAGAGTAAATGAATAAAATTACAGAACGTTACGAAGTATATTTAAAAAGTTATGAATCTACTAATAAAGTTACCTACTACCTAATAATAACTCTTATTTTCGTCACCATTTTCACTCAAGTCTTTCTGCAAGTGTTGTTTATTTAGTAGTTTTAGTGCCTAGTTGCAATGCCGCTGTTATGCAGTTCTACTTTATCTTTAAAACTTGAAGGGACCTGAAAATAAATAAATATTGACTACCAATGATATGGTACAGTCAAGAGTACGTCAAGCTTGACACATTGGACGGTGTACCGATCTTATTTCAATTGCTGTAGAAGCTAAAATCACGCTTGTACCTAACACTCACGAGTTGTTTAGTGATAAAATAGCCCACAACAGATTAGCATGGTGTCAGGGCATGAAGACCCTATGTACCTATTAGTGATGCCAATCATTACTCCGAGTAAGATGTTTTTAAAATAAACATTATTGAACACCCTGTATTATACAAGTTTTGTCATTCGTTTATTTGACACAGAAGTTGAAATTATGTCTTTTAAATCAATTAATTTAATAATAATAAAATCACACATTTCCTGAAATTTGCAAAGGTCAATACTTTTTTTCACGGAGACCGATTTTTTTGTGCCATAGTAAAAGACGTTAGTGATGATTAGGTCTATTATTTGACATAGGTTTCACTTATGGACAATACTTCTCAAATTTTTTGGCTAGAGGTCTAGGGAAGAGTCGCATTGTCTTTGGTGACAATGTTTATTATTACATATATTTTACTAACAAATAGCAATATATTGATGAATTAGACGACACAACGGAACCCTAAAACTACCAAGTCCGACACGCACTTGGCTAGTTTTTATATTACTCGGTAGATTAACATGTAGCGATATAACCATTTACAGAGACCGTACTAGAATTATGAAGTGAGCATCTGATTTAATTCGATAACTTTTTAGACATTATCGATAACCACTATTTACATCTCTAATGGTGGATAATCAAAATCATTCGCGTTATGTAGATATTCTTGAATTTTTCTTGTAATTTGCAGTATATTTCTTTGTGGAAGGTTTTTTTAAATTGATTTACCTAATCTTTAATATAATTTGTTGTCACTTTAATGAGTATTACACATTTTTTTGCAAAAATAAGCTTTTAAATATTACTGACAAATGAAAGCATAAGAATTCTTCGATGTCCTGTTTCCTAAAAGAATGAGATCCGCATGCCGGTACGATATATGTATTGTTCAGCATTTAGGCTTTTGTGTACAACACTTATTTGATTAGATATAAGTATTTTAATAACAGTAAAATTATAAAAACTACAGAGCCGGTTCGCTCACGACAACATCAAAACAAATAGTTCCCAGATTAGTAAGTTAATTGAAATAGTTTCATAGACGACTGAAAGCCTAAAGCTGCCGTTATTCATAATCTAAGACTGAAAGTAAAGACAACGTCATACTAGTTGTCAAGAGAACAATCAGATAACTTTTTAAATTAGCAGAAGTGTAAAAAGAACCAAAACAAACCTGGTTCCAACTTGACGTTTCAAAAGTGCAACACTTGACAAGCCTTCAAATCCCTCTATGACCGAGCGTAGCGAGGTTCAAATCTCTTTGGCTTTTATGGCCTCATCTCCATACATTTATGCACTAAAGCAAAACCTAGAGGGTACTTCCCGTTGACCTAAAATTATGAAATTTGGCAAGAAGCTAGGTCTCACAGTACGAATAAAGGGAAAAGTCTAAAATCATTAAATATAGCATTTTTTCTTACAACTAATTAAGGTGGGCTCCAGTTTCAAGAACTTTTCTATAAAAGAGTGGTCAAGTTGGATGGTGGCGGAGATTTTAAAGTCAAAGAGCAAAAGCTTTTAGTATATCATATGGTAGATAGGTACGGAACCCTTAGTCTAGAACCCGTCTCGCACATGGCCGGTTTTTTTATGGTGTTCACATCTCTTTACGAGTATTTCGCCAATGTCAAAAACATTTTCATTAATATTTGTTTTTTAATTTCAGTAAAGTGCAAGCGGCCAGTAGCATTTCGCGGACTTAGAAATAAAGATTGTCTTTTGGCATTAAGAAGTCCATCGGCCGACATTGACCTAAATAAAAAAACAGCGCGTTAGAAATGAATTTTCATACAAAATTCCATCCTGCATATTTGTACGATTGAAGTGACGTACATTCTTCTTCATTTTTCAAAAAGGATTAAGTAAGATACCTAATTTCGTAGCAGGTGAAGTATATACTCAATTGATATTACAGTACCGAACGACTCGTTAGTGCCACACATAATTATGTAAGAACTTAAACTAAATACTTACGCAAATAAACTCAAGTTGAAGTGTAGCGACACACCTCTGAAAATTCCGCGTCGGAACTATTTTGTCGTACTAGAGTGGAATTTTCGCGTTGGAGCTTAGTGCAAGGTTTTGTCACTTGTGAAGTTTGTGTTGTGGTTACGCATCGCTCCGACGCGGAAATTTGGCTCTCATGTGTCATACTTGCCGGAAAGATCCATCGCGGATCGCTCCAACGAGGTACAGTTCCATAGTCCAATAAATGTGCATAATTTTTTTTAACATTCTGTAAAATGTTCTCATTAGTGATAGTATACCAGATAGAAGGTAATCAACGTCGAAATTCCGAGTCAAAATTAGTTACATCTTATACGTTAGTATTATAATAATCTAAGGTTACATCAGACACTTGCGCATAGACAGGTATTAGAGGCAGAGTATACGGCCAGTGGGGCCGAAAATAACATACTGGCGGACTGTCACAACAAGTCTGCCGTCTGCTGTGCCTCTTAGAGAGCCGGGCAGATACTGGCAGATACTGGCAGTCACGGACTTTGTCCGCCAGTGTGGCCATTACAGTTTTTATCAGAATAAAATTCAAACATCATTTTTCAAATAAATTGCTCTACGTTTTAAACTAAATAACAATCAATCTGAACAACCTTTTCTACTTAATAACTCTTTGAACTGAACATCTATTCAAGCTGTATTCCTACCAAACCAAAGATTTTGGAAAATACGCGCATGGAAGCGGAGCATTTTTCTCATATCAATGACTATAATAATACGATAATTATTGCAGTACCGGCCACACGAACGGACTGTCAGAAAAAAAGTCTGCCGTCTCCTGTGCCTCTTTTTGTTTACTCAAAAGATTTATTTAATGCATTACTTTTTTTATGAAAAATTTCTTTTACATATATCAAAAGCTACAAATAAAACGGTTCATTCGAAGGCTGGAAGTCAATAAAATTAAACATCCGGCCGGAACATAAAAATGTAATAAACAACGCTAATTTGATAAAGCATCGAGCACTTATCAGGCAAAAAGTATTTTTATTCTTACATTTGACTTAGAACCTTAATAGAGCATGGGCTACGGAGGAAAAAATGAGAAAATTTTATTTATTTATTTGTTTATTGGTTTAAAAATACAACAGATACATGTCTCTTAAAACCCTGCAGCCTGTGCTAGTAGAAAGAAACTGCGACAGGTTTCCCCTAAGGTTAACAATCAGGTATTTAAATGATTGGGAGGATAGCATTTTTCTTTTTACCACAGTTAATAGGTTTAAAATTATGTCAACCATGATTGATGTCTCATAGTGGTAACTGACTAAAACAACAGTCCATCCAAGAGTTCAAAAGTTACCCAATATTAGTATTGATTAAGGTTTCAAATTTTTCTTTTCACAGAAGTAAGACAGAATTACCAATATTGTCATCGCAAAAGTAGGTAGCTTGAGGAAATGACAGCCATTCCAATATGAAAAATTGTAAATTTTAAAAAGTCACAAGAACTAAGTAGCCTGTGTCCAATGGTTGAAAACACATAAAAAGATGAGTTTGAGTCAATTTCAGTGGAAAGTTATTCAGGAATGCCTACCATAAAACAAGCTTTCAAAATGGCTTTCACACATTTTTTCAATAAAATCATGTTTTTTCTGCCATAGGACCCATCTGTGTCATAGTTAAAATTAAGACATTTATCAACACTCTATTTGCACGGAATTAAGGTCCATAATCCAGCTTTTAAACACACGAGCTTTTTCCATTATATTATCGCACTAGTGTTTTAATTGATTTTTTTTAATTTGGGCAAGGAGTTTTTATGTCAACAAAATTCATAATATTTTCATGAATAAATAAACCTTGTTCGATAATATGATCAATAAACATTCATTTCATGAAAATATTTATATTAATCAACTTAGTAACAACGATTTCGTAACAAAATATCCCATTGTAAATAATTTAAAGACTCGGTTGTTTAGACGTTTTAATCAATGCCTCCTGAGCGCGCATGTATGTTTAATTTGTGTCCGCTAAAACAGCGCGCGCCGTTTTTACAAATATTTGTGGTGCATTGTGTTTGTTGTAATTATTTTCAAACGTGTTGACTCCTACAATTAAAAAGCAGTAATCAAGGTAGTTCCTCAACGTAGAAAATACTAAGACACGAAACACAAGTCTGAAGAATCGGGTGTACGTAGAAATATAAGGAAAAATACATAGCTTGTTGTCTACGAATTTTCCTTCTGGAAAAGAGGTAAGCAAATTTTACTGGTTTTTATTCGCAAATGTGTTTAAAAACGTCGTAAGAAGTGCGTGCGTTTTGGTCATTACATTCTCGGATCCATAATGGCCTCACCTACGGCTCGGGCTGCAATTCTCGAGCCTCGAGCGTAATCAACAAAATAGCGCACTTGCATCTTAATGAACTTTATTGCACTACATCCTTCATATGAAGACCTTAAATATTTTAAAATAAAAATGTTTTAAAAAATGTAACTTTAGGGGACACTTAAATAGTAATACAACCCATTCAGACCATTTTTAGAATTTTTGTCTGTTTGTCCGTTTGTATGTTTCTTTGTGCGCGATACACGCAAAGTCCCTGAAACGATTTAAACACGGTTTTTAATTATGAGTTGGGCTTATATTGCTGTAACATATAGGCGTTGTTTTATTGCAATCGGTTCATTCAAACACAAATATTTTAAAGCAAAGTTTCAAACGACGAAACTACTGACCCGATTCAAACGAAATTTTCAGTCATGTATTTGGCTTATTTTTGTGCAACATATAAGATTTTTTTCTTTACAATAGGTTCACTTAAACTTCTCCGTTTGAAACAAGAACAAAGTTTCAAATGGCGAAGCCGTGAGTTGTCCGCGATACACGCAAAAACCACTGAACCGATTTAAACGGGGTTTTTAATCCTTAGATAAATGTTTCGCTGCGCTTCGGTTGATCTTATTTTGCTTTCACATCTAGGCGTTGTTTCATCGTAATCTATTCACTCAAACACAAGATTCTTTAAAGCAAAATTTCAAACTGCGGTCCGCGATTCACTCACAAGCTACTTAACCGATTCAAACGGGTTTTCATAGGCACCTTGACTATAAGTCGACGTTGACATTGAGTTACCGTTCTTGAGATTTATTGCAGATAGAAAATTTAATCAGCTTTAAAATGCTACTATTCTCATCCGTCTGTAACAATTGTACATCGTTTGCGCTCGAAAATCGTGTTACTCTTTGACATCGAGATATAAGTTTAACAATTGAATTCCATCTCAAACAAAATGACGAAAAAATTTGCATTTTCTATGCTTTGAGTCACAACTAGTTAGTTGTTGTAGTTGTATTCGGATTGTTGTTGTTGTTTGCGCATCTCTCTTCTTTAGATTGACATATATATCCAGCACTGTTGTAGGCTAGCTAACGTCTGAGTTGTGTACAAGACATTTACGTCAAGCTGGTCGTGCCATACCGAGCGGGTAACAATAATCATCATCAACATGAGCCAAGACCACGGTAACCTAGTTAGTTAAGGCGACTCCGGCACTGACGAAGAAGACGCAGGTTTCAATCCTACCTGTGGTTGAAAAATTATGCGATTTTCTACTTTGTGGAACAAGCTTTATACCTAAAAACATACAGAATACTCGAAGAATATTTTCAGAATAACGTCATCAGGTGAAGGTCAAGGTTACTATCTGTAATACTACCGGTTATTAATAGAACGCTCTCACTTTCCGTAGCAGGGAAACAATGGAGATGTAAACTGATATCTTGAAAATATCTACGGGATTCCGTGCTTCACTTGGCTATTGTCTGTGACTGTAGCCTACAGACAGTGTGGTGCCGGCAAGGAATAGTACCAATTCCTCTGTACCCGTGGGTGTCATAAGAGGCGACTAAGGGTTTATAAGCCGGAGGATGGGCAGCAACATCTTCCTATCGTACCACTTTACAAACTGCGGTTACCAACAACAGCGGTTTCCAGACGCAGCTCTTACAAGCTTGGTGGATATGGAGGTGCCACCCCCTTGCCTTTTTCTGCAGTAAAGCAGCAGTTTTTGCACTGCCGTGTTTTGGTTTGAAGGGTAATTACCAGCACAGGAGACATACCATCTTATTTCTGAGGGAGGGTAACGCGCTTTGCTGTCTTATTAGTGTCAAATTATTTCACTAATAAGACAGTGGGTGTCATGGGTGGTGGTGTCTACTTACCACCAGGTGGCCCACCTGCTCGTTTGCCCACTTGTGACATAAAAAAAATCCTCTTCAAAGTACCTATTACGCGTTATTACTGGAATTTTTTGGAGGGAACTTCCTCTCTTTCAGTGGACTTTTCATAGGATTTTATGGTATAGCCTACACTTCATGACTTGCCCTGCATGCCCTTCCATCTGCCCACGTGATGATCTTTACAAAGCTACGGATAATGGTATCTTTGTGTCAGAGTATCGGTCCAAACAAACATACAGAATGGCGACTGTTAGTGTCTGAGGCGAATATTCTCTTCGGTTAGGCATCATAAGTAAGTCATCATCATCGCCTATAGTGCGGTCAGTTAGCTGTTTCATGAAGACACGCCTTACAATTTCACCAAATTTTTTCCAGGTACTAGTTACGTATATAGCTGTCAATTTTTGATAGAAGCCAATTCTTGAATTTCAAAAAAAATCCATAGAAAATTCAAAAATTGGCTCCTATCAAAAATTGAGAGCTATGTACCTAACTTGTACCTGGAAAAAATTTGGTGAAATTTGGTGAATTTGGCGATATAAGACTATAAGGGACCGGACTACTAGCTTAATTCCGTTGACATATCATACATAGAGACAATAAATAAGTATGAAATATGAAAAAATATGAAATATGAAAATTAAAATGTCCACTGCTGTACAAGGAGTGTGGTCACTACACAGTGAAGGTTAAGGTTACTAGTAAATAGTACTCGTCGTTAGTAGAAAAGGGATTTCACTTTCCTTTTATAGAAGGGGAACAATGGAGATGCAGACAGGATTGTTGGAAACTTCCAGGAATTTCTTGTTCATTTACCCTTGACCTAAGCTCAGAGAAATTGCTTTTAAATAAGACGGAAAAACATTTTGCTATTGAAACATACTTGCGTTTAACGCTTTAGTTTTTCTGTTTATCCTTTTATTAACTTACAAGCTTGCCGGTCCCGTGCGGTGCCGGCAAAGAATAGTACCAACCCATCTGTACCCGTGGGTGTCATAAGAGGCGACTAAGGGTTTATAAACCGGAGAATGGGCAACGGCATCCTTCCGTGTATGCAGCTACCAACAACCGCGGCCATGATGCCAGCCGTAACGCTGACAAGCGTGGTGACTAAGGTACTTCCCCTCCATATTGTTCAACAGCAACAGCTGGAATTCTGGTGAGAGCTCCCTCTCCTGTAGTGGACGTATTATGGGATGTTATGATGATGATGAACTTAAATATTCAATTTATCAAGCATCTCATGTTAAAACTCTTAGTTCGAATCGCTCTTTACCAACTACTATAGTACAATATTACAATTTACAACTACAATATTACAATTTTCATGTATCATAATATGTATAACCACGATATAATGATACCAAATAACTATGAAATCGGTCCAGTAGTTTAGGAGCTAGACTGTTACATCCGATTTTCACTCATATACATAGACTGCCTAATACATTACACTTCTTTATTGGCTTCGCGCATACGTGTAAAAACTTCATATAGTAGTCAGACGGAATAATAATATGTTATTTTAAATGAAAATATCCCAATTAAAAAAAACTTGGTTAAGTGCGATTCGGAGACGCGCACCGAGGGTTCCGATGTGCCTGTAGTATTTTTGGAAGCAATAAAGTCCATTTTAGGACCGCAGAACTAAATTTGTTTGTAAAGGTTTTTTTGCAGATTTCTAAAAAAACTGTTCAATTTAGAAAGATCGTTTTATTTTTGTTATAATATTTAAATAAACGTCTATCGACTGTAATTAATTCAGATTTTTCCTTTCACAAACTTCGGAGATAAAGGGGGGAATGGTATTTTTTTTGTGACATTTTTCATCATAACTTGAAAACTAAGAGTCGCAAAAAAATACAAAAATATATTTTAGAATGTACAAGTAAAGCCCTTTCATATGATATCCCACTCAACCTAGCAACGACAATTTGAAATTCCCCCTCCTCCATCCTTTACATTAATAATCTTATTTTTTTTTTCTCATGTGCAATCAGGTTGGGCTACTATATTCTAAAACTATTCCAAATTTCAAGTCGATAGCATGAGTAGTTACTGAGATATACAGGTATGACAGACAGACAGACAGACAAAGTTGTACCATATGGGTTCCTTTTTTTACCATTTTGGTATTGGAACCCTAAAAAGGAAAAGACAAAATAAATAAACACATTAAATAGTACTGTTAAGATTTTAAGAATGTAACAGTTGTTGGTAATCCAATAATCAAATAACGTCGTCGTCGATTTGGTTTCGATTTCGTCAAGAATTTACGCACCACAAAACTACGGTACGGTTTATTAATATACGGTACGGTTTATTAATTTGCGGTACGGTTTATTAATTTGCGGTACGGTTTATTAATTTGGCGCAATGACTCGTACGTAAAGAGAGCTTTCATAGCTCAAAAAAAATGTGTTCGTCCTATCGCTGGAATTGGTACCCAAGACTCTTGTAAGCCCGTATTTAAACGCTTGGGCTTACTGACACTACCCAGCGTGTATATTTATGAAGTTTGCAAATTTGTAAAGCATAATAAATGTTTGTTTAAATCAACTATTGATGTAAATCCCAGAAAGGTTAGATATCTAGATAAGCTTGCTATGGATTTCACTCCTAAAACGACACTGTTCCTCAACTCTTGCTATTATAAATGTATTCAGATATATAATAACCTACCAAAAGATATTAGAGAACTTAACTTTAGTCAGATGTGTTCAAAACTTTTCAAGTGGCTCTTAGATAAAAACTTTTATAGCTTAAATAAGAATGTAATTTGCATGCTATTGTATTATGGCTGAATAGAGATACTTATATTAGATACATAAGACCTAAATTGTACACCTGTTCAAAGCAAATACATATATTCATTCATTCTATAAATATATTCATTAATTCATTCATTCATACGCAAGAACTTTTGATAAGTATTTAACACGAGTACTGACATAATTTTCCTCCCAATTCCTATATTCGTCAAAATTCGAATTCACTTGGTTTTATAATATTTGTAAGTACGGTCAACCGCAAGTCGGTAGAAACTTTTTCAACTCACCTACCACACCATAACGTCCAAAAGTGCTTCCACTGATGTGCTATTGAGTGTACTACGTTAAAAGAGATGAAGAGAAAAGGTAGATCGTCGTTCACTTGAAGTCCATTGTTGGTTCATAAGCGGATTATCGTGGAAGTTGTTGTGGAAACCTTTCAAACAGCTTTTCTATACAACCTTTTATAAAGAAGAAATATTTTTATGTAGAAATAAATTGTTTACAAAGCAGGAAAATCGGTAATTTCACGACCTCAGGGTTCAGCAGGGTTTGAAACCTGTGTCTTCTCCGTGTGTACCGGACACGCCTCAACCAACATAGTAAGTGAAACTTGGATACTATGTTTAATGTAAATCTTATACATACTCGTATAATAAAAGAGTAGAAACCGCGTGTCTGTACTTTTGATAAATTTATAAAAAAAATTGTGTGGGCGAAAAGAAACGACTAATAGAAATCAAAAATATGTTTAAAAGCTGTTTCCACCTAGAATTTTGTGGGACCTTTTTCCAGGTCATCTCTGCGGTAATATTCTACAACGTGTTAATGGAATACTCGTAAGCGAAACCCTCATACACCCCAACTGGTTTTTATTAAAATTAATCCATTCCCGTCAAAAAAATCTTAAAAAAGATTTATTTTTCTAGATATTGTTATTTTAAAGTTTCATCATAGGTCTAGTTATATCGTTGATCTAGTCCGCGCACTCCACGTACGCTTCCCTCCCCTCCTCACCGCTCATGATCCGCGCGGCACCGGTCGCCAGCGCGCGTACCCACAGAAATGTTTTGAATAGAAGCGGCTAAAATATTTTTTTTCTTAGCCTGTTTTGTCCCACTACTGGGCAAAGGCCTCTCCCTCGTTCCTCCAACCATGGCTATTATTAATGGCTAATTATGGCTAAAATTTAAATTATAAAAATTATAAAAAAATACCCCTATCAAAAACCCGTGAAATTGATTCTATTCTCGATTCTGAACAAACTATTTTCTCAGTTTCGCTTATTCCGTTAACACGTTGTATATTCTTTGCTAAAGGTGTCCATTGATACAGACACATTGATACAGAAATCGTTTAGTAATTATCAATTTCTCGAAAAATATCTATCTTGTCTCTATAAAGCTTGTGAACTTCGGTTGAAGGTTGCAGTGATATGATCCAAGCAGTTTTGTATTCGTATAACCCACCATTCTAGGTGTTAAACGAATTGACCGAATACGGAATACTCGTACTAAGCTGCGTTCTAAGTCAGGAATAGCAGACGTGCAGCCAGACTTAAGTGGAACTGGGCTGGACATATAAGCCGAATGCATCCGCGCGGTGGGCGAGAATCGTTACCCAATGAATTTGTCGCAGCGAACTGGTTTAATCAGGCAGTTAATTGGGTTGATGAATTGTAGAATACAAGGTTATTTTTTGTACCTGACATCTGTTTTCCTACTTATTAGAGTGGTCAAAAGCAACAACTTTTGTTCTACGACTTTACTAACTATTACATATGTTACATTTTTGACGATCATATTATTCACTGACATTTGAACAATGTATATGTACTTTTGTATCTGATAATATGAAATAAATAAATCTAATCTAATCTAACAACGACCAAAAATGACCACTTCCCATACAAAAATACTTTGTAGCGGAAAGTTGAAAATTGCTTATAAGTTGTCTCTCTAATAAGCGGACAAACAGATGCCAGGTACAAAAATAACCTAATATAAGCACAGTTTTTTTACCTCAGAATTTCTCTAAAATGTTAACTTGCTCTCTGTTCTTCAAGTAATAACAACTTTTGAAGCTGTTCTAGTATTCCATCAGGGTCTAGGGGTCTAGTTGCCTTGTTCCGCAATTTATCGGTTATGCAGGTCAAGGCGATTACCTACAGTGATAATTATACAGAGTCTTGCAGACCTCTCGGGTTTTTATTCTAACCATGATACTGAAAAACTTTTGTTTTGCGGCTTTAAACAATTCGCAATTTTGGTTTCTGGCGTCTTCATACAATGTTTACATACATACCAAGACAATTTGTATACAAATTATTTTAATAAGTTGTAGAACAAAAGTTGTTCATTTTAATTCGTAAAATCATCATCAAAGGAGTTTGAAAATAATATATTCCAAAAACTGTATAATATGCAACAAAAAGTATAAAGTTAATCGGCGTAAATATGGTGTCTATTTCGAAATACGAAATAAGTTAAAAATAAACTAATAAAACTTCACAGTATACAACAGACCCTCACAGACAGAATTAACAGAGCAGTCCACATCATAGACAAAGCAATACAAACTCCGAATATAAACTCACAATCCTATAAATTACAAACAAAGATTTAAAGATTGTAGAAACACCGAAAAGTAGTAATCATCCCAATCAAGGAGGTTGAAAAAGCAGCACTTTCTGCTAGGGGGAATGGATGGATGGATGGCCATGAGCGTATCCATTTATTTCAGGGGACCTCTTTAAGATATGGATTTTTATCAAATCCCAAAAATATAAAATTGTTATCTTTCTCTCTGAATAATAAAGGTATATAACTTGGAACTAATAAATGTTGTAACTATGGTTATTCTGGTTAAAATACTTACCATTCAGGATAAAACCGGTCAAGTGCGAGTAGGACTCGCACGCCGAGGGTTCCGATATACCTATAGTATTTTTGGAAGCAATAAAGTCCGCAAAACAAAATTTGTTTGTAAAGGTTTATTGCAGATTTCTTTTCCCTTTTTTGGCTGTAATTAATTCAGATTTTTCCTGTCACAAACTTCGGAGATAAGGCAATGGTATTTTGTTTGTCATTTTTCATCATAACTTGAAAATCAAGAGTTTCAAAAAAATATTTTAGAATGTACAAGTAAAGCCCTTTCATATACCCCACTCGACCTAGCAACGACAACTTGAAATGTTGTTTGGGCCCCCTTTACATTAATAATCATATATTTTTTTATTATTTCATGTGCAATTAAGTTGGGCAACCATATTTTAAAACTATTCCAAATTTCAAGTAGATAGCATGAGTGGTTGCTGAGATATACAGGTGTGACAGACAGACAAAGTAGCACCATAAAGGTTCCGTTTTTTCCATTTTGGTTCGGAGCTTTAATAAATAAGTTTCAACACCCAAAGGTTGCCTGGAAGAGATTGCTACTTTAGCAATAAGGCCGCCTTTTGTACTACTCTGTTCTTTTTCTGTGTATTTCTGTAAACATTTCTTGTATTTCTTGGTGTGCAATAAAGTATATTTGTATTGTATTGTAAGTTTATTGATCGAAATTTGGCTAGTGTCTTTTTTAAATTACATTACATCTTACATTACATTCTTCATTTGTTCTGTTTACTTCGACCTTGCTTCCTAAACTACAAGAATATGATTTCTGTACCTTTGAAAAGTTGGAAAAGTTTTTATTCATCAAACAGTTTTTAATCATCCATAGAAAATGTGCTATCAGCCACATATCAGCTGTTGTCGATATTTAATAATTTATTCACTTATTCATTCATTAATATGGGAAATCTTCAGTTCACGGACAAACTCACGTCTTTCAAGGTCGTCTACGTCATATGCATACGTAGTTTCTTGCTCAGTGTCATATGTTTTTAACTACGTTTATTTTATTATTATGATGATCATTTTGTACACAATTGTTTTATGTAGATTACTTTAACCTTTATCTAGATACTTATAAAGAAAAGAAAGATTTTTAGTGCCGGTTTGTATTTGTTTTTTGTTAGGTAGCCAGCTAACACCGTAGAAATGGAATAAAGCTATGCAGTTCTAAGAATTATTTTGAAGTTACAGTTTCCCTGATTAACATGAGCTTACAGTATCCATATTTAAAATAACTCTTATTTCCATGCAGAAATCTCTGGTTCTGAAACTAATCAACTGATTATAAAAATAATATTCAAATAGATAGCAACCATATATCTAAACAGACTTTGAACAGCAAAGCCTACTACGCATTTGCTGCTAGGCAACAGCTAGTCGTAAATTAACTGGTAAACTTTAATTAACCAACTAGTCTTTGACTAGGTTCTGCTTTGAAAGCCTTGAAAATTAATCAACATTTTACATGGCTGCCGTAAGACCATAAAATAAGCGATAACTAGACAATATCGGTGGATATCAAAGAGTAGGAGACTAGTGATAATAGGGAGATTTCCTTGACATCTGTCTACTACGTTTTTTTGGTGTCTATAGGTGGTACGCTAATCATCGTTCGTAATTTATTTTTTTAGACATACCTAGTAAAATGTAAGAAATATTTTTACAAGAAAAATGTTACAGGCATTTGATAGAAGCATTAAAACTGACTTAATGATTTTCATACTGATTATACGTAGTGGCAGTATGATGGTTTTTAATCGTGCTGATTTGCAGCTCCATGGTTGAAAACACCCTATTAAATTTTCTCAGAATTTAAACGTGACCATTTTTGATAACATAGCTTAAGGGTTTCGGACACCACAGAATCCAAAAATTTATGTTGTATATCGAAATCCTAGGTCAAAAAAGATTACGACCTAAGGTTTATTTTTTTAAGTGTTCCTTAGGGCCCTCGATCATATCTAGAAAGTTTCTCGTCGATTACGTGTACGCTCCCTCAAACTGGTCTCTGATTTTAGTTTTATCATCTTAGTAAAGTTTAAAGTTAGATATAGTAGATTAGTAGCCAAGGGCTGTAAGACATCAATTGCAGCCCGAGATATTAAGACGGACGAGCGCAGCAAGGGCGCCTATAGTTCGAGGGTGCAATTGATGCTTACACCCGAGCTAACTACTCTGCTTTACATCTCGATTGTGAGGTAAGTAGGTCCTTATTACCACCAAATTGTAGGTGACCAATTAGCGCTCTAGGGTAATAATGTAGCTAGAAAAGCCCTAGGGCGGTAAGTAATTAAAAAAAAACACTTCACTCTTTCTGAACTCAATTACTTACCGCCCTAGGGCTTTTCTAGCTACATTATTACCCTAGAGCGCTAATTGGTCAACTACAAGCCCCATTTGGGGGTAATAAGGACCTACTTACCGAATATGAGAGATGTAAAAGTTATTATAGTAAGACTTAATCGTTTTGAAATTACTAACCCGTCGTATCTGATTTATTTCAATGTTATCTATAGTATCTGAAATATAGAGTGAAGTTTGCACTTACAACTGATTACCTCTTAGTAAGCTGCAAGTACTGAGCCAATAGTAGTCCAAATGAGTAGGATTTAAACAGGTTTTATATGGGGTTTAGGACATCGCAGAATGTTGTCAATTCAAACTTCACAATTCGAAATACATTTGGACTACTGTTGGCGCAGCTTGCTTAGAGTTAATTAGCTGTAAGTGCAAACTTTAGTCTAATTTTCAGGTATATATGTCACGTCGATGGGTTGGAAATTTCATAGCCATTAAATTTACGCTGACGACTTGAATCTAGCTTAATCGTTTCGAGATAGAAAATCTTAAATCAGGAACCTGTTTGATGGGGTGGAGGGAGGAGCGCATACAGAATCCACGAGCATCTTTCTAGATAATGTTCAGAGGGACCTAAGCAACACTTAAAAAAAAGAAACCTTATGCAGTAATTTCTCCTAGGATATTTCCTAACTTTTTTGACCTAGTAGGATTTCGACTTGACAACACAGATTTTTTGATTTTGCGATGTCCAAAACCCCATAAAACCATTATTTTCAAGTTAGGTCTCGTTTAAGTTCTGACCCTAAGAAGGAGAAACGAATTGAGATTTTAGTCAATCATGCGTTTCCTACGACACCTTAGTCACTATCGTTGGCGTCACCGATATTGTCGCTACAGATATTGTCGCCGAAACCGACAACATGGACAATGTTGCATGTACCTCTGTCCAATCAAATTTACAATTTTGTATGGAGAGGATTTTATTCACTGAAAGTTGTTAAATTACGTTGACTGGTCTTGGATCACGTCCTTTCAGTTTTCGGAAACCTGTCCATTACACGTTTTTCGTTACATTACATTTTTGCATCATTTTCCATTTAAATTAAAAACTATACGATAATTTAGTTATTTATGCACAAGATGTCTGTATCTGATTCGCAAAAATTATTTACAAACCTTTTGGGCTTTCTGAATACCAGGCAAAATTCGGTAAAAACTGACTTTATTTTAAAAAATAAATCTTCGAAAAAAGTTTATTGAATCGGGTTCTCCTTATATCAGAAATCTAGTGAAAATGATCAGAAACCATAAAAAACCGTTTACACCTTGCCTACCGTCCTGCTTAGAGTATTGGCGCCAATATTTTCCGTCGTCTAAACCAGCCGAGGCTGTTTACACGATGCATATTGTCTTGCCTGGAAGGTAGGCGCCTGAGATTTGCCTCCGTCTAAATCCGGCATAATGTATGAAAATGTGATCCACATCGCAACTATAAATGTCAAATATTTTTATCACGGCCTGCAGTCCGCTCTAAAAGTTCAATATTATTGGAGGTAAAACTATTACAGATACTTCAGGAAAACGTAGTTAAACCGCAGGGATTCCGCTTTATGAAAGATTTTAATAAACTTCAGTGTAATAATAAACTTCTCAATGTCAGGAAGCTAATAACAAGTACAGTTTTGTAATAAGTGATAGTTCAAAGTGAATATTGATATTCCTACTGCAAATAATGAAGGGCTTTACTCATGACTACAAACAAGTTTTATTACGGGACCAACAGTGAAGCAAAGAATGTAATGTAGCTCAGAAGTGCGGGTGAAATGTATGGCATGCGCTACATTCCTCCTGAGCTGTCGCATACTGTACTATAGAACTTAACATTGGTTTTGTTTCGAAGCTCAGTACAGATCCACCGACTTTTCTACAACGTGTAAAGGAAAGGTGTGATAATACTGAAGGGTGTGAATCTGCCCATGAAACTGAACAACTTTTCCCAAGGAGCATTGGTCGAAATACGAAAAACCAAATTTGACGTTCCATTCAAAATGCGCTATCAGCTGATGCAGTTTCTATGGGAGGTCACAAATTTGTTTTGGTCTATGACCTAGTTCCTTGGGAAAAGTTGTTCAGTTTGAAGAGCAGATTTACACCCTTTAGTATTATCACACCTTTCCGTTATAGATTAGATTAGATTTCTTTATTTCTTATGAAAAGATAACAAACAGTTTTTACAAAAGTAAAAAAGGGTTACCCGACATAAGGTCGTCATAAAATTTTATATATGTAATAATAACCTAAAAGTTACTCATAATACAAAGTTCATGTCAAAAAAAATTAAATAAAATGTTGTTATGTCAAAAGTAAAAATAAAAATTTAAAATATGTCTACAAAAACAAATAAATTATTGTAAAATAGTTATAAATTCATTGACAGAATGCAACTCTTTGTCTATACGCTGTATAACAGAACTAATGACGCCACTAGTACGGTCAACTGCACGTCGGTAGAAACTTTTTACCTCTATTACCATGTCATAAGGTTGATCTGGCAGGGTCTGGCTTTTCCAGAATTTTTCCAGAAATTTGACTGGCACACGGTGACCACGGTGGTTGGTGGCCGCACGTCAGTTGAAACATTTTGACCTTGAGCGGGTCTCTGGTTTTGGATGTTTGTAGAGTAGCGCCGGTTCAGTTAACACTGGTTTTATTTCAACTTGCTTGCTGCTGTGCGTACACTTCTGCTCAAGTTACCTTAGTCGCCTTTTACGAAGAGTGGTAATATTCTAAGACAGACAGATAAAGCCCGCTAAATCTGTAACAAAAAATCAGTTAACTTTTCATTTCGACCTAGTCTCTAGACAGAGAATACAAAATTTTGAAGTTAGAAGGCTTTAATAAAACGAGATTACTTTTCCACATTTTGCATAGTAGGAGAACCAAGGCCGAGCTTGTATGGTGTACCTTGCACAAAACCTGCTGGGATGAAATTTGGCACAATTCAAGTACTCGTAAACACTTAGTATACGTTACGAGTACATATAAGAAATGGTGCTCCCCGGTAGGAAGCGACAGAGACGCACATGGGGGCATAATGTCGAAAATGACTCGTGTTTTACTAGGTTGATAGTTGTATCTTTTGAACCTACATAGATAGCAGGTTGAAAATTTCACAGGATATGTGTTTTGAAGACAAATATATACCTAATAATATAAAATAAAAAAAATAAAGGGGGTCGCCATAGAAGAAACGTATTTTGTTAGTTTTTGCTCTGTCGTAAGAACAGTTATTAATTCCAGCGTCAAAGTTGCTTGTTTTCATGAGTAGAATCACTGGACTTCGGGTTTAAAACGAATGAAAATTCACGCTGTATGAGTACCTTCTATTTCTACAAATAGGTTTCATTCATGTACTCTATCACGTAACCACTTTTTGCTCCGACTGTACAAAACCTGCCAGGTAGCGTACTGGAAGACCGACGTTTTGTGGACCTAGTAGGCTACTACTATCATCGCTACAAAGTTGCAAATTTCTTGCACTCGATGACGTAGGATAACACTACTAGTAAAACACGAGATATTTTTGACATTACGCCCCTTTGTGCGTGTCTGTCTCGTCCTGCCGGGGAGCACCACTTCTTATCTTAGGGCACGGCAGAGCCCCCGCAAATCGAGCAAAAAAGAAAAGCAGCACCGCACAATTTTTTTCTCGAAGCAGTTCAGGCTATTTTCGACCCCCCTATAACTTCGTTGTGGATAAAACCAAGTCGATATATTTATTTAAAACAACAGATTTTTAATATTGATATGGGCACTGTTGTTAGGTTAGCTAATTACGTAAAAACTTCAAACATAAGGATCCTTAAGTAGGTACTAAATTAATTAATCGACTTGGTATTACATGGATCTCACAACTTTTTACGGGAGAAGAACCGAGTTGTAAGACTTATTTTTTTTACAATGTTTTAGATGGCATACTATATTACCTGTAGGTATGTACTTGAATCGTACCAAGTTTCATCCCAGCAGGTTTTGCGCAAGGTTCGCCTTGTTGGATCTCCTACTAAACGTCAAAGGGGACTTTCTCCAATATTTTGTATTTGGATAACAAAAAATATTCTCGTGCTTCAATAAAAAAAACTCTAATCAATTGGAAACGGGTACAAAAATAACTGATAACACCTTCCACGAGAATTATATGCCCACTTTCGACTGGAAGATTTCAAAGCAAGTGAGTATCGTTAACAGCTTATTTTAATAGACCAAAAAATACCCAAGCGGTCTTAAACCCACACACTTTAAATATTAATATAATAATGCCTACCTCATTATGTAACGTTCTAAAAATATCCCTTCCAAAGCCGATCTATTTCTAAAATATTTCAGCTAATGCTTTAGCCTTATTCCTGACTTGGCTTGACAACCACTATCACTGGCAGTAGCCGTAACCAACGGCTATACGTGCCTTCCGAAGCGCGGAAACGCTCTTGTTTTTGTGCGTTCCTAATCTTTAAGTTCCGTTCATTACGCTCGCAACCCTTTTTAGGTTACCTATGTATGACACATTTGGCGAAATTTAAGCTAGTGACAGATTTTTTGTCGCGGAACTTTCCTCATGTGTCGCTACAACAGTAGGGCTTCAAAATTAATAATATGATGTGTGTCTAGTGTTATAAAAACTCCAAGTAAACACTACATATGTGTAGCTGATGTCCACCGATATAGTAGTATAATAGTCATTAGTAGACTCAGTTAGAAGATGGCCTCATTTTAAGGGCTACCAAATCACCCCTTACGTCAGACACGTAATCGAACTCAGATTATTTACAGAATACTTATTGAACTACATTCATCGTTATCGTAACAGCCACGAAAGGTCATAAAAGTTGCAAACATACAAAAAAAGTTAACAAGTAGAAACGAGCAAATTCGCCTTGTTTTCCTAGCAGCAATCACAACTTCCTAAATTCAAAGACTAATTTTAATGCTGGGAGGCTTGGTTCTGTTAATACCAATATCACAGTAAATAGATGGCAATATCTTTACTTCAACGAGCAATGTATGCCAAACTAGTTTCTGGATTAAGGGAGGTGTAATAGCGGCTTACTACCGCGGTCCATGGCCGTAACCCTAACAAGCGAGGTGACTAAGGTACTTCCCCTCTACATTTTTCCAGCAAAAGCTAGAATTCCGGAGGGAGCTCCCTGTCCTGTAGTGGACGTTTCGACGGTCAATCTGGAATCGTGATATGCTCAGCAGACGGCAGACTTTTTTTTTCTGACAGTCCGCCCATTGACATGAGAAAAACGCTCCGCTTCTATGCGCGTATTTTCCAAAACCTTTGGTTTGGAAGAATTAGAGCTTGAATAGTTGTTCAGTTCAAAGAGTTATTTAGTCGGAAAGGTTTTTCAGATTGATTGTTATTTAGTTTAAAACGTAGAGCAATATTGAAAAATGATTGGTTAGAATTTTATTCTCATAATAACTATGGTTTTCGCAATACCGGCCATACTGGCAGACAAAGTCCGTGACAGTCCGTGTCTGCCCAGCTCTCGTCTGCCGAGCCTCTAAAGAGACAGGTTGTCTGTACAATACAGAATGACCGCAATATCTGTTCAGGTGGTCAAAACTGGAACAAAACTTATATATATTTACTTATAAACTGAACAACTTTCCCCAAGAAAAATAATTCGAAAAACGAAAAAAAGATGTTGACCTCCCATAAAAAATGCGCTATTAGCTGATTCAGTTTCTATGGTAGGTTAAATTTTTTATGTCACATTTCGACCTATGTTCCTTAGGGAAAGTTGTTTAGTTTCATGGGCAGATTCACATCCTTCAGCGTTGTATAGTGAATTGCCAAAGAGGTTATATAAAATCTTCACAACTAGCGACGCTATCAATTGAACACATGTCCTACTAGTATGTCAGCTCTCGTTCTCGTCGTTAGGGACACTGTCAAACAAAAATCTCTTAGTGTGACCTCCCCAGTTCGGTTAGGACATTGCAGGATGAATCACCTGATAGTCCGGAAAGTTAGTTGATTCCGTGCTTCGAAAAGCACGTTAAGCCGTTTATCCCGACTAACTACTGTCTGCAGATGTAGTTGTTAATGAGCCATGTCAGAGGCCTTTAGCGGCTCAACAAGTCTGACACCAGGGTTTTTAAGGTCGGTCAACGACGTTGCAACCCATATGATGATGATGATGAGTATGTTAGTAAAGACCGCCAATGAATGCGAGTGAGAAAGCAATCTCTTATGTTAATTCTGCAAAATAGAAAAGGATAGCGAATCGAATGGCATAGTACCCGATTTTGAATAACATGTTATCACACGAAAAACCAGCTTTTCAGTTTTTGCTTATTTTTTATTTTTTTATTGAAAATGGCCTTACTCTTGACCTCGATCTATCCTCTTGATCCTCGGTCTATTTGAGTATAATCGTGATAATTATTTGTAAATACAGCTTTCTTCAATAATGGAAATTAATTACTTAATTGGCTGAGGTGCCTGAGGTGTTCAAAAAAAACAATCCGGACAAATGCACGTTCAAGGGGCTGATAACAGTCAAAATTACCTCCCTTCATACCAATATTAGGCATTTTTGAAAATATTAATAAAAATTTATGACTACTAAATAATATAGTTTTAATTATTGTTTATATTTTCTAAAATACTTTCATGACGTTGGATATAAGGATATAACCAATCATTCAAGAAGATCCCCAACTAGCTTAATTCTTGGCTAACCAGTGACTGAAAAAGATACATAAAAAAACTATAAAGTCATGCTTACGGATGCAGGTACTTAAGAGCTTGTGTCCCGGTGGTTTAGGGATAATGTGTTGCTTAATAAATAACATACGAGTACTAAAAGGTGGTGCTTGTATCACCAGGCAAACTTTTAAGCTTATAGACGGAACTATTAAGATCGACTACAGCTGTCATGTTTGTTTGCATCACGGCTGGCACTATACAAAAACAACTATAGTGGAAAGCAATCACACCTATGTTCAATGTTATTCAAATAGATCAATCAATCGTGGAGCACAGGCTTTCCTCGTCGTAGATGTGGATTCCTGTGCCGATCAATCTTTCACTGGACATTGGTGTGTCGCCATAATTTTGTAACAATTCCTTTACTTTGACACTGGGGAAATACGTTTTGTAATGAGATGTGATGCCATTAAATAAATATACAATACAATAAGTAAAAAAACCGGCCAAGTGCGAGTCGGACTCGCGCACCGAGGGTTCCGAACCACCACATAATCATAATTGTATTAGTTGAAATTTCAGTAAGTTAATGTGCTAGATTTTTTGAGTCCGACACGCGCTTGACCAAATTTTATTATTTGTTGTTATTTTATAGCTTATGCACTATAAACATACCAATTTTCAACTTTGTAAGTGTTCCCGTTTTTAAAATAGAACAAAAACAAAAATCGCCTACGCGACCATCCAACTTGACCCCTCTCTTATATGAATGTTCTTGAAACGGGTGCTCACCACAATTGGTTACCATTAGTTGTGAGAAAAGTTGTAATATTGAATGATTTCAGACTTTTCCCATTATTTGTACTGTGAGACCTAGCTTCTTGCCAAATTTCATAATTTTAGGTCAACGGGAAGTGCCCTGTAGGTTTTGTTTTTTTGCATAAATGTATGGAGATGCGGACATTAAATGCCATATCGTTTGATTGCGTCGTTGTAAAAAATTTAAATTTTCAGATCTTGTGTGGTTCATAGATCCTAATATATGGTAATAATTTCAACCTGATACCTTTACCCGTTCGTGAGATAAAGGGTCTTGACAGACAGACACACAGACACACAGACAGACGGACAACAAAGTGATCCTATAAGGGTTCCGTTTTTTCTTTTGAGGTACGGATCCCTAAAAATAAGTCATAAGTCTTATTTTCTTTCTCGGTTTTCTCTATTTGCGTGCTTGCATCCTGCATCAATATTATTTCTCCTTTAGTCACTATAAGGTTGCCTAGAAGATTCTCACTAAGAAATAAGTCCGCTTTTGCATGCTATCTTTTCGATAAATGTATTTTTGTAATTTTCATGCATTAAAGATTAATACACACACATCCACACGTGCGTTTTAAGGTGCGGACAAACTAGGCCTACATGATGCTATGCCAAGCTATGTAATGTCACATTTGAAACACACTAGCTTTGCGCCAAGCTGATAAAATGAAATGCTTCTACAATGTCGTACATTGTAAATATCCTACTACATCTATTGCACCGCAAGCGTCGATTTAACATATTTTACACGTAGACTGGGATTTGGTTGTGTAACGACATGACATAAGACAAATGGTTTTTCTTTTATTATTGATGAAAACCAATGTCTTCTATAGTATAAACCTAGTTTTCCCGCACTTTTATTTACACAAAATCTGCATAAAACCAAGCGATAAAGCATTGAAATGTGCTTGAAACGGGAGCTCACCTTAATTGGTTACTATTAGTTGTGAGAAAAATTGTAATATTTAATGAGTTTAGACTTTTCCCCTTATTTGTACTGTGAGACCTAGCTTCTTGCCAAATTTCATAATTTTAGGTCAACGGGAAGTACCCTCTAGGTTTTGCTTTAGTGCATAAACATATGGAGTTGAGGACATAAAAAGCCATATCTTTTGATTGGTAATAATTAGTGTTGTAAATAATTGAAATTTTCAGTTTTTGTGTGGTTTATGGACTTTAATATTCGTTATCAATTTCAACCTGATACCTTTACCCGTTCGTGAGAAAAAGGGTCTTGACAGACAGACAGACGGACCACAAAGTGATCCTATAAGGGTTCCGTTTTTTTATTTTGAGGTACGGAACCCTAAAAAAAACAGATTTTCCGAAAAATGTCGGCCGAAAAGGAGATTTTTTTTTATTTAGCGGAAGCTTTGTTTTTACTTGATGTTCGCTTTTGAAAATATGGTGTAAATGGGAGATAATTGAAACCTAATAACTACAAGTACCAATAGACGGCAAGGGTTGTAAGGGGAAATTGATTAGTTTTATGGTCTGAGTAACATGGTATTTTTGCAGTGATACAAAAAACACCCTGTATAACTTGCCTCGAATACCTCAACACGTGCACGTTACACGAGTCTTTTTTTAAACCTAGTCATCTGCTCACTGCGCTTGCGTGAACCTAGGATCTTTTAGGGGAGGACACCCTCCCCCGGTATGAAACTTGTATTAAAGGCAAAATCGTGGCACTCGCACGCCACTTGTTAGACTATCACAGCTTGAAAAGGACCTGCCCTCAGATAGTCTTTCGTTGGCAAGTTCTGTATTTAATTATTTTAAATAAGATTATTATTTTAGGAAAAATATTTAAAGTGCAGGATACAAATTTTAAAGTGTGTGTTTTCCTGGATTGGAATGTAAGTTATCATAAATTTTATTACTTTCGATTTGACATCAACATTGTGTTTTATTTAAGGTTTAAATTAATTTTATTTTTATTTATTTGGGAAGCTAACAGCATTCAGTTATCATTCAGTTTATAACATAAGATAAACTTTAATTTTATGAGGATTAAGTTTGATTGCCAAATATGCTGAACTTTTTGCGTGTTTTCGATTGTATAAGTTTAAAAAGAAGTTTTGGGACTAACACAGTACAGCATAATTCAATAATATATTTATTTATTTGTCAATCAACCTATATCTAGGGTGTAGAAAGATCTCTCAAACATATATTTTTTTAATTTCACCTATATTTTTCTTTTATTCCAACGCTTACCGGCATTTTGCGGCTATATTAAAAGCAATCAGCTAAAGCTGTCAGAAAAAACAAGTTTGTAAAACAATGTTATGCTTTCCGTCAAATATAGTCAACTTTTAGCTTGGACTTATGTGTTGATGAGCGTTGGTAAACTGAAACAATAGATTTATAAGTTCAGTTAAAAAGTTAAGTTTTAACCCATTTGTTATTATGTTATTTTGAACCGATAGTTAAAATATTCGGGACTTGTCTTTTTTTGTCAATATCACCGGATGATAAAATATCACTCAAAAAGTCAAAGCTTCAAGATTTTCTTATCAGAAGTCAACAATGATATTCGTTAAATGTGAAGTAGTGTTTGATTGTTGTTTTCCTTTTTGGGCTTTTTTAGGCTCTTTTTAATTTTTGAATCTCTCGAAAATATTCAAAAATTGGACTCCATTTGTAATATTTTTGTTTTCACTAACAGGTTGCAGTTGCAATAATTTGAAATTTATACTGATTTTGAACGAATTGACGAAGATTGGATATTTAAGGATATATTGGAAAATAAATTAATGATATAAGGATTGGATTTGATTGGACAGACGGCTAAGTTTTATAAAAACGTAAGTAATTACTTATTATAATTTATAAATGTACACATTTGTTTATTTGTCTTTATCGTGTACTTAATTCATAGTTTTTATGTCTTGTCTCCACCAAACGATTGTTTTATTTATGTTATAATACATGTACTTCTGCTGGCGTTCTAAACAGTACAGTGATTTTTTAGGCTACTGTGACTTTAGCTTCAAATCAAAAACTTTTGACGGTTCTTTCTTTACTTTTCAACACTACTTTTATCACTACTTTTCAACACTACAGTATCAAATGTAAAATGGTTAGTTTATCAGCAATTTAACTGGTTTCTTCCTTAGCGTAGTTACACTCTTGCGGAACCCGCGACGTAACTTGCTGAACTACTAAGACGGGCTCGTCAGACTTTGAGGAACTTTAATCAAACTTAAAACTATTTCTCATAGATCGAGAAACAAAATCACATACTCGTACCCGTACAATTGCATTAGCTAATAGCGCATTTTGTCTGGACACATTTTTTTCGTATTCATCCTATATTTTAGAGATGTTAACCCTTTTGCGAACTCAAGTTGGCCGCTGCAGAGAAAACATGGCGAGATGGGGCTCCGCAGACCAGTTAATAAGGCACTGTGACTGTGGAGCTCCATCTCAGAACATGGCGAACTTGCTCTCTTGTCCACTATGCCTCTCCACCTGCACTGTCGAGGACCAGTGCCAAGCGTCGAATACTCGTAAAGCCGTAGAAGTGGCAAGGTTTTGGGAGGAAATTATTTGATCCAACGCCATAGTATTTGAACATTGACACGACGAAGAAGAAGTTAAAACTTTGTTTAATATTAAGTGTCTATAAAATTTGATTGCTGATTTTTACTTTTTTAATTTTTACTAAATAAATAACTATCACAAACAGATTTAAGTCTTACGACACACTTGCGGATCTTTCCAACGCGGAGAGTTCCACTTATTATGCTCACAAGGCTTTTTAGGTTAGGTTAGGTTAGGTTACCTATGACACATCTGGCGGAATATCCGCTGGTGCCATGATTAACAGATTTTTCTGTCGCGGAACGTTCCGCTCAGTAAGATTTCACTACATTTAGACATTTAAAATCCAAAGTCAATTTACTTAAAACCTGTACACGATATTGGACTTAACTTAAAAAATATTTTCTATTAAAATAAATACATTTACAAACTGCTGACTATTTGGACCAGTCTTGATTAACATAAATGTAATTTTAGTTTAAATTTACAATGATTAATTCTCTGCCTGCGTCTGTGTTCCCGAGTTCATATAACCCGAATCTATTCAAGTCGCGAGTGAATAGGCTTCTTCTGGGCAAGCTCGTTCCATCGTTGACCTCATTTCTGTCTTCAAGACTAGATCGAGGTCAAGAGTAAGCCCATTGACGATAAAAAAAAAAAAAAAAAAAAAAAAAAAAATTGAAATTCATTGAACACTTGCAACTTATTGCGCTTTGAAATTTTTTATTTTGAGCTAGTAAATCATTCTATTATTCTATTATAAAGATTTTATTATAAAGATGCTTTATAATTTTCTATTATATAGGTAACAATTTTTTTAAGTTCACGTTCGCATAATGGGGTGTGTATTTCTGCCAACGTGACATTTTGCGAAATGATATTCTGCTACTGTGATATTGTGCCATTGTGAAGCTTAGTGTGTCATTTTGCGACGGGAGATTTTTTAGTATCTATAAATTTTATAAAATTGAAAGTCGATGTCTATAATTGTTATACCAATGATTTATTTAGAGGAATCGAATCGAAAAGTGAAGTGAGTTTTCCAACAACGCTAACTGATATTACTTACTTAACTTTATAGTATGGTTGTACGGTACCTAAAACTTAGTGTGGGAATCCAACTAGAACTTGGCTGGTTTTTACTGAAAGTTTGGTCTGTTTTTCAGTCACTAATAATTCACAAACTGCTAAACCGATTCAAACGGGGCAATAATTATTTGAGTAGCATCTGTGTGAATTGCAATAAAAACAAATCTGATATTGCTGCAAGGAAATAAGTCTTTACCATAAACATTATCGACAACCCTGTTTGAATCGGTCCAGCTGTTTCTGTTCTCTGTTAAAAGTCCAAACTTAACGCGACCGAATTCGTGGGTACAGCTAGTATTACAAATATTACAATATAATTAACCCTCCTGTTTGGCTGTCGGTTAGTAAAAGAACAAAAGGTTACAAAATATTGAGACAAAACAGAATTATATGAGAAATAATATTATGCACATCAAAGTTTATGATAGTGCATAAAAAAAAAAGAAATAAAAAAAAAAGAAATAAAAAAATAAAAATAATTATTATGCATCAAAAAGTTTTAGGTTCGTTAGCTCGATTAGTTAGTTAGTTCGATCCCTTATCGGGATCGGTTAGGTTAGGTTAGGTTAGGTTAGGTTAGGTTAGGTTAGGTTAGGTTGGGTTAGGTTTTGTCACGACCTCAACGCACGAGCCGAGCGAGCGTAGCGAGCGTGTCGCGGCAGTGGCCGGCGAGTGGCAGAAATAAATTAGTGGCTAAGAAAGTTTTATTTAGTTGCACGTTAATTGTTTGTGACTGAGAATAATTAAGAATGCAATAATGCTATGAAAAAGAAGTCTAATGGTATTAAAAAGAAGTCTGTTTAATTAACACCCGAATCATATTAATCACCTTGTTGCTAGAATAGCAATCTCTGCCAGGCAACCTGCAAGTTTTGAAGTTATTGTAGGGTGGAGAATACAGGAGTGTGTTACTGGCTCCTTTTAAGAGTTAACAATGTTTTACATACTTTTATTTTATAATAAAAATAAACCAATATCTTCTATTAAAAGCATAAACACTGTCTAAGTACATTTTACAATACAAATACAATACAAATATACTTTATTGCACACCACAGTACAGAAATTTACAGAAAAAGAAACATTAAAACAAAAGAATGTACAAAAGGCGGCCTTATTGCTAAGGTAGCAATCTCTACCAGGCAACCTTTCAGGTGTTGAAATCTGTACGGTGAAGAGTGCGACCGACGCGTGTTGGTGGCTACTTATACAATAAACCTACATAAAAATATTATATACATAAAATACGTATTTGACATACATTACATATGGTATCACTACATAAATATCCTTACTCATACAATAATATACTGCAATAGATATAATAATATGCATAAACTGATATATACCATTATATTACTATATAAGAGAGGAAATATTGATGAAATCATGAGGAGAGGGAGTTGAGGAAGTGGGCTTTGACGCGATTCTTAAAGCAGTCAGGTGACG
The DNA here is from genome assembly GCA_947532105.1 of Athrips mouffetella. Classification (NCBI taxonomy): domain Eukaryota; kingdom Metazoa; phylum Arthropoda; class Insecta; order Lepidoptera; family Gelechiidae; genus Athrips; species Athrips mouffetella. The sequence continues at coordinate 50,985,016 of OX383956.1, forward strand.
GAGCCCGCCTGATGGACTCAGGGAGGCTATTCCATAGGTTGATAGCTTGCACAGTGAAAGATTTTGAGAAGAAATCAGTGGAATGGGAAGGAATGTCAAGGGATAGGTTATAATTCGACCGAATGTTTAGAGTAGAGGAACGGTGGACGAATAGGTTTTTTAAGTAAGAGGGAGAGTTAGGATTGTTGAGGATAGTGTACAGAAGAGAAAGGATGTGGCAGTCCCGTCGACGGTGAATAGGCAGCCATTGAAGTTGAGAACGGAAATAAGAAACATGGTCAAATTTCCGCAGCCCGAATATGAAACGAATACAAACATTCTGTAGACGTTCCAATTTATTCATTAATTCTACAGTTATGTCTGGATACTCGTAGCATACGTCAGCATAGTCTAATATAGGCAGGAGTATGGAGTGAGCCAGAGAGATTGTTTTTGTTGGCAACAGATTTTTAAGACGTCTTAGCGAGCTGTACGCCGCTAAGATCCTCCTACTGAGCTCGGAGACTTGAGGCCTCCAAGTAAGGTTGCAGTCAAATATTATGCCAAGGTTTTTAACCTTGTCGGAGAAGGGAACCTGAACACCGTCAAACATTATGGGATGCAATGAATGAACGTCAAGACGTGTGGTGTACCAGCGACTACGAATGACAATAGCCTGAGACTTTTTAAGGTTTACTTTTAGCCCATGAGAATGACTCCAGTCAGAAATACTTTTGAGATCCCTATTAATATTATCAATCGCTTCCGAAATTCTTGCGATGGGAGCTTGTGCGTATATCTGAAGATCGTCTACATACAAATGATAGGAAGAAGTCAAGGGTACTGTGATGGAGTTTATAAAAATTGAAAACAAAAGAGGAGACAGGACGCCACCCTGCGGTACGCCAGCAGATGTGTTGCACCACATAGAGAAGACTTCTTCAATATGTATGCGCTGCCTGCGCCCGTACAGGTAACTACGAAACCAGTCAACTATGGTTGGAGATATGTTAAGCGAATGTAACATCGCAAGGAGGATATCAAAATCAACCGTGTTAAAGGCGTTACTGAAATCCAGTAGCGTTAACACGGTTAACTCCTGATTTTCCATGCCTCGTCGGATATCATCGGAAATCCTGACCAGAGCAGTAGTCGTACTATGACCGGTGCGGAAACCAGACTGGAGTGGGTTCAAAAGGTTGTACTTGGAAAGGAAAGATATAAGTTGTTATTGGACAAGCCTTTCGAGGGCCTTTGAAAGGAAGGGTAAAATTTACGTGCGTCCCCAACTTTTTTTGAATAATACAATATTGATCTGTATTACGCTTTTTTTCACAAAACTTCGGAAAATCTCCCAGGCAGTCTTTGCACAAAGCCCTAGCCTTGACTTCTTAACCTAGTTACTGTTATATTACATTTATTGAACTCCAATGCTTAAATTGTTTACTTTCAATGTTCAGTGCTGTAGAAAATCAACATTCATTGCAATACAATGTTATTTGATTTGCGGAATTGGATTTTATGCAAGAGAATTCGAATAAAATCACCCTTCACAAATAAATTATTTGAATAAATACAGGGTGTAAGGGCACGCTTTCTGAAAACTAAAAGGGAAAACTTTCAGAAAATGAAAAGAAATTTTAACGAAACTGAACCACTTTCAGCGAACTTTTGCTTTTATAGATACTGCCGTGATACTAAGTAGATCGGTGAGCCAAGAAGCTCGTTGCCGATGAGACGCTGATCTATCCCTGCTGATTATAAGCACGGTCCTCACGCGTGCGTCTTCTCGCTTCATATGGCCGGCCACCTGAGTCTGTTTTCTCAGAGTTTTACTTCTACTTTGAAGGATCATCTGACTGCCCGTTTGGCACTCTATCCAAACGCGTCACGCCACCGCTGTATGTAATGGTTTTGTATTCTTCTCCAAATTTTAGGTGGTGGGGCTTTTGTGCAAAGTCCGTCTGGGGAAGTACCACCCCCTTGCCTTTTTCTGCCGTAAAGCAGCAGTGTTTGCACTGCTGTGTTTCGGTTTGAAGGGTAAGGGAGCCAGTGAAATTAGCGGCACACGAGACATACCATCTTAGTTCTCAGGGTGGGTAACGCGCTTTGCTGTCTTTTTAGTATCAAATTATTTCACTAATAAGACAGTGAGTGTCATGGGCGGTGGTGACCACTTACCACCAGGTGGCCCACCTGCTCGTTTGCCCACTTGTGACATAAAAAAAAAGTCTATTACCTATGGTTGGTCTGACTGCCGCTTTATATACTACACTTTACCTTTGGTTGATAATTATTTTTGTATCACAAAGGACAACAGATAGGGATCTCCTCTTCAACCAAGCTTCTTAACTCTATGATTCACACACTCTTCGCATATCCTATACTATTTAACGAGCAAAATTTGTATGTATATATTTGTAATCGTGTCTCGAAAGCCGCTATAAGGATTTCGATAAAATTTACAATATGGGGGTTTTAGGGGACAAAAAATCTATCAAGCTAGGTCTCATGTTTGAGAAAATTCATTCTCATCGATTTCCAGAAACCCTACAACGGCATTTATTATTGAGCGTTGGTTAAAGTTATATACAGAGCAAAGATCAGTGGCCCAGGTAGAGCTTTTGTAGCTGTTATAAGACTATGAGAACAATCTAAATTATCTGTCATTCAGTTCACGAAATATGCCACTTTGTAACGAGATTAAAGGCCTATTAGATTAAAAAAACTTTGATCTGCCAGTGCGTACCCTGGCAAGTTCAGCACAGAAGATTGTAATTTCACTGTTAGTTACGTCATAGAGTATAGGAATGAAACCTTTCTGTGAAACTTTTCTCTTCGATTGTACCAAATCTGCCAGGTCGCGCATTGGCCGACCAAAGATTTGTAGATCTAATAGGCTACTACTCTTGCTACAAAGTTCTTATTTCGTATTCGATGACGTAGGATCATTTGCAGCTTTTGCAGCTCAGATAAAGGACTAGGTAAATCTCTTTGATTTGCAGTCCCGTCATAATCTACCAAGTTGTATATGTGTACCGGTGTATCGATGTGTCCGTGGAATAAATACTCAAGTTGACATCGCTGATAATATACATTAAAACTTTTTTGAAGTTGGCTAAATTCTATTATATGCTATTGTGACACTGACTATATGTGTATTGTGACTATAGCATGTACCAAAGAGCTTACAAGCATGAACAAGTATAGAATACAAAAAGGTATCAAATACCTGTTAATACTCTGCTGTCGTACAAAAGCCTCATTAAAAGTTGTTTATTATTTTTGAGAAACTTTAAACATATAATCTGTTTAGTTTACCTTGTAATAAACAAAATTTCAAGCAAAAACTTTTGAAATTCACAGAATGGTAAATTTAAGATCAAAGAATTGACAAATTTTAAATAACGAATTATTTCAATCTTAAAAAGAAGCCGGCCAAGTGCGAGTCGGACTCGCGCACCGAGGGTTCCGTATTACCACATAATCATAATTGTATTAGTTGAAATTTCAGTAAGTTAATGTGCTATATTTTTTGAGTCCTGCACGCGCTTGACCAAATTTTATTATTTGTTGTTATTTTATAGCTTATGCACTATACACATACCAATTTTCAAGTTTGTAAGTGTTCCTGTTTTTAAATAGAACTAAAACCAAAATCGCCTCAACGACCATCCAACTTGACCCCTCTCTTATATGAATGTTCTTGAAACGGGAGCTCACCACAATTGGTTACCATTAGTTGTGAGAAAAGTTGTATAATTTAATGATTTCAGACTTTTCCCATTATTTGTACTGTGAGACCTACCTTCTAGGAAGTACCTTGTAGGTTTTGCATTTTTGAATAAATGTATGGAGATGAGGATGTCCTCATCTCCATACATTTATTCAAAAATGCAAGACACAAGATCTGAAAATTTAATTTTTTTACAATGACGCAATCAAAAGATATGGCATTTTATGTAAAATGCCATATCCTTTGATTACGTCATTGTAAAAAATTTAAATTTTCAGATCTTGTGTGGTTCATGGATCCTAATATATGGTACTAATTTCAACCTGATACCTTTACCCGTTCGTGAGATAAAGGGTCTTGACAGAGAGACAGACAGACAGACAGACGGACAACAAAGTGATCCTATAAGGATGATTATGATTATGATTCTTAGGAAACTTCGAAACCCTACACTGCACGTGGCCCAACATGCACTTGGCCGGTTTTTCTAGACGTCTTTAATCATTACTTGAAAACTGAAAGTTGAAGACAAAATTCAAATACCTATTTTGGAATACCCCACTTGACTTAAAAACTATAGTTATTGACCCCCATTTGGGCTCCATTTACAATGATAATGAACACATTTATTTTTATTCTTTCGTTTGTAATAAAATTGAGCAAGCTTATTTTCAAAAGCACTCCAAATTTGCAGTCGATACCGAGAATGGTTGTTGAGATAAACAGGTGTGACAGAAGAATGTTTACTAAAATATTTGAAAAACCCGTTTGTTTACTCCTTTGACGCGTTAAATACAATGTCCAGGTAAAATCGTAAACGAACTGACGTACTTACATAAGCTTATTAGATTGTGCTTTCTCTCAAATTTCGACACAATTCCCCGAAAATAATAATCTTTGAACTGGACCTCATTGTATTTAAACTTTTTGACGTAAATAAGCTTAGATTGGTCTTTCTCACAAATTCCCACATCGAAAAGAACATTAAATGGTAGAGCTACGGCAGACTTTATGTTGTGGGGTCTGCCAGTGGGGCCGGTACTGCAATTTCTTTTGATATTATTATCTTCTGTATAATAAAAGAAAACCGTGAATTACCGATCTATTTACGCACAGCTCAAACCACTGAACGTATCAGTCTGAAAGTTGCAACACTGATAGATATTATAATATAGGCGTCCCTCCAACGACGGAAATAAGGGTTGAAAGTTTGTATGAAAGTCCGTCAGTTTTGAAATAAGAATGTTTAAATTTTGTGTTTAGGCTGACAATTAAAAATTAATTTATATGTTTCTCAGCGTTTTTATTAATACAACCCCTGAAGAGGTGAAAAAGGGGATTAAGTTATTATGTATGAAAAATCCTTGATTTGCAAATAAAAATCACTAAATTATTAATCAGGCATTATGGATGGGTTTTTAAATTTCAACCCTTGATGTGAAAAGGGGGATGGAATAATTTCACGAAGTTCTAAGTTTTTTAAGGAACACTAACAAAATTTATTAATACGGCTTATGGTTGGAAACTTACGCAATGTATATCGGTGTTGATGGAACACTTGTGGTGAAAATAAGTAAAATTCACTGAGTTTATTAAATTTGGCTTAGGGCTTCAAACAAACGCAATGTATATTGGAGTTTTTGTACTTTCAATAATTGGGGTGAAAAGGGGGATGAAATGTTGTATGTGAATACCTTATTTTTATGGTTCCGATACCAAAATGGTAAAAAAAGGAACCCTTATGGTGCGACTTTGTCTGTCTGTCTGTCCGTCTGTCTGTCACACCTCTATATCTCGGCAACCACTCATGCTATCCACTTGAAATTTGAAATAGTTCTAGAATATACTCGTAGTTGCCCAATTTAATTGCACATGAAAGAATTTTGAAAAAAATATTATTCCAAAAAATTTTTTTTTATTTTTTTTACGTCTCTTAGTTTTCAAGTTATGATGAAAAATGATAAAAAAAAAATACCATTCCCCCTCCCCCTTATCTCCGAAGTTTGTGAAAGGAAAAATCGGAATTAATTACAGTTGACAGAAGTTTATGTAGAAATTACAGCAAAAATAAAACGATCTATCTAAGTAGCACAGTTTTAAAAAAATCTGCAAATAACCTTTAGAAACAAATTTAGTTTTGCGGTCCTAAAAATGGACTTTATTGCTTCCAAAAATACAAAAACTATATCGAAACCCTCGGCGCGCGAGTCCGACTCGCACTTGACCGGATTTTTTTAAAGTAAAATTCACTAAGTTTGTTAATTTTAACTGAATTTGGGTTATGGTTGGTAACGTACGCATCTTATATCGATGTCATTGGAATTTCAACCCTTGGGTCAACCCAAAGGGGATGAAGCTTTTTTTAGGGTTCCGTACCTAAAAATAAAAAAGACGGAACCCTTATAGGATCACTTTGTTGTCCGTCTGTCTGTCTGTCAAAACCCTTTTTCTCACGAGCGGGTAGAGTTATTAGGTTGAAATTTATAACGAATATTAAGGTCCATAAACCACACAAGATTTCAAAATTTCATATTTTACAATGACGCAATTAAAAGATATGGATTTTTATGTCCTCATCTCCATACATTTATGCAATAAAGCAAAACCTAGAGGGTACTTCCCGTTGGCCTAAAATTATGAAATTTGCCAAGAAGCTACTTCTTACAGTACAAATAAGGGACAAGTCTAAAATCATTAAATATAAAAAAAAAACTTACAACTAATATTAACCAATTAAGGTGAGCTACCGTGTCAAGAACTTTTCTATAAAAGAGGGGTCAGGTTGGATGGTCGCGAAGTTTTTAAAGTCAAAGAGCAAAAGCTTTTAGTATATCATATGGTAGATAGGTACGGAACCCTTAGGGCGCGAGTCTGACTCGCACTTGGCCGGTTTTTTTTAGTAAAATTCACATTCAGTACTAATTAAAGTAAAAAACTAACGTACTTAATTTTCCAGTAGTTTCGGGACCTCATCCCCCAAGGGGGTAAAAGGGTTAATTTTTTTTGGAAGCTCTTTCTCTATTTTGTGGCAAATTAAGTTAAGGAACAAAAATTAGAGAAATATTTATGTCATTTTCTTCGAAAATCATCCCGCAAGGAGGGTGAAATAGGGTAGATTTTTTTTGCAAAAGAATATTGATTTTTTTTTTAAGGGTAAAAGTAACAATAAAGTAAACTGGATTTAAGATTTTCGGAGGTTTATTGCTACACTTAATAAAGTGGCCAAAGATCATACTGCTGTTGCAAGGCTACGCGAGAACTGGGTTTAAAAAAATTGTGTAAAACCTTCCAAAGGCTTATTTTGGGGAAATTCACAAAAAAGTACTTTCCATACAAAATGATTACCAAATGATCGATGCAATTTGTATGAAAAGTCTTTTATGAAAAACATTTTTGCCAATTTTAAAAAGCCGTAGAACAAAATTGGTTACCTTTTGCTCCCAGAATAAGCCCTCAAAAGTTTTTATACCAAATGCATTCGCGGTTGCTTTTGCCAACGTGGGTGGAAGCCTTTTTGATGTTTGACTGAATAGGTATTAATCCCTTTGCTTCAAATAAAAAAAAGACATGGTGCAAATGCGGGAAAATCGTTACGATTTTGAAGCTGACCGCTTACAAATATTTTTTTTTATTTTCATACTTATTTCATAAAATTTATTAATTATAGGATTTAAATGCTTGTTTCATGAAAATGTTGCTATATTGCGAATTTGCTAAGCGAATTTTATGTGTTATTTGATATATTGGGAGTAGGCAGGCACTTTTTTTGCAATTTTTGCTTTTTTGTCTTCTGTACAAATGGCAGCAAGTAAGTGGTAACAAAATCAATATAAGAAGAAGAAACAAAAAAACTTCATACCTTGTTTCTTATACGCCAGTTTTTGTGGGACAAATCTTGCAATTAAATTTTTGACCAGCTATCGTCATCCGATCGCATCGGACTGAAATTTGATATAATCCGTGTCACGAATCAATGCCAAAGCTTACCAACACATTTTGCAGCTATATCAAAGCTAGTGTGCTCCATTATCAATAGTAATCAGCTAAGCTAAAGCTGTCAGAAAAAACAAGTTTGTATAATTTTTCCGTCAAATATACTCTGGTTCGTCTGGTTCGTGGTGGTTTGTCTGGTTCTATAGCTGCAAAATGTGTTGGTAAGCGTTGGCATTGACTCGTGAAACGGATTATACACTAATGTAAATTTTGTGTCATTGACCTGGTCGAATTATGGAGAGGGGGAGCTGGCCATAGAAACTCCTTAACGAAACAACGTAGCCCCGTCGAGTATGGGTTCGTTGGATTTGTCTTCCCAAGAACTTTGATCCGAGACGATGACAAGGTTCAGACGATAAAGTTGAAAGGTGGCCAAAGGAACTCCCAAAGTTAACAAGGTAGTTCCGTCGTATTTCGGCTCGTTTGATTTGACTTGTAAATGCATAGATTAAAACAAAACCAAAAAGTTAAGACTTTTTTTTTAAAACAAGTTTAGGTTTAAAAATGCTGTTGTATTTAAAACGAAAATAATATTTTTTTACAAGGATCGTGCTGATAAATCTTATAAATACTTTTATATAAATAATTTCGAAAGCTTGTATCGCAAATCACCACTGGGGACCTCTGATCCTTTTACCTGTTTCTTAGGTTGATCTTGATTTGCCAGTACCAAATTTCTTCCGACTGGTAATCGGGCTCTCTTTGTCCAACATACTAAGAACCCTAATTGTAGCAACACACCTGCGTAAATACAAACGCGGAAAGTTTCGCGACCGAAAAATCTGACAATTATGACACCAGCGGAAATTCTGCAAGATGTGTCATAGGTAACCTAAAAAGCATTGCGAGCGTAATGAGCGGAACTCTCCGTGCCTGATAGATCCGCATGTGCGTCATTACACTAAATGTTTTTACTGGCGAAATAATACGCCACCAAGTTTATGCAACTATTAATGCAGTGTATTTGTTGCAGACATGCCGTCATCCAGACACCATAGTGTGATATGACACCAAATAGCTTAGAGGTAAGATTTTTTCCAATCTTTAACTAAAACTCACTATAAGACAAGTTCATTTGCGATTCCCCTGCGTGGAATCACGTGCAACTCATTATTTATCAATATTTATTTAATTCGGTTTAAAATCCAGCAGTTTATCTTTAGGATCTACGAGTCTCAAATTAAGAACTTAAAAGTTAAGTTATATATTAGGAGCTAGGACTTTAACTTAGATTTTAAGGACACGTCCCCACTAGGCTCACAATGAGCCGCTCACTGTCTGCCTCCAGTACGCCTACCTATACATATATTATTTTAAACGGAGTGTCAGTGAGCAGCTGAGTCGCTGCGAAGTATGCCGGTCCCGGTCAGTCACTACGCCGACGGAACAAATTGAGTGAGCGACCGATACGCCGCTCAGAGTCGGTCGGCTCACAGTGAGCGGCTCACTGTACGCCTAGTCGGGACATGGCCTAATTTATCTTTATAGGGTCGCGAACCAAAATGGTAAAAATGGAACCCTTATGGTGCGACTTCGTCTGTCTGTCACCCCTGTTTATCTCAGCAACCACTCATGCACTCATTAGAATATGATTGCCCAACTTTATTGCAAACAAAAGAATTAAAAATATTAGTAATATTATTGTAAAGGGGACAAATAGGGGAAGGGCAACATTTTATGTCGTAACTAGGTCAAGTGGGGGTAGGTACATTTTGAAATAATTTAAAAAAATACCATTCTCCCTCCCCCTCCCCTTATCTCCGAACTTCAGATGTTTTCGAAAGGAAAAATCTGAATTAATTACAGTCGATAGAAGTTTTTAAGTTAATAAAACAGGAACAGTAAAAAAATCTTTCTAATAAGCAGTTTTTTTAGGAATTTGCGAATAACATTTAAAAACAAATTAAATTTTTCGGTCCTCGAAATAGTCCTTATTACTTCCAAAATTACTACAGGTATATCGGAACACTCTGCGCGTGTGTCCGACTCGCACTAGACCGGTTTTTTTATTCTCTTCCACTCACACTATCGTAGGAAGGACTAGAACGTAAAGTAAAGCAGAGCTGCCAAGGTCCTCATCTTATCTCATCGCTATTCATGAAAATAAATTAGCACTCTTATTAAAACTCGTGTGTGCATGATGTGTGTCAACTGTGGGATAACAAAAAAAGAAAAAAAATAGACAAGTATCCCAAAAATTTAAAGAATAAGCTAAGAACCCTCCTTCTGGGACGGTGGGGTGAAAACAATTAAAAAGTTGAGTAGCAATTATATTATATAGTAAGGATTCTGTCGTCGACATGGGCGCGTTATTTCGATGAGCTTAATTATACTTCATGGCTTAATTATTTTCACTAAAGGTATATCGGAATCTATCAAATCTAATCGAGTACTAGTATTATAATTAACTACGCTGGTCATGCTCTTGACGCACAATTAATACGTAGTTCAAAAAGTATTGAGAATGACCCAGAAAAGTACATTAAGATGCAAGTGCGCTATTTTGGTGACTACAGTCGACGCTCGAGAATTGCAGCCCGAGCCGAGCGTAGGCGTAATGGAGTCGAGAGTGTAATGACCAAAGCGCACACGCTTCCTACCTTTTTCAACACATTTACCAAAAAAAAACAAGTAAAATATGGCTTACCTCTTTTCCCAAAGGAAAATTCGTAAGCTACGGATTTTTTCTCATATTACTATATACACCCAATTCTCCAGAGTTGTGTTTCGTGTCTTAGTATTTTCTACGTTGAAGAACTACATTCATTACGGTTTATTTATTTGTAGAATTCGATACTTTTGAAAATAATTACAGTAAACGATACAAATATTTGCAAAAATTACGCGCGCTGTTTAAGCGGACACAGATTATACATACATGCGCACGCAAGAGGCATTGACTAAACTGCCAAACAGCCTAGTCCTTGAATTATTTAAAATAGGAATTTTTTTTACTTAAACGACGAGTTTGTTGTTAGTAAGTTGATAAATATAAATTAGGTATTTTAATGTAATGAATGTTTATTGATCGTATTATCTAACAAAGTTTGTTTATTCATGAAAATAGTATGGATCTTAAAGACAGAAAAACTTCTTGCTTTTTGCCGATATAAACAAAAAACAAAAATAAATATAATGAAAAATCACGCGTGTTTAATAAGTTTGCTTATGGATTTTCATACAGTGCAATCATAACTGTTTCATGAGCAAAAGTGTCGAAAAATAATTTTTTTATGTAGTTTTAAATTCTCTTTACCACAGATTTACACAACTAATCCCGCAGGCTTTCAAAGCTTATAAAAGCTTGAAAGAGAATGCTTTCTTTTGGTCCTGCAAAAAGATATTGATTTTTATAAGTGTATAGTTACCAGTTTATAGTGTATAAGTAAAAAGCTAGACCTAAAAACTTAGGCCATAATATTTAGAAACGTATAAATACACAATCCAACAGACAACTTGAAAATTTAAAAAAACGGAAACTCAAACTCAAAATCATTTACTCATTGTTGGATATTAAAATATCTTAATAACGTCAGCTAACTACATCGCTTCATAAACAAGTTATCCTTTCTCTTCGACTTACATTCATCTAGTCATAGTAACTTCTAACTGTTCCTCAAATCTAAATAACAGCGAAGGAGAAACAGACGTGCAAGCATAATCGAAGTCATATGGAATCATTGGGTCCAAATGATAGCTTTACTTTTGAAAGGATCGAAGCTTCGTAAAATTGCGAGATTCATATAAAAGTGTGTTACTAATTTACCAGTACTCTTTTATTAACTGGTTCATTCTCACTACTTATTGAACGCCGTAGTAAAAACTATGCGACCAAGAATCATTTTAACACATACGTATAGGCTTAGTATGATGTGCACATTGAAGTGCACACAGAAAGAAATTCACTTTCTTCTGAAAAAGTGCAGATAATTTTTGAAATTATGTGCACTATTTCAGAAGCCCATGTTTAAACATGTAAATTTTTATCAGTGCAATTTTCGTATGTTACTCCGACCATAAAACTGATTAACTTTACTGACATAGGACCAAGGTAAAAGAGAAATACTAAAAATATCAATTGTTTTCATCTTACAATATAATTTATCTTAATAAAAGTTATTCAGTTTATAGTTTGACCGCCAGTTGCCCTGTCATTTGCTGTCTTGCTGAAAGAGTGTAAAATCCACTTTTTTTTAGTTTATTCCCGAGGCACAGTAGACGGCAGACCCGGCAGACTTTTCATGACAGTCTGCCAGTGTGGCCAGTACTGTTTCAATATTATTATAGTTTAATAATACTCGTGTACGTAGTTTGGAAGGAAAACAGCTTGAATAGTTGTTTAATTCAAAGAGTAATTTTGTCGAAAAGGTTGTTCAGATTGATGGTTATTTAATTTTAAACTAAGAGCAACTTTGAAAAATGATTAGTTAGAATTTTATTCTGATAAAGACTATAATTTTCGCAATACCGGCCACACTGGCGGACTCTCACGTACATAAAGTCTGTCGTCTGCTGTGCCTCTAAAACAAGAATAACATTGTTCTATAACTTGTTTTTTCTGGAATTTTTAGCCGATTGCTTTTGACTTAGCTAAATAATTATGATAATAATAATAAACGAACGAACTCTGAAGCTTTCTGCAACTGTCTATGAGTAACATACGAAAAAGCTGCTTGGATAAAAATGAGCTTGTAATAAAATATTATATTTTCTTTGTAGATGGCATCCCGGTCACAATAAAACATAAATTAAAAATAATGGTCGAACCTAATTATTCCGGTAGGCGGCGGCGGCTATTGCCTAAAACGCCTACCACCGAACCCTTTAGAATAGTTAATGCCATCGATGTGGCTGCAGGTAGATACGTTCCGTGGAACGGTGGGGTTCTCGTCCAACCTTACAGGCCAGAGAATCTGCCTTTTGCACCAGTCATAGTTCAAGCTCAGCCGCCTAAACCGGAGGTTGGCACCTGTACAGCGTTGGCTAGGCCTAAATCATTGAATTTACCACATATCAACACTATTGCCGCTAATGGTCCGAAACAAAGCCGGTCGCAATTCGTAGATATAGGATTGCGACCAAATATGCGACCAGATATGCGAATAGGTAAACAAAAAAAAATTGCCAGAAACAGACTATCACACGTACACACGGCCGCACATCGGTAGAAACACTTTTGGACCTTATGCCGTGGTAATAGAGTTGAAAAAGTTTCTACCGACAAGCGGTTGACCGTACAAAGCTTCTACTATAATAACAGCTCTTTGATGATATTCAATATGAAACACTCAGAAATTTATATACATTCCAAAGATTATAACATAGTGGTAACTTATGCATTGTTGGTTAACTGGACTTTTGAATTGGTATGTCTTGAAACACACTTAAAATGGGCAACGTAACGTGTGTTAACAGTGTTTGGAATGATTTGAAATCTAGGTTCCAATCCGTTTCACGAGTCAATGCCAACGCTTACCAACACACAAACCACCACGAACCACACGAAAAAATAACATTGTTTTACAAACTTGTTTTTTCTGACATTATAGCTTTAAATTATAGCTGATTACTATTGATCATGGAGCATAATAGCCTTGATATACTCGTAGCTGCAAAATGGGTTGGTAAGTAATTGTAATTGTGTCGTGAAACGAATTATAGGTACTCTGATTTGCAATAAGTTACGTACGTGGGTTAGTCTGTTTCTTTAGAATGCTTATTCGATGTTAAGAGAATGAAAGCTTGTTTTGCTTTCAATCAATGTGGTTATTTTACAATTGCGCCGAATTTTTCATTTACATTTTCATCACATCCAAGAATGTGTGTCGCCTGTATGTAATACCTCTCCTTCCATGTTGCATTTTCTTATAGATCACGTAAAGCGGGGTGAGTAGGTACGATTTCCAATTATAGTTAATGAATGGAATAAAAACAACAATTTATAAACACTCCGATTTAAATTTCCTAATCCGTAAGTAAATATTTCAATTGAATTTAGGCGAAGAGTTTCAAAATAAACATTAAATTGTGCACTATTTGTATCACGCATGAGTGACTGGGGCGAAAAGAGACAAGACAGATAGAGAAAACAGAGAGTAGGTTTCAATTCACCCAAAAAGTAAGCACCTCACGTTCGAAAAATCTCTAGATTATTAAATTTGTATACCTACATTATTTATTCGTACATGACCTACATATACCTTTTTTTTTTCGAGCGGATATCCATCATGGATGTGGTCGCTGGGGGAAGCGACCGGGTTACGAGTATGTCAAACTCTACTGACTAAAACACCCCGGTGACCAAACTCAGCGCATGACGGGTAGCTCTGGGATCTTACCCTGTATTATATAGTGATGTGTATTTTATGTATAATTACCTCGTTTTCAAAAAGAATAAAAAAAATCGAATGGCCTTCGGTAACTTTTGGGTAATTCGAACGAATTATAAATATTCAACATCTTATAAGGATTCCTGTCGTTTATACAAAAAGGTTGGAGATGAATTTATGAAAATTGTAGAGCATTCATTTTGGTTCGGAGTTTTACAGCAGTCAAATTTGGAGTTCATTAAAATGATTTCTTTTAAAGAAGAAGTACCTGGGCGACTGCGCTTCGCTCTATAATAGCCGCCTCAACCTGAAAATATCATCGGGTGAGCAAGCTATGCTACTCGCCAACAGATGGCGCTGTAAGTTTAAGTCTAAATAGCGGAATTTAAAATATTCTCAAAACATGAGGAAAACGAATTTTCCCAGACATGAGACCTAGCTAGATCGATTTTTTGCCCCCTGAAACCCCGTATGGTAAATTCCATCGAAATCGTTAGAGCTGTTTTCGAGAAATCGATTGCAAATATATATCCAAATATTGCTCGTATATATAATTTTCGGATCACAACTGTACGTTTATAAATTAAAACTGTAATCATAGGAAGCACAAAGCCAAAAAGAGGGAACATAATTCTCCAAAGAGGAATAAACTTAATTATATTACTAAACTTAATTTCTTATACAGGATGGTGTTTCTAATGGCGGGTAGGTGGGGTCGCCTGCTACTTTTTTTGCCCCAATAACTTCACCTTGGCGCCACGGATTTTTTAATTTAGATTTTTTGAAATTTTTCTTATTTCATCACGTCTATAACTTCTCCTTTCACTTCAATAAAAAATGATAAAACTCGCCACTTTTTTTGGTCTTCATCTAGACTGATGGTAGATTAATTTAAAATGTATATTCAAAGTGTCCTCTTTATAGTTTCATTCAAGAAATTACCCGATTTCAATCGAACATTCCAGTTTCACCAACTTTCCACGATGAACTTCGCAAATTATTTCATTTTTCTCAAAAGTAGAGTTCTGTTGAAAATGTCGGGCTATGTAAAATTTGCGTAAACACATAAAGTAATAATAAAAAAAAAAACAAATGACACACCATTAGAAAGGTCATACCCCAAAATAGGTAAGTTTTGTGTTGATGGAATTAGAAGTTCTCGATCAATTTTAGTCAATTTTTAAATGCAACGTGAACTTGATCTTTTAACAAATATTTCGTTAATCTAACTTTTTTATGTGTCGTCGTTGTAAGAAAATTCAAGTAATCACCCGATTTCAATCGAATATTCAATTTTCACCAACTTTCCATTATAAACGTAAAACATTTCACTTTTCGCAAAAGTTGTCAAAAAAATCGGGCTATGTAAAATTTGCGATTAACACATAAAATAATTGAAAGAATTAAACAAATTACATACCGTTAGACCTTACTAGGTCCGTTAGGTATAATTTGATGAAATCAGAATCACTCGATCTCTTTTAGTTTTTTTAATGCAATATGAACTTGAGCATTAAGATTTGTTTTACCCCTTTTTGCATGTTTGGGGGCTCATAACTTTTATATATCAAGTAGTATTTAAAATATAAAAAATCCGTGGTTCTGAGCAAGTAGCAGACAACCCCAACCTGTATATTTATCTACTTATGTATTATTTTTATTCAACACGGATACTGTATTTTATTTCATTTCTTTTAAAATTCTTTATGCACATTCCAACTTGTCTCTGCATCACTTTAAGGTAGACTGTCCTTTTGGGCGATAAGTCCGCCTATGAACCTTTGTGTAAGAAGTTAAATAAATAAAAAAACGTTATGAATAGGAAGATTTATTTTTACTTGTAACATAAAAAAGTATAAAGTAATAGGTAAACTTCCTAACAAAACTAAGACGTTGGAGTGTTCGATATAATAAATACGTCACTAATAATAATAAGACAGCGGGCGCTTTGGGTGGTCGTGATCACTTACCATCTCATGCCCTACCTGCTCGTTTATAATTGTTACATAAAAAAAAAACCTATGACACCTCCCTTCAATGTATTTCTGCTTATAAATGTACCTGGTCGTTCAAAAAGACCCGGATACAGACTTATAAGATAAGTTGTTAAAAAAATTGTACATATCTTACTTACACCACGTTGCCGTGTTGCAGCAAAAAATCAAAAATTTAAAGCTCGTAGGCAATTCGTCTTCTTATCAAAATTGTCAACTTTTCTCAAAAGACTACGTAAAGAAATACAAAAAAGGAATTTTTATATTTAATGAATGATACTTGGAGAAAATTGTTCAGATTCGGCTTAACTGTTTCCGGCAACTACGGCTACAGTTTGTGTAATTCTTGATGGTATATATATTTATATAAATTTTGAAATAAAAATAAGCAAATCGGGCCTTTTAGTCGAGCAGGTGTTTGTGTTAGGGCTTGCGCACACAGGCAACTTCTGTCTCTGCGTAAATATAGTTTTTGTGTCCGTTGCTTCGCTAGAGTGCGCTCACGAAGGCAGCTGTCAAAGCAACTGTTTTGACACTCGCATAGAGTACATTTCGAGCTAATATTTTTCGAATCTATTGGAGTTAAGTTGCGCAAAGCAATCTCCGGTCGCGTCTTATCGTGCGCGCACTCACACACAAGCATGTGCATTATTGTGCATTCAAGCATTTGATATTGGATGTAGACAAAACCTATGCGGAGACCAGTGTTGCGTGAGCCCTCAAGGGCTTTTTAGACACAGCTGATTCAGCTTGCTATCTAGCTCGGGGCGACAAATCCTGCCAGAAAACCGAACAATTGACATTATGATTGATTACAATTTTTGACAGAACTTGTACTCATCCAAATGTGTTCCATCTTTAAATTAATTAATCAGTTTCAAAAAGATTAAAAGAAATAGGTAAAAGAAATTCGAGCAGTCTATTACTTTGACCATACTCCAATCCGCGAGTTACTAGTAGGTTTATATATATAAATACTATTTTCATCTAAGAATTCATCATTTAGAATTAACTATAGTTAGTGTAAAGTTAAAATTAAAAAATATCATTATAATATAAAATCTGTGAAATAATTTTGTTTTGACCTCCAATATAGAGTAGCTTGAGCAGAATCAGCCGCATCTAAAGACCCCTTTTAATGTTGCAATTGGTGTTACGGTGTTACAGAGTACATCAAGCTTGACACTTTGGACTTTGTACCGTTCTTATTTCAATAGCCGTATGGGCTAGAGTCGCACTGCGAGTGTCAAGCTTGACCGCTCGTTGACTGACTATAAGTTACTAATGTTTGACTGTGTGTTTGTAGAGTCGAGCGTGCCCATGAGACAATCGTGTCATCGCCTGCTAGAACACCAACAAGCAGGAGGTGACGAGCCGCCGATCTACGCCCCCATAGAACACATTCCAGGTAAAACTTTATTTATTTTCAACACTTCCTTTGCTTCGGGAGACACGTTAAACCATTGGTCTAAGCTATTGTCTCTAAAAGTAGTCGTTAAGCCAAGTCAGAGGCCATTTGGCGGCTTGAAAACTCTGAAGGCCAGGTTGGCCACTAACCTGGCGAAGCGTAATCCAGTATTGGGTCTGGTTTATCTTGTGGCGGTAGTACTTATACGGTATTCTGTGCCTCTGAGTTGCGATAGTCAGATGACAGTCGCTCTGTGTAAAAGCCAGTGACCTCGTCCAACCCTCTTGGTTAGGTAGCCGACTCCGTAAACATAACGGAATAAGGTTTCCTGTGCTCGGTGCTAAAACAAAGAAGAAATCTTAAAATGTTAAAACCGTAGGACGGAAACTATTAAGTTATGAGTTACGTCATTTCAAATCAGAAATTGGAAAGAGTTTTATAAATTTGTCCAGAAATAAACCGTTTTAAATAAACCGTCAGGCAGTTTAAAAAACGTTTTTTTTAAACTGCCTTAAGCCGTTCGCACATCACAATACGCACAGACTCAGACGACTACCTACGCGACTCTGAGACGTCAGCGTGGAATATCTATCTACATCTACACTAATACTCGTATTATAAAGAGGAAAGATTTGATTGTTTGTTTATTTGTTTGCATCGAATAGGCTCCGAAACTACTGGACCGATTTGAAAAATTCTTTCACCATTAGAATCCTACATTATCCGTGATGAACATAGGCTATAAAGTATTTTCAAAAAAGTTAGGGTTCCGTATGAAAACTTCGATAATGTAACCAAAGGTGTGAAAAAAATACCAAATAGTATCCTTATATCGCTTACGCTGCCAAAACCGTTGACAATAGAGCAAAGTAAAGTACGACAATCTTATAGAAGACATCAATTTCTGCAAAAAAGTCCGTGATACCATATGTCTAATTATTACAGTTATGTCACAATAACTACTTCAAACTCATGTTAAAACGCCGGTACAAACTATATAGGCCACATTATTCATATCTTGGTATTAATCCTTATCCAAATTTATGACTTCGTATTCAAGGCTATATCAGTACCTGTAAATTACTTTTTGAATTATTCAAATCGGACGTACCATTCAAAAGTTATCATGAGTGAAATAATTATCAAATATGAAATTTAAGAAACTGAGCTCTAAGTGACTAATGGTTTCTAACTTTGTCTTATATTACTTAAAAACCTGCTGAACATTTAACTAAAAATAATATACAAATCTTCTTCTTTATAATTTACTCTGTTTAGGGTTCCGTACCAAAAGGGTGATAAACGGGAACCTTTTAATATGCCTCCGCTGTCTGACAGCGGGCTGTACCGTAATAGGTAGACAGTTGAAATTTTTACAGATAATGTATTTCTGTGGCCGCTTTATCAACAAATACTAAAAAATATATAAATTAAGGGGGGCTCCCCTACTGAAAACGTGTTTTAGACGATTTTTGTTTTAGCTCTATTTTAAAAACGTGAACACTACTGTAATAGTTATAAATTGAGGGAGCCAAAGGTTGTAAGAAAATTATCGTTTGTTCCTAAATACAAGCGTGAAAATTGGTATGTTTAAAGTGCATATTAAGCTATATAATAACAACAAATAATAAAAAATGGTCAAGTGCGTGTCAGACTCGCGCATTTTTATACACGTATATCTGCGTGACTGCGCGTCCATAACAAAGACAGTATGTTTACCTTAGTGGTACGGAATAATCGGTGCGCGGGTCCGACTCGCACTTGGCCGGTTTTTCATTAACCTCCGACGCAACAAGAACCTATATGATCTAATCTTTGCCTATTTCTACCCGTGCGAAGCTGGGGCGGACCGCTAGTCTCAAATAATTATGTGACTTTCACACTACCTATATTATATGTATATGTATTATGTTTGGTGGCAACTGATGTCGGAAAAATTCTCGTGGGATAGTAATCGCTTTTGTGTATAGTAATTTGCGAACGGCCTTATCAAGATCAAAAAAGAACACACCGTCATAAGGTCCTACATGCGATAAAATGGACCCAAACAATGACCTCGCACGACCGAGAATATCCATTCTGCAGCGACTGCATGAGCTCCATAGGATAAAAGTCCCATGACCAAATGCTTTCTCATAAGAACAAATGCCATTTTTGACGTCTAATTTATAGAGTTAGGGGCTAAGCAGACGTGAGACAAAAGTCCCTGAAAGTTCGCCTGAAAATTCAAACTTATCATTCTTCAAAATTTCACTAACGCAATAACTATTAAACTGTACAACTTTTGAATAAATAACTCTTTGAATTGAACTGTTTTCCTTCCAAAATACGAAAACGAATATTATCAAACTACTAGATGTTGCCCGCGACTCCGTCCGCGTGGGGTTCAGAAAAGTAGCTAATGACTTCCCATGGTTCAAACTATCTTCGTACCAAGTTTTTATCACAATCAGTTTATCGAATTAGTCATAAAAGCGTAACAGACAGACAGACAGTGCAGTTCTCGCCTTTATATTATTAGGTATACAGAGTACCGATAATACGGATTTTTGTAAATTAAACACCTCTTGTTTACGTGTGGACTGTTAAGTCGCCCACTATCCTCGTAAGTGTAAAATCATAGTCGAATTCCACGCGGAGTAACTAAGTAAGGGTTTCGTTATTTCTTATACAAAACAAAGCCTAACTAAATCTGAGGCTCAGTCACTTTAGCTTCTATGGCTACTGAAAAACGAGCGGTACAAAGTCCAACGTGTTTAGCTTCACATGGTTTTAACTCTACATGTACATACAAAACTGTTGGGCTTCACTTTCGTAAAATCTTTGTAACTTATCTCTCCCCTTAAAAGACAATTCCTAAGAAACAATAATTCACTTCTCTCTTTATTTTTTGAAGTATTTCGTTTATAAGTACCTACCTACTTCCTAAGTTTTCAAAACTTTAGAACTTTCATATTTTTTTTTACATTTGTTGGACCGCCATGCTAAAACAGTAATTTTTTTAATAATTATTTTTACAATAAAACTAAATCTAGATTTTACCAATCTTTAGCTGTACCCACGACTTTTACACAAACAACTGGACCGGATCAAACGGAATTTTAAACAACGTATTTGGCTTTCTTCCGTACAAAATTAAAAGCTTTGTTTGATTTCAGCTCGGTTTCACAGCTTGAAACTTTGAACTCTCCTATTATCGGTTTGAATGAACCGATGGCAATAAAAAAAAGTTCAAATATTGCACGAAAGCAACCCAAATACGTTATTGAAAACCCCGTTTAAGTCGTTCAAGTAGTTTGTGAGGTATTGCGGTGCGGCCGCTTATAATTTCGCGAACCTTATGTCTGAGTGAACCGTTTGCAATGAAACTAAGCATACATATTGCATGGAGTAAGCCAAATACGTTACTGGAAACCTCGTTTTAATCGGTTCTCACCTGTCTGAGTGAGCCGTTTTCAATGAAAGTAAGCTAATATGTTGCAAAGGAGTAAGCTTGACAGTTTATTGAAAACCCCGTTTGAATCCGTTCAATAGTTTGTGAGTTATTTGCGCCGCTGCATGAAACTTAGTGTACCTTCTGTCTGAGTGAACCGTTTGCAATGAAACTAAACTTTTATGTTGCACAAAAGTAAGACAAACTCGTAATTGAAAATTCAGTTTGAATCGGTTTGTGAGTTATTATCGTACAGGCAATTTGATACCTTACATTAGTGTAGCTTCTGATTGAGTGAACCGATTTAAATGAAACATAGCCTATATGTTGCTCAGAGCTAAGCTTAATCTACCTGCGAAAACCGCGAGAAAATCCGTTCAGCAGTTTCGGAGTATATCGAAAACATACAAACAGACAGACAGACAAAAAGTTCAGAAAACATATTTTTGAGATCTATTAGTCGTTTCTTATCGCCCACACTATTTTTTTATAATTTTTAAAAAAAGTATAGACACGCGGTTTCTACTCTTTTATTATATAGGGTGCTACTTAATTAAGTGCGTTCCTTCTAGTATGATATACGGGCTATAAAACTGAACACAACTATGGTAAAAAATTTCAACGATTTCTGTATGATTTTTTGAGATAATCAAGGTAACAGTTTCTTAACTAAACATTTAAAATATCACCCTTTATCATTTATTTACTCACACGTTTGCAGTAGTCATTCATTCATTTCCCATGGCGCTAAAAAGCAAACTGGCGCCAAAAAGCAAGTCTGAACTCGACTATTTAGGAACTCCATCAAAGATAGCAAATAATTTGTTTGCAGATTACACATCACTAAAGCTGCAAATTATTAAAGGCACCTGTAATGCGTCGCTGTTGGCGTGGTAATAGCCACGTCCAAACCCACAAATTACCCGAAAATTGGGCACAAGTTATTGCGTTTACGTTAGTCTGTGGTTACTTTTTTGTGTTGTTTTGATATCTGTTTTAATAAAACTTTAAATAATTTTTTCTGAAATGTTGTTTACAAGATACGTGACAGGCAACAGTTGATAGGCGGCGGCATAGACTATGTGTCAACCATGGACGTAAGAAAAACGCTGCGCTTCTAAACGCCCCCGCGCGTAGTTTCCAAAAGGAGATCATACTCGTAACATAAAGTACATTTTAAAGTAGGAACGTAACTCCACCTACGACTCAGAGCGATTGCAGGGCGATGACATTAACAACACCGATCTTTCACCATCTTTTGACCGTGTTGAGTAAGCGCAGTCCAAACCCCCCGTGTAAGCCGTCTCAAATGCTTTCAGCGCCTGACATTTGTGACGTCACACTGTTTAACTGTCATAATCAAGTAGTGATGAGGTATTGTCGATTTTTATATCGATGAATTTTGGATACAGGTGACAAAATTTGTGAAAAAAAAAAAACAAATACTATCAGATTTTTTTTATTATTATGGATTACTTATTTTTAAACTTGTATTATGTAAATAAAAAGGCCGATATAAGTTTATAATTTTATTTTTAGCTTAAAGAAAAAAGATCCTTAAATAGGTATATCCTTAACAATAACTATCATTATGACAATGGATAATCATTTTATTATTTTCCATTAGGCAGTGTATTTAATACTTAATAATACTACTAATACTTAAATAAAATGTACAAAATGTACAGGTTTCACTCATGATTCTTCATGACCAGCAGTTGTCTTTTTCACTACGTACTCAAGATTAACAATCATAATAATCTGTAACAAAACGCATTTTTAAGTACAATATCATAAGAATATTCTATTTTAACACTTCCTGTGTTCGGATAGATCTACAAAGTAGACAATTGCCAAATTCTCAGTACCGGAGACGCTTTACCAACTAGGCTCAGGGTCCCGCATGATGTTGTAAAATTTGCGATCTCTATACGTATTTCAACGTTGCGTTTGTGCTTCCACCTAATAAGCATTACCTGTACTAGCTCAACAAGTCCTATTTTTGTAAATATAATTCAAGTCAAAAATTGGTAACACTACGTATAATTCAAAATGATTAAATTTTGCAATTTTCTACTTGGTAGATTTATCCGAACACAGGAAATGTTAAAATAAAATCATTTTCAATCAATACGTAGTGTTACCAATTTTCGACTTGAATTCTTTTTGCAATAATAGACTACTTGAGCTAGTAGTCAAGTACAGCTAATGCTTACTAGGTGGTAGCACAAACACAACGTTGAGATGCGTATAGAGGTCGCAGATTTCACAACATCAGGCAGGATCACAGTAGCCTAGTTGGTAAAGCGTCTCCGGTACTGACGGAGAAGACGCAGGTTCGAATCCTTCCTGTGGTTGTAAAATTTTGCGTTTTTCTACTTTGTACATCATCATAAGTTCAAAACTATTCTATTAAAGGGTTTAGAACAAAACTCAGTTTATTGGCCTTCCAGGCTCCGATATTAATACCACCAACAGTTGTCGTTTTCTCTCCTTATTTAAAATGTACAAACATAAACACCTGTAACAAAATACATTTTAATGTACAATATCATAAGTTAAAAACGGATGTATTAACGTGCCACCAAATTTGAGTAAATTTTTACCAAATAATATCCACCAAATTTTGTCTACCAAAATGGATGAATGTACACCGAATTTGCTTCTGGCACTTCGCCGGCAGCGGCCGCGGCACGCTCGCTCCGCTCGCTCGGCTCATGCGTTGTGGTCGCAAGATAACCTTACACAACTTAACCGAAACGGTTATCCAAATTTGGTGTACGTTCAGCCAATTTGGTGTACTTTCATCCATTTTGTCTGTAGTGTATTGGGGTATAAAAAAATATTTTGGGAATCATTTAATTTGTTGCCGTTAAAAACTATTAAAACATAACTCACTTTATTGTCCTCTCCAATATTGATTCCACCATCAGTTGTCTTTTTCACTATGTACTTATTGATTAACAATGATTAACCTGTAACATAATATATTTTATGTACAAAGTCATAAGTTATAAACTATGCTATCAAAGGGTTAAGGGTGTATCTCAGTTTATTGGTCTCCCAGGCTACGATATTGTTACAACCAACAGTTGTCTTTTTCAATATAGATAAACAATCATAATAGCCTTTAACAAAACCTATTTTATGTACAATACCATCAGTTGAAAATATGGCATCAGTGTTTAAAATTTTACTAAAACCTAGCTGAACACCTCATAAAATTAAAATATAATATATCAAGGTAGGTACGAGATTTGTGCTTCGCCGCAGTTGGATAAAAATATATCGATGTAAGAAATCCCATCACTATATCATGTTTTGATATCAATGTTTATCATCATATTTTTATGTAAAATTTACTAATAAAATGCGATATTGAGCATACACCTAATATACCACAATGTATTGAGTACTACACAATATTTCGTGAAGCAAAATATTGCGTATTATCAAAAATAAACTAAAAAATACTTACGCATGATACGATATGACTTCGGCACTGTTTTCTTTGTAATTTTCTCGGGCATTGCAGCCTAATACGCAACAAAACATTTTTCACTAACTTTCTGAGCAATTTCTGAGCTCAAAACATTGGCTGAAACACACTTTTATACTAAAATTTTGCAAAAACAACAAATAAACAACAACTTGCACAGTCTGACAGAAAAATGGAGGCATAAACCTTCCAAATTAAGTGACATCTTACAGGAGGGGTTTTGTCCTATGTTTATGGATCCTGCATTTTTAGTCGGATTATGCTTATCATTATAAT
Organism: Athrips mouffetella; assembly: GCA_947532105.1. Classification (NCBI taxonomy): domain Eukaryota; kingdom Metazoa; phylum Arthropoda; class Insecta; order Lepidoptera; family Gelechiidae; genus Athrips; species Athrips mouffetella. The sequence continues at coordinate 51,009,663 of OX383956.1, forward strand.
CCGACCAAAAAATGCCTGTGGCGGGGGAGAATCGAGTATAACCAGACGATATATTTCTAGCTCTTTCTATTACGATGAATCACTTCTAGTTGAAGTGAGATAAAACGTGGTTATGAACTAATGCTCAATACAATCTGTCTTTTATACGTTAGTATTATATAGTCTAAGGCGCAGTCGTTTCAACCTAGACGGAGCGGCAGCATCACGCGACCACCGCATCCACTCATTGACGAGATATAGTATGGATTGGAACTCAGAGGAGTGACGAATGTTCTAACGAGACTTCTTCACTTCAACCTCCTTATATCTCAACATAGAGCGGCTTGGGTCTTTGTCATACTTCTATGTCAGTTTATTGTTATTGTTTGCTTCATTAGAAACTATTGTTTGGTTCGTTTTTCAACATTTGAAGATGGCGGTCGTGTTATTATTTCAATTTTAGTTTTACATGTTTATTGAAGAGTTTAATGAATAATTTCGATTGGGTATTATGCAGTAAACGACATTCAAAGTGAACATCTATTAGAAGATTGGAATACATGCATTTTCCGAAATTTTTGGATGGAGAGAAGCGGACTTCGTGACTTCAATAATTTTCCCTATCAACTTATCGGAGTCATCGTGGTGCGGCTTTCCTCGTCGTCGATCTTCGAGATGTGGATTCCTGTGTAAATCAATCTTTTGACATTGGCGAAATACGTTTTGTAATGAGATGTGATGCCATTAAATAAATATACAATACAACTATTGTTATTTTTCATGTTTATTTCAGCTACAGACCTGTTTTCAGCAATAGTGGGACACAAACAGCTAAAAACCGACCTATGTTCCTTGGGAAAAGTAGTTCAGTATCATAAGTACATGCATATATGTCATCTGCAGAGTTTTTGTTATTACAAATTCCATGACGTACCCGGTTAAGGAAATGCGTTCGTGTGGTACCCGGCCAGCCCGCGTGCTACATTTCACATTTATTTCAATTGTGTTTCGTAACAGTCGAATAAGTGTAGATCAAATAAATGTCATGTTCTGAGATCAAGCCAATCTACTGGGTGTTTATTGTCGCTTCTTTTTTTCCCACCATGGCGCCAATTTGTTTGTGAAGCGTTGTAGTTTAGCTGACGTCATTAAGAGATTTTAATATCCAACAACGAAAAAACTATTTTGAATTTGAGTTTACTGTTCTCTGATTTAGTTTGTGTCATGTAAACCTGTAGGTTAATAAAAAAACAAATCATACATCTGGCGAATTTTTCGGACGCGTTAAAATTCCCGCAGGTCTGTTGCTTCACCAGCAGACGGCAGACTTTTTGTTGGCACGGCCAGTGTGGCCGGTACTGCGTCACTGACATGAGAAAAACGCTCCGCTTCTATGCGCGTATTTCCAAAATCTTTGGATCGGAAGGAAAACAGCTTGAATAGTTTGTTAATTTCAAAGAGTTATTTAGTTGAAAAGGTTGTTCAGATTGATTGTTATTTAGTTTAAAACGTAGTGCAATTTTGAAAAAGATAAGTTTATATAATTTTCGCAATACCGGCCACAATGGCGGACAAAGTCCGTGACTGCCCGTGTCTGCCCAGCACTCGTCTGCTGAGCCTCTAAGGGATATAAAATCGGGTAGTAGCCGTCATTCTGAGTGTTCACAATTACTATTTTGTAATCACCAACCACCGCGGTTCATTATTCCAGCTGCAACGCGCTTTACAATTATGTGATTCTTAGAGTTTCTGCAAAGCAGCACTTCTTAACAAACAGACCCATAAAATAAACCATTTTCCATAAAATTATAAAAAAGTTAGTCTGGTCGTCTGGTTTAACAACATTTCGGTATCACATACATCGAGCGCGAATTTGAAACTGGAGGACCGCGTAGGCCCGTATATTCAATAGGTACAACCTCAGAACAAAAACCTCCTTGCTTCGCTCGGGGTACAACTCTCAGAAGGACCACGAGAATCGCGCGGGCGGGTGCGCGCGGGCGTGCGGGGTAGATTGAAAGGGGGGCGGAGAGTGTCAGTTCTGTAATTACGAGTATGTAGTCTAAGAGGATCGTGTAGAAAATCTATAGATCGATCGTGTAGGGATTTTTTGGCGTTACATATTAGGATTGTTTAATATACGTACACTTGTTTCCTAATCCTATTAGACCAATATGACTCGGAGCACCGGAAATTAAATTGATGTATGGGAGAGTTAAGATGTCATCAATTTTTTGTATGGATATTTTTTTTTACAGAATCCTATCATGTGGGGTATCTAATAAAAGGGCTTTATGAGCCAATTCTAAAAATATAGCACATCTTAATATTTCAGTCACTAGTTTGCTAAAAAATTGAAAAATATGTTCAAAACACACCAAGTTTGGGCTTTTCCTGGTAGAAAATGGCTTCATAATTTTTTATAAAATATTCATGAAATGAATGTAACATCCTCATATCCAACGTTATGAAAGCATTTTTGAAAATATCAATAAGAACTATATTTTTTTAATAAGAAAGCTATTTAATTTTTAGTAATTTTGTTTGCTTTTTTTTAAATTTTAGGAAACCAGTGACTGAAATTTAAGATAAACTATATTTCTAGAATCAACTTGAGGAGCCCTTTCATTGGATACCCATAAAGATAGGTTTTTATAAAAAAGAATATAAAATTCCGTACTAAAAATCAAACAAGTTTCTCCCTTCTTATTAAGAAGAAAAACATAGTTTTGATTAACATATTGAAAAATGCTTTTAGGAAGTTTGAAATGAGGATATAAAGATTCATTTGATTTATATTTTTCAAAAGTTTGTTCAGCCATTTCCTACCAGGAAGAGGCCAAACTTGGTATGTTTTGAAAATATTTTTCAAGTTTTTAGGAAACTAGTGATTGAAATATAAAGATGTACTATATTTTTAGAATCGGCTCAAAAATCGCTTTCATTAGATACCCCACATGATAGGTTTCTGTAAAAAAATAAAAAATCCATACAAAAAATTGATGACGTCATAACTCTCCCATACATCAATGGAATTTCCGGTGCTCCGAGTCATATTAGTCTAATAGGACTAAGAAACAAGTGTACGAAGTTACACAATTCTAATATGTAACGCCATGAGATTACACGATCCTCTAAGACTAATGATAGTACTATTACTTTATTTTGTGCCGGTACCAAAAAATGGTTGTCAATTGTACGCTTGAAGTCTAGTTCCAAATCACGCAACGCAATCGGTACGAAACCTGACGGGCGTGACCTATCACGGCTCAGCTCTGATACCACCTTCTACTAAACGTACATAATTATTATAAACGTCTAGAATTCATTAGATAATTCCCAGGGCCGACATATCGGTTGGATGTTTCTGAATACCAACATAGGTAACAAGACCTTAAAAGGCAGCAACGCACGGGTATTGTCAATATCATCCTGTGCAGGGTGCGTACTCCGAAGTTTTATAATCAGATTGACAACAATAATTACGTTCGGAAATTTACTTTGTATGGGATTTTCTTTGTCAAAGGCCGAACCATAGACTAATTATCGGCGAGATATTATCGTAGTTTCACTTCGGAGTACGGCAGCTGAAGGAACTTTGTCTGCTTTAGATCATAACATCCCATGAAACGTCCACTACAGGACAAAAGGCTCTCTCCAAAACTCCAGCAAAAAACATGTGTCACCAAGCTTGTAAGCGTTGCTGCCTGCGACCGCTGTTGCTGCTTTAGATATGGATCAAAATTTAAGAAGTGGTTCTGATCCATTCCCGGTACTGAATCACTTTTTCTAAGGAACAGTAGATCAACATACGCGAAAAGCTTCCCTTAGCATCAGCTGATAGCACATTTGTACGAGTGGTCGAAAATTTTAGTCGTATTACCAATGTCCCATAAGAAAAACCTCTTCCTAAAATTAAGAATAAGAATAAGAATATTTTATTTCCAATAAGAAGTTACAAGATTGAATTGCTCATGGGCCCCGCACTAGGTTAACACCTGTATCGCGGTGGACCAGACGACCGTTACAAATCAAGGAAACATTTATATTTCTAATTTACAAACTATGACATTAATTAATTACTTGATACGAGTAGTTTACGTTCGTGTAGCTTCTGTTTGAGTGGACCAATTGCAATGAAACAATACTATGTTGCACGAAAGTAAGCCACATACATTATTGAAAACCCCGTTTGAATCGACTCAGGGTGTCTACTCTCAAAGTCCGATATATCGAAACGATACTACTCGAAACATGCAAATGCTAAACTTCGTCCCTTGACAATAGAGTAGAATATTGGTGGGATGCAGTTTGAAAATTCATCCAACCAATATTCTACTCTATTGTCAAGGGACGAAGTTTTGCACTTGCATGTTTCGAGTAGTATCGCTTCGATATATCGGACGTTGAGAGTAGACACCCAGTTGTTTGTGTATTTTCTTTTTTGTTGTTGTTTGGAACACATGGGTAAAATTTGTTTACATACACAAACCAGTTGCAAGAAAGGTGCAAGTTTTACAATAGGTACATTTACAGTAGGTAGGTATGTGGTAAACACAAATACAGGTTGCGCTAGTGCCTGTTCTAGGTATCACCTGTGTTACAGGGTCCAGCGCCCCCTCCAGGGCACGGTGAGAGTCATTGATTAAACCCTTAGAAAATTTAATACAATAAATGTGATAACAAAAGAAAATGTATCTAAACTTAGCACATAATAAATAAAATAATAATAATGGCATAATATGTTCAGTTATGTTGACTGATCATGCCCTTTCAGTTTTATGAAGGCTGTCATTTACACCCTGTATATTCGTAGAGTAATATGTAATATAACAATAAAAAAAACTCCACAAGCTTACCTTCTGGAGCATTCAGAACAGAAGTCATAATTCAAATCAACAGGCTTAGGAAATCTTCATAGCACATATTTTTTTCAACAGTCGGAAAAAGTACTTTTATTCTAATTTGCTTTTTATGATAAATATACACCTAATTTGGTTTTCCAGGACGTAAAGCTTTTGACAGATATTTTGGTGTTGCTACCTTCGTAACTATGGCACCGCAGTCAATTATATTGCGCTTACAATTTGGAAGAGCGTCACAAATAATTTTTACGTAGGTATTTACTCGTAACTAATTGAAGATGACAAAAATTCAATTTGGTTACCAACGGTTAAAACCCATGAAAGTGTTATAACATCCAATGAAACGTCCACTGCAGGACAGGGAGCTCCCTCCTGAATTGTAGCTTTTGCTGTATAGATTAGATTAGATTTTATTATCTCACATTATCAATTTCAAATTTACAAAAATTGTCTATATGTCCGAGCATAACGTGATCGTCAAAAATACATTACACAATGAAAAAGGAAAATTCAAAAAATGTCAAAGATAGTATATAGACTATGGGTAATACTAATACCTGTGTTCCGTGTGGTGCCGGCAAAGAATAGTACCAACCCATACATACCCGTGGGTGTCGTAAGAGGCGACTAAGGGTTAACTGGAGGATGGGCAGCAGCATCCTTCTTTGTATCTTACATCCTACTTACTGCGGTCACCTATAACCGCGGTCCATGGTGCCAGCCGTAACGCTAACAAGCGAGGTGACTATGGTACTTCCCCTCCACATTTTTCCAGCAAAAGCTAGAATTCTGGAAGGAGCTCCCTGTCCTGTAGTGGACGTTTCATGGGATGTTATGATGAATACTAATACCATAGTCACCACGCTTGTTAGCGGCGGCTGGCACCACGGACAGCGCTTGTTGGTGACCGCAGTGCAATATGAAAGATGGTACGATACACAGAAGGACGCTGCTGCCTATCCTTCAGTTCATAATCCCTTAGTCGCCACTTACGACACCCACAGGGTTGGTACTATGATCTATATACCTATAATAAAACTGTTACGGGTCGGTTTCGGTACATCGAATATTTTTCGAAGTGATGAATTAAACTTGTCTTTTTATCGATTCTGACCCCGACCCATAACTTTTAGAATTTTTGTCTGTATGTCTGTTTGTACGCGCAAAAACGCAAAAACGACTGCTTATAATAGTATAAAGGTCTAAGCTACATCTTAGGGTATGTTTATGTTTTAAGTTGAGCTCTTTTATATTAACACACGCCTATACGTCGAGTTTTAGGGTTCCAAACCAAAATGAAAAATAAAAGGTTTTTTTAGCTTTAAAGGTAACAAGCGGGACGACTATGGTACATCCCTCGTAAAATACACAAGGCTCTTTATTTTTAAAATAAACTGGTCAAGTGCGAGTCGGACTCGCGCGGTTTTAGGGTTCCTAACCAAAATGGTAAAAACGGAATCCTTATAGTGCGACTTCTTCAACTCTCACACCTGCATATTTCAGCAACCAGTCATGCCACATGAAACTTGAAATATTTTTAGAATATGATTGCCCAACATATCTACAAATTAAAGAAGTAATAAAGTATTATCATTTTTATGGTAAAGGGGGGTCAAATAGCGGCGGGGAGGGACGACGACGATGATCCTTGTAAGGGTTGATTCTACATCACTAATAGATTGTAATAAAAAAAATACTTTAATTTTTTATACTTTTTTTTAATTTTGTGTGATCATGATATTGGATTTCCTTCGAATTAAATTACAGTAATTTATTGTGTATTATAACGAAATCAATGATACACTTGGACAGATTCATGCATGGTTTACTGTTAACAATCTAGTCCTAAACGCCAGAAAAACTAAATGTAAATGTAAGGTCTACTTCACATAGCATAGTATTGAATAATGAACCATTAGATTTTGTAAATAGTACAGTTTTCTTAGGGTTAACACTAGATTCTAAACTTCAATGGGGCCATCATATAACGGCTCTTTCTGGTCGATTGACCTCGGCTGCATATGCTGTTAGAAAAATCAGACAACATACTGATGTAGCTACTGCAAGGCTGGTTTACTTTAGCTACTTCCATAGCATTATGTCTTATGGCATACTGCTTTGGGGCCGAGCAGCTGATATACATTCAATGTTCGTTTTACAAAAGAGGGCTATAAGAGCAATTTATTGCCTGAAGACTCGTGAGTCCCTGAGAGAACTGTTCAAGGAAATCAACATTATGACAGTGCCATGCCAGTATATCTATGAAAATATTATGTATGCTAGAAAGAACATTCACTAATAACTCACAAACTTTTGAGCCGATTCAAACGTGGCTTTCAACAACGCGTTTGGCTTACTCCTGTGCAATATATAAGCTTAGTTTAATTGCGATAGGTTCACTTTGACAGAAGATACGCAAAGTTTCAAGCTGCAGAACCAAGAACTCACCTACTGAACTGATTTGAACGAAGTTTTCAATGACGCGTCGAGCTTCTTTCTGTGCAACTTATAAGCTTTATTTAATTGCAAATGTTTCACTTAGACTTTGTTTCGTAGGTTCGCAAAATTTTAAGCGGCCGCACCAATACCTCACAAATTACTTAAACGAGTCAAACTGGGTTTTCAATAACGTATTTGGGTTGCTTTCGTGCAATATTTAAACTTTTTTCAATAGAAAGAAATTAGGCGAGTTCAAAGTTTCAAGCGGTGATGCCGAGCTGAAATAAAACAAAGCTTATAATTTTGCATGGAAGAAAGCTAAATACGTTGTTGAAAATTCCGTTTGATCCGGTGCAGTTGTTTGTGTAAAATTCGTGGGTACAGCTAAAGATTGGTACATACATACATAACATCACGCCTTGTTCCCGTCGGGGTAGGCAGAGACCACAGTTCTCCACCTGCTACGATCTTGACATACTTCCCCTACCTTACCCTTACTTACATACATGCTCATCGGTTTAGGGTACTTTTAACCTGGCCTTTATTCAGAACGTCCTGAATTTGGTCCTGGTACGTTCGCCGAGGCCTTCCCCTTCCAACGTTTCCATTCACTCTCGCCCTGTGGATCTCTTTCGTCAATCTTCCTTCATTCATCCTCTTTACATGACCAAACCATCTCAGCATCCCTTTCTCAATTTTAGTCACTACGTCTTCTTTTACACCGAACGTTCTCTTATCACACTATTTATGATCCTGTCACTCAATTTCACACCAATCATACTCCTCAACGCTCTCATTTCTACTGCATTAATTCTACTTTCATGCTTCTTCTGCCATACCCAGCTTTCAATGCCGTACATCAGTGTTGGTACCAAAACGCCTCTATGACCAGCCAGACGAGCCTTGTGAGACACCTTCTGACTCTTCATAAAAGCATGCAGAGCACCATTCACCATGTTTCCAGCATTCACTCTTCTTTCGATATCACTTTCACACTTTTACCATGTTACCATCTCCTGTAACTCGTCAGCAGATGTCGCAAGTATAACTTGGTCATCAGCGTAGAGAAGACATTTGATGAGTAACTCATTCATTCTCAGTCCACACATACTCTCTTTCATATCAGTCAAACAATTATCCATGAATAGGTTAAATAGCCAAGGTGACGCTACACATCCCTGCCTAACACCTTTTTCGATGCTAAACCATTCAGTTTACGCCCCGTTTATTCTGACGCAAGCAATGGAATCCTCATAGAGAGATTTCAGTGCTTGAATCAGATGACCGTTCACCCCATACATAGACAATGCCGACCACAATTCATTCCTCACCACTCGGTCATAGGCCTTTTCCAAATCCACGAACGCGCAGTAGACTTTTTGGTTTTTGGCCAAAAACTTTTCAGCTATGCACCGCAAGGAAAAAACCTGATCTGTACATCCCATTCCCTTTCTAAATCCCGCTTGTACATCTCATATTTTTTCGTCAGTATCTTTCATCACTCTTTCAATCAAAACCTTTGCATACAGTTTGCCGACGACACTGAGAAGACTTATCTCGCGGTAATTTTTGCAGTCCTGTTGTGACCCTTTTCCCTTGTATAGCGGGATAGTCACAGCCTTGCACCAGTCACCTGGTACTTGGCCGTTCGTCCAACACAGGTTGAAAAGGCGGTACAGCTGACTAGCCACAATGCCTCGCCCAGCCTTCAACATTTCGACTGACACTCTATCATACCCACCTGCTTTACCTGATTTCATTCTTTTCATTGCTTTCATGATCTCATCCAAACTTATCTCACTTGCATTACTCTCATATTCATTCTCATGCATTTCCACAGAAGACCTCGGTACGCTAGCCTCTGCTTCTCTCTCAAACAAACTTTCAAAATATTCCTTCCATCTCTTCAGCACACACAAATCTTCAGAAAGCCTTCTGTCAAACTCATCTTTACACTCCTCTTTCTTTCTCTTAACAACATCCTTTACAATACATTTCACTCTTTTATATTCCTTTCGTGCTACACTAACATCATCACTTGTGGCCTTCTGCATTCTTTGATTATCTTTTACAGCTAACCAATCTAACCAAGCTTTTTTTTTTCACAAACAGCTGCCTGTACACTTTTATCCATCCACACATTCTTCTTCTTTCCACCATTTCTCCTTTTCGACACCCCACAAACATTGACAGCTACTCCTACTAATCCACCTTTAAATTCATTCCACAAGCATTCAATATCATTCACTTTATCTAGGTTCTCAAATCTTTCACTCAAACCTTTCAAGTTTTCACTTCTGACATCCTCCTCTTGCAATTTCTCCACTTTAATTCGTTCCAAAACGCTCGTCTGCTCTTGTGCTTTATGCCGCCACCGATTAAATAGACCACCAATTCGGGTTACAACCACGTGGTGGTCTGTGTCGATGCCGACTCCGCGATATGCGCGAGTGTCCAGAACCCTTTTCCTCAATCTTTCATCCACAACTACAAAATCGATCATACTTCTCGCATCACCCTCCTCTTTTGTATACATATGGATCCTTTTGTGGTCAAACATAGTGTTTGCCACAAAAAGATTCCATGCCAAACATATCTCAAGCAGACTTACACCATTTTCATTCACACCTAGCATGATAACTCGTTCATTCTGTTCACATTTTCCTAACGTATCTCTCATATTTTTCCAAAACTCATCTATCTCTTTTTGGGCTTTCGGAGACCTTCGCGAACCCACATCCGTAGGTGCATATGCACCCAGAACGAAGATTCGAGTCAGTCCGACTTTTAGCCTGACCCAGATGAGTCTTGGGCTCACACACTCGACTTCTTTCACGCAATCTACCATTCTTTCGGAAAGTATAACACCGACTGTACTGGGAACACCAGACCAGTACGCTGTGTAAGGGCCATGTTCTGTGGTGTCACAACCTTTCCGTTTAGTCTCATTCACACACAGTACGTCTATACGCCTTTTATCCATCATCTGACATACTTCATCTATTTTGCCATTCATTCCACCTCTGACATTCATCGTAGCAAAGCGGCTCTCCGTAGTCCGCTTTTCACTCCCGCGAGGAACGGGACGTGATGCGTTGCGAATCACATCGCCGCCATTTGAATTTATAATTTTAGTAGAATCCATTGCGTTCCCACGAGCAGTAAGGGATATTCAGGCGGTCCCCACATACCAGGACAAGGCTAGCCTATTTCTGGGTTCGCCTGGACTCGCCTCTAGCCACGCATCTATCGGCTCGGTCAACCTTAGATTGGCGGAATGGGCAGAAATAAAAGGAACGGGAGGGGTAAGTTTCTTGGGACAGGAATAATTGGTATAGGAAAGGAATCGGGTAAGAAGGATATTACTTTCTCGGAAGGATCGGGATGAGGTAGTAATAGCTCGGGGAGCCGGGGTCGCGTACCCGTATACAATACTACTACTCCCAAGGAGAGGGTAGTTGAGATGTGTACCCCCTGACCTTACCAACAAGATTGGTAAAATCTTGATTTAGTTTTATGATAAAAATAATAATAAAAAAGTCCTATCTCAAAATCCTATATCAAAATACTTCAAAAAATTAAGAGATATGTGAATCATAGTTTTTTAGGAATTGTCTTTCAATGGGAGAAATAAGTTACAAAGATTTTACAGGAGTGAAGTCCAACAGTTTTGTATGTACGAGTAGGTACTTGTATAATTAAAAGCATGTGAAGCTAGACACGTTGGACTTTCTACCGCTCTTTTTTCATTGGCCACAGAAGCTAAAGTGACTGCGCCTCAGATTTAGTTAGGCTTAGTTTTGTATATGAAATAACGAAACCCGTATCGCAGAACGTCCGCGTGGAATTCGACTATAATTTTACACTTACGAGGATAGTGGGCGACCTAACAGTCCGGAACAAGAGGTGTTTAATTTACAAAAATCCGTACTACGAGTATCTGTACTCTGTCTACGTAATAATATAAAAGCGAGAACTGCACTGTCTGTCTGTCTGTCTGTTACGTTTTTATGACTAATCCGATAAATTGATTGTGATAAAAACTAGGTACGAAGATAGTTTGAACCATGGGAAAAGTCATTAGCTACTTTTTCTGAATCCCACGCGAACGAAGTCGCGGGCAACAGCTAGTATATAAATATATTTAATACTATATCATTGGACATGACTAAAATAGCGGATGTTTACAGGTCTCTGATGTCCCCAAAAGTGTAACAAAAATCAATTCAATTCAATTTATTTTAAGTCAGACATAATATGGATATAATGTCCGATTTAATGGATTATGTGTTACTCGTAGTAACATTAAAGTTTAATACTATGTTAGTAAATTATAATAATTATTAATCCAAACATGTCAATACATTTGTTTACAATGTCATTTAGTGGCTCTATTTGAGGGTATATATAACATGGGTTGTGTTCCAGTGTTTAAGAATGGGCGATAACTATCGATCAAAATTAAAACCCTTTCAACCGCCACTTGAATAGTGTAATTAGGGTTCCGAACCAAAATGGTAAAAACGGAACCCTTATGTTGCGACTTCGTCAGTCTGTCTGTCTGTCGCACCTGTTTTAAATTTTTGCCCCCTATTCAGGCCAGCTTTACAATAATAATAATATTTTTATAATTATTTCATTTGCAATGCTCATAGTTGGTATAAAACTATTCAAAATTTCAAGTCTATTATATAGCATAAGTGGTTGCTGAGATATACAGTATTATACGAAGTCGCACCATAAGGATTCCGTTTTCACCATTTTGGTTAGGAACCCTAAAAACGCGCGAGTCCGACTCGCACTTGACCAGTTTATTTTATAAATAAAGAGCCTTGTGTATTTTGCGAGGGATGTACCATAGTCGTCACGCTTGTAAACGTTAAGCCAAAAACAATATCTTTTATTTATGTATGAAATCAGAGATACTTTATTTTATTTTATTTATTTTTATTTATTAAGGTCTACCAACAGTTGTTTACACTATTACATACATAATGAAAAAAAGTGTTATTAATACATATTAAAGAGTAACAACTACTTAAAGGTAAACTCCGCATGCACACTAATGATTAGCTACGAGTACAACGTTACAAACAAAACAACGAAAGAACTCGTCATTGTTAAATTGATTTTAAGACGAAATTTTAAATACCTATTTAAATTTACAATAAAATTAGGCAAAACGTATGAAAAAAACATAACCCGTTACAAAATTAAGCATGCAAATTAAACTAGTGTAATACTTGTAGTGGGAATGCCTCGCCCTTCAATGAGCCGGTTTCACTGCTAAGCGTCAACTGAGTATTCAAAAGTGTCGATAGATGGCTCTGAAGACAGTTGCTAAAGAACTTAATTTAAATCTGTCATAGATAAAGCGTGAAGTAAATAAACCTCCTTAGGCAACACTTACAACAGATGGGAAAAATAAGTAGACAGTTAAATTTTCCTACACCAACGCTATCTATCAAGAAAATTAAAACTAGTTTTTCTTTTTTATAAACCGGCTCATTGAATACAAAAGATTTACTCGAGCTTAAAACTTACAAAGAACAATGGACCGCGGAGGTTGGTAACCAGAAGGACGCTGCTAAAGTACGCGAAATGTAAGGCGCGCCATACGTTTCGCCGTATAAATGTTTCGAGCTAGCGGTTCGGGATTGGAGTAAAACGCCAAAGTAAATTTTTCCGTTTATTCAGATTTGTATACAACCGGAGCTTTTGATACACTCCGCGTAGAGTCTTCTATTCCAAGACCTCTTGAGCGGAGTCTTCCCTCTGAGTACTCTCCCCTCTAGAACCTCTTCTGCGGACTCTTCCCTCCGAGTCCCTCTTCTCTCTGGGACTTCTTCTACGGAGTCTTCCCTTCGATCACTTCCCTCCAGGACCTATTCTACGGAGTCTTCCCTCCGAGTACTCTTGCATACTCCGGGTAAAATCAGAGACTAAGTTGGTACTATAATAATGTTAAATAAGCTATGAGTTATTGGGGGCGGTGAACTCAGGGTGAGCTTCGGAATAGCTTTCTTCGTCGATTCTTATGGTTTAGCACCTTTACAATAAAAAATCGAAGATTAAACTTTATGAATAGCAGTATATTAGAAAGAAAGAAGAAAGAAAGAAGTATTTATTTGTTGCATTAAAGTTCATAAAACTAAGGATACAATTTAGTTACTACATGCAACAAAAAGGTCCCGCTCAGCAATAAGCTACGGTTGGACAGTAGCGCTGATCTTCCGCAAAACCCAACTTACCTAATCTGCTTAAAAATACTTAATACTAAATATATTACTTGTAAGACATTAACACAGCTGAAAATAAAGAAAGATACTCACTAGGCCACAACGGATAAACTGTACGCATTTCACATAGAAAAGAAATATCGCGAGCCAAAATAAAACGTCCTAACACATTCGCAGTCTGATCGATAATAATAAACCAGCGTTCGATGAAGGGAAATTCGAAAAATATACTATAATTATGGAAAATATGTCCATTAGGCGAAAAAAGCACCGAAGACTTCGTATAGGCGTGGCTTGGTTTTATTCCTATAAGGCCGACACGTGCCATGTAAATATCCGATCTAAAAATCCTGCCTTCAGAAAAGTCTTTGTCCAATACAAGAAAAATACCACCTACGCGAAAAATATATGAATAAATATTTTTTACGCGACCGTAAGCTCTTATTACCTTTGCGGCAAAAATAACTATTTCTCTGAACATCTCTCAAATAAAAATATCTGTATGAGTCATTATTTGAGGTGCAAAAATTTTGTTCAGGAGTGAAAATTTATGACTAAAGAAGTTAATGAATATGAAACATAACAACATAGTTAAAGGTTAACTTATTTTAACATCACAATTTTTTTTAAGAAATAATGAAATTGACATATTTTTTTATACATAAATGGAAATCATATGGAAATCTCTCTTTCATTTAGTACTTAGGCGAAAAATTAGTAGTTTATGCCACTGTCAAGTAAAGATAGTCATTGTAACATGAGTGCTTGTTTGTGACATGAGGCGCAGCCGAATGTCAAAATAGACAGCACGAATGTTACAATGACTAGTTTGCAATCAGTGGCATACATTACTTTTTCTACGAGCATAAAAATCATTAAGAAAATAACGTACCCTTTGTTTACTTTTATCGTAGTAGTAGAGCACTAGAACACCTCCACTTTTTTGGCAATAAAGTCCTCTTGAGTTTCGTACGCTGCCTTAATTATTTCGGTCGGCGTGAATATTTTAATCATACACGTATTTACAAATTTTGAATGGAAATCAAGATGTTTATCGTTAAATTATAAATTAAAAGTTATTTTTTCACAGATTAAATAAGCGCGAATGGCGCGAATTTCTCTCGGCCAGCCATCATACTCGTATAATACTGTCTATGGGGGGTTCAGTTCATAAGTGCATGAATTCTTTTTTGAAGTTGTCCTTTATGGCTTGGAAACTATCATATTAGCCGATGGCATCCAATATAACATAGTATAAACGTAATTTTGTTGCCAAACCTAACAAAAAGGTTAAAAATTAGATTACCGTATTGTAGACAGTTGCATTTATTTGTGATACTGTTTCCGGTTTCGTATTTCGAACTTTAACAAATGGGAGTAGAAAAAGTTATTATAGAGATAAACAGCTGCCGTATTCCGAAGTGAAACTTCGATAATATCGCGCCGATAATTAGTCTATGGTTCGGCCTTAGATGATGAAATTCCCATACAAAGTAAATTTCAGAACGTAATTGTTGTTGTCAATCTGATAATATCGGAGCTCCGATAAAACTTCGGAATACGCACCCAGGGCCTATCAGGTTCCAAACTCTTTTAACTGGCATAATAATTAGAGCTTATCCGTTCTTCAAAAGGCATGCAAAACCATACCAGAGGACTATGTCTAAACTAGATTTTACCTGGACCTATTCAATAATTTTTTTTTCTTAGCCTACTAGATTCCACTAATAAACATTTAGGGTTATTGAATTGAATAAACGTTTGTCGTGGACCAGCAGGAATTCTATACAGGATGTAACAGAAAGGGTATTTCAATCCTGAAGGATGTGGAATCTGCCCATTAAACTGAACAACTTTCCCTGAGAAACATGGATCGAAATGCGAAATAAAAATTTCGACCTCCCATAGAAACTGCATCAGATGATAGCGCATTTTGTATGGTATGTTGAAAATATTTTTGAAGTGATAACTTCTTTAGCGGCGCTTGGCACTTTTTAGATGAGTAAAAAATGTTAAACTCACGTCAGATGTCGCGTCAGACGTTTAAGTTTTGAAGTGAAAACTTCTTTAGCGGCGCGTCAGATCTGACTAAGATTGTCTATATGTAATATAAATTGTCATGTTTGTCTACGATAGCGCAATAAATGAATATTGTATGTACTTTTATACTGATAAATAAAACAATTCGTGCGAAATTATTCCCAAAACATTTAAAAATTCACAACGTTGATGTTTAAGTTTTCACTTCTGCCGGCACTCCCGGAGTGCAACCCGTCTTTTTTTGTTTTCTGACCCATGTTCCTTAGGAAAAGTTGATATACCCTTTCTGTTACACCCTGTGTACAATACATAGTAATTGTACACAAACACTTTCCTAGATCGATACTTATGTAATGTTCATAAGCACACTTGGCCGGTGCGGCGTAGATGAAATAAACGTATGGAATATCACACACAAGACCAGATCCCAAGCTAGGTAAAGCCTGTAGGTAAAACGAAAATGGGTCACTACATTATCAGCAAAATAAAATAAATGAAGCCAAAACTGAATCTGATATTAAAATACTTAATTAAAATTTATAAACTTAAAATTTATTCGTTTAATAATATCGAAAAATGTATGTAATGCGTTTCGTTTCACATTGTTTCGGTTCATCGAAATGTTAATTTGATTTACTGATTTCCAGTTTATTAAATTGTTTACTAGATTATTAAATATTGATGTTGGGATTTTTCAGATTTGTACGTTGGCTTCTTGTTTATTTGTTTGTATTTCGGTTATGTTGTAACTTTAAAGGGGGTTAGGCTATTGTGCAAAGTCCGTCTAAGAAAGTAGCGCCGGCTTGCCTATTCCTTCTATAAAGAAGTCATTGAAATTACCGGAACATGACACATAGGTACCATCTTCGTTGTCAGGGTTGGTCTTCTTCTCTTTAAATTATGTCTCGTCAAATTATGCCAATAAGACACTGGACTTATGAATGTTATGTCCGGTTTGCTCGTTTGCCCATATGTGACAAAAAAAGCCTATTAGATGTATCGTTTTCGTTAATGCAAGTATCTTGCGACCGAGTGGTAGTTGCTTTAAAAAAAATAAACTAGCCATTTTACGCAAAAAAAAGTTTTAATGCCAATTGATCCTGTTTTTAACAATTATTCCGTACCACTGAGGCAAAAATACCGTCTTTGTTATGGACGCGCAATCATGTAGAATTATATTACATTTGCGCAAGTCCGTCACGCACTTGACAAGCTTTTATTATACCAATTAAAGCCAAAACTCTAAAATTTATTAATTTATATTCTATTTTTATGTGAAAATGTAAATGCGGTTCACAGAATACATCTACTCACCAACTTTCAACAGTATAGCTCTATCGTTTCGGAAAAAAGTAGCTGCGACATACGGACGGACAGACAGACATGACGAATCTATAAGGGTTCCGTTTTTTGCCATTTGGCTACGGAACCCTAAAAAGGAACCCTTATGGTGCGAATTTGTCTGTCTGTTACAACCCTTATATCTCAGCAACCACTCATGCTATCGACTTGAAATTTGGAATAGTTTTAGAATATGGTTGCCCAACTTCATTGCACATAAAATAATTTTGAAAAAATTGTGATTATTAATGTAAAGGGGCCCAAAATAGGGGGGGGGCAAATTTCAAATTATCGCTACTAGGTCGAATGGGGTATCATATGAAAGGGCTTTACTTGCACATTCTAAAATATATTTTTGTATTTCTTTTCGTTTCTTAGTTTTCAAGTTAAGATGAAAAATGACAAAAAAACATTCCCCCCTTATCTCCGAAGTTAAAAGGAAAAATCAGAATTAATTACAGTTGACAGAAATTGATGTAAACATTACAGCAAAAATAAAACGATCTTTCTAAGTTGCACAGTTTTTTCGAAATCTGCACCAACCCTCGGCGCGCGAGTCCGACTCGCACTTGACCGGTTTTTTATTTTTTATTATACTTATTTGTTGTATCGGCAACAACAAAAACTTAATCTGCGAAAATTTCAACTGTCTACCTATTACGGTTCATGATATACACTCCGCTGACAGACAGACAGAGATCGGAGGCATATTAATAGGGTCCCATTTTTCACTCTTTGGGTACGGAACCCTAAAAACGAGGCCCAGTACGATTAAAGAAGGTTATATTGCTTTATAGCCATCTATCTCCCATTACATACATGAAGAAGGTTCTCAAGTTTACCGGCAGGGCGTGCTTCTGAAGCTAACTAATAAGGGCTGGAAATTTTACCCTCTAGAAATTTCCAGAACAGCCCAGAACTTCAAGAGTATTCGACAACATTCTAGGATCCGGAAAGATTCTGAAATATTGTGGAATGTTTGGAAATAGTCTGGAAGTTCAGGAACATCTCAGAAGACATAAAGACTGGAAGTTTAGAGATATATTTTAATTTGCCCTTATATAATAAACAGTCTCATATCAACTCCCTAAGCGAAGCTGGGTACCCCAATTAGTATTGTAGTACCTGGTCGACCGAGCTTCACTCTATAATAGCTGGCTCTACACTAAAATATAAGTGAGCAAGCTATGCTATCCGCCTATAGATGGCGCTGTAGGTTTCCGTCTTTTAAAAAATGCCTAAAAGTAAGGGTGATGAAGGACAAATTTCTATATGATTTGCTCATGTCTGCCTCTTTGACTGATGATAAGGAGCATTCTCTAGAAGATACGAAAAATATTGGCGGACATCCACACCCCTGCGTTTTTGAGGAATTAAGTTTTAACAGTTTTGAAATTTGACAATGAAACGTAAACCTGGCAGACTATGACTATCTGATTAAATACAATGTATACTATCCCAGAAAAAAAGTCTGCCACTACAATAGCCCTGGGTCGTAAAGTTACAGCTCTTCAAAATGCAAAAATTCACTACTTCGTCCCGTGATAATGCAGAGCCCTGCATGTCTGCCTCTTCGGTTTTCTACATCTTCAGAAGTATTTTAAATAGGAGCCACAAAGGCAGACCAAAAAAACATTATTTAGTATCTTATTATTTTTTTTTGCTTTAACTCAAAAACGCAGCGACGGACAGAAAAACTTGTAAAGACCAAATCGATTCGTATTGATCTGATCTATCATCCCTATTAATATGAATCATGAGCAAATCATATACCCAAATTGCAGCCAGCGCCCTAACAAAACGAATTTTCCTAGACATGAGACCTAGCTACATAACCCCCAAATATATATATATATATAAACATAAAGGGTGTAAGGGACAGCCTTCCGAATACTGAAAGGGCATGATCAGTCAACGTAACTGAACAACTGTACGCGAATAAAAATTTCAGGAAACAAATAAAAAAATCGGCCTCCATACAAACTGTCCAATCAAGTTTGCAATTTTGTATGGAGGGCTCGAAATTTTTTTTCATTTCCTGTAAGTTTTATTCGCTGAAAGTTGTTCAGTTACATTGACTGATCATGCCCTTTCAGTATTCAGAAGGCTTTCCCTTACACCCTGTGTATAGGATAAATAAATGTATCCATTTGGGAAGTTTGGATCTGCAGAACAAAAAGCCAAACCAAAATCTTTCAAACCGATTTAACAAACAAATTACGGGTTAATTGCAACATCAGAATATTCAAACGAAAATAATGGATGAAAATGTTTCCATTATTATTATTGTCTGTCATATAAATTTTCCTTGTGTGTGGATTTTAATGACGAAACCGAATCTGATTAAATTTCGAAAAAACCGCGACTAGGTACGTACCCTTTTCAATGCAAATTAACTCTGTATTTATTAAACGAAACTGACCAAATCCTCTGTTTGTCTCTATTATATTTTTATGTGGCATAATATTTATATACGCATTTATGGATTTACTTTTTAAATGTATGTGTATATGTTACTTTCGGTATGATAACAGATAATCTAAGTTACATATTTTATGCCATTTATTTATATTTAAGTGTCAAGTTGGCAAAAATTGTAAACGTGTGACCGGTGTGACCTCAACAAAACTGAAAAAAACTTCCTTCAAGAAACACTATTTGGCGTCTTCATACAAATTGTCCAATGAAGTTTAAATTTTGTATGGACAGGGCCTAGAGTCAAGTGACTTCTATAATCGAAAACGCTAGTAGAATAGAATACAAATGTATGAAATTGACATAAGCTATGTGGCGTCACAGCTAATCTCAAATCCATACATATTCATTCTATTCTACTAGCGTTTACGATTATAGAAAGCCACTTGTCTAGGTATCCTGGACGATTTGTTTTTTATCTCTAGTAAGTAATTTTTTGGGGAAGAATTCAGTTCTGTTGACTGATTATGCTCTTTAAGTAATTGTTTGCCAACCTGTTCGCAATAGCCTGTTTTCTCATATTCGAAGTGTGGTTTTCCGACCGTTCCCTCACTGTTTACAAAGATCGCTAACGTTCCAAATTGTTAGGTGGTTGTCGTGGCCATTGAGACTAATTGGCAATACGGTGAACACACCGGTTCGATCGCCGGGCCGCGCTCCAAATTAAAACTAACGGCTAAATATTAATGCGAACGCCACGCAATGCAGTCGGTTTGATGTCGAATAATGTATAATGTAACAATTCGGAAATTTAAAAAGTTAAGCGGTTACGACCTGGCCACGACCTTTCCTCTACGGACTAAGCGATGAGTGGTTTTTCAATACACTGCCTTCTCACTACTCAATGCTTATAGTGTATTAAAAAACCACTTATTACTTAAACCGTACCGGCAAGGCCATAGTGGACTCGTTAGGGTGACTTTCCGCCAGAAATATTATGAGCGAAATTATGAGCATGGAAAAATCAACTAATTATTGTTTGATTTCCGGAACTAAACCTCAATTGTTTCCTTGCTCACCGGCTCGGTTCCCTTACACAGCTTGGTTGGAAATACACTCTTATTGCAACATGTGAATTAAAATGAGTGTAAAAGGCACATGAAAGATGTGAATCTGGCCATGAAACAGAACAACTTTTCCTAAAGGACATAAGTCAAAATACGAAACAAAAGAGTTACCATAAGTAGGTCCTTTTTTTGTTTTTCGATCCTTATTCAGTTTCATGGGCAGATTCAGATCCTTCTTGGTACTCTGTTAAATACCCTGTTTGGTACTTCTTGTACCTATAGGCCGCGTCGACAACCGTTTTCACTTTACTTGACCACCGATTGCACCCAATATTGGACGTCCCGCACAAAGATGCGAGTTTATTGATATTCCTACCATACTGGTAGTGAATTTGGGGAGAATAAAGGAAATGTAAAACGTAGTTTTCACACAGTTCGAGGCCATGAAGGCAGGGAGAGCGGCAGCAAGCTGACACGATATGCCGGAGGCGAGGAAGACGAAGCCACTCTCAGGGAGCTCCTCCTTAGGTATGTTGTCATCATGCAAGAAGTCAACATTAGCTTTCGCCTTTTTCCGGCTTCGCAATCGTGTCGATGTGTCTCTTCTACATTTCACCTTGGCTTGGCATCCTAAATATCTTGTATTGCAGATATGATGCGGGGCCGTCCGCCGTCCACGCGTAGCCCGGACACTCACTCACCTACATCGGACCATAGCACCGATTAGCATCAATGGCCATGACATTTTTGTATGACACTCTTGTCTCGCTTTCACTTGGCATCTAGACACTTGGACACTTTTCCTTTGTAAAGATGGGAAAGAAGATGCTTGCATGTGTGTGTGTGATCGTTTTGAAATGTACTAGTGCATTAGTTAAGGGTGTTGGGTTTTCATAGATCGTTAGTGTTTAGTTGTTGTGTCAGAGAGATGGGCCTTGGCTCAGGGAGCCGTTGTCTCTAATTAGTAGCGACCTTGCGGCGCTCGCTCGCGTGGCGCCTGACCATCTGTTCTCTGAAACAGACCGCTTTTCACTACAGGGTTGCTAGAATAAAAATCTTAATCATTTATCCTTTAATTCGAAAGTAGAAGCGCTGAAAAACTATCTGAACTAAACAATTTTTTTATGCAAGCAACCTCTTTTTAGCATATTACTATTCACACTAGGTACAATACAATTCTAAGTAATCCCTTGTAAATTCAGTTTGCATGTAGCAACCCTACTAATATAAATCGTACCCCCGGCCGGTATTTCCTTGTGTAAGTGCACTCCATTTTAATGAAGGTGGTTACAGTTGGTATATGCTGTGCACCTTGGTGTCGTGAAGTTTGTCATTTAGATGTACAGTATTTACTGACTTGATAAATTTCTAATTTTACAGTACACGGCACTTTATAACGTTAGTTAAAACGGAATATGTGCCACCCAAGGGCCGATCTAGTTTTAACTCGGGGGGTCATAATTATAGTTGAGGTCTAGCCAAGAGCAGCTTTCTTTATTATAGTGTTAAAGTCGGACTTGCATTAAGGATTTAGGAACACATCAAAACTTGAACAAAAATTACACAATTTTATAAACAGGACAAACACTTACGACAAACTCGGGTTAGGGTTGCAGGTACACGGGAAATTTTTAATAGTTGGCAAAAACTTCTCTGGTGAAATTTTGCTGCCCGCCAAAAATGGTTAAAGAGAGGCGGCCGTGTAAGGGGGATATAAAAGAATAAGCTCATTTGCCAGTAGAATCACAACACTAACAATTACAATATTTTTACAAAAACAGTTGTAACTTAATCACATCTTTATGAAAACATAATTGTTAGAAGTATACTCAGCGGATACTGTACTAAGCAAAGCTTGAACCGCAGGGATCCAAACATTTATTACCGCTACCCTACATAGGGTCCTTATGACATAATGAACATAATTTTTGCATGTTACTCAGACCATGAAGCTAAACAACTTTCCCTTAGGAACATAAGGTCGAAATACAAAAAAAAAATTACCTTCCCATAGAGACTGCGTAAGGGAGGTCAAAAATGTTTTTTCGTGTTTCGACCTATGTTTCTTGGGAAAAGTTTTTAAGTGCATGTTTAATACAAAAAAATTAAGGGAACATACATTTTGTATAAAGGTATCAAAAGTTAATTGTATGACCCTCATAACTCCACCACCCTAGATCCGGTCTAGCGAGACATCTTCCAGTCACACATAATAAACTGAAGGCACTTCTTTGATGTTCAAGGTCATGTTAACAGTACTTAACACATTGAAGCCATAATTCTCATGATTTCAAAATTTTTTAAGTTACCTAATCAGTGAGGTAAAACTGCCAACAACTAAAACGATTTCATTTTGAAAACACTTCGAAACAGACAAAGTCAAGACTTCGTTTTTTGTAACACTCAATTCAATTAAATAATCTATTAATCAATATACATTTACACGTCAATATGTTAAGGGGCTGATAAGAGTTAAATACGCTTCGCTTAAACAGTCTTTTAACGAAAAGTGATGGATATATGGCCGTGAAAAAGAAATATGTGATAATTAAGCATATTTCCAAGAAGATCGAAAGATGCTTAAATATTTTACACGATTAAATATATTTTAAACGCCATAAAAAAATCCAAATTTACCTCTGCTTTTTGCTGTTAAACATTTTTTCCTAAGTACCCATTAATCTAAGATGCTAAAACTTTTACACATTGTTCAATTTACTATGTATTATCATATAGCTGTTTTATAATTAATTTTATGGGTACAGATTTTGAGAAAAATGAGAAAATGAGCGAAAAACGTAAAACAGCGCGAATCCGCTCCGTTCTAAGTTATAACACGCGTATCTGCGTAACACTCGTCTTTGTTAGAAAGGGCGGTAATTTAGCTCTTATCAGCCCCTTAAATTAAAATTATACTTGGTGCGCGAGATAATTGAACATATGTTGACTCGTATTTGGTAAACACCTTTTTTTTATATGATATGGCAAGTAAGTACTTAGTGCATTTGAAAATGACCTAGTTGAATTGAACAAAGAGCTAATTAATCGTTCTGCCGTGTGGCCCTTAGACCACAGAATAATAAGAGTAATACAAGGCAGATTAAAGAACTAATTCGTCTCAAGGTGGTGAAGGCGCCGTTCCATTATTTTGGTAGGGTTATTTTGAATATTCCATAATGCTCGATGATGATGTGACATTGCAATTTGGGACTTGCTGGCAGATGTCATCCCATAGTAAAATTAAGTGGCACGGTTTCTATTCCGAGCGAAGCAAGGAGGTCCAATTTCTTTGATTTAGACCGAGTTTAAAAAAAGATTGAAACTCTTTCTTAAAATTTGTATGGAAATTAAAATGTTTTTGAGGTTGATTTACACTTAATTGATAAATTGATTCTGCATTTACATATATTCTGCTGCTTGATAGTAGTAGTAGTATTCACTAGTATCACTGCCTAATAGTTTCGTTCATGTATCTTATGAGGTAGCTGACTCAGCGACGAGACCTCAGACTATTAGCGCAGCAGCGCGTCGTCATATTTAGTATATAATATGGCGTCCCTATATTTAGTCGCCGATATGGCGACATGAATAAATAACAACTATATCACACTAATTTCACGTGCGTGTATTATTTAATGAATTATAGTTATTTTAATTACAAAAGCTGTGATAACTGAGCAATAGACAAAATCCAAAAGGGATGTGGTTGCTTCAAAAATCAGGACAAAGACAGCAGAGCCCATACTGCCACATATAGTTAACACCTTACAATATACCACATTTTCAGTTTGCGATTTTAGTCGCTTATTACATTTCCATGGAAATAGTGGGACAGACCCGTTCTGGGTTTGATACCTGGCCGGGGTTGAAATTATAATGAACCGTTGACTGCTTGTCTTTTGGCCTAGTGTGTGTGTTTTCGTGTTTGTGTGTGTTATTAGTGTGTGGTGGTGTATGTGACGGTTGTCTATTTCAAGTTTCGTAGTTATAGCTGTTTTTAGTATTTGAGGAATTTGGTATATGAGCATAGAGCACGTCTTCTTTAATAACTGGCAGTGTTCTGCGAGATTTGTAATATGTTGTATAATAAAAAAGTATCCCTTGTGCACAAACATATCTCCGTACCAAATTTCATCAAAATTTAGTCGGTTTTTTATTGACTTAGCCGTGAGAAAGTATGTAAAAGGTGGATTGCTAAACGCTAGTAGCATAGAATGAGATTTTATGGGAATGACATAAGTTGTCACGTGTCATTTCGCTAGTTTATGCCGTGGACCGATGAGGTTCTTTTCACGTGATAATCAGGGCGACTGCTAGAATTTAATAGACTTTAAGGGCACTGCATGTTATCCTACGTCATCTAATACACGAAATTTGCAACCTTGTAGCGATAGTAGTGGCCTACCAGGTCAACAAAACGTTGGTCTGCCAATCCGAAACCTGGCAGGTTTTTTACAGTCGGAGCGAAAAGTTTTTAAGTGACAGATTAAACGAATGAAATCTATTCGTATAAATAGAAGGTACCTATATAAGTAAAAAACAACAGGTCTTTGTCTCAAAAACAGGTGCGCTCCAACTGTACAAAACCTGCAGACTAACGTTTTGTGGACCTAGTAGGCCACTACTATCGCGACAAAGTTACAAATTTCGTGTACTAGATGACGTAGGATAACATGCAGTGCCCTTAAAGTCTATAATGTTCGTCCTGAAAAAAAGACAATTTCTAAGTTATGTCATGTATCCAGGGCGAACAAAATTGATTGCCCTAGACATAGTTGCTCACACTGATTACAAAAAACTTTAACTTTAGCTAAAACAGACCACCCTAAAAATCTGAAAAGACCTCTTAAACAGCGGGCCCCGATCTTAATAGTAGTTTATGCAACGGTACATAATGAGGGGTATAAAACTCGAGTGAACGACACGAGTGTTTTATACCTAATTATGTGGAGTTGCATACACAACTTTATCTACTCGCATATCGTGAATCCTAAAATAATGTGTTCAAAAACAAACCTTAATGTTTGTCTCTTTTTCCGGTGATAACTGCTAAGCGAAGTTTCCATAGCTGCTTTAAAAACACTCGAAGGCAAATCGTAAATGATTTTATTACTTATTTCATTACAAAACCAATAAAATTATGTAACTACAACTTTTGTTTGCTGAGTTTTCCATTATTGCAATGAAACCTCCTTGCAGCCACAGACTACAAACGCATCAAGCTGTCAATGGCGCGGCTATAAAAATAAAAAAATTGTTTAATAGGTCTCCCGCGATGACTGTTAGTAAATTCAATACTTCATAATACACTCCCACAGATAAAAAAATGCTGCTAAAAGTGTTTCTAAGCACAGATAGACATTATGAAGATGTTAACCTACAATTTTTGAACGCATTATTAAGGATTAACGATATGAGAGTAGATAAAACTTCTTACGTGGTTTTTCGTGATCCTCTCAAATCCCTCATCTAGAAAGATATCTATTTTTCATTCTGCTATAAATCCTATGCATCTGCATACTTTTCTACTAGCGTAAGCGACAACAGATAACAACTTGTGTGTGGTTCCAGTTCAGTAAAAATTTTCAAACAAACGCATATACAACGTGTTAACGGAATAAGCGAAACCGAGAAAATAGTTTGTTCAGAATCGAGAGTAGAATTAATTTCGCGGGTTTTTGATAGGGGTAATATTTTTTTTATTAAATTTTTGCCGCTTCTAAATATTTCTGTGGCTACACGTGTAACGCGCGAAAGGCGGTGCTCGGTTCATGAGTGGTGAGGAAGGGGAGGGAAGTGGGCGTGGCGTTTTTTAAGATTTTTTTTACTGGAATGTATTTATTTTAATAAAAATCAGTTCGGTTGTATGAGGGTTTCGCTTATTCCATATATGACGGTTTGAACACAATAGGGACCAGCAAGCATATACAACGTGGATATGCTTGCTGGTCCCTATTGTGTTCAAACCGTCATATATGTAACTTTATAAATGCCCTGCTAAAGTTACCGATTACAATTTTCATTCATAGCAACCCCTAAGCACAGTTTTGACTTGTGTTCTTCTCTTTTTATTCCTTTCTAAAATTTTGAAACAAAATTGTTCAGACCATATTTAGCCCCTCAGTTGATAGTGAAAATCTCATAACTATAATATGCGAGAAAAAAATGCCTTCTCCGTGTTTTGTGTACGGTCAGTTGCCAAAAATGTCTTTATACTTAAAACGGTTTTAAATCAATTGCGGACTCTTTCTTTCCCATCAAAAGATTTATAGAAGCTTTAAGTGTAAAGACGCTTTGAACAACTGTCGGCTAATCGAAAACTTCTATTTCTTTACTATTTTTAATCTGTAGTTCATTATCACTTTCCGTTCATTTTTCCATCTCTTGGTTCATTATTTATCGTATGTATCATTATATTATTCATTATATCTGTCTGTTGTTTTGTTGAGTTTATTACATTCTTTATTTTTATATTTGCTTATATTATTAATATTAACATAGGTAATTAGTGTTAATTTTACATTTAATGAAAGTTTACAGTTTCTTTAAGCCCATGGAATGAGACTGATTTATTATGGGTTTGTCCGAATTGGCAATTAGCACCAGATTCAAAGCGAGCAATATTCTTATGTTGGAAGGGAAGTCTTAACGAGTGATCACACCTAGCTGAATTAAAAGACTAATTCGGCATACATTGTTGGGAGGCTTGGTTATGTTAATTGCAATATCCTTACTACAATGAACAATGTATGCCGAATAAGTCTTTAAATTCAGCCAGTTGTGATCACTCCTTAACACACTATTATGAAAACAGTATGTCGGCTTCTTATCACGATATGGGTTTTTGATGAACTCCCAATATTTTGGCGCTGTTGCAAGCAACATGATCACGGATGAACTGCCGGCTTAGCACGCTAAAGTTTATCTAGGCCCATAGATTAAAGACTTTAAGCATGGTTATGTTTTTTTGATATCCGAGCAGTGCGACAAATTTTGAAAGACAAGGACGGCTTCATGTGTTAGTGTATTGAAATATCAAAAACTTAATTTGTATATTTGCTAAACATTTTTCTCCACGACATTTCTTCGCGGTTGGAGGTGATAGATTATATGACATAAGTCCTTAAATAAAGTGACATTTCTCCGAGATATATTTTCTCTCGGGCAGCGTGCTAAGCCGGCTGGAGTCTGCGGTGTACCCTCCTTTTATTTTGGTGACTGCTGAAACTGTTGGAACTCGATCGAAACTTATTTTGACAACACACTCACTACAAAAACCCATATCGTGGTAAGAACCCAATCATACTATTTTTATAATAGTGTTAGTGACCGCGAAACTCTCAAACAATAATTATTATATTTTTCTATTAAAACTAATAAATTTGTTCCACTAAAATATTTTTAATAAGATGTTGTACAGAGATATATAATCTCCTTATCATAGGAGCTTTTGTATTTTTTTTAGGCTGCGCGTAAGCTGGCTGATACGCAGGTCGCGCTGAGCAGCACATTACAGATTTGCAGGGTAGGGCGGTTAAGGCAGACTTTTAAAACTTTGTATTTTTGCAGTTTTTTTTATTTTTGAATGGTGTTATAATTACTTGTTCAAATACCAACAGTCAAAATAATATTTTTGATTGACCACTTTCCATATTTTTCTAAGTTTTATTTTTCTAGTTAGTTCAAGAAATGGCGACGCTGCTGTTTATGCGCGGATTTTTCTTTAAATAATTATGAGGCTTTTAACTTTGTGCAACTTCTGATACTCCAACATTATGCGCCGAGTAAAATTCAGGGTGACACTGTAAAAGTTTCCTTGCTGGATTTACGTACAGGATGTTTCTCTTTATTTTATTTTTTATTAATTAACAGGAAGTTTTGGTTTGTAATTTCGTCAACGCCTGCAAGGAACACGACACGGTACTTTGAAAGAATCAAATTAAAAATTTCGGTCCCTGACTCTTATATGCAGTAGCACATAGCTCCTTTAAAATTAAAGCTCTGTTCAATCTATTGTTATCACTTTCTGTTTTGACGACAAAGAAAGAGACGGCATTAGATTTAAAGGACTTTTAACTTTAAAGACGCTTTGTGCAGCTAGCTATGAGTCAAATTGTTTGTGAAATAGAAGGTGCTAATAATTCTACCAATATTAATTATATTTATTTATTGTACCCAAGTTGACTCTTTCAAAGTAGTAACGAGTTGATGTCGTGTTTGCGTCAGAAATTCAAAATAAACTACCAGGTAAGATAAGACTCCTACACGTGTCCACGTAACATAAGCGTCTAAGGAATTGTTGCGATATTTCTTTCTTTCGTCCTCAACACGTGTACGTGTAAAAAAAATATATTATGAGTTCAATTCTGTGGGGAAAGTGACACAAAAATCTTGCGCGACAAGATTATTTTTGGAATTAATTCCAGTTAGTTCTTCAGAACGTATCATCCGTACGACTTTCTCAAAGAAATATGGGTCACTAAAAGTGGAAAAAAAGCAAATAATATATTTATATTCCATACAATTTTTTTGTTGCCGGCGCAAGGTTTGTATGAGAAAGCCGAAAAGTAAGAGTAAGAAATATACTAAAGTTTAGCTACTATTTTCTTGGTCAAACTTAGCCTTCACCAGAAGCCAACTTCACGAGTTCGACACAAGCTTCTAAGAAGATGGCGGAAGAACAGATCAAAGTAATATCCCATAAGGTCAAACCAAACTCAATCATTGAAATAAGATAAGATTAAAAAGTTTGGCTAAAAGTCTGATAATAACAAAGCACTTTTTGTTTTGTAGCCTGTTTCTGGGGGGCGATCGTGGTAATTTCAACGACATTACCGAAACAAAAACGTTTGCCTCAAAAGTAATGTTAAGTCTTAACTAAGTGTTTTAGGCAAACGTTTTTGTTTTGGTAATATCGTTGAAATTACCACGATCGCCCTCCTGAAAATAAATTCAAACCTTGAAACTTTTGTCTGAAGTCTTTAATGATTTCATGGAAATACTTTTGCCTTCGTAACGAAAACCAACGTGAACCAGTCTTTTAAATGAAAACTCGATAGCTTTTGGAAAAACAAACTTTGCTTATTTTGCTTTAGACCGAGGTATTAGTTCTTTAGAAAAAAGTCGCGTACATACGCCCATGAAACTGTGCAACTATTTCTAAGGAACAAAGTTCAAAACAAATTCCTTTATTTTTCGTTTTGTAGCATCCTGTATGTAAAACTTCCAAGCAAGCTGACACGCTTAATGATCGCGCGAAAGTAACTAAGTACGAAGTGATACTTCTTGAAAACTTTTCATAGCAAACGTTTAGTTGACTGTTTGAAATAGTTACGAAACTATGCTCAGAAATTTCTAGTAAAATAGCAATCTTCAGATGTCTTGTAGCTTCTCAATTATACCATAAGTTCTTTACACAAGTGTTAAATGCTAAAGATTTTGAACACAATATGTTAAACTTAAAAAAAAAATACTTTTGTTACATACAAAATTCTGTCATTTAGAGTTCGGGGTCACCAAATTATTGTTTGATTATGTATGTTATGAGATTAATGACCACTCTGCGAGACCCCAAAATATTACAGGCTATATAGTGACAGCAATACTTTTAACAATATTTTTACTAAAACTGCTTTGTGCGTACAACTGCCTGATATAAGGTAAAAAAAGGGTACTGTTGGTTGAGGCGGAGGTGAGTTGTGCGAAATTAGACCGAATTAAGGTGGCTTTCTACAAGATCTGTGCTAGGCTTCTAACTCGTGAGCTAGAAAAATTCCATTCAATAGGAGTGCTTAATGTTTGAACGCAACTCCAAGCTAAGAACTATGGAGCAAACTTATTGGTTGGCAGTTTTCCAGCTCACAAGATACATACCTACTACAGTTCTGGTAAAGTGGAAAACTACCCTAGAAAAATCCTTATGTCGCGCCAAAAACCCGTCAAACTGTTTAATATAATTGCCCAATCATATTACACATGACTGCACATACAAATTTCTTGCGCTCTGATAGACCCATTTTCGCTCAGTGGTTATTTTTACTCACCTAGGAAAAAATTTGTGTGATTCTGTCACTGAGAAATTTATTTCGAGTATAAATAAAATGAAAAGATAATTTAACCTCTCATAAAAAATGCGCAATCAGCCGATGTTATGAGAATTTGAAATTATTCTGCTTCGACCAAATTTTGTTCATTTTCATGGGGAGAAACACCTCCTAGGTGAATAAAAATACCCCTGGGGGTCTATTACGGTAGCTGGAACGTGTCTACCATATGCGAACCATTTCCTTTGCAACCTATGATGTTTTATTTCAAGATTTTCTTTCAGCGGCTGAAAAACGGCGCGTGAAATTAGACCACACTGATAGCGTGTGGTCGTATTTCAAATTAGTTCGATATGAAATCTAGAAAATCGTAGTGAAATTGTCAGCATATGGCAGACACCGTAATAGACCCCCTGAACATAGATACAATCCCTGTGCCCAACAAAATGGCGTAGAATATTGCTCGCTCGAATAGGTGTTCTGAATTGGATAGTCTGTTAAGTCCGTGGGCGATACTTGTACACAGCATGCAGGGCATCGGCAGGCAGGCTTGCGGGGAGGAGGGGGGAAGCCCGCTCCACGCTTCGTCCACCCCGTCGTCGCGAGCCGCGAGTATCGCTTACGGACTTGATGGAGCGTACAGGTTGTAATTTGACATACAATACCCGCAATCACGGAACAGCGTCGCAAGCGCATTGTATACACGGCCGCACGTCAGTGGTAACACTTTGTCCTTAAGTGGGTCTCTGGTTTCGGGCGTTTGATGCGTAGTAAAGGATTTCCCCTCGACTAAAAAAAAAAAAGGTACTGGTTCACCGCACTGGTTTTGTTACGACTTATGGTGTGATAAGACATTTCGGTAAAACTAACACTATGGATTTGAATTATAATATAACTCTCTCTAATTGCTCTTCCGTAAATTGAAACTAATCATCTTTCCTCGCAAGTAGAGGTTTTTTCTTAAATATTTTTGCCATTTCTTTTAGTAACTTTTTAAACTTTGTGAGACAGTGAAGTGGCGTTTAAAGGTCTTACAGAGGAACGATTTTGTAAATCAGTGACTCGTCTATGCACCAACCGCTCGCGCCCGCAAATCGACAAAGACAGAACAGTCGTGTGCCTTAGATAAAGTTTCGTTTTTGTGAGCAAGAGCACATCAAGCTTGACACATTAGACTTTGTTCCGCTTTTACTTCAATAGCCGTAGGGACTAAAGTCACGCTGCGAGTGTCAAGCTTTACCTGCTCTTGACTGTACTAACTGTGAATGGAGAGCATTAATTGCACTCTTCTGTAAAAAAAAATTACTGAAATCTTGCTACACTGTTTCGTAAGCGCGACTAACTACAAAACATTATTTGAATGTGGTAGGATCTTAAAGGTGACTGCACATTTAGCAGCCTGATCGCAAAAGCCGCATCAAAAGAACTTTTTTAATACTTTCATAAAGTCCTGTGGATAGATCTAGAAAGTTACCATTGATTCATGATATAATTTCGTTGCGGATAACAAGTTACATTTGTATTTTCGTTAGCCTACCTAACTAACGAACTCAAAGTTTTTTTGATCGCCGCTTTTGTGATATTTTTACCCCTACTAGCTCATAAAAATCCCTATTTCGAGACGAGTAAAATTATTTCCAAATTTATGAAAAAGATCTTAGCACAGCGTTCTTTATTTAAAAGAACTTTATTTATAACAACAAGATTGATAGCAAGTTTTGCTTCACCCATTACTTAATAAAATCAGTTGTAAGATGGTCTAGAAACTGGATGACTAAAAGTATTTCTAAAACAATCAAACTATCAATGGAATCTGTTTCGAAAATTTTAGTACGTCCATTTTTGTTGAAATCTATTATGTGGGTTTAAAATGAACTTCCTAATGCATTAATTGACAAAACCGACTTAAAATCTTTATTCCAGACCAAGCTGGATGAGTTATCTATTGACCGTCCATGCTCTATTGACTAATAAGTCCAAAAAGTTTGCTAGTTTTATTAAAGCTGGGTTTTATTGTTCTCTGAATAGAATAGTCTAACCGTCAGTTGCAGCCTTTAAATCTATTGCTTACACCGTAACTTTTTTCGACAAACAAGTGTCAGCAATAGGTTCAACTTTTAAAAGAAGCTGTCTGCAACTGAAGGTATCCAGTGTTAAAAGTCTACGATGGAAGACCGAGTGTTTTATCATGATGTGATGTGAGGGTTTGTTTGCAGTCTTCAGCGACAGGTCAGCGTGATGAGTATGAATCTCACCTCGAAGTTGGATGAGCTGCAGCGTGGCGATCGTCAGCTGGAGACGACGGTGGCGCTCTGTGAGATCCGCACCCAACTCCAGGAACTCACCAAGAGCGTGGAGTCTTGCCAGACCGAAGTGTCAGAGGTGAGCTTCATCTGGTCAATTTAGAAAATACCTAAATATGTTATCGAATACACCAAAGCAAACCGGTACGTTGCGAAACTGGCAGACTTTCCTTGCTTAGGTCTTCGCTGGTTCAGAAAGTAGAAGTTTCGGGCCCGCCGTCTCATCGGGACATGACGGCACATACTCCATTAAATGTTTGGCACTGAAACTCCACTTGTCGTCATTACAGAAGTTCGACTTATAGGTGTAGACCAGCCCGGCTTCAGTTTAATGTTTTCCGTGTACCCAAATGCAAATGGTGTCTTGAAGGGTGGTGTTCCATATGAGTGAGCAGGTTATCTGTTTGAGGGAACATCTCAGCCAGATTTAGCCTTGCTTTGGCTGGGTCTTGGTTTATGAGCGTCGAGTGCTACGTTATTAGCTTCACACGTTGGACTTGGTATCATCCTTATGTTAATGAACGTAAAAGCGAGATTGGCACTGCGAGTATCAAGTTTGCCCTGCTCTTGCGGGTACAAGGAAGCTGAGGCAGCTCTTGTCGAGATGGGTGGTGGTTTGCCTTGTCCGATTAGACACACATAAACACAACCAGGTTCAGAAAATCTTAAGACGTCAACTTATCACTTAGATGTTTGCTCAGCCAAGAATCGAACTTCACACTGCGCAATACAGGTCACCTACACACTTCCGGTGAGAGGTTCATGTCAGCATCGTTCATTGTATCGCACCATCTTATATACTGCGGTCACCAACAATAGCAGTTGCCAACCGCAACGCTTACAAGCGTGGTGACTATGGTAAATCCCCTCTAACTACAACGAGTTTTTTCGCTGAAGCTCCTGCAGTGGACGTTTCATGGGATGTTATGATGACGATGATGATATTCCATACCGGCCACGCGTCTTAATACTTGCATAAATCGTCTTTAAGGTTAAAGCTCAATTGAGTCTAAAGCTATCATTTGAAAGTTTCAGCAAGGGGCTTTGTAGATGCAAGTGCGGTATTTTGGTAATTACACTCGAGGTCCAGAAATTGCAGCCCGAGCCGCAGGCCAGAGCGTAATGGATCCTAGAGTGTTATGACTAGTGCACACGTGCTTCTTACGAAGTTTTTAAGGACATTTGCCAAAAAAGAAATACAAAAAAAACCACTCGAAAAATACCTTACGCGAAAGCGCAGCGGAATTTTCTTAATTGCGTATGTGGGTGTTTTTCCTTTCATTGTAGTTGTACTGAGCTAGTGTTTTGTGTCCAAGCGTTTTGGCGGCTTTGAAATTATATTTGTAACTGTTTTTAATTTGTAGAAGCATAATAGAAGTCGACATTTTTGTATAAATGGCGCGCGTATTTCTTTTTA
This sequence comes from Athrips mouffetella, assembly GCA_947532105.1. Taxonomy (NCBI): domain Eukaryota; kingdom Metazoa; phylum Arthropoda; class Insecta; order Lepidoptera; family Gelechiidae; genus Athrips; species Athrips mouffetella. Next base: position 51,043,811 of record OX383956.1, read on the forward strand.
GTCAACAAAGATTACAAATGAATAGATGGAAGGCACTGACCAAACTCCCAAAAGCCTATTCTTTCAACCTTAAACTTATAATTTTACAAAATAGGATATTTTGTTACTCATATGACTAATTTATTGTTAATTGGTTGATTTATATAAATAATTCATGAAGTGAATGTTTATTCATCATATTGTCTCGAGCACAGCTTATTTATCATGTAAATATGATTAATGTTCCAGACATGAAACTCCTTGGTCCGTGCTGAGATATTAACAAAAACAAAACAGTGGGGCGGTAATAGAAAAGGCACGCGTGTTTTATAAGTTGGATTATGGACTTTAATACAGTGCAATTAGGGCTGTCTTATGAGCAAATGTGTTGAAAATTTAAATTATTCGCTTCGCTCGGCGTCAATGAAAACGCACTATAAATTACCTGAAACGTGCCTGAAACTATGTTTTGACGGTTCTCAAAACTCGTGGCTTTTTGTTGTTGCTTTTTGCTGAAATGAAAGTCCTAACTGGTTTGGGTTTCAGGAAAAACGATTCGAGTTTCAACAATACAGCAACAAAATTAGTTATTGAAATAAACGTAACTTCTCAATAATTTGTACATTTGATATTTTAGCTAGTAAGTTTGTACATTTGATATTTTAGCTAGTTTCCAGACGAAAATTTAGTAATATATATTTAAAGTTTAATTTTAGTATTTCTAAAGCAACGTGTATATAATAGTATTCGGACTCGCGAATGCGATAGCGTGAGTGAGATAAACAAACAAATGTGACATACTGACGTAGACAAACAGACAGAAAAAGTCGCACCATAAGGGTTCCGTTTTTACCATTTTGGTTCGGAACCATAAAAATATCGTATGTTGACCATGTAACTTTTAGTTAGGGCTGTTGGCTGCAATTTGGGTCTATGATTTGCTCATGATTCATATTAATAGGGATGATAGATCAGCTCAATACGAATCGATTTGGTCCTTACAAGTTTTTCTGTGCGTCGCTGCGTTTTTGAGTAAAAGCAAAAAAAATTAAAATTATATACTATATAATTTTTTTTTCTGACGTTGTGGCTGCTGTTTGAAACACTTCTGAAGATATAGAAAATAGAAGAGGCAGACATGCAGGGCTCTGCATTATCACGGGACGAAGAAGTGAATTTTTGCATTTTGAAGCGCTGTAACTTTACGACGCAGGACTATTATGGTGGCAGACCATTTTTCTGGGGTTTTACGAGTATACATTGTATTTAATCATATAGTCATAGTCTGCTAGGTGTACGTTTCATTGTCTAATTTCAAAATAGTTAAAACTTAATTCCTCAGTAACGCAGGGCTGTGAATGTCCATTCAATATTTTTTGTATATTTTAGAGGATGCTCCTTATCATCAGTCAAAGAGGCAGACATGAGCAAATCATATAGAAATTTGTCCTTCATCACCCTTACTATTGGGTTATGACTGTCTCAGTTTCGGTTTTCGGATGTCTTACTAGTATTACCTACACTCTTTATAATATACTGCGGGTGAAATGTTACAATGAGGACTATAGTGCACGTGTGTTGCAGGTGAAACGTGACATGGTGGCGATAAAACAGGAGCTGGATACGGTGCAGCAGGTGAAGGAAGAGATCGAGGAGTTGAGAGAATACGTGGACCGGCTTGAAGAGCACTCGCAGCGGAGGAAACTGCGCCTTCTGGAACAGGTGAGTGCTGGGAAAAGCAAGCGCTGGATAAGGGCCGATTTAAAATATATAGATACTGGCTGGGGTCCTGAACACGATTGAATTTGGAGGTCCTTTTAGAAATCCAAAGATAGATCTTCATGTACTTTTGTTTTGTGACTGATAGCATTTTTTCAGCTTAAGAAGACTGAAGCGAAAATCAATTCTCTCCATGCTCATGAAACTAGAAGAAGTTATGTTTGAATTTTGGCCATTCTGGCCATGGACACTTGCTCATTGGTGAAAATGGCCCTACGCTGGAAGCATGCAGCAGATAAAAGAAGCAATTGAGGAGCTAGAGGGAAAAAGCAGAAGTTTGTAATTTGCAGCAGCTAAAAATGCAGCAATTAAATATCTTAACAAAATCAGGAATCTAAAATTACATTAACCAGAGTATGAAGTAAGATTAATAGACGCAAAACTTAACATCTGTGTTTATACCTATACTAAGTGAAGTGACACACCTGCGAACCTTTCCGCCGCGGAGAGTTCCGCTCATAACGCTCGCAACACTTTTTAGTTTACCTATGAGCAAGGAATTTGGAATATTTGTTGTTGGTGCGTATGAGTCTTATCAGGATGTCAAATCATTGGCAGAGGACAGAGAGAAATGGAGATTGCTCCACCGACAAGAGCGCGGCTCTTAAATATAAGAGATGACGTATCGGGCAGAATTTCCGCTAGTGTCATACTTGATCGATGTTTTGGTCTCGGAATAGATTAGATTAGATTTATTTATTTCACCTTATCAATTTCATAATTACATTAATTATTACACTAAAATATAACATGTCAGAGGATAGGGTGATCGTCAGTGGGATAAATGTCAAAATGTATAAAAAATAAATGTCAAACTTAAGATTATAATGTTACAATGTCAAAATAATAAAAATATTAAATATACAATGTCAAAATTAAATATGTTGTTAATATGCCGCGTCAGAATTTCTGGAATCTCAACACTCTGTCACTTCTTTCTCAGTCTTCTTCTTTCTTTTCTTTTTTTGTCGCTACACTTAATCGTTCTCAAAGAAAAAATATTCACAGAACACATCAATGACAAACTTTTATTTCTGCCAATCCGGATACGATAATTTGTTACATAACAATAATTATACAACCGGAAAGGTCTGAGGCTGCCCATGAAACTGAACAACTTTTCCCAAGGAACATAGGTCATAGAACAAAATCAAATGTTGACCTCCCATAGATATTGCATCAGCTGATAGCGCATTTTGTATGGGAGGTCAAATTTGGTTTATCGTATTTTGACCTTTCCGTTACCCGCTGCAAAGTTAGATCAAAGCAAACCTGTTGCATTCCCTAATTCAACGCGAATATTTAAATACCTGTGTTATTCCGACCTTAAAACTAATGAACTTTTACTGTACACGGATCGAAAAATGATTTTTTAATTTTCATTTCCCATACAAATCTCGTATAGAGATGCTTTTATGGGACGATCAAAAACTTCTTATTTTTCAATCCATGTATGAGAACTCAAATACTCCCGGTAAAGTAAGAAGCACCATACAGGGTGCTAACTAAATTGCGCAAGACCTCTCAGGTGGTAGCTCTGAATGTGAAACTGAACAACTTTGTAATTTCAAAAATTCACACAGAAGAATTTTGTTTCTTCATACAAATTGGCTCGGTAAACGATTGATTTATATAAAAAAAAAAAAAAATTGTTCAGTTTCATGTCCAGAGCTTCCACACGAGACCTTTGCGCAGTTTACTTAACACGTTGTATAACATCCTTACAAGCTTTTAGCGTAAAATTCTACAACTCTTAGCCAACTGACGTACTTTGAGGCACTTGCATGGTCGCCTCGTACCTACGTCACCCAAAGAGAATAAGGTGGCACCTCGTGCGCTCCTTCAAAGAAAATATAATTTATCAAGGCTTCTCTGCTGCCATTCATATCCACCGTTTTATAAGCGTGAACAAGAAAGTCCGGCAGAATTTCCGATTTGATTTATAAGAACCACCTGGAAAAACATTTATAGGATCTTGCCACGTGTATGAAGCACGCAAAAAATATACGTAGCGGAAAATACGAATAAATACTTACATTTACAACAATTGGAAGGATTACCGACTCATAGGCATATACCAGGTTTCACAGAAGGGTAACAAAATTTTTTTCCTGTTTGTCTTTGATTTCTTTTGACAAATTGTAAAAGTTTTGTATAATATCAAGAAGAATGTTTATTCGTTCTTCTAATAGAAATTGTTTATTTTATACATTCCAAAATACAGTCAAAAATCTTCTAATTACTTTCTGAAATATAATACTTAGTTATTGTGACTTAAAAATTTTTATTTACTAATAGGCTACGAATAAATAATATGACCCAACGAAAGTAGTGTATTTCAGAAGTTGTTGCACCGCGTCATTGGCTCAACTACTACTAGCTGACATTGCAGCACGCGCGCGAACCAATCGCTGTTCTCGTTCTGAATGTGAACCAATTGATTCGTATTTTGAATATACGTCCTTTTGGTTTCACGTAGGCCCACTTTTTGTTTGGAATTTGTTCTGAATCCTTGACTTCCTGACTTATTATTTATTCGTAGCTAATAGGTGAATGAATAAATAAACGTTCATTTGTATACCACAACATTTTCGTTTTCGAATATGTTTGGTATAGTTTTGGTATAACCGTTGCAAAAATTTATATATTCCACTTTTTTAACTGTAAAATCATTAACTGAAAGAGATAATAGTTACAGGACATAAATACAGTATGTTTCAAACAAACGTTTCCATTTTTCCAAAAAACTTATAAAATCGCACTCTTGTTTAAATCGTTTACGATTAGTTTGTTTTCAGTGAGTATACTTTTTCTGAGGTTTTAATATTTAACCATTTGAATTCTGAATTGATCTGCATATTTCATTACAACATTTTTTGGAAAAACCTAAATGTAATATAAGTTTGTATTTCCGTATTATTTGTATGGCATTACAAATTTAAGTTTGTAGTTGATACTTCTTACTTGCACATCGCGAGAAAGTAGGTAAGTGCAGTGCTGCTGTAATGTTTTGTGTTATTGACGTCAGGCGAATTGACGCCTCTGCACATTCTGCGGCTGTTGATTCTTTCGAGGTAATTTTTGATGAATTTTTAAGAGGTCACCCCGGTAATAATTTTGCGGGTCTTGTATAGTTTTTAGGTGATTTCACATTGCAGGTGTGTTGGTATAGACGCGACTCTGAGAACTCCAGAAACTAAAATGCAATTACGTTAAATCGCATGATCTTGTCGGCCAGGGACTCAATTCTTGAATATCACTGGGTGATAAAATATCACTCAAAAAATTCAAAATCACAGATTTTTCTTCTCAAAAGTGAAAATTGATATTCGTAAAATAAAAGCAGTCCTAGATTGGTAATTTTTATGTATTCTGATTTACCTTTTAACAGTTTTCAGGGCAAATGTGAATTTTCAAAAGTGATATTTTATCACCTAGTGATTTTCAAGAATTGAGTCCCTGGGAACCAATTTTTGAAAGTTACCGGGTGATTTTCGAGATATTAAAATTAAAAAAGTCTCTTTAAACTCAAATTGTTTTGTTGGTAATTATAAAACGGAACATTTTTTATAATTAACAAATCTTTATCTTTACTTTTGAGGAGTTTAACAGGGCTTATTTTATTTTAAAAATCTCGAAAATCACCAGGTGATTTAAAAATTGGCTCCCTGTTTACGATACCGTAACGTGAAATAATGCAAAATCTCTGTATTGTTCTATTTTAGCACGTTGGCCATTGTTGTGCGTTTCATTTCGTGAAAAACTAAAACTTGACTATATAAATACGCGCCTGTATCGACAGCTGTCTAATTTACAGTGTTTCCAATATAGAAACCTCAAATTGGATCTCCTTATAGTTTGCGCCGAATATAGAAGGGCGACCTTTTATCTTGACTGACGGCATCTGTTACAGAAATATACTGAATGTATACTTTTGTGGTTGTATTAATACTCTTCACCTGTTTACCAAATTTATAAACTCAAACTCAACTAAAACTCAAAATCTTTTAGTCATTGTTGGATTTTAAAATCTCTTAATGACGTCAGCTAAACTACATCGCTTCACAAATGCGCCATGGTGGGAAAAAGGAAACAACAATAAAAACCCACGCGCTCTTTTAAATATGTTTGAACCAGCTGGTGCCCGCGACTTCGTCTGCGCAGGTTTATAAATTGTAGCCTATGTGTTATTCTAATGTATAAGCTATATTATTGTAAAGTTTCATTAAAATCTATTTAGTAGTTTGTACTTGAAAGAGTAACAAACATCCATCCATACTTACAAACTTTCGCGTTTATAATATTAGTAGGATAGGATATACAGGGATGATACAATAAACATAAGTCAATTTGAATTTTGAATCTGTTAGATCCTTAGCTTAATCCCATGGATTTTTCTGCCCTGTGGAATTATTTATACAGCGTGAATTTTTATTCGTTTTAAACCCGAAGCCAAGTGATTCTACTCATGAAAACAAACAACTTTACCGAAGAAAAAATTTTTTACTCGAAAAAAGTATTTCACCTTCCCATACAAATTGAATCGATCACGTGACCACTTTACAATGGGGAGACGAAACTATTTTTTTGAGTAAATATTATTTTCTTCGGGAAGGTTGCTTGTTTTCATGAGTAAAATCACCGGGTTTAAAATAAATAAAATTCACGCTGTATAAAGTGGGTTTCAATATTGGCCAGACTGACGATCTTAAAACTTATTTTTTACTAATATACTGTTCGCAGTTCAATATTCTGGTTTTAGAAATGTTAACCCTTTGGTCCCGGCTGGCGGCTACTGTCACTGATGGTAGTCTCTAAGCTAAGTTTGAGACCAGATTAGATTAGATTAGATGATTAGATTAGATTCATTTATTTCACTATAACATATAGATTTAAATTTGAGAGAGAGAGAGAGAGAAAAACGTTTATTCCATAAACATTGTGACACATTTCACACTAAAATGTTGTATATACATATATGAACTTACATATTACCATTACAAATAAATTGAAAAACACTCTAGTGTGCAACGTGGCACAACAAGGAAAAAGACACGGCTCAGCATAATGTCTGCCTCACGAGAGACAAACGCTGATTTTCAGCCGCACCTTAACGTCATCTGGATCCCAAGAAGAGGGATCATGTGACAGTGAGAATACAAAGTTGCAACAAGTTCAAAAAAAAGAAAAACTATAGAGATAAAATATTAGAGTTATTTTCTTTATATAATATCTACATATTATTATGCAAATTAAAAAATAATAATTAATATTTAATAATAATTAATAAGTATAGAAATAATTTAAAATAGGTATTTACATGTGTATAGCTGTAGGTATAAGGTACATAGTTTTACACTATTAAGTAAATAATAGACATATACAGAGAATAAGGAAAGTGAATTGAAAATTGAAAAATTGAAAATTTCCAGTATCAGTACATCCGCTGCTTCTCAAGTAAAATGTTTTTAATATGCTTTTTGAAAGCAGTTATAATTTCATTATAATGTCAATATAAAATTACATGCTAAAGTGATCATTTTGCGGCTTGAAAACTCTGACAGCCCAGTTGACCACGATCACACCTAGCTGAATTCAAACACTAATTCGGCATACATTGCTCGTTGAAGTAAGGATATTGCAATTGACATAACCAATCCTCCCAGCAATGTATGCCGAATTAGTCTTTGGAATTCAGCTAGGTATGATCGTGGCTTAACCTGGCAAAGCTTAATCTAGGATTGGGCCTAGTTTACCTTCTAGGTTGTGGAGGTCAGATGGCAGTCGCTCTGTGCAAAAGCCAGTGCCTACGTCAAATCCCCTAGGTAGCCGACTCCGTAAAAACCTTGGTAAAAACGAAATAAGGCTAGGGCATTTTTTTTATGATACAAGTGATGAATGATGATAGACAGTAGTTGCAAGATGTATATATATTTAAACGCTAATTTATTCAGCCGACTGACGACGGCAGGCTATTTCACTACTTCACCAATGAGATAATCTGCCTGAAAAAAAAATGCAAATAAAAAATTTACTTTTCATACATTTTGTATAATTTTAATTTATTGCATTTTTCGAGAAATCGTACAACATAAGTTGTTGAAATTAGCTCCAGAATTAACCCCTAAAAAGTTTAACGTAACAAAAAGGGTATGTCAACCCTGAAGGATGTGAATCCGCCCATGAAACTGAACAACTTTCACTAAGGAACTTAGGTCGAAATATGAAAACAATTTTTTTACCTCACATAGAAACTGTAACAGCTGTTATCACATTTCAGAATAAAAATATACACAACTTTTCGAAAAAAGGAAGTGTCTAATTTCGAGGTTTTTTTTAGGTTTTATCAAACCCTTGCTCCGGCACTAGTGAAATTAGGACGCGAAGGAAGCCCAATTTTTTTTCTCGCTGTTGTTCAGTTTAATTGTGGAAGTAATAACTCGATATAGCGTCCGTGTGGTGTCGGCAAAGAATAGTTCCAACCCATCTCTTCCCGTGGGTGCCATAAGAGGCGACTAAGGGCTTATGAACCAGAGGATGGGCAGCAGCATCTTTTTATGTATCGTACCATCTTACATACTGCGGTCACCAACAACAGTGGTCGCCAGCCGCAACGCTTACAAGCGTGGTGACTAAAGTACCACGCGTTTTCGCTGAAGTTGTGGACGTTTTATGGGATGTTAAGGAACCCGGTATAGAAAGGTACACGTGTATCTACACACGTATTTACTTACATCCCCTTGCCTCTAGGATAATACCCAATTATAAACAATATACTTTGTTTTCATTTCTATTTATAAGTAATTGAGTGGCGATTATCGCGGAACGAAGCTGCGTGGGTTTGAAATAAGACCTGCACAAGGTGTAAGTAACATACAATGTCTTACGAAACAATTAATGACACTAAACAACATTTTCTGAAGAAAAAATACGTTACAGAAACAACACCAGCTGATAACCCATCTAAACAAGTTCCAAGCGCCGCTAAAGAAGTTTTCACTTCAAAATTCCAAGGTTTGCTCCATTTTCTAATCATGTAAAAATAATGAATAAAATATAAGCTAATATAAGTACCCTAAACCGACGAGCATGTATGAAAGGATTGATGAAAGTACAGGAAGCAAGGGAAGTATGTCAAGATCGTAGCAGGTGGAGGACTGTGGTCTCTGCCTACCCCAACGGGAAAGAGGCGTGATGTTATGTATGTATGTATCTTATTATCATTAATTATAATGTTATACAGAAGAGCGGGCCCTACCAATACAGGTATTTGTTTTATACTTAAAGATAAAATAAACTTCACGTCCATGCATTAGGAAAGGATGCGGTTGAAGCCGCAGACAGGGAGATGTCTATAGGACAGTGGGTGTTGCTTACGTTTTGCCTCCAAATTAAAGCGTGCGTTTGTGTGTCGAATATTCAGATAAATTTATTATTTGTGGATTCTTTACATAACACTATTGAACGTGTTTTTACAATACAAATAGCGCAAGTCTACCCGCTTTGAAAGCATGTTATAGCAGCGTAAAAGAGAGGATTTCTCGCTGTGCCACTGACATCTGACCTCTGCAACCTAGAATGCAAGCTAGTTTAGCCAAGGGCTGCCAGAGTTTTCAAGCCACCAAAAGGCATCACACCTTGGCTTGACGACTAAAGTAAATTTTCCGTGCCTTCCGAAGCGGGGAAATCCCATGAGTTATTTTACCACCACGGTGATCTATCTAGGTTCTGGCCATGGCGAACGTTACTTAATGGAAAGAAAGAGCAGTAGCCACTTGACCACGAGCGATTCACCACCACCACCCACCACTTAACCACGAGCGTTTAACCTCCACCACCCACCACTTGACCACTAGCGTTTCACCACCGCAACCCGCCATTTGACCACGAACACTTCACCACGAGCAACTATCATACTACGAGCGCTTCACCACCACCCACCACCTGAACGAGAGCGATTCACCACCACCAACCACTTGAGCACGAGCGCTTCACCACCACTACCCACCACTTGACCACGAGCGCTTAACTACCATCACCCACCACTTAACCACAGACTAAAGTATTCGTACTATCATACAGAACCGACACTCTCCGCCTCCCTTACAATCCACCCCGAACTCCGCGCCACAGATTACATAATAGTAAACTAACCCGCGCGCACCCGCCCGCGCGATTTTTTCTAAGGGGCGTTTGTACACACGGCCGCACATCAGTAGAAACACTTTTGGACCTTATGGCGTGGTAATAGAGTTGAAAAAGTTTCTACCAACAAGCGGTTGACCGTACTGAATATGCAAGCCTATACGCGACATTCCAATTTAAAATTTAAAATTCGCGCTCGATGTAATGTTCGGGGTGTGACTTATATAACCACGAGCGCTTGATTAAAATGGAAGGGCATCCAGACCCACAAAATTGCTAACTTGATTGAACTTGATTTTTAATTCTCTGAATTTTTTTGAAGTGAAAACTTCTTTAACGGCGCTTGGCACTTTTTTAGATGGGTAAAAAATGGTAAACTCGCGTCAGATGTCGCGCCAGATCTCGCGTCAGATCTGTAGCCTGATCGAAAAAGCGTCAACTGTCAACCATATTGTTACGAGTATTACAATACGGGTTTTTATTCAGTAACATCAAAGAAGTACGCGAGCAATGACGCGAGCAATGGCGCGATTGCCCTTACAAAAAGCATAATATTCAAAAATTCAATTTTTCACTTCTGCCGGCACTCCCGGAGTGCAACCCGTCCTTTTTTTTTCACTGAAAGTTGTTCATGTTGACTTATCAATCTGATCATGCCCTTTCAGTTTCCGAAAACCTCTACCCTATCAAAGGTATACCCATACAATTTACTGTAACCCTGTTTAATAACATCCCAGTTATAATAATGTTAATACCATTGCCTTGAAACAGTTTGTTCTAGACAGAGTTGCCAACAACCGACATCTGAAGTAGGCTACATACAGGGTCTTTTTGAAATATCATTATTTATCATAACATCCCACTAAAAGTCGGTTATGTGACCATGGAGTTGTCTCCAGAATTACATCGTAAAAATAAATGGTATATTTTAGAAAGAAAGTACCATATTAACCACGCGTGGAAGTGGTGCAGCTGGCACCATGGACCGCGGTTGCTGGTAGCCGCAGTATGTATGATACTGATATTTGTCGCAAATTATGTTCTTTTTAGGGTTCCGTACCTCAAAAGAAAAAAATGGAACCCTTATAGGATCACTTTGTTGTCCGTCTGTCTGTCTGTCTGTCTGTCAAGACCCTTTATCTCACAAACGGGTAGAGGTATCCGGTTGAAATTAATACTATATATTAGGATCCATGAACCACACAAGATCTGAAAATTTCAATTTTTTACAACGACGCCATCAAAAGATATGGCATTATGAGTCCTCATCTCCATACATTTATTCAAAAAAGCAAAACCTACAGGGTACTTAAAAAAAATTATGAAATTTGGAAGAAGCTAGGTCTCACAGTACAAATAATGGGAAAAGTCTGAAATCATTTAATATTACAACTTTTCTTACAACTAATGGTAACCAATTGTGGTGAGCTCCCGTTTCAAGAACATTCATATAAGAGAGGGGTCAAGTTGGATGGTCGCGGAGGCGATTTTTGTTTTAGTTCTATTTTAGAAACGGGAACACTTACAAACTTGAAAATTGGTATGTTTATAGTGCATAAGCTATTAAATAACAACAAATATTAAAATTTGGTCAAGTGCGTGTCGGACTCAAAAAATCTAGCACATTAACTTACTGAAATTTCAACTAATACAATTATGATTAATAAGTAGTACCTGTTGTGTCGTTTATACCTATATGTATTGTCCATTGTGTTTTCTTGTGTGCAATAAACTATAAATAATAATAACGATTATGTCGTGGTAAGGAACCCTCGGTGCGCGAGTCCGTCTCGCACTTAGCCGGTTTTTTGTTATTCGTTTCCTATACTACTAAACCAGTAATATTAGTATTTTTTGTATAATATTTGTAATCGGAATCTCGTGAACGGCTCTAAAGATTTTGATGCAATTCAGTATACGATATCCCTAGGAAAAACTGTTATCTAATTTTTTTTTCTGTTTCTTGAAAACAGCATGATTCAAAAATCCTACAGCACCATCTGTTGGTGGACTTTGTTTACGATTATACAGCGTGAATATTCATTCGTTTTAAACCCGAAGCCCAGTCATCCTACTCATGAAAACAAGCAACTTTAAGGCAGAAAAAAAAAATTTCGTCTCCCCATAGTAAAGTGGTCACGTGATCGACTCATTTTGTATGGAAAGGTGAAAAATTTTTTCGAGGTAAAATTTTTTTCTTCGTTGCTTGTTTTCATGAGTAGAATCACTGGGCTTCGGGTTATAGAGCAAAGCTTGGTCGCCAGGTACTATAAATATCATCATCGCGTACTCGCAAACGGCTCTAACAATTTCGAAGAAATATATAATGCGGGCTGAGTCTGTTGTAAATAATTTCTCCGTTCTTTTATAATTTTTTCAGAAAAATTACATAGCGCTATTCAAACCATATAGCGCCACCTGTTGAACCATCTGTTGTAGATTTTCTTCTCCACACTAGATGACGCTGTTTCTTTTTGGCGCTGTTTCTTTTTGTTTCTTTTTTTTCAGTTGCCCAGGTATGCACGGCATAAGCACGAAGAAACAAAACCAGTTAGGCTGCGGTTCTAAAAGGCTAATAATTCAAATTGACATGTTTATTGTATCAACCCTGTACATTCAAACATATTTAAAAGAACGCGTGTGTTTTTATTGTCGCTTTTTTTCTTGTTTTTGAAGCGATGTAGTTTAGCTGACGACATTAAGAGATTTTAATATCCAACAATGAATAAACTATTTTGAGTTTGAGTTTTGAGCTGAACCTACAAACGTCTGAAACAAGAGACCCGCTCAAGGACAAAGTTTTTCCGCCGACGATTGGTCGTGAGATGTACTTAAGTATTTTTAGAAGAACCCTATATAGGTAGCAAGGTCTGGTATAGAGCTCTCATTTATGATCTTCAAGGTAATCCCTGCGCTCAATATCGCGACGGCTACAAACAACAACTAAGCCCATCCTTCTGCCTGTATAAGCGTTTCCTGCTAACATTGAATCTATTTCTGGTCGTGCTTACAAGAATTTCTCTTTATAATAACAAACTTATTATCATTGCCCTAGTATTTCTTGTTTTATTAATGGATGCTTAACGGAGTCGGCTACCTAACTAGCACTAAAAGGGCACTGGTTTTTACACAGAGCGACTCAAACTCAAAATAGTTTATTCATTGTTGGATATTATAAATCTCTTAATGACGTCAGCTAAACTACATGGCTTCAGAAACAAACTGGCGACATGGTGGGACTGCTATCTGAACTCCGCAACCGAGAAGACAAAAGTTTAGTGGCTCACCTGGAATTGAATTTTCAAGCCGCCGAATGGCCTCTGACTCGGCCGTCAATACTAGCAGGGACCAACGGCTTCATGTGCCGTCCGACGCACGATAAGACTCCATCCAGGTTCTGATCACGATCAACGTTGCTTAGCTTTCGAAGAAAGAACGAGCAACAACAATAAATAATGTAGGATTTCGTAGCAAGAAGAAATCGTTTTTAGGGTTCCGAACCAAAATGGTAAAAACGCAACCCTTATGGTGCGACTTCGTCTGTCTGTCTGTCACACCTGTATTTCAGCAACCACTCATGCTATCGACTTGAAATTTGGAACAGTTTTAGCATATAATTGCCCAACCTTATTGCAAATGAAAGAATCATAAAAATATTATTATTATTGTAAAGGGGGCCCAAATGGGGGGGTCAAAATTTTAAATTTTCGTTACTAGGTCGAGTGGGGTATCATATGTAAGGGCTTTACGGAGCTGTGCATTGATAGATCAGTCAGTCACGGCTTCCTCACGGGTCACCTACGAATAAATATTATTATTTATTCGTAGCGGGTCACATACAATAATATCGAAAGAAATTGCAGTACCGTCCACTGTCACAACCGCTTGAGCGGTTGGAGTCACGACTGTTACCAGACCTCCAGCGTTTGGGGCCTACAGCCGTACTGGCAGCTTTTGTAAAAATTTAGGAACGCCACGATTTCGATGGTTTTTTCTATTGGTGTTGTCATAAAGTGTATATTTTCGACAAGAATGGTTTTACTTGAAAATATCTGGTAAAGCTTCTTAAAATAACCACACTTACCTTAAAATATTGAAGCTGAAAACCGGCTACCCTGTTCCAGAAATTTGGCGACACTAACACATTTTGCACGCTACACTTCACTAGAAAGGCCATAATTTTGCCTAACTCATCTCTAGGGATATATGATTCTGGTCACAGCACCGAGTAATGAGCTTAAATGTGAATATTTTCGATAAAGACCAATCTAAGCTTATTTAAATTAATTAATTTAAATACGATGAGGTCCAGTTACGATGAGAAAACGAACAATCTAATAAGCTTATGTAAGTACGTCAATTCGTTTAAATACGATTTCACCTGGACATTGTATTTAACGCTTCAAAGGAGTACACAAATATATTCTGTCTATCCACACATGCTACCATGTTTTTGAGTTTTCTAGTTATGATGAAAAATGTCTAAAAAATACCAACCCATGAATCATGTCCAGAGGCCTTTTTTGGGGGCTCAACAACTCTGATACCCCGGTGTCAAACCCCGGTTCGTGAGGTCGGTCATTAACCTTGTGACCCGAAGATTTACAGATTATTGAGAGATTATACAGTATCAGTTGCTCTGTTCGTATTTGTGACGCTAACAGGGTTCAAAATATACATACCATTCACACAGAAGGGAGGGAATAGCCTAATCTATCTAGGATTGGATTTGGTTTGCTTTCTTGGTCGCGGAGATCAGATGACAGTTGCTCTGTGTCAAAACCACTGCTTTTATCAAACCCTCTAGGTTAGGTAGCAGATTTTATTCCAGGGCAGTAAACTCATAAATTTTCATGAGCTGTCTTAACATATGTCAGGTTTACAAATGTTCATCCATTCATTAAAGCCACCCCTCTTGGAGAATCAAAGCGATACTGACGATGTCAACATGTTGGTATTCCTTTACTGTTTGCAAATAGCAAAGAATTTTCATAAACTTAAAGTTTACTCTATCGACCAAGAATGTGAATCAATCTGTGATCAAATTTAACAACACTTCCTGTCTAACCAAATTGAACACCTGTGAAGACTTTTCGTGTATCCGATCGCCATCAGAATTTTTTTAATATGACCTTTATGTCAATTTCCTATAAAGTTCCCGGAAAATAATCAACATCAAAAATCAAATCAAAAATCGTTTATTCATTGTTGGATATTAAAATCTCTTAATGACGTCAGCTAAACTACATCGCTTTACAAACAATGGCGCCATGGTGGGAAAAAAAGAAGCGACAATGAAAACCCACGCGCTCTTTTAAATATGTTTGAATGTACAAGGTTGATATACAATATAACATATAAGTTATTATATTAATATTATAACATATAAGTCAGTTTTAATTTTGAATTACCCTGTTAGAACCGTAGCCTAATCCCATGAATTTTTCTCTTCTAGATAATCTGATATTTTATAATACGAGTAACCTTTCTTAAATAATTTTTGCTTGTTAACAGTTTTGAATTTATGCAAAATTATGGCTTAACGCGTAAATAATTACGTATTGTTTTCAATTCTTACGAATTTTTGACATGGGGCTTGAGAACATAGCGGCATCCATTGGCGGCATCGAGCTGTTTTGATTTAGCTATTTTGCGTTCTTTTTCCTTTAAATTAAAAACGAAATAATTTATAAACTATGGGACTATGGGAAACAAGTATTTATTTTGTTTTATTTTCTAAGTTTTTATTGGATTTTTCACGTTTGAAAATATTCTTGGAAAACCAAGCGATGCTCGAATTAAATAACACCAAAGCAGATTAATAGATGGCGCTGTAGTGAGTCATAAAAAGATCACGATATAACGGATTTTCACAGACATGAGCTATATCTGAATCGATGTTTTGTCCCCAAAGACCCCTCTATTGCGAATTTCATCGAATACGTTGGAACCGTTTTCAAGAGCGCTATTAATAGTATAGGATAAATATCTCCGCCCTCCTTTTTTTTGTACCGTTTAGTATGCCATATTATTATTTTTTTATTATTATTTAGTTTTACTATGTAACTAGCATCACTTGGTTGTTATTAAATAACTGCGTACCTACTTGCACTTAGTGTGCAAATATCTGTCTTAACTGTATTTCTATCTGCTGTAATTATTGGCTCTGTTTGTACGTATTTAAGCTATCTAAGTATCTTGTTTTGAAGCTGTGGGTTTTTCTGCCAAAATTAGTAATAGTAGATTAGTAGCCAAGGGCTGTAAGGCATCAATTGCAGCCCGAGATATTTAGGCGCACGAGCGCAGCGAGGACGCCTATAGTTCGAGTGTGCAATTGATGCTTACACCCGAGCTAACTACTCTGCTTTACATCTCGATTGTGAGGTAAGTAGGTCCTTATTACCACCAAATTGTAGGTGACCAATTAGCGCTCTAGGGTAATAATGTAGCTAGAAAAGCCCTAGGGCGGTAAGTAATGAAAAAATAAAACACTTCACTCTTTAAAAATTTAATTACTTACCGCCCTAGGGCTTTTCTAGCTACATTATTACCCTAGAGCGCTAATTGGTCACCTACAAGCCCCATTTGGTGGTAATAAGGACTTACTTACCGAATATGAGAGATGTAAAATTATATGTATCATACCTACAACGAAAACGGATCTTACGACACCTTATAATTCAGTTCAGTTAGCAATTGCGTACGTGGGAACATACTCTCACAAATGGTGTTCCTGGGGGGTGATCGTGGTAATTTCAACGATATTACCAAAACAAAAACGTTTAACTCAAACGTTACGGTAAGACAACTAGATGTTTTAGGCAAATGTTTTTGTTTTGATAATATCGTTCAAGTTACCACGATTACCTCCCAGTTCCAGGCAGGCGGACGGAAACGTGGGCAACAGCTAGCATTGCATTTAGTGAAATAGAAACGCGTGCTAAGGGCGCGGCGCGATGAGGCCGTGACGAATCGTTACAAATAACACAAACCGTTGCAATGAGGGTATTAGACCTGCATCATGTCTTCATTCGTTCCGCTTCGCTTACATCCTTTACTTTACGACCAAGCTTACAAAGTTAGTTTCTTATTCATCTAAGTCTATGTAAGTATTGTATGGTGTACGTAGGATTTTCAATAATAAATGAGACTGAGATATCTACTTATACAGGGTGTAAGGGACGGTGTACCGAAAACTTAAAGGGCGTGCTCAGTCAACGAAACTGAACAACTTTCCCAAAGAAATATTTCTGGGAAATTAAAAAAAAATTTGATCTCTCCATACAAATTGGTCACCCTGGTGGAACAGTTTGTATGAAGAGGTCAATTTTTTTTTTCATTTCCCAGAAATGTTTCTTTGGGAAAGTTGTTCAGTTTCGTTGACTTGGCACGCCCTTTCAGTTTTCGGTACACCGTCCCCTACACCCTGTATATCATAGTACCTATACTACCAACCCATCCCTACCCGAGGGTGTCGCAAGAGGCGCTTATAGTACTATTAACTGAAGCATGGGCAGCAGCGACCTTTGTACCTTAGTTAATCCGGTCACAAAAAACCGCGGTGTATAGTGCAGGCTGAATTGTACCGTGCGTTTTTTGTGGAACTTTTATGAAAGCTCTTTGTCCTTACAGTGGACGTTTCATGGTTTCAGGCTACGAATTTTCAGGATGTTATTTAGGTACCATCACGGTTTTTCGCGCTTGATAAGTTTCTTTTTTCGTTTGAATCTTGCAAAAGCGCCAGCTTTCAGCTTTCGGTTATTAACGATAACGCTATTATCACAAAGTGACGAAAAACAGCGTGAATTTGTATTGGTTTTGCTTCCAAAGCCCGATGATTCTACTCACAAAAACAAGCAACTTTCTCAAAGAAAAGAATCTTTTACTCGAAAAAAATGTTTCGCCTTCCCATACAAAATGAGTCAATCAAAATGAGTGACCACTTTACTACGGAGAAACGAAAAAATTTATATAAGTAATAATTAATTTTCTTCGGTAAAGTTGCTTGGCTTCAGGAGCAAAACCAATAAAAATTCACGCTGTTTATAATCTATTAGCTTCTTGTTTTTGTAAATAGATTAACGTTATTATAACGTTAATAAAAAATATTAAATATATAACGTTATTATAACAACTTAGTGACGTAATATAATCTGTAAGCTCCTTGTTTTTGTAAATAGATTAACGAGAAATATTCTTGTTAAGAATTACAAAATATTTCGAAGAAACATGCCTTCTGAGAGCTTTTCTATCATACAGCGTGCACTGCTTAAGCGAAGTACTTAGACTAAATTAAGGACAACGTCGAAGTCGTGTCGTATCAGGAAATTCAGGAACTAAAACTTCTAGTGGAAAGTAAAACAGACTGAGAGTTATGAAATCATCTTGCCTCTTCTATTCTCTATTGTTTTTGGTAAACGCGTCTTCTTCTACTATTTGAATGATAAATTTTTAGGGTTCCGTACCTCAAAAGAAAAAAACGGAACCCTTATAGGATCACTTTGTTGTCCGTCTGTCTGTCTGTCTGTAACGATCCGTTTACTCAGGAACGCGTAAAGTTATCAAGCTGAAATTCATATCAAATACTCAAATTTACTGTCTCTTAGAGCTCTGCAAGAATCAAACTTCTAAACCTACGCAATCAAAAGATACAGCCGTTTAGTTTATGCCGCTAATTTTCGAGTTTTTCGACACTCGCAAGGGAATTAAAACCTACAGGGTACTTTCTGTGAACTCAGAATCTTGAAATTTGGTACGAAGCAACGTCTTAAAGCACAGATAAAGGAAAAATTGCGAAAAGAATACATTTTATTTACATCATATAATAATAAGTACCTGGGCGACCGAGCTTCGCTCTATAATAGCCGCCTCAACATTAAAATATCATCAAGTGAGCAAGCTATGCTACTCGCCAACAGATGGCGCTGTAGGTTTCTGTCTAAAACGCGATAACTTTTAAAAAAATATTGAAAACACGGGGAAAACAAATTTTCCCAGACATGAGACCTAGCTAGATCAATTTTTCGTCCCTATACTAAATTTCATCAAAATCGTTAGAGCCGTTTTCGAGAAACCGATTACAAATATATATATATATATATATATATATATACAAATATTGCTCGTTTAATAGTATAGGATAATATTAAAAATTTTGAACTTAATACCTTTTTCCTCATGAACACATAAAGGAATTAAATTGAAATTCAAATCAAATACTCACGTCTATAATACCTTTAAGTTGTAACAAAATCAAACTTCTATGTCAACCCAATCAAAAGAAACAGCAATTTAAGCCGCATATTTTGAAACTCGCAACTAGTCGTAACGGAATAAAAACCTAAATGATACTTTCAGTCGACCTACAACCTTAAAATTTTGCATAAAGCAAAGCTTAAATTTTTAGTTAAATCACATGATAAAACTGGAACAATGTGGAGGGGAAGTACCATAGTCACCATGGATGTTAGCGTTACGGCTGGCACCGTGGACCGCGGTTGTTGGTGACCACAGATTGTAAGATGATACGACACACAGAATGATGCTGCTGTCCAATCTCTGGTTTATTCCAACGCTAACCAACCATAAGTCAAAAGATAGCTGCAAAATGTGTTGGATTTTTAGCTATACTCGTAGTACTTATCTAGTCCCTGTTTTTAGCCGATTGCGAAGCTGTCAGAAAAAACAAGTTTGTAAAAGAATGTTATCCTTTCCGTCAAATATACTCAGGTTATCATCATCATCATCATCATCATAACGTCCCATTAAACGTCCACTACAGGGGGGTGATCGTGGTAATTTCAACGATATTACCGAAACAAAAACGTTTGCCTAAAACACTTTAGTTATCATAACTTTTGAGGCAAACGTTTTTGTTTTGGTAATGTCGTTGAAATTACCACGATCACCCCCCAGGACAGGGAGCTCCCAAGTGTCTGTAAAATGTATTGGTAAGCGATAATATAGACGAAAAATGGATTTTAATAGAAATTTATTTGTTTTCCTTTTCTGTTATTATAGATGTTTAATTATTGAAGAGAAAGAGCCAATTAAATCAGTTTACAATTAAATCAGTTTACACCTCATTTATCGCAACTATCGACTACTCTTCTTGCAATAAATAATTTAAATTCCAGCGGAATGAAACCTCAATCGTATTAATACGCATGTTTAACGTTTTTCGCTAATTATTTCATTTACAAAATGAATTTTATTCAGATTTATTAATGTGAAGCAATGTTTATCATAGAAAACTGCAATGTTCATCATTTGTAGCTTTAGCGGTTACGGCTCGGCGTTGATGTAGTCAGTCTCTTTTTTATTCTCTTTTTTTCTCTTTATTCTCTTTTTTTCTCTTTATTCTATTTATTCTCTTTTTTTCTCTTTTTTTCTCTTATTCTCTTTTTCTCTTTTTTATTTTTGGATAAACGGGGAGGAAACTTAAAAAAAACCGGTCAAGTGCGAGTCGGACTC
Source organism: Athrips mouffetella (assembly GCA_947532105.1). NCBI lineage: Eukaryota > Metazoa > Arthropoda > Insecta > Lepidoptera > Gelechiidae > Athrips > Athrips mouffetella. Next base: position 51,064,187 of record OX383956.1, read on the forward strand.
GCGCGCCGAGGTTGCCGATATACTTTTTGTATTTTTGGAAGCAATAAAGTCCATTTTTAGGACCGCAAAACTAAATTTGTTTGTAAAGGTTATTTGCAGATTTCTACAAAACTGTGAAACTTAGAAAGATCGTTTTATTTTGCTGTAATGTTTACATAAACTTATGTCAACTGTAATTAATTCAGATTTTTCCTTTCACAAACTTCGGAGATAAGGGGGGAATTGGAATTTTTTTTGACATTTTTTATCATTAATTGAAAACTAAGAAACGTAAAAATATACAAAAATATTTTTCAAAATGTACAAGTCAAGCCCTTTCATATGATACCCCTATTTATATACAAATTTTGCTCCCCCTATTTTGGCCCCCTTTACATAAATAATCATATTTTTTTCTATTTTTTTTTATGTGCAATTAAGTAACGCAACTATATTCTAAAACTATTCCAAATTTCAGGTCGATAGCATGAGTGGTTGCTGAGATATAGAGGTGTGACAGACATACCGACAGACAGACGGACAGACAGACAAAGTCGCACCATAAGGGTTCCTTTTTTTTACCATTTTGGTATCAGAACCCTAAAAAAGGGGAAGTAGTCTAACCGTTGCAGTTACACGAAAATGGTCCCGCTTGACCGACTGTAAAACAGCAGCGGCAAGGCAAAATTTGGCACTGGTAATGAAGAAAATAACAGAAAAACACATTACAATACGCGAAGGGAAAAACCGCTGACGAGAAAGCAAACATTTAACTGACAGTAACTTTTTAGGGTTCCGATACCAAAATTTACCAAAATTGTCTGTCTGTCACACCTCTACATACGAGTATCAGCAACCTTCATGCTATCGACTTGAAATAAGGAATATCAAATCAAAAATCGTTTATTTATAGTTGGATAGTTTTATAATATGGTTGCTCAACATAATTGCACATGAAAAAGTTAAAAAAAAATATCATTATTGCTGTAAAGGGGCCCAAATAGGGGGGGGGGGGAGGAATTTCAAATTGTTGTTACTAGATGGAGTGGGGTATCATATGAAAGGGCTTTACTTGTACATTCTAAAATATATTTTCGTATTTTTTACGACTGTTTTTAAGTAGTGATAAAAAATATTCATAAAAAATACCATTCCCGGCTCTTATCTCCGAAATTTGTAAAAGAAAAAATCTGAATTAATTAAAGTCGATAGAAGTTTATGTATATATTACAACAAAAATAAAACAATCTTTTTAAGTTGCACAGTTTTGTAGAAATCAGCAAAAAACCTTTACAAACAAATTTAGTTTTGCGGTCCTAAACATGGCCTTATTGCTTCCAAAAATACTACAGGTATATCGGAACCCTCGGTGCGCGAGTCCAATTCGAACTTGACCGGATTTTGGTTTTATGTTTCATTCTGAGCGTTAATGAACAAAGAAGAAGAGTGCTCACACTATTAATAGTATCGAATATCACAAAGCGCTGTACTGCATGGTGCACAAAACGCTCCAGCGGACAATCCATATTTTTTGTGACATTTAGATCGCCATTCTAAAAAATGTCCAGTTACCAAACAAACCGGCCAACTGCGAGTCACCATATGATATACTAAAAGCTTTTGCTCTTTGAATTTAAAAACTCCGCGACCATCCAAACTGACCCCTCCTTTATAGAAAAGTTCTTGAAACGGCAGCTCACCTTAATTGATTACTATTATTTGTGAGAAAAATTGTAATATTTAATGATTTTAGACCTTTTCCTTTATTTGTACTTCTTGCCAAATTTCAAAATTTTAGGTCAACGGGAAGTACCCCGTAGGTTTTGCTTTTTTGCATAAATGTATGGAGATGAGTACATAAAAAAGCCATATCTTTTGATTGCGTCGTTGTAAAAAAATTCAATTTTCAGATCTTGTGTGGTTTATGGACTTTATATTCGTTATCAGTTTCAACCCGGTACCTCTACCCGTTCGTGAGAAAAAGGGTCTTGACAGACAGACAGATAGACAGACAAACAACAAAGTAATTATATAAGGGTTCCGTTTTTTTATTTTGAGATACGGAACCCTAAAAATGGTCATTTTCCACAAAAAATATTATGTTGATCGATCCTATAATATTAATAAAAAAATTGTATGGGACCAAACAAGGTTTGAGTAGGTGCTAAAACATCAAAAAGTTCAATAATGTTTTCCCATTAGTTTTGTAATAATTATGCTTAAACAAATAAGAGACCTATTTCGGTTCTTGTATGGAGATACCCCTTAATTATATTTATAAATTTTTGCCTTTGATAATATTCCGTGAAAATTTCAACCAACAGTTATTAAGATTCAAAAGGACGGTCAATTACCTTTAGTAACAGGGTCCAATGTTAGCAGACGCTGCTGCCCATCTTCTGGCTCAAAATCTCTAGTCACCTTTTACGAAACCTCTGAGACAAGATGGAGTGGAACTCTGCCTTCAAAATTAAATGTTGTTCGTTTGTATCAGCGTGACTTGACAACGACTGAATATTTACCAAATTCAATTTTAAATGATCCTTACACACAAAAACGTCTTTTTTGGAAAAAGATTAGATAGGTCAGAGGAAAATACTGTACAAAGTTGCGGGCCAAAGTCATAACCTGAAAGCCATATTCGGCGAAACCAATTTGAAATTTTCCATGAAATCTCAATTCAAATCAAACTGACTGAAAAAAGCATCAGGGATCGAGATATTCCCCATTCGCTCAATTCAATGTTTTCGCAGTTTTTGTCAACATCACGTTTTCTATTGAGCAAGCTCGAATATTTAGTTCAAAACTCTGAAAACTAAAATTCAAAGTGCACAAATACGAGCACAGTCGGGATATGGTATTGTATGTGCGTGAAATATAGTAGTACATTTTATTTTAGAGGTGTCCGTCCGATCACTATCAAAAAACTGGCTAAGTGCGAGTCGGACGGCGATTGTGAGACGGTCTTTGATAAGCTAATAGATTCTTTCACAGAAAAAAAGCACGTCGTGTAAAACTGTAGCGAGATTAGAGAGATAATGCTGGGACCTAAAGATTGAAAAAAATGTCTTGATGGTCTGTTGTTTTTTGTGATTACACGTTGTCTTAACAAACCTGTTTAATTTTATGTTCACGTTAAAAGTAAAAGATATTAGTTACCAGGTATGAAAAAATTGCAAAGCTTGATACTCGTATAAGAAGTTCTGTTTTTTTAGTGTACAACTCGCCAATAGGCCAGTTGAAGAAGTGTTTTGCAGCTTCCAAAAACTTGTGCTCGCTGTGCACCTAAAAAGTACAAACTATAGTTTAGTTTTTCGATAAAATAAAATTCCACATTTTTTTAAAGCCATGCTTGCATACTTGAGGGTTCCGTGCCTAAAGCGTGAAAAACGGGACCCTATTGTAATGCCTCCGATGTCTCTCCTCTCTGTCTGTATCTCATGAACCGTAATTGTTAGAAATTTTTACAAATAGTGTATATCTGTTGCCGCTAGAACAAAAATTAAAATAAACCAAATAAAAAATGAAGGGCTCCCTAACAGCTAAAGGGGGGCGCGAAAGAAACAATTATCTACCCTATCGAGTAGGGTATCGTTGTTTAGAGCTCGTTGAGTAGGTAAATACTGTATTTTTTGTTTCAAAATATTTAAAAACAAAGGAATAAGATGCAACCAAAGTCAGTTTTTTTTTACAAAATTTTGTTTAGGCTGTATCTCATGAACAATAATAGTTAGAAAGTTGCCACAATAACAAAAAAAACACTAAAATTAAAATAAATTAAAAATTAAGGGAGCTTGCCTACTACTTTTAGGTGATATTTAGTAGATTTTTTTGTTTTAGCTCAATCGTAAAAACGGGAACATTTACAAGCGTGAAAAATTGTATATTTACTAATGAAAAACTGGTCAAGTGCGAGTCGGACTCAAAAATCTACCACAGTAAGTTACTGAAATTTCAACTAATTCAATTAATAGTCTTTATCTATCAAATTGCCGAAATTTTCTTACAGATTAATGAGCTATAATTCTAAAGCTATTTTTTTCATTTGTCTTATATTTGAAAGTTGACTTCAAGGTTAACAATTTACGAATAAAATAAAGTTTTTATTTAGAGTTTGATACATAAAATTCAAGGTTCGAAAATTGTTAGTCTTAAGTGTCGTCCGATTTCATCATTAGATTTGTTATATTTTTTTACAGATAAAATTTTTCGTAAATTAAATTTAAGCTTCTGTTAGCTTAATGTCTTCCCAATCATGTCTAAAAAAATATTTAAAATTTGGATTTTTAATTCCTAAAAAAACACAAAAATGTTAATACTGAAAATTGAGTTTACCTAAAATCCGCCATACAAAACGGCAATTTCATGTGTAAAGACCTATTATTATGAGGTGGTTCGGATGCGGAACCCTCGGTGCGCGAGTCCGACTCGCACTTAACTGGTTTTTTGTGTAGAGCTGGCGTTGGGGTAAAATAGTAGCAAAAATTAACTATAAAAGAAAATCATCGAATTTTGTTTGTCGAAATAGTGCACACAGAGCAAGAATTAATGGAAGCCACACGAAATGCAGTTCATGTGGCCAGATTCTGGGCTAAAATAATATAAGAGCGAAAAATGACGATACCATCGACACGCAAATAAGAAGAAGAAGCGAGTAAGTACAAGTCTTTCGAAGTTTCTACCCTAACTAGTCCATACAACATACTAAAAAATCTTAAATATATCATGCTTTGCAATTTTAGCCTTTTTTATGTCGATTTATACGGGCCTACATAAAGAGTTCAAATAAGAGTTACCTACATGTTAGTTTTTTAACACTTTATCTCAAACCCTTGTGAGAGGGGCGCCATTTTCAAGTTTTTGCCCCGGTTCGAAAAAATCGTAGATCCGGGGCTGCTCACTGCTAGATATTTTGAGTTTGAGTTGCACTTGATTTTTTTTGTTGTTTTTTATAGATTATGCACTATAAATACACAAATTTTCATGCTTGTAAATATTCCCGTTTTTACGATAGAGCTAAAACAAAAAATCGAGTAAAAATCACCTAAAAAACACGTTTGTAGTAGGAAAGTGTCCCTTAACTTTTTTATTTTTAGTATTTGTTGTTATAGCAGCAACAGCAATACATAAAATACATAACTATTACTGTTCATGAGTAGCAGCCCAAACAAAATTTTGTAAAATATGGTAAAGGCTGAATTTGGTGGCAGTGTTCCTTTGTTTTAATTTGTTTTTAAAACAAAAAAATTATACTTGCGATTTATACTTGCGATTGTTGAATCTTGGTGAAACTCCATATTCAGTATTTGTATTAAAACACTTGTACACTGGTTCACGATTTTTTTATTTTTCTCAACCGGTTTCGCTATTCAGGAGAATATGAATTAAAGTAATTAATTAATATGAATTAATGTCACATTATAAATTATGTCAAAATAAGTCATCATAATAATACAAAAAATTAGGCATGTAAAAATATACATGATTAATAAAAAAATCGTGAACCAGTGTACAAGTGTTTTAATACAAATACTCAGTATTTATCTACTCAACGAGCTCTAAACAACGGAATGGAATGGATATCGTTGTTTATACACAATTTGTGAAAATTTCCTATTTATACTTATTACGGTTCATGAGATACAGCTCGCTGACAGACAGACATCGGAGGCATATCAAATAGAGTCCCTTTTTTCACCCTTTGGGTGAAACGCTAAAAAGTAGATGCCTCCTATCCGTATTCAATGATAAATTTTTGGCAGGATTTCGGCGCGGCGTGGGCTTATGCCTGCTCGATTGAATTTTTTTTTAGGGTTCCGAACCAAAAAGGTAAAAGCGGAAGCCTTATACTCGTAGTGCGACTTCGTCTATCTGTCACACCTGTTTAGAAAACTACTCACGCTGACTACATCTAAGGACTTACTAGCCCAACTTTATTATTGTAATCGGGGCCCAAATAGGGGGCAACGTTCAGCTGGATTGCATAAAGCTTCTTACAAATTTTAGATTTTCGGCTTGTTTACCGAGCGAGAATTGTAGATCAATAGTCGTATTCCTATAGGTCAGTTTGGTAGAGCAGGTCAGATTTGCTTGCAACCACATAGCACGAGCTGAGCAAGTGAAACGAGTGTGCTGCGGCAGCGGCCGGCGAGAAAATACTCATTACATCTTAATTTGGGTAACAGTTTTGTTAAAAGTAGCGCAACGATAATCACAGTCGTTCAGCGGTTTTACAAAACAGCGGGTTCTGCAATCTATCTGAAACATGTAATAAGAATCTCTTTGACGGTAAGCCGGAGATAAAAAATAAACAGTTGCTATAGGCAACAAGCGATTCAAAATCTAATGGTTACGTAGTGCCTGCGAAAGTTGAAACCGCTGAAACATTATACTCGTTAGTCTGCGACCTCAGGGGGATAATTGGTGCCGATTGCTTCTATTTCAGGTAGAGGTTCATTTCACCAGGCTTCTACACGTTACAGATTGACCTTCCATTTAGTTTTTTATTGTGTATGTGTCATTCTTTTCTCAGTATGAATGTCATAATTAAGACTGACGGTGCTTTAAACGGTAGTGACCACTTACTTTAAACTTACCATCAGGGGCGCTATTCGGTACCAGGCACGTGTCTGTCCTAAGCGAAACATTTCCTTTGCAACGTGAATTCCCGCGCAAAGCCCAGTATGGCCCGTTAAAGGAGTACGCAAATAGTTCTGACATCTTTGGCAGAGGGTAGTTCTGATATATGCGAATAATTTCCCTTGCAATACAAATTCTCGCGCAAAACCCGGAAGTGAGTAGCCCCACCATTGACGCAAGAAAAACGCTGGACACCCCTACCCTACGTAGCATTCCTTTCTGCAAAGTAAAAAATATCACCCCTATTTGCGTATTTCTGAGCTTTGCGCGGGAGTTCATGTCAGTCCAGCTACCTCAACCCCCTAGCCCCCCAGGTCCGCACGCGGACGTAAATCCGGATGACAGGAGAAACGCCTTCCACAGGGAGTACCAAGAATCTGGGGTTGTACACAATGTCTACTATCGTAAACGCTAGTAGAATAAAATAAAAATGTATGGGTTTGACATTAGCTGACGAAATGATGCGTGACAGCTAATGTTAATCCCAAACATTTTTACCCACGACGAAATGGATCCGGTATATGCTTTTGGGGTTAGAGGTTGTTTGTGTGTATGTATGTCTGTTACCATTTTCCAGCTAAACTACTGCACCGATTTTGATGCGGTTTTTTGCATTTAATGGCTGCTGTTTCAGAGCAGGTTGTTAGATATGTTATACGTTTGTAGACTACTAGGGGGCGCTGCAGTAGCCAGGATGGGTGGGGAGAAAAATATATTTTCTCGTCTACATTATAGTGCGGGGTGTCGTTAGATAGGTCTGAAAAATATTGTGAGTTTTCTAGAATCATTTTTCGATTTAGGGATCTTTTCGTGAAATATCTAGTTTTAAAGCGCAATTTCTCTGTATCTACACGGTGAAATCGAAATCATTCGACAAATTTTTAGGGTGAGTTCAGACCATGAAAATGAACAACTTTCCCCAAGAAACATGGGCCCGGAAACGAAAAAATATTTTCGACCTCCTATCCGGGCGCGCATTTTTAGGGTTCCGTATCTCAAAGTAATAAAACGGAACCCTTATAGGATCACTTTGTTGTCCGTCTGTCTGTCTGTCTGTCTCTCTGTCAAGACCCTTTTTCTCACGAACGAGAAGATGTATCAGGTTGAAATTAATAACAAATATTAAGGTCCATGTACCACTCTCGTTTCGTCTCATTTCTCGTTTCGGAGGCCAAGACTCATTTTGGGTCGTTGCGCCAAAGGAGTAGTAGTAGTAGTATGAACCACACAAGATCTGAAAATTGAAATTTTTTACAACAATGCAATCAAAAGATATGGCTTTTTATGTCCTCATCTCCATACATTTATGCAAAAAAGAAAAACCTACAGGGTACTTCCCGTTGACCTAAAATTATGAAATTCGGCAAGAAGCTAGGTCTCACAGTACAAATAAAGGGAAAAGTCTAAAATCATTAAATATTTCAATTTCTCTCACAACTAATAGTAACCAATTAAGGTGAGCTCCCGTTTCAAGAACTTTTCTATAAAAGAGGGGTCAAGTTGGTTGGTCACGGAGTTTTTAAAGTCAAAGAGCAAAAGTTTTAGTATATCATATGGTAGATAGGTACGGAACCCTTAGGGCGCGAGTCCGACTGACACTTGGCCGGCTTTTTTAAAATTCCGGACCCATGTTCCTTGGAAAAAGTTTTTCATTTTCATGGTCTGATCTCACCCTAAAACTTTGTCGAATGATTTCGATTTCACCCTGTAGAATCAAGCTACCGCCAGTTAAACGGCTGTAATTGGAAATGTGAAAAAAAATCACAGCGTGAGTCCGACTCGCACTTGGCCTTTTTTTACATTATACAGGTTTCATTTCATAAATGTTATTATTACGTTTAAAGATTTCTAAGCCTTTCCAATTCTTGCAGCTCTACATCGTTGTGAGGGTTATTAAATAATTTTCATTGATTTAAATAACTGATCACCACCCCATACAATGATCGAACTCTGCTAAGGGCCACGTAAGCTTGCCCTTTGGCAAACATTTTACTTCTTAAATATACAAGGAATACAGCGTCATCTATAAATCTCATGGAAAATTAGCAAATTAAACTTACAGTGATAAAAATTACATAAGAACCGCGGCCCTATGCACAAAGCGGTTTTAAAGTTACAGCTCCTTTAAATATATTTCCGTTACTTTCTTTGCATTTGAAGCAGAATGTGACAGCAATACATTTAAAAGAGTTCTAGCTATAAATAAAATTTGCCTGCCACCAACCCAGCCCATGATTTTCCGCGCCCCATCCCCACCTCACCCTTTTGCCGTGTAAAACTTTTGTACTCGCATATCTTCTGTTTCAGTAATGTTTGATATTATTTTAACTTGATACCTTTACCCGTTCGGGAGATAAAGGGTGTTGACAGACATACAGACAGACAGACGGACAACAAAAGTGATCCTTTAAGGACTCCGTTTTTTTTTACCTTTTGCGATACGGAACTCTAAAATTGATGAAAATATATTTTGTAAAATTTTCTACGAAAAAAATTTGGGTACAGATTCGTCTACTTTAAAGTTTTAAAATATACAGGTAATATAAAAATATCTTGACATTTATAATATTAGTAGGATGTCGATAGTAACCTCTAAAAAGATTGAAATAAAAAAAGAATTAATTTTTTTTAAAAACCCACGCCGGGTAATAAAACGTGATTCAAAAAGGAATAAATAACTTTTTTGACAGTCCCCCGACTAGAGGTAAATAAGGAACAACAAATGAAATAAAATCATTTTAAAAGTGTTGGTTTGTCTCGAATTTTGCCAAACATGCAAATAATTATGACTTTTTATAGTGCTTCCCACATTTACTTACCTACCTATGGTTTTTCGGAGAGATAAACACAGTAATTATATCAAAAATAGGTAAGCACTTAGGTATTCGACTATCTATAAAATAATTACTAATTCAAAAAAATCTGTCGGGGGCTGCCGTCGCTCTCTTATATCTCAGTTACGACGAAACCGAAAGTCTACTTGTACCTATCCAATAACGTTTGTACCTACTAATTTTATTTCAATTTACAAATCGCTCATCATCCTGGGACCTCACCCATATCATATTGATATTTCTCTGTCTCATAATACTTATCTATACATAGTCGCTATTGTCATCCATTGCCTTCTTACCAAGTGAAGAACCAGCAAACATACTTTCACATTATTTTATCTTATCCCTACCCACTCTATCAAATATGACCTCATGATATCATACCTACACATTATACATGACAATACCACTCATACATATACACACACACACTTATACACACTCTTTTCAAACTTTCATTTGAACACATACATTAAGAATTATATTTCATTTAGGTACTGTACACTGTAACACACAAATAACCTACATAGACATACAGGCACAAAATCAAACACATACACACCGCTGCATATTTTTTTATTAGTTTTAAGTCTTGTTATACCTTCATTTAATGCTTACCTGTCTTGCTTGCTTGTCCCCTCGATACAGGGAACCTAGCCCTCACGATACAGGGAATCCTAGTGTGAGGACTAGCGAATCAATGTAAAATCACTTTTTGTACCCAATAAAAGTTATAAGTTATTATTTTTATTCTATTATAATAGCGATTGAGGCTTAGATTATTGATAGGTCGTGGCGCGGAGATTTATCAATAATCTTAGGATTACGATAATTGATAGCCACTTGTCTCTAGGTCATTGTCAAGGGAAGCCACTGGATGCGGGCATCGCAGGACGTCGTCGAGGAAAGTCCATTGTTAGGTTTACTCGTACCTAACAGTGGACGTCTTTAGGCTGATAAGATTATGCTGATTCATTTCTATTATCCGGAGCGGTAGTCAGAGATCACATCCACTAGTGACGATCCAGATACACTGATTATATGACTCCTTGGGGGTGATCGTGGTAATTTCAACGACATTACCAAAACAAAAACGTTTGCCTCAAAAGTTAGGTTAAGTCTTAACTAAGTATTTTAGGCAAACGGTTTCTCTCTTTAATCCGATAGTGTGTGTCCATTTCATAAGGTCAAAGGTTATTTGGCGGCTGTCACCCTCACTTATTTTATTTATAGGTAGTTTGTAATTTATCGAGTGTAAAATATTTTGAAGCACTGTTTAAGCCTGTTACTAATTGTAAGACCATGAAACTGAGTGACTTTCCTTTAAGGAATATAGGTCGAAAAAAAAAATTTTCTCATAAAAAATGCGCAATCATCTGGTGCAATTTCAGAAGCTGAATTTTTTTTCTAAAATTTATAACCAAGTTACAGAACAAAATGGCGAAAATTATTACGGGATGGACGCAAGGTGCACGACGAAGCCTGGTTTTGTGCCCTTGCCGAAAAGAGCGAGAAACGAAAGAAAAATAACGACACAACTTTAGTTATTGATAACACAAGCTTCACCTGCAGAGCGTGTGGCAGGACCTGCCACTCCCGAATAGGCTTATTCAGCCACGAAAAACGGTGCAATCGACAGAATATTGATTAAATCGTCTGACTTAAACGGCTAAGGCCTATGATGGTGACTGTTTTCATCCAGTAAACAGTTCTAATGCGAGATGAAAGCGATTGATTAATGTCGCGCTAGGTCGCTATCGTGCGGCGTGTGTGGACACAGTTTTGTTTGTTTCTATGCAGGATGCATTCAAGATACAAGCAAACAATATTGCTATCTTGCGGATTTCATGCGGCGTACCTGGACAGTGAGCCTTAATCGTAACAGCTAAGCTGCAATGCATTTTTAAATGAATGTTCTTATTGGCCGTGAAAATGAAATTGAAATGGAATAGATTGCATGCGAGTTTTTGAGTAGCTTATGACAACCATTAAAACATAACAGGGTGTTAATTTGATTGCGTGCCATAGCTCAGGGGCGGGATCAGTATCAGTAACTGAACAACTTTTCCCAAGGAACAAAGGTCGAAGTACGAAAATCAATTTTAGACCTCCCATAGAAACTGCATCAGCTGATAGCGTATTTTGTATGGAGAGCCAAATTTGGTTTTTCGTATTTCGACCTATGTTCCTTGGGAAAAGTTGTATAGTTATTGATACTGATCCCGCCCTTGAGCACGCAATCAAATTAACACCCTGTATAATAAAAGCCTTGAACATAAGCACATAATATTAGTTGGTAACGACAAGCTTTCAAGAAGGTATCAGTTAGTTCGGTGCATGGGGTCTATTACAGTAACTGAAATGTATCTGCCAGATGTGAACGAATTTCTTTGCAACCAATGATGTTGTATTTCTAGATTTTCTTTCACCTGCTGAAAAACGGCTCGCAAAATTATAGATCGTATTTCTAATTTGTTCGATAGGAAATCTAGAAATGGAAATGGTTCTCATGTGGTAGACATGTTCCAAATACAATAAACCCCCAGGTGAGGCAAGCACCCATGTAGATATGGGAATAAACCAAGGGCGACACGACGCATCAAGGTGAGAGTAGCCTTTTTACCTTTTATTGCCACTTTGCCCTTGATTTCTTTCTTGCATTGACATGTTTTATGACTAGACATTTAATCAAATACTACCGATCTGCCCTGCGGCTTTACACACATATAGAACCCCGTACCTGCCATACAAAAATCCTATAGATGAAGCACTAACATTTTTCTCAATTTTGGAAATTCCGGGGATTCCCAAATTATCTTTTCATACAAACATTGTCCTTAAAATTACGAATTTACTTAATAGTGTTTGGGGTAAGACTCTACAAACTTAAACGGTAGATTCAGACTATGTATGAAACTGAACAAATTTTCCCAATGAACATAGGGTAGACAAATGTGTAAAAAGCTGCTTCACTCAAGGCCGGTTGTACTGTATGACTGCTCATGGGTGACCAGGGGCCAATTCTTGAAAGTCACCGAGTGATTTTCGAGATTTTTGAAATTAAAAAAAGCCGCGATAAACTCATAAAACTCAAATGGTTATGACGGTAATTTTAAAACTGAACATTATTTTATAATTAACAAATATTGATCCTTACTTTTGAGGAATTTAACAGGGCTTATTTTAATTTAAAAATTTCGAAAATCACCCGGTGACTTTCAAGAATTGGCCCCCAGCGTAGGAAACTTATTTACTCTCTTTCCTTTGGGTCAAACCCGAGGGTCAAACGCACCTCACATTGGATTTCTACTTCACAAATTCTTAAAAGCTACAATGTCCCTGTCCCGTGTGGTACCGGCAAAGAATAGTACCATCCAATGTATACCCGTGGGTGTCGTAAAAGGCGACTAAGGGTTATAAACTGGAGGATGGGCAGCAGCATCCTCCTGTGTATCATACCATCTTACTTACTGCGGTCACCTACAACCGCAGTCCATGGTGCCAGCCGTAACGCTGACAAGCGGGGTGACTATGGTACTTCCCCTCGACGATTTTACAGCAAAAGCTAGAATTCTAGAGGGAGCTCCCTGACCTGTAGTGGACGTTTTCATAGGATGTTATGATGATGATGATGACAATATCCTTTTAAACCGCAGGTGACTATTTCTCGCAGAAAAATACCTAGTTCTCATGATATAACTCTATATTTACGGAGGGGCAAGCTATTGCCCGTGAATTGATGAGCTGACACGAGATGTTACAGCATAAAACATATAAATTTGACTTTAACTGAAAAAAACCGGCCAAGTGCGAGTCGGACTCGCGCACCGAGGGTTCCGTACCACCACATAATCATAATTGTATTAGTTGAAATTTCAGTAAGTTAATGTATTAGATTTTTTGAGCCCGACACGCGCTTGACCAAATTTTATTATTTGTTGTTATTTTATAGCTTATGCACTATAAACATACTAATTTTCAAGTTTGGAAGTGTTCCCGTTTTTAAAATAAAACTAAAACAAAAATCGCTTACGCGACCATCCAACTTGACCCCTCTCTTATATGAATGTTCTTGAAACGGGAGCTCACCACAATTGGTTACCATTAGTTGTGAGAAAAGTTGTAATATTTAAAGATTTCAGACTTTTCCCATTATTTGTATTGTGAGACCTAGCTTCTTGCCAAATTTCATAATTTTAGGTCAACGGGAAGTACCCTGTAGGTTTTGCTTTTTTGCATAAATGTATGGAGATGAGGACATACAATGCCATATCTTTTGATTGCGTCGTTGTAAAAAATTGAAGTTTTCAGATCTTGTGTGGTTCATGGACCCTAATATATGCTATAAATTTAAACCCGTTCGTGAGATAAAGGTTCTTGACAGACAGACAGACAGACGGACAACAAAGTGATTCTGTAAGGGTTCCGTTTTTTTCTTTTGAGGTACGGAACCCTAAAAATCTCTCCGACTTATGAAAATTCTGGATTTTTCAATAGTTTTCAATAGTTAATGATATCACATACTGACGTGAGTTTTGTTACAGGGGCTGACGTTTTTTCTATCGTACGCGATCCTGGCTGCGGTACTTGGCATGCTGCAGTTCGGGTACAACACCGGGGTCATAAACGCACCGGGCAGGGTAAGCATTAAACTTTTTTTTCCGCAAGACTGACTGGGTGCGTATTCCGAAGTTTTATCGGAGCTCCGATATTATCAGATTGACAACAACAATTCCTTTGTCAAAGGCCTAACCATAGACTAATTATCGCCGCGATATTATCGTAGTTTCACTTTGGAATACAGCAGCTGCATTAGTAGCAAAAAGATAAGGAAGCCGAGGTGAGGAAGGTTGCATAATTATAAAGTTGTGCATTTTGTTATTGTAAGGTTATGTGGTTTGTAAGCAAAATAGAGATGAGGAAGGTTGCATAATTATAAAGTTGTGCATTTTGTTATTGTAAGGTTATGTGGTTTGTAAGCAAAATATAAGTGCGCTGCTATACTTCTTGTGTGTTCTACTACTCGTTGATGTAAAAGAAAAGCACGGATCTACTAGAGCCCGTTGGGTTTCTTTCCCTTCGTGTTGGCTGTCATACATACATACGTATTGTATTAAAGCCAACACGGCATGAAGGGAATTCTTATGTAAAACGGCAGTAAGCTGCCGTTATTCATAATCTAAGGTAAAACGTGTGTGAAACACGGTCTCCTCGAGACCTACCCTCAAGATTACAATTTCGAGTGACAGCTGTCAAAATGAAAAGTGCCATATCTCGTAAACTGAAGAAGGAATATAATTCGACACATAAAATGGGATTTAAAAAGGAAACCCTTATCATTTCGTCGTGTAGAATATATTTGGTTGAGTTTCATGTTAATTTCCGGATATATGGTTTTACACTCGGTGGATAGTCAATTCCATGATAGACGAATAATACCCATAGAATCATTGGAATACGAGCTTCGTTACACTAGCTATTGTCAAGTGACCTATGGCCCACTCTAGACAATACACATAGGAACAGACAATTTGCGCCCAAAGCTTGAATCAACTCCGCATGGATATTGATAAAACCGTAACAAACCTGCAATCAACACTATTGTTTAAATCTCTATAGTTCCAGTGAAATTCATGCAGAATCCCAATTACAAATACTTGTTATGTGGGCACAACATGTAACACGTGTGCGCTTCAATTAGCTATTCAATTAGTTATTTTAACCTTCAATGAAACAAAATAAACAGAATCTTTAATGATCAGTTGATACAGGTGAAATGGAATATTGTCGTATTCTTGAAAGGATTTTAACCCTTCTATTTGAAACCGATATTTGAATATCAATGGCTTCGGAGTCATATGTACCCCGTCTCGTAATTATTTATTTTGTAAAGTAGAAAATCGCAAAATTTCACAACCACAGGCAGGATTCGAACCTGCGTCGTCTGCGGTACTTACGCAGAAAAAGCAAGTTCGAATCCTGCCTGTGGTTGTGAAATTTTGAGATTTTCTACTATGTAGATGTCCCGTGTGGTGCCGGCAAAGAATAGTACCAACCCATACATACCCGTGGGTGTCGTAAGAGGTGACTAAGGGTTATAAACTGGAGAATGGGCAGCAACATCCTCCTTTGTATCCCACTTACTGCGGTCACCTACAACCGCGGCCCATGGTGCCAGCCGTAACGCTAATAAGCAAGGTGACTATGGTACTTCCCCTCTACATTTTTCCAGCAAAAGCTAGAATTCTGGAGGAAGCTCCCCTGTCCTGTAGTGGACGTTTCATGGGATGTTATGATGAGATTTATCCGAACACAGGAAGTGTTGAAATAAAAATCATTTTCAATTTATTTGGCACCTCACGTTATTAATTAAGCATAAAGTTTGCTCAGCAACATGATCTATAAAGTTCAAAAACAACGTCTCACTTTACATCGATATTGCCTCTATTCTACAAAACTTTGAAATTATCGCTCTCACCTTTACTATAGAGGTATTATTTTCAAATTTATTAACAAAATAATAAAATGGGAATGGGACGTAAACTAAACGACCGTCAGCATCAAAACTAGCTATTTCAAGTGCCCATATAGTGCCACACCATAGTAATCTAATTTAATTAAAGTTTTCTGATTTTTGTGAGCTTTGTTTGAATTACTATGAGGACATACTGGTCCAATATTCTGTAGAAAACTGTAAGTATACAGGGTGTAAATAAAAGTACAATGATCCTTCTAAGGGGTGATTCTATATCATGAATAGATTTTATAAAAAATATTAAAAGCTGGGACCAATGGCTTGACGTGCCTTGACGTGACTAGCGTTTACCCATCTGGGTTCTGACTACGACCAAAGTTACTTCCATAACATCCCCTGAAATTCCAGCGAAGACGCGTGGTCTGGAGGGGAATTACTATAGTCACCACGTTTGTTAGCGTTGCGGCTGGCACCATGAATCGCGGTTGTTGATGACCGCAGTTTGTAAGATGGTACGATACACTGAAGCACGCTGCTGCCCATACTTTCCTTGGTCGCCTCTTACGATACCCAAGGGTAGGGATGGGTAGGTACTATTCTTTGCCGGCACCACACGGGCAAGTTAAGGAGTGATCACACCTAGCTGAATTCAAAGAATAATTCGGCATACATTGCTGGGAGGCTTGGTTATGTTAATTGCAATATCCTTACTTTAACGAGCAATGTATGCCGAATTCGTCTTTGAATTCAGCTAGGTGTGATCACTCCTTTACTTAACTCTCTTTATTGTAAAGAAAGAGCACTTACAACTTGAGCACGAGCGCTTTCCATTTATGTATAAAAAAAATCTGTGTACATTTGTCTCCAGAACATCGAGAACTTCATGAAAGACGTGTACAAGGACCGTTACGGCAAGGATATCCACGAGGACACGGTTAACCGACTCTACTCCATCGCTGTCAGCATCTTTGCCATCGGAGGAATGCTCGGCGGGTTCTCTGGCGGCATGATTGCAAACCGGTTCGGCAGGTAAGCTTGGGAAAATTAAGCCGGGACCACACTAGGGTCGGCGCTCTTTAACCCCCTCAGTACCAGACCAGCATTGCCTCCCTTCGCTCATCATCATCATATCGTATGGGTTGCAAGGTCGATGACCGACCTCACCAACCCTAATGTCGATAGTAGACGTAGTAGACGGGACCAACGGTTCAACGTGCCTTCCGAAGCACGGAATCATCTAACTTTGGACAATCAGGTGATTCATCCTGCAATGTCCTAACCATTCTGGGAAGGTCGCACAAAGAGATTTTTGTTTTACAGTGTCCCGGAACCTCCGGATCAAGAGCCGAGCGCTCTAACCACCAGACTCCCTTCGCTAATAAGTAATTTTAAAAAGGACTGGTGCTAGTCGGGTGCTGAAGCGGATAAATGGACGCTGACTCTTAAACGCCTCAACAAAAAGTGTGACCGGCGCGCGGCCCCGGCATTGACAACTATTTTCACTTTTATTCGTTACGTTGACTGATGTTTTGGGAAAGCTGTCCCTAGCACCCTGTATAATTTCCTTCGCAAATATTTAAAGAAGAAAGGACAAATCTTATAATAAATCAGTAGGTTTTAACACATTTGCACAAAATAGATTCCCAAACTAAGCGAAGGTCTGTGTCTTGATGTGCAAAATCTAAACTTGAAAATGTAAATGTTGGAGCTTTTCCAGGAAAGGCGGCTTGCTGCTTAACAACATTCTAGGCATCAGCGGCGCCAGTCTTATGGGCTTCACCAAGATCTCACACTGCTACGAGATGCTATTCTTCGGCAGATTCATCATAGGTGTCAATTGCGGTATGGAACTTCATCTCGTCTATTTAACAGCCCATACAATGTCTGTAAGCAACTGCGGCAATTCTGTATTGGAACGATCTGCCACCACAATACAATCTGGATCTTTTCAAGTCTTCTTCTTTTCTTTACAAGTTCTTTTATTCTCTGCCTGCGTCTGTGTTCCCGAGTTCATATAACCCGAATCTATTCAAGTCACGAGTAAATAAGCTTATTCTGGGCAAGCTCGTCCTATCGTCAACCTCATCTCTGTCCTAAAGACAACATCGAGTTCAAGAGTAAGCCCATTAGCAATAAAAAAAACAAAGTGAACAGTCTTCGACTTCGTTGTCCTTACCATCAGGTGAGATAGGAGTCAAATACTTACCTACCATATATAAAAAAAAACAAAGCTAAAATCACAAGTGGCCAGACCTTGCGATAAGTTCCGAAGCGGAAATTCCGCCCTATTATATCAGACTTAACAAAAAAATCCGTCGCAGAACGTTCCGACGCGGATTTTTCGCAGGCGTGTCGTTACATTTACTGGACAAGGAATTTTCCATTTTCACAACAAGGAGTGTGGTATATAGGGAAAAGGGGTATACCGGTGTATTCATACAGTCAAAAACACGTTTGGCTTTACATGTTAATTCAATTCTAGCCTCTACTTTGATAATACAATGTGTCAAGCTTAGGCTCTAGGCTGAATGTGTTTGTTTAGTTACTGGCACGCAAACATTTTAAAAACTGGTAATTATAATTTTCCATTTACAATCATTTGCCTATACCAGCAAATCATTTTATGTGAAATAACTGCAGAATAGAATTTCCTAAATCTGCACCGCAATCACTTAATAGAAAATAGACAATCGACTATACATTGTTGTAGGCAATTTAAATTTTGCTACAAAATTTACAAAGTCGGAATTTTAGTTTATCAATTAAATTAAGGTAAACAAACACATTATACTCGTTTAAAAATACACTTGCCGGTAACACATTGTTATTGACCACAGCATGACCACTTAGTAACACATTGTTATTGACCACAGCATGACCACAGTCACCACGCTTAGTAGCGCTGCGGCTGGCAAAGCTGCGCTAATTGGTGACCGCAGTAGTGAAGTTACAGAATAATTAATAGCATAAACGATGTAGTCGTTGCATTGCTGTGTAGCTTTCTGCGATTTTGGGGGCTATTAGGGTAGCCGTAACGTGTCTGCCATATGCGAACCATTCCCTTTACAATACGAACTCCCGCGCAAGCCCAGAAAGGACTACGCAAATAGTACTGTCATTTTTTAACCCGGGCAGAGAGGACTGCTGCGTAGGATTACTCACTTCTGGGCTTTGCGCAGGAATTTGTGTTGTAAGGGAAATGGTTCGCATATGGCAGACGGGTTCCCGCTACCGTAATAGGGCCCCTTATACACTCATTGGGGTCTAGACCAACGTGCCATTTGACGCAAGCGAGCGTCATCAAATGTGTGGGATGGCATTTAACATGTTATGTCATCTTTAACCCGGGCAGAGAGGACTGCTGCGTAGGATTACTCACTTCTGGGCTTTGCGCAGGAATTTGTGTTGTAAGGGAAATGGTTCGCATATGGCAGACGGGTTCCCGCTACCGTAATAGGGCCCCTTATACACTCATTGGGGTCTAGACCAACGTGCCATTTGACGCAAGCGAGCGTCATCAAATGTGTGGGATGGCATTTAACATGTTATGTCATCTTTAACCCGGGCAGAGAGGACTGCTGCGTAGGATTCCTCACTTCTGGGCTTTGCGCAGGAATTTGTGTTGTAAGGGAAATGGTTCGCATATGGCAGACGGGTTCCCGCTACCGTAATAGGGCCCCTTATACACTCATTGGGGTCTAGACCAACGTGCCATTTGACGCAAGCGAGCGTCATCAAATGTGTGGGATGGCATTTAACATGTTATGTCATCTTTAACCCGGGCAGAGAGGACTGCTGCGTAGGATTACTCACTTCTGGGCTTTGCGCAGGAATTTGTGTTGTAAGGGAAATGGTTCGCATATGGCAGACAGGTTCCCGCTACCGTAATAGGGCCCCTTATACACTCATTGGGGTCTAGACCAACGTGCCATTTGACGCAAGCGAGCGTCATGAAATGTGTGGGATGGCATTTAACATGTTATGTCATCTTTAACCCGGGCAGAGAGGACTGCTGCGTAGGATTCCTCACTTCTGGGCTTTGCGCAGGAATTTGTGTTGTAAGGGAAATGGTTCGCATATGGCAGACGGGTTCCCGCTACCGTAATAGGGCCCCTTATACACTCATTGGGGTCTAGACCAACGTGCCATTTGACGCAAGCGAGCGTCATGAAATGTGTGGGATGGCATTTAACATGTTATGTCATCTTTAACCCGGGCAGAGAGGACTGCTGCGTAGGATTCCTCACTTCTGGGCTTTGCGCAGGAATTTGTGTTGTAAGGGAAATGGTTCGCATATGGCAGACGGGTTCCCGCTACCGTAATAGGGCCCCTTATACACTCATTGGGGTCTAGACCAACGTGCCATTTGACGCAAGCGAGCGTCATCAAATGTGTGGGATGGCATTTAACATGTTATGTCATCTTTAACCCGGGCAGAGAGGACTGCTGCGTAGGATTACTCACTTCTGGGCTTTGCGCAGGAATTTGTGTTGTAAGGGAAATGGTTCGCATATGGCAGACGGGTTCCCGCTACCGTAATAGGGCCCCTTATACACTCATTGGGGTCTAGACCAACGTGCCATTTGACGCAAGCGAGCGTCATGAAATGTGTGGGATGGCATTTAACATGTTATGTCATCTTTAACCCGGGCAGAGAGGACTGCTGCGTAGGATTCCTCACTTCTGGGCTTTGCGCAGGAATTTGTGTTGTAAGGGAAATGGTTCGCATATGGCAGACGGGTTCCCGCTACCGTAATAGGGCCCCTTATACACTCATTGGGGTCTAGACCAACGTGCCATTTGACGCAAGCGAGCGTCATCAAATGTGTGGGATGGCATTTAACATGTTATGTCATCTTTAACCCGGGCAGAGAGGACTGCTGCGTAGGATTACTCACTTCTGGGCTTTGCGCAGGAATTTGTGTTGTAAGGGAAATGGTTCGCATATGGCAGACGGGTTCCCGCTACCGTAATAGGGCCCCTTATACACTCATTGGGGTCTAGACCAACGTGCCATTTGACGCAAGCGAGCGTCATCAAATGTGTGGGATGGCATTTAACATGTTATGTCATCTTTAACCCGGGCAGAGAGGACTGCTGCGTAGGATTACTCACTTCTGGGCTTTGCGCAGGAATTTGTGTTGTAAGGGAAATGGTTCGCATATGGCAGACGGGTTCCCGCTACCGTAATAGGGCCCCTTATACACTCATTGGGGTCTAGACCAACGTGCCATTTGACGCAAGCGAGCGTCATCAAATGTGTGGGATGGCATTTAACATGTTATGTCATCTTTAACCCGGGCAGAGAGGACTGCTGCGTAGGATTACTCACTTCTGGGCTTTGCGCAGGAATTTGTGTTGTAAGGGAAATGGTTCGCATATGGCAGACGGGTTCCCGCTACCGTAATAGGGCCCCTTATACACTCATTGGGGTCTAGACCAACGTGCCATTTGACGCAAGCGAGCGTCATCAAATGTGTGGGATGGCATTTAACATGTTATGTCATCTTTAACCCGGGCAGAGAGGACTGCTGCGTAGGATTACTCACTTCTGGGCTTTGCGCAGGAATTTGTGTTGTAAGGGAAATGGTTCGCATATGGCAGACGGGTTCCCGCTACCGTAATAGGGCCCCTTATACACTCATTGGGGTCTAGACCAACGTGCCATTTGACGCAAGCGAGCGTCATCAAATGTGTGGGATGGCATTTAACATGTTATGTCATCTTTAACCCGGGCAGAGAGGACTGCTGCGTAGGATTACTCACTTCTGGGCTTTGCGCAGGAATTTGTGTTGTAAGGGAAATGGTTCGCATATGGCAGACGGGTTCCCGCTACCGTAATAGGGCCCCTTATACACTCATTGGGGTCTAGACCAACGTGCCATTTGACGCAAGCGAGCGTCATCAAATGTGTGGGATGGCATTTAACATGTTATGTCATCTTTAACCCGGGCAGAGAGGACTGCTGCGTAGGATTACTCACTTCTGGGCTTTGCGCAGGAATTTGTGTTGTAAGGGAAATGGTTCGCATATGGCAGACGGGTTCCCGCTACCGTAATAGGGCCCCTTATACACTCATTGGGGTCTAGACCAACGTGCCATTTGACGCAAGCGAGCGTCATCAAATGTGTGGGATGGCATTTAACATGTTATGTCATCTTTAACCCGGGCAGAGAGGACTGCTGCGTAGGATTACTCACTTCTGGGCTTTGCGCAGGAATTTGTGTTGTAAGGGAAATGGTTCGCATATGGCAGACGGGTTCCCGCTACCGTAATAGGGCCCCTTATACACTCATTGGGGTCTAGACCAACGTGCCATTTGACGCAAGCGAGCGTCATCAAATGTGTGGGATGGCATTTAACATGTTAACATGTATTCGTAACACTATAGTTATATATTTGTATATTTATTTGTTTATATTTTTGTATTTATTTTATATTTATATTTTATTTATATATATGTGTGTGTTTTTTGTATGCAATTTTTTATTGGTACACTACCTGCTGTGATTATTTATGTATGTCTTTTCCTCTATACAAAGGTTGTCTGGTAGAGATCGCTCTCAGTGATAAGACCGCCTTTGCCCACTATACCCTTAAGTGTTATTCTTTGGGTGTTCTTATGTTTATGTGTGCAATAAAGAATTTATTCATTCATTCATTCATGTTATGTCATCCCATACATTTAATGACGTTTGCTTTCGTCATCTATTAATTTAATGGTATGTTGTCAGAACCCCGATGCAGGAAACTTACTCAGCTTTACGGAATGTAATACCATTTGATTACGGGGTCAAATTAAACTGCAAATCTTCGCTAAACTGATTAAAAATTTTACTTACTTACAACATCCCTTTTTTATACGTACTTACCTAAATAGTGAGATAGTTAACGAGTTTAAGGGCCCTAAAACAATTTCGTAGTAGAGCCACAGTATCTAGGAAAGTCAGTGCAAAAGTTACCTAAAATAAGAAAAGTGTATCATCTCATCCATCTACGTCGATTTACTCTAACTTATATCATATAAGAAACTCAGGTATCGGGCTTTTATAGCGTACCGTCAACTAATCCTGGTTGTAATCCATTTATTTGGTGCCATGAATACTACTGACTGGAAGCCCTTATAATTACTTCACTTGTTGCACAGGGTTAAACACGTCCCTAGTGCCAATGTACATATCGGAGATAGCACCGCTGAACTTACGTGGTGGCTTGGGAACGGTCAACCAGCTGGCCGTCACCGTGGGCCTTCTTCTCTCGCAAGTTCTGGGCATTGAGCAGATCCTCGGTACTGATGATGGCTGGCCTATCCTTCTCGGTAAGTAAACGCGCAATCCTTGTTAAACTGGTTGAATTTCAAACCTGGTTATTGGTGACTTAATTCATTCACAAAAAGAGCGTTATGGATTCCTGCGAGATTTAAAACCTGGTCTATCTGGTTTGAGCCTGGTTTAACCCATTACCAAAATTTTTGCTCCAAGCAGGTTTGCGTGAGCGCTGTTGCAGAATCTGGTTAGAAAGCTACATTTTGGGTATTAAAACTAGTTAGAAGCCTTGCTTACGAGCTTTTAACACAAAAAGAGCGAATGTCCATAGCGTGCGTGGTCTTCTTAAAAGTTTCGATCAGATGACAAAATTTTACTACAGAAACTCCGCCTTATCAATAGTCTTTTGGTTGCCTTCATAAAGTTCGCTCTGAGTTCAGAAAACTGGAGATTCAGGGCATGACAGCAAAGAAGTATGCATGCTCTGACACAAGGACTTGATTGTACAAAGCTGCCTCTTAAAACAGTACTTCAGAGGTTTGTCTTAAACTTGACTATTTTATGACATTAAATACCTACCTAAATATCCTGCATCGCATCTACATTGAATAAGTGAATCTGAATTGCAATCTGTCGTCATCTACTTCCTCAATTTTTTTTAACATAATCCATTTGGCCTGAGGTCCAAAATGTATATCCATTTTGTAATGCAGGGTTGGCGATCTGTCCGGCAATCCTGCAACTGATATTGTTGCCGGCGTGTCCCGAGTCGCCACGTTACCTGCTCATCACGAGGCAATGGGAGGAAGAAGCGAGGCGGGCGTTACGGCGATTGAGGGCTAGCAACCAGGTCTGTACACTGACGACAAATTAACGTACTACTCGAGACATGCAAATTCAAAACTTCGTACTTTGACATTACAGTAGTATATTGGCTGGATGCTAAATCACTGCCAATTTGATAATTCATCCATCCAATATTCTACTCTGTTGTTAGTTAATGAAGTTATAAATTCAATGTATCGAAGTATGTATCGGAAATTGAGAGTAGACCCCCAGGTCTGTACACTGGCGAAATATTACCCGACCCAAAGATATTTGAACCTCGCTGCGCTTACCTTACCGAAAACAGTATGTACAGTCAAGACCGTGTCGAGCTTTACACATTGGATTTTGTAACATTATTATTCCAATTACTGTTAAAGCTAAAATTCGCAATGCAATTATCAAGCATGATCTGATCTTGACTGTACGTGCACTACTCTCAAGAATAGAATAGAAATAGAATTCTTTCAAAACTTGGCATAACTGACAGCCACTTTAGCTAATGGCCTAAAACTTTGAATTTTAGAACAGTACGTACGCACGGTACCAAGTAATTAATAGAATGAGTACCTATTTAGTTTTAATTTAAGCTTATCGTGGTCTCTGCCAGGTCGAAGAAGACATAGAAGAAATGCGTGCGGAGGAACGCGCTCAACAAGCCGAAGCATCTATTTCTATGCGCGAGCTTCTGTGCTCACCAACCCTGCGCGCCCCGCTTCTTATAGGAGTCGTCATGCAGCTCTCTCAGCAACTTAGCGGCATCAATGCGGTTAGTATGTTTTCCATTCATATATTATACTAGCTGTTGCCCGCGACTCCGTCGGCGTGGGGTTAAGAAAAAGTGCTAATGACTTTTCCCATGGTTCAAACTATCTTCGTACCAAGTTTTTATCACAATCGGTTTATCGGATTAGTCATAAAAGCGTAACAGACAGACAGACAGTGCAGTTCTCGCCTTTATATTATTAGGTATACAGAGTACCGATAATACGGATTTTTGTAAATTAAACACCTCTTGTTTAGGTGTGGACTGTTAGGTCGCCCACTATCCTCGTAAGTGTAAAATCATAGTCGAATTCCACGCGGAGTAACTATGATACGGGTTTCGTTATTTCTTATACAAAACAAAGCCTAACTAAATCTGTGGCTACTGAAAAAAAGAGCGGTACAAAGTCCAACGTGTCTAGCTTCACATGCTTTTAACTCTACATGTACCTACATACAAAACTGTTGGACTTCACTTCCGTACAATCTTTGTAACTTATCTCTCCCCTTAAAAGACAATTCCTAAAAAACAATGATTCACTTCTATCTTAATTTTTTGAAGTATTTCGTTTATAAGTGCCTACTTCCTAAGTTTTCAAAACTTTAGAACTCATAAAAAAAATTACATTTGTTGCACCGCCATGCCGAAACAGGAATTTTTTTATTATGAGTTTTACAATAAAACTAAATCTAGATTTTACCAATTTTTATCTGTACCCATGACTTTTACTCAAACAACTGGACCGGATCAAACGGAATTTTCAACAACGTATTTGGCTTTCTTCCGTACAAAATTGTAAGTTTTGTTTTATTTCAGTTCGGTTTCACAGCTTGAAACTTTGAACTCGCCTATTATCTGTTTGAATGAATCGATGGCAATAAAAAAAACCGGCCAAGTGCGAGTCGGACTCGCGCACCGAGGGTTCCGCACCACCACATAATCATAATTGTATTAGTTGAAATTTCAGTAAGTTAATGTGCTAGATTTTTTGAGTCCGACACGCGCTTGACCAAATTTTATTATTTGTCGTTATTTATTAGCTTATGCACTATAAACATACCAATTTTCAAGTTTTTAAGTGTTCCCATTTTAAAATAGAACTAAAACAAAAATCGCCTCAACGACCATCCAACTTGACCCCTCTCTTATATGAATGTTCTTGAAACGGGAGCTCACCACAATTGGTTACCATTAGTTGTGAGAAAAGTTGTAATATTAAATTATTTCAGACTTTTCCCATTATTTGTACTGTGAGACCTAGCTTCTTGCCAAATTTCATAATTTTAGGTCAACGGGAAGTACCCTGTAGGTTTTGCTTTTTTGCATAAATGTATGGAGATGAGGACATAAAATGCCATATCTATTGATTGCGTCGTTGTAAAAAAATTATATTTTCAGATGTTGTGTGGTTCATGGATCCTAATATATGGTATTAATTTCAACCTGATACCTTTACCCGTTCGTGAGGTAAAGGGTCTTGACAGACAGACAGACGGACAACACAGTGATCCTATAAGGGTTCCGTTTTTTTTATTTTGAGGTACGGAACCATAAAAAGTTAAAATATTGCACGAAAGCATCCCAAATACGTTATTGAAAACCCCGTTTAAGTCGTTCAAGTAGTTTGTGCGGCCGCTTAAAATTTCGCGAACCTTCTGTGTGAGTGAACCGTTTGCAATGAAGCAGAAAGAAGCCCGACGCGTCATTGAAAACCTCGTTTGACTTTGAACCAGTTCAGTAGGTGAGTTCTTGGTTCTGCAGCTTGAAACTTTGCGTATCTTCTGTCAGAGTCAACCTACCTATCGCAATGAAACTAAGCTTATTTATATATTCTTTATTGTGCAAAAATTACATAAACTTGTAACATAAAATTTGTTTACAAAGGTGATCGTTATTGAAAGCCACGTTTGAATCTGTCCAAAAGTTTTTGAATTATTTGCGCCTTCGCTTGGAACTATGCGTAACTTTTATCTGAGTGAATCGTCTTCAACTAACCAAAGCTTATATGTTGCACGGAAGTACCTAATCCAAGCACGTCATGGAAATGCCAGTTGGAGTCGGTACAGTAGTTTGTTCGCTATTGGCGCCGCCTATTAAAACTTCGGGCATTTTCTGTCTGAGTGAACCGTTTTTAATGAAAGTAAGCTAATACATTGCAAAGAATTAAGCTGAACACGTTATTGAAAACCCCGTTTATTAGTTTGTAAGTTATTGGTGCCGCCGCTTGAAACTTAGTGTATTTTATGTCTAAGTGAACCGTTTGCAATGAAACTAAGCATACATGTTGCATGGAGTAAGCCAAATACGTTACTGAAAACCTCGTTTTAATCGGTTCAGTTGTTTGTGAAATATTGGCACCTCCGCTGGAAATTTCGCGCACCTGTCTGAGTGAGCCGTTTTCTATGAAAGTAAGCTAATATATTGCAAAGAAGTAAGCTGACAGTTTATTGAAAACCCCGTTTGAATCCGTTCAATAGTTTGTGAGTTATTTGCGCCGCCGCATGAAACTTAGCGTACCTTCTGTCTGAGTGAACCGTTTGCAATGAAACTAAACTTTTATGTTGCACAAAAGTACGAGTAAGCTTAACTCGTATCTGAAAACTCAGTTTGAATCGGTTTGTGAGTTATTATCGTACAGGCAATTTGATACTTTATATTAGTGTAGCTTCTGATTGAGTGAACCGATTTGAATGAAACATAGCCTTTATGTTGCTCAGAGCTAAGCTTAATCTACCTGCGAAAACCGCGAGAAAGTCCGTTTAGTAGTTTCGGAGTTTATCGAAAACATACAGACAGACAGACAGACAAAAAGTTCAAAAAACATATTTTTGAGTTCTATTAGTCGTTTCTTACCGCCCACACTAATTTTTTTATAAATTTATCAAAAGTACAGACACGCAGTTTTTACTCTTTTATTATATGTATAGATTCTATCAGGAACCGTTGACCAGTGGCACGGAATTGAGTAATAATACACTTGTATTTCGTGAGTAGTCCAGTGGCCTGTCGCAATCGGGAACGCAAGAACAATGGAATTAAAATATATTGGACATTGATTGGACATAAATGAAACATGACAGCTAATGTCAATCACATTCATTTTCATTCCTACCGTGTAGAACCATTAGATAATAGAATACTACTTTTTACGACTCCGAGTCCACCCGGTGTGGTGCCGGCAAAGAATAGTACCAACCCATTTCTAACCGTGGGTGTCGTAAGAGGCGACTAAAGGTTTATGGACCGGAAGGTGGGCAACAGCATCTTTCTGTGTATCGTACCATCGTACATAGGTACTACGGTCATCAACAACAGCGGTCGCCAGCCGCAACGCTTAGAAGCGTCCAATGTACCATGCGTTTTTGCTGGAGTTATGGAGGGAGCTCCCTGTCCTGCAGCGGACATTTAATGGAATGTTATGATGATGATGATAATGATGGGTCCACCATGCTAGATATGCCAGTCATCACCACCGCCACCGTCTCATTTGTGACGTTCTCCATTACGACTACTTACCTTATGGAGTACGCGCATTGCGCACTCTAAGTTCTAACATGGAATGACCCATGTGCCATTTAACATTTTTCCTTAGAACTGAAACACAGCAATAAGCAAGGCACGAAAAAATTGGCGGCGAAAATAAATAAGCAAGGGACGAAAAAGGTGGAATCTCAATTCTGACAACACTTCCCTTTTGACCAGAATCAACTATCCAAAGGGGAAATGAAACTTGTTGTTTTATGACGTGCAAATGAATTTCAATCTTAAGGACTGTTTAGATCACATTTTTGGTCGACTGTACCACATTCTTCTTCTTTTTGAGTGAGCAGCAAAAAGTGGCTTCGAAAGCTTAACCCAAAATTATTACCTATTAATTTTCTTCTCTTTATTTCTCACCACGTTATTGGATAAATAACATATTATTTTGTACAATTACAGGTTTTCTACTACTCAACCTCCCTGTTCACATCTTCCGGTCTTACGGAGGAGTCTGCCAAGTTCGCCACGATGGGTATTGGTGCCATCATGGTGGGGATGACCCTCGTATCCCTTCCCCTGATGGACAGGACCGGAAGAAGGACCTTACACCTCTACGGCCTCGGGGGCATGTTCATATTCTCCATATTCATCACCATTTCTTTTCTTATAAAGGTGTGTCTAGTAAAATGTTTTATGAACAATTTTTTAGAACGTTCCTAAGACTGGAAAGTGTGTCGTGCTGGAAAAGCATGGATTCAATTTTAAGTCACGGTAATGCCATTCGACAACAAAAATATTTAAAAAATTGTAAAAATTAATCAAATCACATGAATATTAAAAATTTGTTACGATTTCACGGCCAAACCGCTAAACAGAACTTGATAAAAGAAAATATTGTTGGTAGAAATAAAGATTATGACCTTAAAAAGCATAAAGTAAAACCGACAATTTTGAATGTAAATGAAAACTATCAATAAAAAAATGAGTATTATCTGGTTTTGCGTATCCCACGCAGAAGATATCAGGGGCAACTGCTAGTACGACTATAAACAGAAAAGGCCCTTAAGAATATAACTGGTACAGATAGTTTATAATACTGACAAATTTCAGGCGAAATCCAAAATTAATTAATAAAGATCCGCCATCATAAACTATACAATTCAAAAAATTTCACAACAATATACAGGATGTAACAGAAAGGGTATATCAACCCTGAAGGATATGATTCTGCCCATGAAACTGAACAAATTTCCATAAGATAGGTCGAAATAAGAAAAAAAAAATGTTTGACCTCCCATAGAAACTAAATCAGCTGATAGCACATTTAGTATGGGAGGTAAAAAAAATGTTTCTTTGGAAACGTTGTTCAGTTTCATGGGCAGAATCAAATATATCAGGGTTGATATACCCTTTCTGTTAAACCTTGTATATATTTTCTTTAAGATTGCATATTAAAACAAGTTGAGCTCAAAGAATAGACCTTTCCGGCCGGAAATTAAACTGTATTCTGTAAACAGCTGTACACTTATCAAAACATATCAAATCAAAACAATTGTTCAAAGTTACAAAATCTGAAACCAATAAACGGTTGCACGTCAGTGTTTAAAATGGTGTAAACAAAGTTTTCTAGTAAATATCACAGCAACGAACAACAGTTTGTGAACTCAAATTCCAATCCTTTTGTTCGTTAACTTTGCGCAATCTAAAAGCAAAACGAGCATGTGGCATGAATTTGGAGAATATGCGTCAACCTGAAAATTGCAACTCATTCAAATGTTCCACAAATTGAAAGTTTAGCAAACAAAACCACGACAATTTCGAATGGAAAATGTTGTGAAAATATGAATGTTTCTAGTGGCGGAAAAAAAAGCAATTTGAAAAGGTAGTCAGAATTGATTTTGAGAGGAAAAGTTCTTAGATACTTGCAAAAACAATTTAGTTATCCTATTCTTGTACTAATTAATGAGCAATATTTTATATTTGCAGTCGGTTTCTGGAAAACAGCTCCAACGATTTCGATAAAAGTTACCATACGGGGGTTTTTTGGAGCGAAAACGCGGTCTAGCTAGGTCTCATATCTGGGAAAATTCGTTTTCCTCGTTTTTTAAGCGTTTTAAAAAAATACCGCGTTTTAGACAGAAACCTACAGCGCCATCTGTTGTCGGGTAGCTAAGCTTGCTCACCCGATGATATTTAATGTGGAGGCGGCTATTATAGAGCGGCGCTCGTAGACATGCTCTACGAAGGCTACGTTTCGTAGGCTTTTGCTACGAACATTAGTAAGATTAGTTTTTGTTCATAGTTACACAAAGTTTTTTTTAAATTTAAGGATTAATCTTTTGATTTAAATTTCTGCTTCGATGAAAAACAAAGAGGCAGCAATACTTTGAAAAAATTTTAGCCATGAAGATGCTTTGCCCAACTGGTAGGAATGAATTTAAAGAAAATATTTAGGGATCGTTTAACTTAAAGTACACATTTAACTTAAAGAAAACATTGTATAGTTCATATAACCCTAGTATTTTATGAGAAACTCTTGTGAGAAGTTATAAGAACTTAGTAAAAAGTCTTGTAAGTATTACATTTATAACAAAAATATTATGTCGGTTCGCAGGAAAAGTTTAAAGGCAGTTAGGCTATTTTATTAAATTTTTCGATAGCTAAAGGTGTAATGTTACTATCCTTTCGATTTGCAATATACTAGGTTATTTTTTGGACCTGATTACCTTTTGCCCACTTATTAGTGAGGTCAAAAGCAACAACTTTAGTTCTACGACTTTGCTAACAACGCACGAAAAATTTTCAACTTCCCATACAAAATGGGCCGATCACATGACCACTTTAGTATGGAGAGTCGAATTTTTTTTGTGATTTGTTAGCAAACTCGTAGAACAAAAGTTGTTGCTTTTGACCTCACTAATAAGTGGGCAAAAGGTAACTAGGTCCAAAAAATAACCTAGTATACAGCGTCAATTTTCAGTGAAGCCCAGTTGAAAACAAGCAACTTTTTCGAAGAAAACCAGTTTTTACTGGAAAAAAATATTTCGTCTCTCCATAATAAAGTGGTCACGTGATTGACCTACTTTTTATGGGAAGTCAAAAAACCTTTTTCTTGTAAAGTAGCTTGTTTTCATGAGTAGAATCCCTGGGCTTCGGGAGCAAAACGAATGAAAATTCATATTGTAAATTTTTTATTGGAATAAACATCTTTACGATCCACCCAAGTACCACCCCATTTCTTCTCGTGGGTGCCGTAAAAGATGACTAAGGGATCTTTAACCAGAGGATGGGCAGCGGCGTGCTTCAACGTTCTTACCTCTTAGATACTGCAGTCACTAACCACGACATTGTGCCACCCGCAATGTTAACAATAACTGAATCTATGTGTGTAATGATAACTTTAGTATTATGACTTTTGGAATTTAAAAAAAAATCCTTTTCGTTAACGTAAATAAGCACTGTGTAACAACACACTTACTGATATCCGCGACGGATCGTTCCGTCAAGCCTGACATATTAGAGCGGAATTACCGCGACGTAATTTACCGAAATGTCTTATCACTTGAGACATTTGCTTTGTGGTTGCGGATCGTTCCGACGCGGAAATTCCGTTCTAATGTCATACTTTGACAGAAAGATCCATCGATGCGAAAAATCCGCTGGTGTGTCGCTGCACTTAAGTCGATAGAACCAGTAACAAAGTAACTTTCCTGCGGATCTGCACATTTAAATACTATAATTTTAGACTAAGTTTACTTATTTTACGGCCAGTTGTAGAGAGCCTTATTATAGTTAATCCTCCTTTTAATCACACTCTTATTATAAACTCAATAGAAAAGGCGGATGCGACTTTAGGTTTAACGGGCATTTCTACAACTGACAACTTTGTTGATTGGGATCAGAAAGTCAACTATATTGTACTATTTCAAGAAACATTAATACATATATGACATATTATATATTTATGTATTGATTAAAATTTACTCAAAAGTATATACATAACAAGGTGGACCGACGATCTGGTCAAGGTCGCGGAAAGCCGCTGGATGCGAGCAGCGCAGGACCGGTCGTCATGCAGATCTTTAGGGAAGGCCTATGTCCAGCAGTGGACGTCTTTCGGCTGATATGATGATGATGATATACATAACATTGTTCCTTGTACACATAAATATCACACCTCTTAGGGTGGACGTAAGCTGAGACGCAGACACTAAAGCGAGAGGAAAGACGCGCTGTCTGCGTCTCGCTCACCCTTACGGGTAGGGGTGGCAGGGACTTCATCTTCCAGCTGTTTCATATACTATCAATTGTTCATATTACTATGGTTTTGTCTTTGACTACAATTTATTACATAGATATATCATCGGAAAATTATAACAATCGTAAGTTGATCAAAAATTTATTTAATTTAATTATTTCGCAAAATAATAAACTTGTCGGAAAATCGTAGATCCATGTGTTCGTTAGGTAAGGCAGACACAACCTTACCGATCCGAAATGGGATCGCTTAGGTTGTGTTAGGTTCTCTTTCGACCAAACGCACAAGCCGAGCGAGCGAGGCGAGCGTGCTGTGACAGCAACCGGCAAGTGCTAGAAGCGGATTCGGTACTGTTTATTATATCGAAAGTTAATCAACTTGCTAGGAAATTGATCTACTCACGATTCCGTATCATTTTCCTGTGGCTGGTACATTGTTTTCAAAAGTTTTCAAGACACGACTATTGACTTAATGCACGGAAAATGGACTAGTTTTTCGTGATGAGAAGATCACTTCAATAGGCCAAAAGTACTAAAGTACGACTATTGACTTAATGCACGGAAAATGGACTAGTTTTTCGTGATGAGAAGATCACTTCAACAGGCCAAAAGTACTAAAGTACGACTATTGACTTAATGCACGGAAAATGGACTAGTTTTTCGTGATGAGAAGATCACTTCAATAGGCCAAAAGTACTAAAGTACGACTATTGACTTAATGCACGGAAAATGGACTAGTTTTTCGTGATGAGAAGATCACTTCAATAGGCCAAAAGTACTAAAGTACGACTATTGACTTAATGCACGGAAAATGGACTAGTTTTTCGTGATGAGAAGATCACTCCAATAGGCCAAAAGTACTAAAGTACGACTATTGACTTAATGCACGGAAAATGGACTAGTTTTTCGTGATGAGAAGATCACTTCAATAGGCCAAAAGTACTAAAGTACGACTATTGACTTAATGCACGGAAAATGGACTAGTTTTTCGTGATGAGAAGATCACTTCAATAGGCCAAAAGTACTAAAGTACGACTATTGACTTAATGCACGGAAAATGGACTAGTTTTTCGTGATGAGAAGATCACTTCAATAGGCCAAAAGTACTAAAGTACGACTATTGACTTAATGCACGGAAAATGGACTAGTTTTTCGTGATGAGAAGATCACTCCAATAGGCCAAAAGTACTTGAGGCCAGAATTCTATGATACCTTTTGTTTTTTATGTCATCAGCTTCTATACAAAATGTGTTTGTTTTTGGAACAATTTAATATTCCATAAAAATTGGAGCATTTACAAGAAGACTGTTAAAAGCGCCATTAGCTTTACGATGTTATTAAAAGGTCATCATGTGCTATATACTTTCTGCCGTGCTTTTCTTTTATTATTGTCATCATAAAAGCCGAACAATGTCCACTTGTGTACATGGGCCTCCTTTACAGATCTGAACGACGATCTCAACTTTTCTTTAATTTTCCTTTATTTTACATTTTCCAATGGCCAACGCCAACCTCTGGAGGTTTATACGAAGCAAACAAGCCATTTTTTATTGTTTGGTCCCAGTCAACAAGAAAACACTATTAATATTTAAAATTAGTCAACTGGGGCCAGTATTGAGCCGTGTTGACCAAACAGCCTTTTAAGGCCTATTTACATTTCAATAAGCACTGTACTTGATCGACATTAGTCTCGTATGCGCCAAGCAATGTACTTCTACTTGTCGCATAACTAGCCACTGTATTTACTGAAGTGTAAATCGACCTTTAAGTTAGTTTAGGAGTAGAAGGTCGCTTGGGCACGCTTTTCATCGCTTCCTTTAAGTTTCACTTTACTCGCCCTATTCTGTATTGAACTAGTTTTGATCTTTATCAAATTTTACTTTACTTCAGTCTATCATCATGATACTCGCTAGACACGAAATATTACTCCACGTGTCTTGGTGGATTCGACTCCTTTTTGTCTTTGTGACGTTGTTATAACAAATGGCAAAACTTGATTTTAAGGTACACGCGTTTTTCATTTCTATTGTAAAATCGGTTCGCGTGTACACACAAAATATCGGATATAAGAAGACATCTCCCAAAAACTGACAATGTGGATACTGACAATGAACATAAAACCTTTTTTCAAATTATACCTTTTTTTAGCTTCCCACATGTAAACATATCTTGTACGGTATCGGTATTTTGTATATTATATTTAATAAAAAATTAAGTACTGATTTTATTTCTTTGGAGAAAGTTTTTTTAGTTTTTAATGTTGGAATTCACTGTTTAATTTTTCGGAAGATGTCCTTACACTCTGTATACGTTCACGCTGACCAAAGAAAGACTATGTAAAACTGACTTTACTTTAAACTCAAGTTTTCCTTAGTTACTGTGCCAAGTCAACGTCACGAAGTTTGTACTGTAGCATGCATGCACCGTATTCCTATTTACTCTTAATCCACACATCACTTTTTTTTTGCTTCTGCTTCGCCATCCCCTTCCCCCTTGCGACTTTCCTGTTTCCGAAGCCGGACTCTCGGTAGGAAAGTGTAAATAAAAAGAAATGAATTCTCAAATTTAGGTACATCACCCACATAGCACTTATACACTATTTTATTTACCACTTAACACGAGAAAGGGTGAAAATTGGGACAACTACTTAACGCTAGGTTTGCCATCTGTTACTTATCCGATTGGACACAAATTGATAAGACAGTGACCACATAATTCAATATATTCAATTCAATGCATCAAACTTACTGATGAAGGGGAAGTAACTAGTTAATGCAAAATTTTAAAAAAAGTTACAGCGCATTTCAAAATTGGCTACAAATCTCACAATTTTTTGGGAAAGTAGGAGTCCCCCGGGAGCACCCGGCCGGATGGCATTCCTATAAACTGCCGCACGCGATTAAAGGAGCGATACACAACGCTGCCCAGAAGCAGATGGCACTTTTCACTCTAGCATTCAGTAACGGCTATAGTCAAGAGGGCAACTACTTCACGCTTAACACGTGTGGGAGACGGCCATGCGATACTTCACGCAAGCACTGACGATCTGACACTGACACGGCAGGGCGGCCGGCGCGGTAGGCCCTGTCTCGCAGGACCTGGCCAGGACCGATCGCGACGCGCCACACAGTGCGTGATGTGCGTTCGTTTGCGTTTCATTTCTTCCGGTCGGCGACGGGAAAGAACGTCGCTTCTACCCATTGATAGGAGTTCTTCGGCTATGTGCAGGAAATGATTGACTGGATGAGCTACCTGTCTGTGGTATCGACGCTGAGCTTTGTGGTGTTCTTCGCGGTGGGTCCCGGTTCGATTCCCTGGCTGATCACGGCGGAGCTGTTCTCTCAGGGCCCTCGACCCAGCGCCATGGCGATCGCAGTGCTAGTTAACTGGATGGCCAACTTCGTCGTCGGGATCGGGTTTCCTAGCATGAAGGTCAGTTACTAATAATATTTAACTGTTTTGATGAACATAATAAACTTAAAATACCTACGTATTTTAAGTAGGCTAAGTTGTTATTTAGTAGACCATTGAGCTCTTGGGACTTCGGACTGTGGGTATTATGGGATTTTTTATGCTTAATAAACATGAGACCTTTTAAGAAATCTTTATGCACTCAAGAAGGATTGCAACAAAGGTGGTTCGTCTTTATTAATACTTTCTGTCTTTTTTCGCAGGCACTTCTGGAAAACTATACATTCCTGCCTTTTAGTGTATTCCTTGCAATTTTTTGGATATTTACTTATAAAAAAGTTCCTGAAACCAAAAACAAGACCTTCGAAGAGATATTGGCTCTGTTCCGGAATTCGAATGGAAGGTAAGACCGATATTGCATTGAATATTGTTTTCATATATTTATACCTATTAGCACAATAGTGTTCAGAACGACGGACACTAGTCACATTTTTATAATCATTGCGTCACGACTCACTGAGCGAGCACAAGTCGTTTGCGCGTTCTAATCATATCCATTGGCACGCGTAGCACGACGGATTTATGACATAAATATGGACCTCTTTTCACACAATACGGATTGGTTTATTATAGACGCAGCAAAGAAACCAAGTGTGAATGTGATCATCTTCCTAAGGGAAACAATTCATTTACTTCCAACACTTCCGCTTCCTTCCGCCCTTATACGTGTAGTACCGTAAAATTTATAACCTAACAAAGTACTGGCTTTTTCTTGTTTTTAGTCGTCGTAGTAAAAAAATACAATTTCCAAAGAAAAAAGAAAATTTTAATGCCAGAAATTCATTCATAAACTTTTCAAATATGTGTCCAAAATCACAACTAAGATCAAAGGCGATAAACTTCGGTCGGGAAAAAAATCGTATAGTGAGTCTGAGAAGAAAACTTAAATAACTAATATAAATCTAAAAAAAATATGTTCGTTTTAAAAACTTTATTCCAATTCTGGTTTAGAGAAGAAAAGAGTACGATTGGGGGTTCATAGTATGTATCTAAACTTTTAATAGGGGCTCAGTTCCATAAAAAGCAGATCTCACAGCACACGACCCTATTGGATGAATTTACCAGTTAATAGTAAGCGATCAAGCGGAAGTGTTGTGTAGTTGTAAGATCAGTTCCGTATAGTTCCGGTGGACTTGTCTCAGGGATAGTTTCCGCGACAGCCGGCTGTATGGCAGCATGATGAACTGTGTCAACGCCCTCGAGCAACAACTGCCGCCGCCCCCACCCCCCGCTCCTGCCGATGAGAAGCATGACTCGCGTAAGTATCCACTACACAGCTAGGGCATAAATACATACATTAATTTATTATTTCAAAGCCTTTCATGTCAAAAAATACATAATATTCATCATCATCTCTTCTTTTGTTCGTTTTCGGCCATGGCAAAGAAGATATGTATAGTATTAGGCTACCGTGTTAAAAGCGAAACTTTCTGCCTCCCGCTAGCATAAAGCATCCGCCCGGCCGCGCTCAGTCAGCACAGAGTAACGTATCGATCTTTTTCACTCTTACCCGGCGCCTTGCCCATGATGACTCACGCACACTAAGCGAAATCAGTCCACTTGTAGGGAGTTACATAGGTGAGGCTATGGTGACTTCTTATCATTGCGGAGGGTTGTTGTGAGATCTTATAGGCTTATTTAGCCTATCTTTGCAGTGAACTCTTTTCCACAATGAGGGCACGTGAGAACACCGTTTGTATAGTTGTATAAGGCTGCTGGTCTATAACGTAGAAGGCGCATCATAACATCCCATAAAACGTCCACCGCAGAACAGGGAGCTCCCTCCAGAACTACAGCAAAAACGCGTGATACTTTGGAGGAATTTACCATAGTCACCACGTTTGTTATGGTTACGGCTGGCGACCAGTGTTGTTGATGACAGCATTATGTAAGAAGGTACGATAAAGAGAAAGGTGCTGCTGCCTATTCTTTGATCTATAACCCCGTAGTCACTTCTAACAACACATACGGGTAGAGATGGGTTGGCACTATTTTTTGCTGGTACCCCAAGGGCATCATCATAACATCCCATGAAACGTCCACTACAGGACAGGGAGCTCCCTCCAGAATTCTAGCTTTTGCTGGAAAAATGTGGAGGGGACGTAACATAGTCACCTCGCTTGTTAGCGTTACGGCTGGCACTATGGACCGCGGTTGTAGGTGACCGCAGTAAGGTGTAAGATACAAAGGAGGATGCTGCTGCCCATCCTCCAGTTTATAACCCTTTGTCGCCTCTTACGACACCCACGGGTATGTATGGGTTGGTACTATTCTTTGCCGGCACCACACGGGAGAACCTTAAGGGCATAAAGATGCGAAACTCTTTTACGATCCCCAGCAGCGAAGTCTTCTGCACCCGCCCGCTGAAGGGGTGCTCGTGTCTTCTGACTCTTACACTCTCATCTGGCGGTTTTGCCTCACGCACTATCAAACGGTATGGGAATCGATTTATTGTGTAAGTAGCAGAATCAATCGGCTTCTATTTTGTAGGTGTGGTAATATATAAAATGCTAGGCAAATGCCTCCCTTGAATTCCGTCATCGCTTTCTGTTTTAGAACTCCATTTAACTCCACCTGCCAATTATTAAGAAATGATTCGAGGTCATCTCGCCATCGTCTCCGATCGATCTACCTCTCCATCAACGATTGTTAGTAGGTGCCCGTTCTGCAGCTAGCTTAGCTCAATCTTGTTTATTTTGTTTCGGGTCTTGGCGCGATAATAGTTATTAGGCAAAATAAATTACCTTATTATTCCCGAAGTTTCGGCTGCGTGTCAACAGCCGTGGTCACGGGTAGACTATTATCGAGCTAAGACCCGAAACAAAATAAACATGATTGAAAAGTGCGAAAGTCTAAAACAAACCTTAGCTCAATCTCATTTATCCCAACAATGTTTTACTGATTTACTGGGGTAAATTATCACAAGCCGGTGACGATTGCATATAATGCAATTGTCACTCAATCACACCACATATTGTAGTAGTGTTTTATAATAGTGACCGAAGTGTGAACTACTAGTTCTAGCGATGAGTCTACTATCCTAGAGTCATACCATCCTTTTTTTTGTAGTGGACTCCTGTTGTCAGCCCTAGTGGCTGTCACAACTTCACCGGATGGTTGGGGAGTGAAGGGCTATACCCAGGAAAAACGTTATGGCTACAAGCCTAAGGGCGCCTCGCGGGGCTCGGACCTCGGCGTAGGTTGTTGCCGGGGATCAGAGAGAAGCGGCCCAGAATATACTGGTAGTTCCCAAAGTATGGGCTTAAACTAAAGCGGGGGCGACCACAATCCCGCCCGCAGGGACGGGTGTTTAAGCTCGCAGTTGTAGAGTGTAGCCAACTGTTGTTGACTGACTCGATTTAAAGTGTGATGGCGTCATCAGGATCGGTAAGGAGTCATACATCCGTTAGGATTCGTTTAGACCGGACTTTTTGGCCTTCTGTTTTCGTTTATCCGGCTTATTGTTTTACACCGCTACCGCTATCTCTACAACATGCGCATTGCGACTCAAATCATCTAAAATGTAGTTTATCTATAAATTATTACTTACATGATATGTACTTGTATAATCAGTAAACACAGCATCATGATCATGACATTCACAATATCACAATCAGCTATGTTTTAGACTTTATTCGTGTGATTTCCATTTTTTTTGTAATTTTTCTATTTCCTGTGGTCATTTTATGATTATGCTAACAGGTAAGAAAATAAATGGAGAAAGTTTAACAGCTTGTGAAAAAATACTTCTGAAAACTTAAACTGTTGATTTTATATTATTAAAATTCTTGAATAACTTTTCCCAAGGGACATACTTAGATGGAAATACAAAAAACTTCTGATATAAAATAAACTACAA
This sequence comes from Athrips mouffetella, assembly GCA_947532105.1. Lineage (NCBI taxonomy): Eukaryota > Metazoa > Arthropoda > Insecta > Lepidoptera > Gelechiidae > Athrips > Athrips mouffetella. Next base: position 51,104,037 of record OX383956.1, read on the forward strand.
AACAGTTTCAGTTAGAAATTGAAATATTTTTATCTTTGGTTAAAGTTCCACTGTTTAAATTTTAGAGAGTAGTGTTCATGGAAACTCACATATTTGCGCTCGAACTCCTACGGTCTTACGCTGCAAACTACCGAGAAACTAACGAAATAAAATGAGGAATATGTGCTTATTAAATATATATACCAAATACAATTTTTGTAATTGTTTTCTCAAAAACGGCTCTAACAATTTCGATAAAATTTACAGTACAGAGATTTTACGTGGGCGACTGATTGATCTGCTGAGAAAATTCGTTTTCTTAAATTGTTTAATAATTTTCTGAAAATAGCGTGTTTCAGAAACCCTAAAGCGCCATCTGTTAAAGGCTATGTTTAAGATTACGTATACTGAGCAAAGCTCACCACCTAGGTGCGGGTACTTCCTATTATATTTATTAAATTTTACGGGCCTTTTGGGTAAGGGCATGGATGTGGAAAGAGCCCTTTCATCATCATCATATCAGCTGAAAGACGTCCACTGCTGGACAAAGGCCTCCCCTAAAGATCTCCATGACGACCAGTCCTGCGCTGCTCACATCCAGCGGTTTCCCGCGACCGCCACCAGATCGTCGGTCCACCTTGTGGGGGGCCTGCCAACGCTTCGTCTTCCAGTACGTGGTCGCCACTCTAGAGAGCCCTTTCATATTGTAGAAATTTGTTTACTATTATACAACGTGATTTTATAATGCCTGACTATACTTGAATATGGTACTTAGTTGAACAACTTTCCCCAAGAAACATAGGTTGGAAAATGAAAAAAAATTTGGACTTCCCCATACAAACCTTGCGCCGTCAATACTGGAATTTGTATGGGACGACCAAAAAAAATCTCATCTTTCAACCTATGTTTTTTGGGGAAAGTTGTCCAGTTACATGTCCTAAGTACAATACTCAGACATTTCAAATTCACGTTGTATATTCCGTGATTTTAGGCGTTTTAGCAGCGTGGCAGCCGCGATGCAAGGTAACCGCAGACGCTTTCAAATTACGGCGGTACAGCGCGAACGCCACGCTGCTTATGTTCCCAGTCGCCTAAAGTGAAAGGGCTCTTACTGCAATCGATAATGATGTCGGTGACATTCGTTTTTATCGATAACACCATTTTGCAAGCTTCGCTTACCTCCAACAATAATACTTTGATTATTTACGGACTGTGAGGCCAAGTTCGCAACGAAAGAATAATTTTAATGAAGTAAGGGGTACATAACATAACATAACATCACGCCTCTTTCCCGTTGGGGTAGGCAGAGACCACAGTCCTCCACCTGCTACGATCTTGACATACTTCCCTTGCTTCCTGTACTTTCATCAATCCTTTCATACATGCTCGTCGGTTTAGGGTACTTTTAACCTGGCCTTTATTCAGAACGTCCTGAATTTGGTCCTGGTACGTTCGCCGAGGCCTTCCCCTTCCAACGTTTCCATTCACTCTCGCCTGGTAGATCTCTTTCGTCAATCTTCGTTCATTCATCCTCTCTACATGACCAAACCATCTCAGCATCCCTTTCTCGATTTTGGTCACTACGTCCTCTTTTACGCCACACCGTTCTCTTATCACACTATTTCTAATCCTGTCACTCAATTTAACACCAATCATACTCCTTAGCGCTCTCATTTCCACTGCATTAATTCTACTTTCATGCTTCTTCTGCCATACCCAGCTTTCACTGCCATACATCAGTGTTGGTACCAAAACTCCCCCATGAACAGCCAAACGAGCCTTGTGAGACACCTTTTGACTCCTCATAAAGGCGTGCAGGGCACCATTCATCATGTTTCCAGCATTCACTCTTCTTTCAATATCACTTTCACACTTTCCATCTCTCGTAAACTTTGAGCCCAGATACACAAACTCCTTCACTTGTTCGACTTGTTCACCATCTATTAATATAGTACACTCTGTCATACATTCTTCTCTTTCAAGTACCATTACTTTAGTCTTGCTTACATTTACTTTCATTCCTTTCCTTTCCAAAGCCACATTCATCATTGTTACCATCTCCTGCAACTCGTCAGCAGATGACGCAAGTACAACTTGGTCATCAGCGTAGAGAAGACATTTGATGAGTAACTCATTCATTCTCAGTCCACACATACTCTCTTTCAGATCAATCAAACAATTATCCATGAACAGGTTAAACAGCCAAGGTGACGCTACACATCCCTGCCTAACACCTTTTTCGATGCTAAACCATTCAGTGTACGCCCCGTTTATTCTGACACAAGCACTGGAATCCTCATAGAGAGATTTCAGTGCTTGAATCAGATGACCGTTTACCCCATACATAGACAATGCTGACCACAATTCATTCCTCACCACTCGGTCATAGGCCTTTTCCAAATCCACGAACGCGCAGTAGACTTTTTGGTTTTTAGCCAAAAACTTTTCAGCTATGCACCGCAAGGAAAAGACCTGATCTGTACATCCCATTCCCTTTCTAAATCCCGCTTGTACGTCCCATATTTTATCGTCAGTATCTTTCATCACTCTTTCAATCAAAACCTTTGCATACAGTTTGCCGACGACACTGAGAAGGCTTATCCCGCGATAATTTTTGCAGTCCTGTTGTGACCCTTTTCCCTTGTACAGCGGCACAATCACAGCCTTGCACCAGTCACCTGGTACTTGGCCGTTCGTCCAACACAAGTTGAAAAGGCGGTACAACTGACTAGCTAAGGGGTAGCTTTCTATAAACTGAGAGGACGCATATTCTTTCAACAAACTTAACTAATTTTGATGAAAGAAATTAAAGAAATATTTTTAATTCTAGGACAGTTTGAAATAAATTAAATAAATAAAGGAGAGGCTGGCCGATTTTCTTTTTCATTTCTTGAAAGAAAGTTTGAATGATTGAAAGTTTTTCAGTTTCGTTGACTGATCATGCCCTTTTAGTTTTCGGAAAGCTGTTCCTTACTCCTCGTAGATACGCACAGCAACAAGTTAGGGCCGTAATTGTTAACAAAACCAGTACAAGCTGAACCAACACTGAGCTACAAACATCCGAAACCAGAGGCCAGCTCATGGACATGGATAAATTCTCTTGGCTAAGCAAGCTCCTGTGTGTTTCAGTGTCGGAGCAGTCGTCGGCGGGTGGAGAGGGGGTGGGGGGTGCGCGCCCCCCTCCCCCGCTGCCTCCCCCGCGCTTCCCTGCTCAGGGCAATGTCTGACAATGGGAGAGCACTGCGCGCGCGCCGCTCGTCGCCCCCCTCAAGGCCGCAGCCAACTTCTTGTTTCATGGACTCAAAGCGGGCCGCGCCTCTATCACTACAACACAACAAATGTTCTAAATAAATGTGATTAGGTTAACAAACGAAACTAGCACGTAAGTCACGGCGTAAAGCTAAAACTAGGTCTTTAGTCTGTCATTTTATGACATAATTTATGAACTGCATAGGTACGATGTAAAGTACCATTGGTTACTTGTACCCATTTTAACTAGTTCTTCATGAATTTTTAAAACAACACTGGAAAATGACAAGAAATGTCAGCCTCGAGGTTTGCTCGATGATCTACGACTCTAGCTTCAGATATTATATTAACTAATTGCATAATGAGACACGAGGTATTCATATAAAATAGTAAAAAGTAGATTTTCACTATCTACATTTCGGAGGGTAAAACCAGATAGAGAGAGAGGACCAGCAAATGAGGTCCCTCTTGCTCTAACCACGCACGGATTATGCCAACTAAATCTACGTAGATATACTTATTTATAATGTAAAATGGGTACGACGAGTAGGTACATTGCGATGTCGTCACTCGTCACCAATCTATGACGGTACTCTCAACGTGTATTTTACCAAGCTGTGACATTGTATTGTTGATTTTTTATATTATATGTATAATTATATAATTTTATGAATGTTTTATTCTCTTTTTACTCGTAATTATTATTGTTATACCTAAATAATAAATTAACGTCATATCTGAAATGACAGAGATTATCTATTAATTATTATAATTATGAAATAAATTATTATTAATAAATATTAATGGCACCGGAGTACCGGGGCCGGGCAATGCGGTTCATTGCAGATGCCGGAATTGATATTGTAAAGTAATAAATATAATTATTGTAATTTATTCAGAGCAATCTAGTCGATATTATTTACACCTCTGTGACGCTTATTTTTGTTATGTACTTACGTTATATAATCGCGTTTAGAGCATATTTTATTTGTAGTGTTAAGAGATAAACATATTATCTTTTTAATTGGAGGAAAATGATAGAGTAATGGTTAGTTATACAATTTTGTGACGACTTTATGAAAGCTTTTAAACTTATACGCCCCTAGAGAAGGAAAGATTTCATGATTAGTTAGGGTTCCTTAGAGCTCAGGGTTGTATAATTTGTTCGTCCATGCATCTGAACACTGCTCAATTCAATACGATAAGTGTAGTTGGTTCAGTAGCTTAATGTGTTCGCAGCAGCTCTACTCGGCCTAATACCGATGCGATTGTATGAAGCGAAGCGAGGTGTGTTCACGACGCAGAGGGGCTATTCTCGCGCTAATCGAATTTAGTTATATCATGATCTCAATCCCGAAATTAAGTCAAATTTCTATAAAAGTGTGAGAATAGACCTAAAGGCGTGTTGCTATGAGCGTAGGTCATCCCCAATTTACAACACGACAAAACTATGCGCTTGCATATCCACATACTACTCACAAAACCTCTTTAGATGCAACAAGTAATTAGTAAGAGCTCGTCCCGGTTAAAAAGCAACCCCATACATAAATTAATTTAAAAAAAGTTGTGCTTTTATTTTTTCAGAAAGCTCTGTTAAATATATCACTGTCACTTTTCGTTTTGTGGTTTTGTTAATAGTAAAATAACATTGACAGAGTATGAAATAAAAAGCTTTGTGTAAACCTCCCTTGAATTTCGTTTCTAAATTATGTGTTAAATAAGCATTTTAACAATAACAAAATTATTTTTGACAAAATTATTCGTTACTTTAACTATTTACATTTATTTTGTATTAATTTTAAATTACTAAAAATTATGATCATTAAATTATTTTTCTTTTTTTTTACAAAAATTTATACTGGTCTGTTATGATAAATTACAATTAAGATTTTAATGGAGATTTAAAATAAAAATATTTGATCTAAATCGTGACTATTTTTACCGACTGATTCTTGGGAAAAAAGGAGGAAAAGAATAAAGCTAAATTATTTAGGGGATGATTTACGCTCACTCTATTTTAGATTCCAATATATTTTTAATGTGAATAATACACTTGGCTAGCGAAGCTTTTTTACTGTAAATATTTTATCTGTGCCAATGTTGTTTCTTTACCATTTCATGTTAAGGGGAGGATCAAGATAGGAATTATATTAAAGAAATGATAATTATCTAGGTATAATAATATAAGATGCTTCTTAATTAGCTGCGATTATTCTAGAAAAGAAACTCAGCACAAAGAACACAAATATTTTAATAATAAATATGTTCCGTATGATTGTTTGAGTTTAATTTCCCAAATAAATAGAGCGCGTGCGCAATATAGTAGAGAGAGTATAATTAATTATAAGTTTATAACAAAGTGGGTAGGTGCTTACTTGTTTTTCATATTTATAACGAGTAGTCAAAAATATGAAAAAATTAAGACCACCGAGAACTATAATTTTTAACAAGATTAATTATTTTTAAAAGCTTCCTAATTAACTGTGAATATTTACTCAAATTAACATACTCTGTTACTTCGACCATAAACACGAACAACTTTCTTAAGGACACATAAGTTGGAAATTGGTTGATAAATACGAAACCATCTTTTGGTGGCGCAAAGTTCGTATGGGCAAGCCAAAAGATTTTATGGTTTTACGACTTATGTTCCTAAGGGAAAGTGGTTCAGTTTTATAGTCTCAGTAACATACTCAAATATTCGCAGATAATTCAGAAGTAACCCATCTTTATGGTCAAGCAAAATCTTGAAAGGTCCATTTGAAGTACAATCCATCAAATTAAATCGTGACTCTTTTCGATGATAATTCGTTTGAAATCGTCAAATTTCTTGACGTTTTGAATGCATATTTAGGGAAACTCGACTAACATTAAGACGGATTATACACTGAAAAAACGGAGAGCCAACCAAGATCAATTTTCTCTTGTTTGGCATTTTGTGATTAAATCGAAAAATATATTGAAAGATTCAATAAAGTGTCTTAGTCAATTTAAATTTGTGATCTTTAATTCAATAATCAAATTGATACAATTCAATAAGATCTTTTCAAGCTCAAGTGGAGTCAAGATGCTTGTTTAAAACTATCAAAATCTTGATTGAATCGGCAAATATTTTTTTTCAGTGTAAATCAGATTTCTTTTTAAGCACTTTTATTAACTCAAGCTCCTGCACGTATAACCTTTTGTAAATTTGCAAATCAAGAATTTTATTACTATTATAAATTAGGAAGCACCTTATTATATACAAGAAATTATATGCTTAGGGTCGGTGACCAACCATAAGTTGCAAAAAACTACTTTAAATTTTATCCTTCCTTAAATATAATGAAGGCATTCTTTTTTAACTTGGCAAATAAAGTGCCAGCAAGATATAACGGACTTTTAATTTTAAAGGCGATTTCTACAACAGGCTGGCAAAACGGTTTAGTAAAGTATCTTTTCTTCTCGGTTCTCCGAAAAAGAAAGTTTATATATTGCAATGTAACTAAAAACAGAGGCAAAGTTAAAATTAATGTTAATATTGCGTAAATGGACCTAGACTGAGCACATTATTATGGTTGTTCTTCTAAAATAGTGCACATTATTTTGGCATTTTACTCACTTCAGAAAAACTGAATATTTTTTCCCAAAGGAACATAGTTGTTCGCGTTAATCGCTTAAATTTGTGTCTCTCGTATTCCATCCATATTATTTTTGGTCTTCCTCGTTATGTTGTTAGAAATATAAAAAAGAAATACTTCTCATACAAACTGCATTAACTGACCTTTTTCATATTTTCGTCTACTACTTTCAGTAACATGCTAAAATTAAGTGCGCTATACCAAAAAACCTGTAAAAAAAAAAACTAAAAAGCTGTAAATTTTCTAAAGTATTTAAAATTCTGGAAGACAGTCGAGTCCATTTGGTTCGATTTTATCTGGATTATTTATTTCAGTGCAGAGGTTAATTTTTGTACCTGTAGTAGTCTTGATGTGGCAATTGCCTTAACTTAACTGACGCAATGGCTGTGCGGCCGCGTAGGATAGTGAGCAACTTGACAAGTACATATCTGCTACAAGTTTCACGTTTCCGTAAAGTTTGCGTACGATATTCTAAACTTATTATGTAAAAGTAGTCCATATTCACAAAATTTACGGAAATGACAAACTGTAACGAAATTCTACTTTAGATTTCGTTTCTTATTCAAAACTATTGTCTATAGACATAGAACCCAAAGAACACGCCTGAATCGAAAACTGAATTAAGTTTGCGTTGAGAATGGCGTGTTGAAAGTAGTTTTTATTTTTTATTCAATTACGTTTTTGAAATAAGTACTTACCGCATATACTCTATGAAATTAGACTGAACTTGCAGCTGTCAAGTATATTACGTAGGTATCTACTATTTAATGAGAGTAAATAAATGTTCCATGACTTTCATTCAACGTTTTACCTAGGTATTTCATGAGCGTCAAATGTTTTACCAATGAACGCATTACGTCAAAATCAGTCAAATGAGTATCCAAAAACAATTCTGTCTGAAAGAACTGCACTACTCAAAAATTCAAAGATGACAATAAAGTCAAATAGTGGTCAAATTATATAATTTAAAATAACAAATAAAATAATCACATTTTAACAATAATCAATTGTTCGTTGAATATATTAAAACTGAAAGGCCTAAATTCTGGGATGTAAAAGTAAAATTTAAAATATAAACTTTAATAAACATAAAATACTACTCTATACAGACTGTTTAAATTATTTTAATTTTGTTTTTTTATTTTGTTTCAAAAGACTAGGGTAGGGTTACCATGACATATTGTTTTGGTTACAATATTCTAAATCAAATCAAAATTAGTTATTATTAATTCATATTAGGATTTTTCAGTATCACTCTATGATATCAGGTAAATTACAAGGTCAAAGTCAAACAAAACAGGATTTGTTGTATACAATATATACAATGTATTATATAAAACTTGAGTTCCGAATTATGACCAATTTTTTTGATGTTACTTGGCAGTTGCTCCGCTATTCTTAGTGGCCTTTATTTACTTAAAATATTTGATTATGATTATGACTAAAGCAAATAACAGTTTAGATTTTTATAGTTTAAATCAATTTGATTGTTAACATAACATAGAATATTTTTAATAATCTGTTCGCTGATTACCGAATCGATCGTTTTCAAAGGGTTGAATCTGATTATAATGGCTGATTTACACTAAGACAAAATTTAGGCGTCTCCAAGGGATGCAGCTATACAAAAGAAAGAGAAAGATAAGCTAATGCACTATTTATTTTTCCTTCGTGTAAATCATCCATTAGGCACAACGCACACGAGAGCGAGTACATAGGAGGGTAATGCCAGCATCAAAAATCGATGAACAAATTCAAATTTCCATAACACTATAACACAACCACAACGCCATATTACTATATCATAACATGGTGTTATAGTGATTTTGGAAATCTAATTTTGACGTTGACTTTTGATACTGACTGTACACTTTTAGTCATACAGACTAAGCCGCGCTTATTTTGGACTGCCCTTAAATTAAGAATTGTACACATGCGGGTTCTGACCTCTTGTTTACCAGCGCCCTTATTACCCTTTGTTTAAGGAAAACGCGTTACTTTTAAGCCTTTTCTTTGAGCTACAGAGAAAAAAGTTATAACTAAGTTTACGGAAAATAAACTGACTAGCACAAATCCTATTTCAAATCCGTATGTACCCTTAAGATGAGGACCTCAATTTGTGCAATAAAGTTATCTAAATCTCAAAAAAATATTCTACGGAAGAGAAGACTCTTAATCTACACAGACTGCCAGAAGTGGCGGTGCTTATCTTAAGCTTGCTGTACAAATAGTGTAGGAGGCGCTCAGCTAAGTAATCACTTGATTTTTTTGAAAATATTGTTGATCTAATCTCAGTCAGTTGCGTTTGGACAGAGCGGGTTAAATAAATGATCAAAACAATGGGAATAAACTTTAAAAATCAAGTATTATTTTAGTTCAGTTCCTCTTATTAACATTATTTTTCATATAGCTGACATGATAGTATGTACCACAAACTAAGCACAAAAAGACGTAAGGTCACATGGAATGCAAATCTAAAATTATATGCCTTATTCATAGAGTTAAGATTCACATTTTATTCGTACACATGACGTCAGAGAAACTACGTTGCCTTATTCAATACAATATTTAACTGGTCGCTAAGCGTAGTACACACGGTTGCAGCGGCGAGCGATTTTCAATACACTGCCTACATAATGGCCGATTCACATGGGGCAAAATTTTTAGCGCCTTTGAGGGATACAGTTATAGAAAGGAAACAGTCGACTACCTTTCTCTTTCTTTCTTTTTTATAGGAATAGCTCCGTTCCTCTGCAATGTTACAGAGTGCGTGCGTGATAGTTGGAACTTGACGTTTAGACGTCTTAGCTAGGCCCTGAGACAGTAGTGGAGATATAATTGGTATAAAAAGGTACTTATATAAAAATCGTGGACTAGTGAAACAAGAAGAATCTTGTTTGTCATCATACCTGGCTTTTATTGTTTAAAAAATACCTTATATTTTTCCTGACACAGTGGACAAAAGTTCAATTATAAATGGAAAAAGTAGACTTTTTTATTCAAATTTCGTTAATATATTTTCGTTTTTTTTTTAAATTCTGTAGTTAAATTACAGCTACAACACAACACTACTTCTGTAAATCACAGGGCCAGAAACGTTTGTAAAATAGACATTCTACATATTTACACCATAAATAAATGCCTCATTGATGTCCAGATTTTGGTTCACAAGCTGCAGACCTACATGTGACTACGCTTACGACTCGCGCGCAGTGTGCCTATGGCAGCAAGGGGGTTGATAATATTTAAATATTTCATTTTTTACATGTAAGAGGTTCATCTTTATATTAACTAGAAGACTTTAATACATTTTTAACAACTATACTTCATAAAAATAACAATCATAATTTTTTAAATCAAATAACTAACCTTTTAGAATCTGCAAAATGGAACTTTGGTATTTATGATTATTATACGTAAAATATTATTCACGATTATGTTCTATTAGGATGAACGTATACAACACATTAATAGTACCTTTTACATAAAGAAATGAATAGTAAAATACAAACCCCGTACCAAACACAATTCAAGTAGATTAAGTAAGTTTCGATCACAGATGATTTATTAGGATTTACTTTGTTGTCACGTTAACCTTCTATTTAAACTGTAAAAAACTTTAAGTATGTTATCATAACTATTAGAAAGAAATGTCAGTCGAAAAACAAGTGAGATTTTTCGATTTCTCGAACATGTCTTTTTATATGAGTTTTAGTGGGATAACCAAATTTGTTTCTAGAACGAGTGATGTTTTTGGCTTTACTGAATATGTCTTTACTACTCGTACATGATAGAGCCAAAAAGTCTTCTCGTCTTTCAATGTTTGTTTATTTAGAAAAGTTGTTACGTTTTATACTCTGAGTAACGTACTACGATTTCTGCAGTGATAAAATGACCCTGTATGTGAAAAATTAATGAATTTATTCTAAGGAATTAGTTTACATTCGGTTACTCATATTCTGAAATCACGAGAAACGATGTCCGAAACTATGCGTGAGGCCCAAATATTAAGGCCGTAGCAACGCTAGAGGTCCTAAATTTATTTACTGTGATTTTATTATAGATTTAAGATTATTTTTGTATTATTGAATGATATGATTGTATTCACATTGTATTTGTGTGTTTACGCTAAGTATACTACTGTCATTACTTGGAATTGTAAATAAAAAAATAAAAGGCATGTCTGTAACCAGAAAAGCCTGATGAGTATTTACTACACCAATTCGATCTTTGAGATATTTTCTTTAGTTAAATCTATATTTACTTGCACAAATCGTCTTTAAAGTTAAAGTTCCTTTAATTCTATTGCTGTCTCTTTATTTGCAAAAAAGAAAAGTGTCAGCAATAGTCTTAAAGTAGATTTAACTTTAAAGAAGGTTTGAGAAACTTGCGCTCTGAATCTTTTTTCGTCGATAAGACAAAAACTTACAGCAATAACTGGCAGTAAAGTAAGCGTATGATGTGACAGCAAGTATAAATATTTTTGCTGATATTTTTTATGAAGATGATAATATTTAAATCATAGCAATATTTCATATCTGTCTATGTCGTGTTTATTCATGTTATTATCTAATTGTTAGTTGCATTAAGTCTTTTAAAGTTAATTTTTCATTATATAAATTTCTGTTACTTTATTCACTAACGTAATAAGGACAACGCGTGTCTTAATAGTACGTTAAGATGCAAGTGCGCTATTTTGATCAATAGACCTGAGGCTCAGGATAAACAGCCCGAGCCGCAGGCGAGGGCGTAATGGAGCCGAGAGTGTAATGACAATGCGCACGTGCGTTTGACGACGGTTCTCAACACATTTGCGAGTAAAAATAAAAATTTTTGCTCACCTTATGTCCACCCTACTTTCACCACTGGAGCATTTTGTAGGCTGCATATGTTGGTTTTATCCTTTAATTTTTACAACCTCCAAACTTGTGTTGCGTGCCTAAAGTATTTTATACGGTTCAGGAACTACATTATAATTTTTTTTTAAGTCGATACTTTTAGTAATAACTAGTTTAGTTAAAATTACAATAATAAACACCACCAATATTTGCAAATATGGCACGCATTATTTCTTTTTCAGCGGGTACAGATTATAGGCCTATTTGAGAGGCACCGACTAAACTGCCAGTTAATAATAATAATAATAATATCTTCTCGATTGCCTACACCTCATAAAAATTTTACCAACGTAATAAGTTTTAAATATTTCTTGCTCCTTGCTGAGATTTAAAATAAACATCAATAAAACACTAGTGCGGCAGTATCATGGCAGTATTATAAAAAAAACACGCGTGTTTAATAAGCTAGCTAGATTATGGACCTTAATACAGTGCAAACAGGGCTGTTTTATGAGCAAATGTGTTGAAAATTAATATAATGAGCTATCACTATCTACCACTGAATATGTCTTACAAGCGGATGAAATATTGATGAATAAATACAGTTAAGCTGTAAAGCACAAAATGTGAATTTTCTTCAGTTTCGCTTCCGAAGAAGCCCGGTGTTTCATGAAAACAAGCAACTTTCCCTAAGAAAAACAATTTTAGTGGCAAAATTTTATCGTTTTCCCATATACAGGGTGTAAAAAAAAGGGTATACCAACCCTGAAGGATGTGATTCTGCCCATGAAACTGAACAACTTTCCCTAAGGAACATAGGTCGAAATACAAAAAAAAAATTTTGACCTCCCGTTGAAACTGAATCAGCTGACAGTGTATTTTGTATGGGAGGTCAAACATTTTTTTTTTCGTATTTTGACCTATGTTCTTTAGGGAAAGTTGTTCAGTTTCATGGGCAGAATAACATCCTTCAGGGTTGATATACCCTTTCTGTTACACCTTGTAAAATGACTCGATCACGTGACCACATTAGTACCTATATGCAGTAAAGAAATTGTTTTCGAGTAAAAGCTTTACTCCTTCGGGAAGTATGGTTGTTCTTATTCTTACTATGCTATTAAAAGTTTACATGGTAGTATTGGAACAAAGCTAATTAAATTAGACGATATACTCGATTTTAGAGCCTAAGAAATCGAAGCACGCGTAAAACAAAGTCTACGAGTCTGCAAGCTTTTTTTGAATGCTCGTAGCTAAATACTCGTACTACGATTTGTAGCACAAAGCCTACGGTTAGGAATTATTTTATAAATATAAAATATATTCAGTATAAGCATAACTAACAAACAAGTTGCTACAGTTAATGATTTTAGTATGACGCACAGCAGCCTACAGGCAAGCTTTTACGAATGTCTGTAGCAATTGCCTACGAGTCGTTATACCTCAGCAAACCTTTACTAGTAGTACTAATCGTAACCCAAGGAATGGGGATAGTATATTCATCCAACTTTTAATGACAGCTAAAATAAGTGACACGCGAGCAAGCTTTAACGAATATCTGTAGCAATTGCCTACGAGTCGTAGCACTCATTAATACCTCGTCAAGCTTTTACGAATACTCGTAAGCCTTGGAATCGCAGTAATAGTAAGAAATTTCCGATCATAGTATCCATCTTATACATTGGGTTCAAAGCTCAGTGATTGTACTCATAAAAACAAGCAACTCGAAAAAAAAATCGACTCCCAATACAAAAAAAACTCGATCACGTGACCACTTTAGTATGAACAGTGAAAAAAAAATCGAAAACAATTTTTTTTCTTCGTTATGAGCAGATTCACCGGACTTCGGGAGAAAAATCATTGAAAATTCACGATGTATTCATCTTTTTGTCCGCTAGTAAGGAGAAAAGACCGATAGATGTTGGCACAGATTTGTAAGTTACATATTATTAACGCTATAATAAACTGTTGGTGCACAGATATCGTTATTTTATGTAAATAATTAACTACTTAACTCGATTAATTTTAAGCTTCAAAATGAAATCGTTTAGTTGTTTCACCGACCAGATTAGCAATCATTACTTACTTAGTGTAAATAAAAATATTCTAAATAGATTTATCTTGCCATTCTAGATAAAGCAAATAATTTATAGTCGAGTATATTAGGTTATAAATAATGTAACTGAGCCTTTTGTTTTTCGTTCAACCGTGCTTTGGTACTCTCAAAAATAATTATACCTTGTTCACTGAAATGAGCCCAAATTCTTGGACAGCACCCGGTGATAACATATTTAAATTACTTTGGGACTTTCATAATTCAAATTTAACCTGATAATCTGTTATAAGGTAACAAATCATCTGTTATATTGTCACATTTATGACGGAGCATCACTTGGAAACGGCTCGACCGATTTGGCTAGTTCTTTTTTGTTGTGTTTGTAATTTTAAGGAAAATGTTTTTATAAAAAAGTATATCTTAATTATTCCCGGAAAATAAAAAAATCTGAAGAAACTGAAGGTTCTTGTTTTACGGGACTTTTTAGTTACTACGTACGGGTACTAGGCGTGTGAAAGCCGTAGGGCAGATGGCTAGTAATATATAAGAATTAGCAACCAAGCACTACTTTATATATAATAAATTACTATTCACTATATGAAAGAAAAAATCTGATGTTTTTAGCTTTTTGATTAATATTTTATCACCCAGTGTTATTCAAAAATCGGACTCAAAAAGTAGGAGCACTTGCCTGTCCCTTTGGCCATAAAAATACCGAAAAAATTAGTTTAAAAGCAATAACAATATAAAACAATAGCCATAGAAAATAAAAAGAAGAAAAGTTGGTCAGATGCGCAGGCGGCGGCAAAAACCGCAGTAGTACTTTGTAGTGCGAATTCGAATGATCGGGTTGATCAGTGTGTTTTGTTGTTGGGCTAATGGCAAAAGGCTCGTACATAGTATAAGTGTGTGAGCGAGAGATTTGATGTCGCCGCGACGGTTGATGCACGGACGGACAGATTGCGGGAGTAGACTTGGGAGCCTCATGTCGGCTTGGGGCCTCAGCTTGAGCTCAAATCAGAACCGCTGCACTAAATATTTTACCAGTTTTTTTTTTACATTTGCGTATTTAGCTTTGATTTAGCTTTGGTATTTATAACCGTTGCAAAAAATAATATTATTCTAATTCTTCTTATCGGTAAAATAGTTAACTGAAAGAGATCTGTGGACATTTTACCGAAGGGTGGATATTTTTTTAAATTAATTAAAAGCCTTATGAACTTCTTCATACTTAATAAAGTTATTTGCTAGAGAATTGATTTAT
Source organism: Athrips mouffetella (assembly GCA_947532105.1). Lineage (NCBI taxonomy): Eukaryota > Metazoa > Arthropoda > Insecta > Lepidoptera > Gelechiidae > Athrips > Athrips mouffetella. The sequence goes on from OX383956.1 coordinate 51,119,040, forward strand.
TTGGTCCACAAAATCAAGACACTTTTATGACATAGTTAATTGACAAAAGCTGTACGCTGTGTGAACCTATGCAAACACGTTACCTTTACCTTTTCATTCAAAATGTTTTCATTACTATAGCAACCCTCAACCAATAAATACCTTGATAATTTGCCTCATATAAACAAAGGTATACAATAAACTAAACTATTAAAGTCAGTGGTCTCAAGATACAGCCTTGCGGCACCCAGTCTCCCCACTAGTCAAACGCCCTTACCTTATAAGCACTTCAGCAGTTCAACCACAATTATCTGAATATGTTTTCGTTTATAACGAAAATTGTACAAAAATTGTAAAATTTTATTGGACTACTTGTTATAAAAAGATAAAAAAATACATAACTGTTTTCTTTCTACTGCAACAACAGTGTACCCATTTCTAAAAATGCACTAGCGTATGACCGCAACTGCTGTACCGCGCCTTAGGTATGCGAGCGGCGAGACGGAAGCACCATCGCTAATCATCGCTCATGCCTTGATCCATCCTTGATCACACGTACCGAGCAAACGGGCGAGACAGTGCTCTCGGCTGAGCGCTCGGCCGAATGAAGTGGCGAGACAGTAGCTCGGCCCCCGTTCTACTTACTAGGCCGAGTGTCCACCCTCCCGTTTCCCCGCACTGTCTCGGTCGCTCACTCGGCAGGTCTGAACGTACACTGTCTCGCCACTCGGCCTTCTACTAATAGTGGAATGAGTCACTTTGTATATTTTCTAATAATCTTTTTACGATCCATCGTGTCTGAAAGTCTCAATAGAACTGAACTGACTGGCTGTACTAATTTCAAAACACGTGTGAACAGCTACTCTTCTACATCACTGTCTCGGCCGAGAAACATTACTGTCTCGCCCGTTTGCTCTGCGATCAAGGCTCGGCGGCAACGAGTTCTTGCTTTTTCCTTCCCACTCCCCCACCTCCCCCCGCGCATACCTAAGGCGCGGTACAAATACTGACTTTGCAACAGTTTTGCCGCCTACTTGTACATCAAAGTCAACGCATCTTTATTGTTCTTTTACATTTTTTTTTACTTTTAGTTTTTATCCTATACGAGCAATATTTGTTTGAATATAGCACCTGGGCGACTGAGCTTCGCTTTATAATAGTCGCCTTAACATTTAAAATATCATCGGGTGAGCATGCTATGCTACCCGAAAACAGATGGCCATGTAGGTTTCAAAATCTAAAAAACTCGGGGAGAACGATTTTTTCCAGATATGAGACCTAGTTAGATCGATTTTTGCCCCCGAAAACCCCCGTTTGGTAAATTAATATATAAATATTTCTCTTAATAGTATAGGATATATTTGTTATCGGTTTCTCGAAAGCGGCTCTAACGGTTTCGATAAAATTTACTGTACGGAGGTTTTCGTTGGCAAAAAAGCGATCTAGCTAGGTCTCATATCTGGGAAAAATCGTATTCTCCGTTTTTTGAGCATTTTTAAAATAACTTGTGTTAGAAACCCAACCACGCCATCTGTTAGTGGGTTTGGCTAAGATTATACAGAGCTAAGCTCGGTAGCCCAGGTACTTTACCTGAAATACGCATTCTTATACAACGTGTTAACGGAATAAGCGAAACTGAAAAAATAGTTTGTTCAGAATCGAGAGTAGAATCAATTTTACGGTTTATTTTATAGGGGTAATTTTTTTTTTTTAATTTATGCCGATTCTATTCTAATTATTTCTCGACAGCGCGCGTATCCACAGAACAACGATGAAAATAGAACAATGATTAAACTTTAAAATAACAATATCTAGAAAATAAAAACTTTTTCTAAGATTTTTTTTAAGGGAATGGATTTACTTTAATGAAAATCATTTAGGGTGTATGAGGGTTTCGCTTATTCCATTAACACGTTGTATAGTTTCGCTAACGTCCTGTTCCTACCAAAAAGTTGAATACGAGAGCTGAACAATTATTCGTAATAAAGCGAGAGGGAAGACGCGTTTTGCCCTGCTCATAGCACCACCTGCGTCTCAGCTTACGCTCAACCTTAGTGTGCAGAATTTTAGATATTTAAACGTAAAGTTTGTCATATGCCATAAACAAGAAAGGAAGAAGAAAGGACGTGAATCTACCCCTAAGTGGACGAAATATGAAAAAATAAACTTCTGATAGAAACTACATCAGCTAAATTTTATGGAAGGTAGAATTTATTTCGACCACGGCCCCTATGTCCAGCAGTGGACGTCTTTCGGCTGATATGATGATGATTAAGAAGTTGTTATGTTATGTTATTTTCCATTACCCTTTTGCCCAAGCAAATTCACATACATAAAACTATAACTACTAACCTAAACTAAACCATTTTTGTTACGAATCCTTTTAAATAAGTTTTAACTTTAACGCAGATTTGTGAGTAGCATTAGTGATTTTGTTGAGTTTCTTTCAAATCTACCTTTGAATATGGCGTAGTTTTGCAGACCTGGAGGAAAAAAAAATTGTTTCTCATTATTTACATCAACTTCTTAGAACGGGAGTTGGGCCTAAAGATGGGCTCCCGTTCTATCTGCAACATTCTGAGTTGACGGCGTTGATCTTCTTTCTTTATCTTCTTTACTTTGACGAGGGCTGGAGGGGTGATCGTGGTAATTTGAACGATATTACCGAAACAAAAACGTTTGCCTAAAACACTAGTCAAGACTTAACATAACGTTTGAGGCAAACGTTTTTGTTTTTGTAATATCGTTGAAATGACCACGATCACCCCCCAGTTGACCCTAAACTCTTCCAAATTCCTGTCTAAATCTGTGTCATCGTATTGTTTTCTAAATGTCACGTAACTTGTGTTTTGCGTTTCAACTCCAACGTTGTTACTAGTTTCAGCTGTAAATATTCTGTATTTTAATTAGAGTGTTACTCTTACTGGACATAGTTTTGCCTAGGCCAAACAAAAATGTGTAGAGTAGGTAAGGTTGTCTGTTTAACCTTGCACTAGAAAAGATTTGTTTCTAGTGGAAGGGTTCACAGATAACGTAACCAACCTACCCAATACTTTTCCATTTAGAAGGTTCAGTTTATTTACGGCAAGCAGCAAACCCAGTATGGCTTAGGTCAAACTAGTTTGGCCTAGGCAAAACTAGATTGGCCTAAAATCGAGTGTGGCCGGTAACATTACTATAAAACTAATGTTACTGTAATTTTCTTTGTTTGCAAAATCTCTTATTTTATAAAATTTTAAATATTTCACTATACAGGGTTATTTTTGGACCCCTAGTCAAATTTTACGAATCTGAACAACTTTTTCAAGGGTATATGGGTCGAAAAAAAAAAAATATCTTGTGCCGGCGATAGTGGGATTTGTATGGGATTAAGCAAATTTTTTTCTTGTTTTGCGACCCATGTTCCTTTGGGAAAGTTGTTCAGATACATGTTCTGAGCAACATATTTAAATTTGGGCAGGGGTTCAAAAATAACCCTGGATAACTAGGTATACAGATCACATCCTGAAAGATCTCCGTTTGTCTTGTATATTTATTTAATGGCATGTCTACCGAATATGATATGACGTCAAATTTTATAGTGACAGCAACTGATTTATAGGAACTTTAACTTCAAAAAAGCTTTGTTTAACTGCAAGGAGGTTTTTGTTCTGAGGTTTAACTCCGAGCGAAGCAAGGAGGTTTTTGTTCCGAGGTTTAACTGGATGTATGAGTCAGCTCAATCTAGTTTTAGTGAGATTTATGCTTATCATCATAACATCCCATGAAACGTCCACTACAGGACAGGGAGCTCCCTCCAGGATTTTAGCTTTTGCTGGAAAAATGTAGAGGGGAAGTACCATAGTCACCTCGCTTGTTAGCGTTACGGCTGGCACCATGGACCGCGGTTGTAGGTGACCGCAGTAAGTAAGATGTAACAAATAAAGGAGGATGCTGCTGCCCATCCTCCAGTTAACCCTTAGTCGCCTCTTACGACACCCACGGGTATGGAAGGGTTGGTACTATTCTTTGCCGGCACCACACGGGACCCTTATAACAATAATATAATACCTACTTTCATTTTCATAATAAAACGTATACTGAAAATATAAACATGTTTATTTTAAATAATCTCATAACATAACATAATTTTACTTTTTACTCATTCCATTAAACGATCAAAATAAGACAAAAAAACAATTTATAGAGATAACCTGCGTGGTACGGTCAGCGTCGAAAGTCGATGACTAAATTTAGTTTTCCAATAACACTATACTTACTCCACAACAACTATTCAATAATAACGGTGGTTCGGACACTACATACATCGAGCGCGAATTTGAAATTTGAAATTGGAAGGTCGCTTAGGCGCTCAGAAGGACCACGAGAAGCTTGCGGCCGGGTGAGCGCGGGGGTGCGGGGTATATTGCAAGGGGGCAGAGAGTGTCCGTTCTGTATGATAGTAGGTACTATTACTTTTTCTGTGGTTCGGGCTCCCGCAGCCTGGTCATCTGCCTCATAAGATACACAAACGAAACTATAATGTGGTGAAAGTAGATGCTTAGTAACATACTTTTGTTAGGGGCTCGAATTCCGTAACGTGGAAGAAGTATGAGAAACCCCTAAATACATTATTGACTTTGGCTTTTCTGCAATTCTTCGACCTTAAATATTCGTCAGTAGATCGTCCTACACTGGTTTCATTCTTGTATCCGATGATATAAAATTTTCTTTCTGATGGCCATGTAAGGGAATATTCAACCAGGCTGACTAACGACTGTGCTAGGATTGTGGGTGGCAACCTTAGTTTTTGGCCTTTACAAGTTTTTCTTTCACTATATTAAGTTTGATTCATGTATCTTTTGGCATGACATAATTTTGGACCCAAAATCAGTTTCATTTAGGGGTATCTCGTACTTCTTCCAGGTAACGGGATTCAAGCCACTGAGAAAAAGTGCGAGCATCTACTTTCACTACAATATGGTATCTTATGAAGTAATATGACCAGGCAGGCTACAGGAGCCCGAATTATTAGAAATCTGAATTCGGTCATCCACTTCCGATGCTAACCGTACAACTACACAAACGTAAACGTATATATATACTTACCTATTATTTCAGGCCTAAGAGCAACAGAAAATTTCTAAATTTCCTTAACTTAATAGACTATGAGGCACTGCAAATGATCCTACTTCATCGACAAAACGACAAAAAGCATTATGTAAGCATAGACAAATGTGTATGGCCAAGCTCCTTTGTCTCGTGTTTTCTGTGTAATGTTTCGCAGAAAAACATGCAAGACAAGAGACACGCCTTTATACCTTTTGACCTCTCTTCTATTCAGGTTGCGCGTTGGCTGGCCAAAGTTAAATTGATCTAAAAGGTCCTATTCTCGCAAGTTGCTTGTTCCGTGTATTTGATGGCGTAGGATAATTTGCATGGAAGGGACGTACTCAGCCATTAAGAGTTATAGGGGTAATTTTATAACCCATTACATGATCACATCACAAAAGAAGTTTCATATTTTTATGATTTATAAAGTTATATCTAATTGAAATATATATATATATATATATATTGTAACAAAACATACAAAAATCATAAAGGGTATGTTGATTCAACACAATAAATTGATTTCTAAACTAGGGGCCGTGTCCTATGATTCTGTACTTAGGGTCAGCTCATTCAGACAGAACGAAAAATACTCGCGCGATTTTTTTATTTAATGCGACTCAGTTTAAATTAAACGGGAAAACGCCCGAGCACGCGCTACTATTTTCCCGTTTCTCGTTATGAATTCACTTTTAATCAACAACAAATAAACTAAATGCTTTGTGTGCTTTGTGTACCTTTAAAAGGCCCTCTACAAGGCGACAGGGCGCGAACGCGCGGTTTAGAACCGTTTCGCATATACAGGCTCATTTTTGGATCGATAGCCAAATTTTAGTATGTGACTCAGAACACAAATCTGAACAACTTTCCCAAAGAAAGAAACATGGGTCGAAAAACTAATTTTGCTTTTGGGTCTCCCATAGAAACCTTGCACTAGCAACAATGGAATGTGTATGAGACGAGCAAAATATTTTCTCGTTTTTCGATCCATGTTTCTTTGGGAAAGTTAGATCCAGTTGGGTTTCATGTTCTGAGCAACATACTAAAATTTGGCTAGGGGTCCAAAAATGTCCCTGTACTTCGAGGTTTCGCGTTTTCTTCCCAGATTTTTGCTGTTTTTTGTTCCGCATCAAAGGAATGGCGAAGCATGATAAAAATCACACTGCAAAGTATGGAAAAGTTCACGCCGCGAAGTCGTACTGTGAGTATAGAGGGTCTTTTAATACCTGCGGGTGTAGGAGGCGAATCAAACATACGCAGACCGCGATATGTGTTCAGTCAACAGCGTCGCTAGCTAGACGTGAGGATTTTATATAACTTCATTTCCAATTTCCTATAAAAAAAATAGTTCCGATTTCTACCACCTGAACAGATATTGCGGTCATATTGTACACGGTAGCGCACGATGATCTTAGATTAGACTATACCTAAAAATAGTACAATGATCCTTTTAAGTGGTGATTCTGTATCATTAAATAAGAATCGTATAAAAAATACAAAATACTATTAAATATATTTTCAAGGAGGTTGAAGTAGCAGCACCTTTTGCTAAGGACGGAAAAAGTAATCGATTTTTATAATATTTAATAGTCTTGGTTATTTTCCTTACTGATGATTTTATTTTATTTCATACTTTTTAGTGCTTTCTTTGAAGGAGGTTTTACCTTTTGTTAAAATTAGTTTTATTCAGTCAACACCTCAAAAGGATCATACGTATTTGGTAGCACCCAGGATGTAACAGAAAGCCCTGAAGAATTGTAATCTGCCCGTGTTACTGAACAACTTTCCCAGGTTGAAACCCGAAAATAAAATTTTGATCGCACATAAAAAATGCGCTATTGATAGCTGATGCCAGTTTCAATGAGATGTTGAAATTTTTTTCAGTTATACAACGTGTAACAGAAAGGCGTGATAATACTAAAGTATGTGAATCTGCCCATGAAACTGAACAACTTCTCCGAAAAACCAAATTTGACTTCCCATACAAAATGCGATTATCAGCTGATGCAGTTTCAGCAACACTTATGCTACCCGTATGAATTAGAAGGACATTTGTTATCTAGAAGTTCGGTCGTGAAGATCTAGGGGTAACTTTTGATAAGAATCTCACATTTGATCAACATATCACGACTCTTACGACCGAATCCTTTAGACGCCTTGGTTTTGTGCTTCGAAACATGAGAGATCTCCACGATCCACACGTTATGAAACTTTTGTACAGCAGTCTCGTGAGAAGCAAATTGGAAAGCAGTGCCTGTATATGGAATCCACACGAAGCCACATACATAACTATGGTCGAAAAAGTACAGAAAGCCTTCCTAAGGTATTTATATAAACGGGTTTATGGATATTATCCTTTGCTTTATCCTACAATCTTTTTACTTGGTGCATTGGGATTGTATTCTTTGGAATCAAGGCGTATTAAGGACGAACTAACTGTTGCATTGAAGGTATTGCGTGGAGAAATAGTTTGCACCGAGCTGCATTCACAATTATGTCGACTGCATGTCCCTGATAAATATATCTCTAGAACGCGATCCACTCGGCAAAGACGTCTCCTCGCATCTCCATGTTGTAGGACTGTTTCATATGCCCAGTCCCCTCTCTGCCGAATGATCAGTGGCCTAAACTCAGTTCTCAACTACTCTTTGAACTCTGATATTTTCACGGATTCATGGAGTCAACTTCTGAAAATCCTTTCAGTACGTGTAATAATGTTGTGAACAAGTCTAGTTGTATTTATTGACTTTTTTATTTCATTCACTTGTTTTTATAAGATTTGACATTATGTGTTACATATTTTGTTATTAATTACTGTAATAGGCCAGCCCGTTGTAATTAAATAAATAAATATTGTCAAAATATGGTAGATCAAAAATTGATTTTATTCTATGACCTATGTTCCTTGGGAAAAGTTGTTCAGTTTCAAAGGCACATTCACACCTTTCCGTTACATGCTGTAAAGGCAGATCGACATCCTTCAGGGTTGGTTTATTGATATACTCTTTCTGTTAAGCTTTATTTACACGACGGCAAAATTTTGACACCTCTGAGGGATGCATCTATACGAAAGAAAGAGAAACCTATTTAACTATTCCTTTCTTTCGTAGAACTGCATTTCTCAGAGGCGCCTAAATTTCGCCCCGACCGTGTAAATCAGCCGTGTAAAGGTCGATTGACACACAACTTCGATTTGGCAGCGGACACCAGTGTATCTATCTCGTCGAACCGGCGAAGCAACCGCTTTATGTGGTGGACGTTGTCTGTAAAGACATAATTGTTTATTTTATTTTTATCGTTTCGTACGCAATAGGTGCTAACGGGACTCAATTACTAAGCTTTCGTCGTTTGACTGTCTGTCCGACCTTTAACCGTAGAAGCTATATGGTTGACATTTGCAAAGAATACGAGTATGTGTTATTATGGCGGGTTACTTAACAAACAATGAAATAAGTGGGGTCCCTAAACAAGAAACGTTTTTTTTAGGGTTCCGTAGTCAACAAGGAACCCTTATAGTTTCGTCATGTCCGTCCGTCTGTCTGTCCGCGGCTTAGCTCAGAGACCCTTAATACTAGTAGAAAGCTGTAATTTAGTACGGATATACATTTCATCCACGCCGACAAATTGTTAAAAAAAATCTCGAATAGTGTCTCTCTATACAAGTAAAAACCGGCCAAGTGCGTGTCGGGCCACGCGCAATATAGGGTTCCGTAGTTTTTTACGATTATTATCGCATTGCTACTGCTATTTACATTATTTCCAGTTTTTCAGCTATATAGCTCATTAACCTGTGAAGCGTACTTAGCTGTGATAGTTTTCCTTTTAATTTCATCATATATACTATTACAATGATTTTTTTCACATTTCCATTAACTACCGTTTAGCTGGCAGGGGGTGGGGACACTCGACTCCAATAAAAAATTTCGCTTTCAAGCTGAATATTTCGCAAACGGATCCCTAAATCGAAAAAACTTATTTTCGCAAACTCACATTATTGTAAAAAGACCTATTCAATGATACCTCACACAATGGGGTGAACTAGAAAAAATAAATTCACCCCCACTTTACTTGTAGGGGAGGTACCCTAAAAAAATATTTTCTTAGATTTTATTTTACCACTTTCTCAGCGTGAACGAAATACATATCAATATTAAATTTCAGCTTTCTTGTACGAAGGGTCTCTGAGCTAAGCCGCGGACAGACAGACAGACGGACATGACGAAGCTATTAGGGTTCATTGTTGACTACGGAACCCTAAAAAGGGAGCAATTTTTTTCTCGCCTACCCCAGCGGGGAGTCATTGTATAGGTCTATTAAAATAATGTCTTTTAAGTTTGCAAAGTTCATTTTCGATTAAGGGATCCGTTTGCGAAACATTTAGCTTGAAAGCGCAATTTTTTGTTGGAGTAGTGTCCCCTCCCCCCCCCCGCCCCCAGGGTAATGAGCTGTAGCCGAAAAACTGGAAATGATAAAAGAAGCAATAGCAATCAGGCGCTAGGACCTCGCTCAGCATTAGGAGGTAAAAATTCAAGTTTAGAACGAAATAAAATACTTAATCAAAGTAAAAATACTACGGAACCCTGCGTGGCCCGATACGCACATGGCCGGTTATTTTTGGTACTTTTTAGGGTTCCGATACCAAAATGGTAAAAAAAGGAACCCTTATGGTGCCGCTCTGGCTGTCTGTCCGTCTGTCTGTCACACCTCTATATCTCAGCAACCACTTACGCTATCGAGCTGAAATTTGGAATAGTTTTAGAATATAGTTGCCCAACTTAATTGCACATGAAAATTTTTTGAAAAAAGTATGATTATTAATGTAAAGGGGGCCAAAATAGGGGGGGCCAAATTTCAAATTGTCGCTACTAGGTCGAGTGGGGTATCATATGAAAGGGCTTTACTTGTACATTTTAAAATATATTTTTGTATTTTTTTAAGTTTCTTAGTTTTCAAGTTATGATGAAAAATGTCAAAAAAAATACCATTCCCCCCCCCTTATCTCCCAAGTTTGAGTAAGGGAAAATCTGAATTAATTACAGTTGACAGAGGTTTATGTAAACTTTACAGCAAAAATAAAACGATCTTTCTAAGTTGCACAGTTTTTCATCATCATCATCATGGGGTGCCATCTTCGAAATGAAGAAAAATCTGCAAAAAACCTTTACACACAAATTTAGTTTTGCGGTCCTGAAAATGGACTTTATTGCTTCCAAAAATACTATAGGTATATCGAAACTTTCGGCACGTGAGTCCGACTCGCACTTGACCGGTTTTTTTTACAAAAACGCGTCACTGGACCGTAGTCAAACGAAAGTCATGACTGGTCATGCGTATAAGTTCACAATACAATACTCTCTTATTACACACAGATAACAAACAGTACAAAAAACATATGTGGACATAAAATTGGAGCACAATAAGGCGACCTTATTGCTAAAAAGTAATTTCTAAATAAGTTCTTCACTTCACTTTTTAAAATATTTTGGCAAATGCTTTTTCAAGAGTGACGCGACGGATGACGTCAGTGCACTCGTTCAGCTCATAGCCATTGTCTGAATCCCAGATTAGTAAGTTAATGTACAGAGTAGTCTGAATCAAGGCTGAATTTATAAATTTTTATTATCTTTTTGAAATTCAGAACCTATATTACAAGGAAGTACAGTCGAAGACACTAATTCGTGTCGTGACCCATTTTGATAAGAATTCGTATAAAACTGTCAAAGCAATAAGATTAATCCGTTTCACTCGTCAATGCCAACCAACGCTTACCAACACATTTTGCAGCTATGTCAATAGTAATTAGCTAAAGCTGTCTGAAAAAACAAGTTTGTAAAACAATGTTAATTTAGGTCAAATTTACTCGGGAAGCCGCTGGATGCGAGCAGCGCAGGACCGCCGTCATGGAGATCTTTAGGGGAGGCCTATGTCCAGCAGTGGACGTCTTTTGGCTGACATGATGAATGATGATACTCTGGTTTTAAAGTTGGTAAGCGTTGGCATTGACGAATGAAAGTGATTATACTTTTATGTGACTGTTTCGAATCCTTGTCATTTGCATGTCCCGCCCCGCCCTTTATTTGGTTTACCATCGAGAGAAGCCAACGTTTTTGGTTTTATGAGTTTCTATGACCTTTTCGCGTCCTTTAGGGTCCATCTGTCACATGTTGATCAGTTACAACCTGCACTTAGTGGATTAAAACTAGCAAAGCGGAGCCAGTGGAGGTTCCAGCAAGCTACTACTTCACAGGAAACTAAACTTAAAGGTGGTTAAAATAAGCACAAGCCGCGTCATGATTCAAATTGGTCGACCGTACTTATACAAGGAAGTACCAAAAAAGTAGGTAATAAATCTCACGTGACTCGTTGTACGGCACTTTGCGGCTGATCATGACGGCTAATGTTCGTAAGTCTGTGAACCTGGCGAACGCCTTACTATTGACTTCGTCCAATAGATTGTAGAAATCCTGAAAGTTGAAAACATTTTTGCCAATATCAATATTAACAAACAAAAAGAAATTGCAGTTGTTTTCAATAATTACATGGCTACTTGGCTTACACTATGGACGAATAATAAGACTGATACTGACTGATGTGATGATAAATAAGACCTCTGAAGGTTCATCATCATCATCATAACATCCCATAAAACGTCCACTACAGGACAGGGAGCTCCCTCCAGAATTCTAGCTTTAGCTGGAAAAATGTGGAGGGGAAGTACCATAGTCGCTTGTTAGTGTTACGGCTGGCACCACGGACCGCGGTTGTAGGTGACCGCAGTAAGTAAGATGTAAGATACAAAGGAGGACGCTGCTGCGCATCCTCCAGTTAACCCTTAGTCGCCTCTTACGACACCCACGGGTATGTATGGGTTGGTACTATTATTTGCCGGCACCACACGGGACCTGAAGGTTACTCTACTTCAGTTATTTCCATAGTCTCATCTCATATGGCCTTTTGTTATGGGGTCATGCTGTTCGTGCAATTTATAAAGAGAAGCCTTGAGAATCTCTCAGAAATAAAAAAGATATCAACATTTTGACTTGTGTCGCTATACATTTAGAATACATTGAGAATTTAATACAAGTTAGACGGAATATACATATTTTTGAAAAAAATAAAGACAGGCACAGTGTCAAAATATGAGAAGCAAGCATCAACTTGATTTTCATGTTAGCCGTGTTCACAATATGAGTAAAACTAAAAACATTTCACACAGCTTAGAGAAAGGGTTATACTTTAAATGGGCTTTTAATGTCATATAGAAAATATCCCCAATTTGAAACAAACATTGAAGTTGTGCCTTACATTACCACCAAGCATTTCCTCCTGGAGATAGACTTCAGTCTGCTTAAACAGCCTGGCTACCAGGCGACAGATATCAGGATCATGAGGCTCCCGAACATCAAAGCTTGCGCAGCACCGAGACATGTTGAGTTCTGCAGGGGAAAAATTATCTTTAATATTAAGGCTACTACCTACGCCAATGACCTTGCCGTGTGGGCGGAGCTTATACCCTCTCCCCGCTGAACCCGCAAAAGTGTAGTTAAATTAGAGGTACGTAGCTCAGGGTGCACAGGGTTTAATTTTGCTTGCTCGCACAGCTCGCACTACGCAACGCAGCACAGCACAGGTCCGTCTAGCATGATGACTCGCCCCGCACTGACTTCTAGACGAGAGCGGGGTATGGGCTGGGTAAGGGTGGGAATTTAGTCGGTTTTTTTTAAGGAATTAGATAAATTTTTATAAAATTTCAAAAAAATAAGCCGACCACATCAATAAACGTGGTTTTGTAAATAAGATTATAAATTTTCGTATATTTTTGATAAGAATTGCAGCAGTAAAGTGGTTACAAGTGGAAAAACTAGGGGTCATTTTGGACTTTTTTTTCTTGAGTTATATTCAATACATCAATTTTTGAGGCCGACCACATCACTTGTCATATCTTGTAGATTACTAGATTTTATTTTCGTCATAGAATCTGCCAATTTTAGTATCTGAAAGTGGTTAAAATTTACTCAAATTTAGGGTCAAGTAGATCTGCCTAGCCTTAAGTCCGACCGACCGACCCGTGTGGTGCCGGTAAAGGTTAGTAGCAACCCATCTCTACCCGTGGGTATCGTAAGAGACGACTAAGGGTTTGCACGGATGTCGCAGGATGCCCATGTAGAGGTGGTGTGTTGAGGGGTAGCTCCGAGGGGTTGGTTGTAATAAAACTCTCACATTTTAGACACTATACTGTATAGGAGACCGAACAAGCAATGAGGGCCATGAGCACATGGCGCAAGCGTATTTATATTAACGAAAATGCTGACACGCGTTTACGTCACTTAGTCATAATCGCTACACACTACATCATCCCCCTTAAAATGTAAAAAAAAAATAACAATTGGTAATTTTTTTTCTTAAATTTTACCAATACAAAATTAGTTATTTCTTATAAAGTTTCGTTCTATTTTTATGAACAGTTACATGTTTACCTTTAATATCTATTATTACATTAGGTGCTTCGTCTCTAATTACATCGTATGGTCCTAAGTACAGCTGATCTAGTTTACTGCCTTTCTCATTTTTTAACAATAGTGAATCGCATGGTTTGTACACAACTGGATTTATTGCCTTATCATACTGTAATTTTCTTTGAGTTTTAGACTTTAAAAGATTTTGTCTGGCATCAGTTTGAGCTCGTTGTAATCGGAATTTAAATTCTAAAGGATAATTGTCATGGTTGTACAATGGTTCTACGTTATTACATAAGTTATTAGGTAGCCGGCAAACTTGACCAAACATCAATTCGAAAGGTGTGTACTTGGTGCTCGTGTAAACAGTAGTGTTGTATGAGAAACACCAATACTGTACCCACGATCCCCAATCAGATGGATGATTTTCGGTCTGAATTCGCAAAAAAGCTCCTAATAGCTTATGTGAATTCTCTAACGAACCAATGCTCTGGTGGTGGTAAGCTGTTGACATAATTTGGTTTATTTTCAAAAATTTGCATAAATCTGCCATCGTACTCGAAACAAACTCAGTTCCTCGATCAGTAGCAATTTCTCTAGGTATGCCATACCTTAAGACGAAGTTCTCTGCGAACGCTCTCGCGACCTCAGCGGTAGACTTACCTTTCAGTGGATAAGCCTCCACATATTTTATCAGCTCGCACTGCAAAGTTAGGATGTAGCAGTTTCTGTCGTCATCTTTGTCTATAGGACCAACTATATCTAAATATACCTTTTCGAACGCTGTTGATGCTGTAGTGGTAATCGTCAGTGGCTCCTTAGTAATATTAGTATATTTCTGCTTTTGGCTTGTCACATTTCTCTACATAAGCTTTAACATCTTTTTCCATTGAAGGCAATAATAATATCGCTTAATGTTATTTATCATTCTTCGTATGCCTATATGACCGCAACTCGGCAAAATATGGAAATCATTCATAACTACAGTTTTTTCATCTTTACTATAAATTCTCTGTACATCTTTAATTATGCAAATTCTTGGTCCTTCCCAATTTTTACATTTATTTACGTATTCGGCTAGCCATTCACAAAACTCCTTAATTGAACTATTCTTTATCATAATTATTTCTTTAATATTAAGTTTCTTACTAAAATCAGTCAATTCCTTCAACAAATCGTCTCGCGCCTTTGCTGATAAAGAAGATCGACCAACTAATAACGTTCTCTTTCCTTCAATATTTCTCTTCTCTTTCATACAATATTTCTATTCTTCGATAATTTTATTAAATCTCTCTTTTCATTTATTAATCTGCGCAGATTATAGTCCGATAAAACTGATAACTCAACGTCATCGTCAAGTTTTTTAAGAACTTCTACCACTGCAGGTTTGGCGGTGGTACAAGTCTTGGGGTCATTGTCCATTTTGTCAATGTCATTGTCTCTATCTTTCATTCGTTTTGCTTGCGCTCTCATCATCATATTCACTACCTTCTCAGACATACTGTTCAACTCATCTGACGTCACAATCACTCTCGACAAAGCATCTGCCACAACATTCTCTCGTCCTCTCACGTACTCCACGTCAAAGTTATACACCTCCAGTCTCAGTCTAAATTTTGTCAAACGACTACTCGGGTCCTTCATTCCAAATAAATAAACTAAGGGTTTGTGGTCTGTTTTTATAATAAATTTTTTGCCAAATAAATATGGACGGAAATATTTTACTGACCAGACTATTGCTAGAAGTTCCTTCTCTATTGTCGCGTAATTAAGTTCACTTTTGTTTGGGCTTCTGCTCGCGTAAGCTACAGGTCTGCCGTTCGCGGTACACAGTATGCTCCCTATTGCGAAACCTGAGCTGTCCGTCTGTAAAATGAATTTATTGTTTTCCGAAAAATCTGGGTAATCTAGAACGGGTGGGTTTGCTAGAGCTTTTTTCAGTAATTCGAAAGCTGTTTGACATTCTGAGGTCCACTCAAATTTCACTCCTTTTCGACTTAGTTTATTCAGTGGCGAAACTAGGGATGCAAAGTTTTTAATAAACTTTCTATAGTAGTTTGCCATCGCTACAAAACGTTTGACGTCATCACCCGATGACGGTATTGGATAGTTGTGAATTGCACTTACTTTTTCGGGGTCGGGTAAAATTCCTTCTGATGAAATTACATGTCCTAGGTATAAAATTTGACGCTTCAAAAATTCGCATCTAGCCGGGTTTAGTTTTAAATTAACTTTTCTTAATCTACTAAATACTGTCATTAAATAGAATTATGTTCTTCTAAATTTCTACCAAATATAATCAAGTCCTCTAAATATATTGAACACTTTTCATAATTTAGTCCCGACATCGCAACGGTCATCAACCTGCTAAATGCTGATGGACTAATCTTTAATCCCATGGGTAGTCTAGTCATTTGGTACTGTCCTTTGTCAGTTGTAAATGAGGTGTACTTCCTACTTTCCTTATCAAGCGGGCACTGATAGTAACTTTGAGACAGATCACAGTGACTGAAGTAAAAGGCACCACTCAATGACTCTAATACTTCAGTTATATTAGGCAGTGGAAATTTATCATCCTGAATGCTGTCGTTCAGCTGCCTGTAGTCAATGACGATTCGCCATTTCCGCTTACCTTCACGATCAAGTTTTTTAGGGACCAGTAGCAAAGGACTAGACCACTCACTACTACTTTCTTCAATTATATTATTTTTTAACATCTCATCAATTTGTCTATTTAATTCTTCTTTTCGGGCTTTTGGAATCCGATATTGCTTTCTATATACAGGGGCGGCATCTTTTTTAAGTCTGATTGACTGTTGGTAAATATTAGTTACACTCAACGTATCGCCGGGTAAATGAAAAATGTCCGGGAACTTAGCGCAAATCTGTTCAATAGTTGTCTGTTCCTCGTCATTTAAGTGAGATCCGAGATTAAGTATTTTAAATAATTCTTTTATTCTATCTACATTAACTCCCGTTTTGTCAAATTTTCCGTAATAACATTCCGATAATCTATCAACTTCAATATTTTTTAAATTTAACTCTACTGTCTCATCAGTTGTATTTAAGATTCTTATCGGTATCTTACCGTTTTTAGGACTTGCCACAACACTGGCAACAAAAATACCATCCTGTATTTCCTTCGGAATTACTAAACAATCGTAATCAACTCGAGTAGGTATGTACTTGATTATTTCGCAACGCGGTGCGACACTAAACGAGTAATCGTATAAATGCAACGGTAGCGTTACCGTGCGTCGTTGTTTCGTCGTGATAGATAAAATGTCTTTTTCAAAATCTATAACACTGTAATGCTTTTTTATAAAATCTTGTCCAAGTATACCTGATGCTTTGCATTTCAGGTTTTTAAACACATGAAACTTGTGAAAGAAAATATTTCCTTCGTGTAGCAATTTCAAAAATACGTATCCTTCCGACTCTAAACTTCCGCCTATACCATCTATCCTAATTGAATTTCTATATATATGTACATTTCTAATTTTACTTAAAATATCATATTTTATAGCTGATATTGAGGCCCCAGTATCTACTAACAATTCTACATCAAAATTTTCTACTGTTAAGCTAACCCAATTTATACTATTACACGATAACACACGTTTGGATTCTATAGGCACGAAAAAATTTCTCCAAATTCAAATAATTTTCCTCCGACTTATTATCACCGTTCTCGTAATTATACACTGTGCCATTTCGTTTGTAAAATGTTCGAGTGCCGCGGTATTGCTTACCTGCGAAATTGGACGCTTCACGGCCAGCGCCACGGCCGCGCGACGCGCCTCGGCCGCGCTGTGCACCCCCACCGCCACGCATGTTGTAGCTAGACTTAATATTCGGTGCATTTCGGAAGTAACTACGTGGTGACTCAGAGAAACCTCGACCAGGTGCTCCCGAAAATCCACGGCCACGTCCTACACGCGACCTGTACGAGTTATGCTGTGGAAATCCTCGGTGGTTATAAGACATTACCTGCTGGGTTTCCGCATCTCGAGATTCGTCTTCTTCGACACGAATAGCTTCTTTCAGGGAAGTTAAATTACGTGCGGCAACGATGGTACCTATCCTCTGGCTGCGCAAACCTTCAGCGAATCTCTTGATAGCGTTCCGCTCGTTTAATGGCCTCAGGATCTTGTACACCTGGTCGTTGCCTTCAGCCTGGGAAATCGTCAGATCTGCAAATAAACTCTCAATTTCCTCGCTAAACTCTCTCACTGACCTATCTCCTTGTCTAGCCACTTGTAACATTGCCTGAAGGGCAGTGTCTGACTTTCGCGTAAGCAAATGAGTGCGCATATCTTTTATTAATTTCTCTACACTACTGTACGTTGCAGATAAAAGCATTTTTATACTTGAGCTAATTCGAGTTTTTAGGACAAAATTAATTAGCAACTTCTTACCATCATCATTGAGCATAGACGCATACAAATCAATAGCTTCTATCAAATCTTCAGTGGAACTTTCGTCTCTACTGGTTTTAGGCAGTAGGCTCGTAGCCGTTTTTAAACAAAAATTTTCTGACATTTTTGCAGTTTCTTTTGTCAGTAAATACTCTGTTTTAAACCTTAAAATATCTAAATAAATTTTCTCAACTAAAGTACACTGATCTATCTCAGTACTCGTTACGTTATATATAATCTACTAGATGTGTTTCATTTTCTTTATATATCTCATATATTTCCTTAGCAGCTATTATTTTACTCTCAAAATTACTACCTTGTCTTCTACTTGGTCCAAGCTTCACTATATATTCTCTTAACTTAAATAATTGTTCATAACTTTCTTTGAACGAATCGATATATTCCTGTAAAGTAGCCATATAATTAATCTAATAAATGACCTACTTAATAAAAATTAAACACTATCTTACAATACGATGCGGCGATGCTTCTAGAGTTCATTCACGCAAGAGTCACGTTTTACTGACGCTGCACTTTTCTTCGGTCTTCACTGATTTATTTAAAAGTTATTATTCGTAGGTTTGATTTTATTTTAAAACGACACTTTCACTTATTTATTTTAGAAAAAACACCACACTTTTTTACACACTGCATTTGTTAACGGAGAACGCACTTTCGTCGTACCAGGCGGCCTATAATTCTTCTTTCCCTTCGTGATGGTAGGGTAGCTACCCCCGTAGATACAATTGCCTCTTCATTTTTCCTGCTTCCTCCTGAACAGATGTAAGGCTCGCAGCATCGGCGTTTCGTTGCTTAGCAACGCTCTGGCCGGGTCGCCATGCACGGATGTCGCAGGATGCCCATGTAGAGGTGGTGTGTTGAGGGGTAGCTCCAAGGGGTTGGTTGTAATAAAACTCTCACATTTTAGACACTATACTGTATAGGAGACCGAACAAGCAATGAGGGCCATGAGCACATGGCGCAAGCGTATTTATATTAACGAAAATGCTGACACGCGTTTACGTCACTTAGTCATAATTGCTACACACTACAGGTTAATGAACCGGAGGATGGGCAGCAGCATCTTTCTGTGTATCGTACCATCTTACATACTGCGGTCACCAACAAACAACAACGGTCGCCAGCCGCAACGCTTACAAGCGTGGTGACTATGGTAAATCCCCTCTAATGTACCACGCGTTTTTGCTGGAGTCCTGGAGGGAGCTCCCTGTCTTACAGTGGACTTTTTTTTATAGGATGTTATGATGTTAATTATAGAGAAGGTTGTTCTCTGTAGGGTTTTTTTGAGACTAAATAGGCCGAGCTCCTTGTTCCCAACGGCCACTGCGAGTTTAATTTTTTCTACAACGTAATTTTTTAACAACCCCGGATATTCTAAGAGGCGTTTCGTCCCAAAAACTGAACAACTTTTCCCAAGGACATAGGTCGAAATACTAAATTAGTAAATTAAAATAGATCTCCCATTCAAAATGTGCTGATGTAGTTTGTATGCGAAATCGATTTTTTTTTTCGTAATTTGACCTATGTACCTTGGGAAAAGGATGTAAATTGTACGTGTAAGGCCTACATAAATATTTGAACATTGAAGCATTTAAACAGGGTAATTTGTCCCCATGTGGTGCCTGCAAAGAATAATAACAACCCATCTCGACCGTTGGGTGTCGTAAGAGGCGACTAAGGGATTATGAATCACGGGATGGGCAAGCGGCGTCCATCTTAAATACCGCCGTCCATGGTGCCAGTCGCAACGCTAACAAGCGTGGTGACTATGGTACTTCCCCTCCACAATCTTCCAGCAAAAACCGGAATTCTGGAGGGAGCCTGCCCTGCCCTTTCATGGGATGTTATGATGATGATGGCGATACATGGCCCAAGGCTTCGAGGGCACCTCATTCCTAAATGTTTGGCATTTGGCGTTTAAAGGCATCAAGGGTGATTCGTACCTCCATATCTAACCATTTTTCAGAATATTGGAAAGCGTTTAGACCTCCCTACATAAATGTAAGTTTATTATGAGCCATATGGATCATCTTCACATTTAAAGGCACCGAGGACGCTTTTTAAGATCTTCTTTGTTTGGCTTTTGGTATGCTCAGATATGTGGAATGGAAGTCTCTACACCTCCGAGATATAGTAACCGTGAATAAGCACTTCAGGGGTCTTCTAAAGGTTTTAACTTGGATATGGCATCTGGCAGACGAGAGGAATGGAGAATGAGGATACCTTGATGACGACCAACGAGAAACTCACTGCATCAACTGGCTGTCTCGAGGATAGGTCTCAACGCAAAGTATGTCATGTCGTCGGTTAAGTAGCTCCGAATTAGGGCTTGCAATTCGAATGTTCGAATAGTTTAATCAATTTCCTAATTTTGATATTCGAATAACAAAGATGATCATCATCCGTCGGGGCTGCCATTCCTTATCTTACGTAAATTAATAGTGCATACGAGCTAGTTGTAAAATAGCTTTTGTTTGCTGCAGTTAAGTATAAATTATGAAAAGATGGCAATGACAGCCCCCGACGTATTTTCTTGGCTTATAAAATATTTGAATAGATAGGTGAAAATATTTATTTTTAGTCGGGGGAATTTCCAAAGTTTTATTTAATATTTTTTGAATGACAGCCGTCGTGGGTTTTTCTCAAAATTTTCAATTTTGCTTTTTTCATCTTTAGACAGGACGCTAATGATGAGGATGCGTTTTATCTTCAGCAGCAGGAACAAACTGAGGATATGCGGGAAACAGACAACCCTAAAATTACTTTAAATGAACAACTGTAAAAGAAGATTGCAGCACTGTTTCTGCTACTCCTTCTGCAAGTACCGTCAATTTATCAAACTGAGAAGAGTTTAAAACCTCTATCAGAATGCAAATGATGCTATTTGATAGGGGAGGTCCTAGACCTAGACATATTACTATAAAGGTGTTGTTTCTTGATAATTGTTTGTTTTTATTACAGATAATATATGCTTGAGTAATCGTTTTATGAGAATTTGCTGTTTACTTGTATGTATATCCAACATTATAATGTCTTGTTATAACTTTTTTATAAGATTACACTACATGTGATCATTCTAAGTATAACGACTGTTAATATACAGGATGTTAATTTGATTGCGTGCCATATTTCAGAGGCAGGATCAGTATCAGTAACTGAACAACTTTTCCTAAGGAACATAGGTCGAAATACGAAACTAAATTTTTGACCTCTCATAGAAACTGCATAAGTTGTTCAGTTACTGATACTACGCCAGTATATAGTACTCTGTGCTGATACTGATCCCGCCCCTGAGCTATGGCACGCAATCAAATTAACACCCTGTATACAGAAAGAATTAGATGTTTTTATTATTATTCAAATAATTTGAATAATACCCAAAAATTAAATCAATATTGGTATAGATACCTACAAAGAGTACTATAATAAGACAGGAGGGATACCTACTAAAAAAATCGAATATTTGCAAGCCCTAATTCGAATGTCTCCCGTGTGGTGCCGGCAAAGAATATTAGTCTTACATACCCGTGGGTGTCGTAAGAGGAGACTAAGGGTTAACTGGAGGATGGGCAGCAGCATCCTCCTTTGTATCTAACATCTTACTTACTGCGGTCACCTACAACCGCGGTCCATGGTGCCAGCCGTAACGCTAACAAGCGAGGTGACTATGGTACTTCCCCTCTACATTTTTCCAGCAAAAGCTAGAATTCTGGAGGGAGCTCCCTGTCCTGTAGTGGACGTTTCATGGGATGTTATGATGAATTCGAATGTGTGATCACCGATCATCCGTTTTCGTGTCTGTGTAGTGAAGGACTCTTCTGACATAGGGGATGCCGCCGTAAAAATATTTTCCCGTGCGTCCAACGTGTTGAAACTAGGTTGAAACGGGTCTAAACGTCTTCAGTGTTTTTTGTTTTCAACGCAGATTGATGTGTGCACCGTCTGCAATCCCTGCTGTTCTTTTCCATTCTTCATCTGCAATCCCTCCTTAGTTTAAATCTTTAGTTATTCTTCATCATATCTGTCAAGTTGGAGGTCAATCCCCCTTTTCATCAATAGATTTATTTCTAAAAGTAAGGTGCTGCCACTCAGCAACCACCTTAACTAAGACACAAGAAACAAAAAAATTCTATCGACTACGCAAACGCCCACGTTTTGTTCCTGGCGAATTCATAATTCATTTATTCATAAAATAATATAACATTACAGTCCAGGACCAAAGCGTTATACTTAAAATTATCTAAGTACATTAAGTACAGTACAAATAGTATTTCACAATACTAATTACTATTACAAAATGTCAAATTTAAAAGATTAATATTATATTTAAATATAAATGTCAAAATCAATGTCACATATTAAAATTGTATTATTAGTCAGTAACACAATACTAGACCCCCTTGCATTCTTCTCTATTACCCTCTGTCACTGCCTCATCATGCATTCCATCCCGGTCGTGAACAGGTCACTGTCAGGGTTAGCCGCGAGCACGGAGTTGAGCAGGCGGGACGCGCGCGCCGCCGGAGCGTGGTGGCGGTGCTGAGTGCGGGCCGCCGGGGCAGCCAGTAGGCCGTGCGCACGGTGTGGCGCAGGTAGCACGATAAGTGAGCGTTAGGTACATACAACTTTAGGAACACTCCCACTAGGGCTGTGCAATCTATTTTGGATCTTAATAATCCTAAAACAAATCTGGCGAGAGCTACCGATCTACGTACTTCCAGTGACTGGTAACCCAACTGACCTTGTATGAAGAGTGTGGGATACATATATGGGTAATAGGAATGTACCTTTTTATACATTGACCTAAGAAACTTTTTCTGCACTTGTTCTAACATAAGAATAGGTATATTTATCCTCATGTGGGTTCCAGACTGTTGCATTCGTTTCCAGTATACTACGAACCAGTGCCTGATAAAGGGTACGAGTTGCAGCAGCAGAAAGCGTGACTGAGTTTCTGAGTACAAACCCGAGACGACGATGAGCAGTGACACTAACATTTTGAACATGCTCACGAAAAGTTAGCTGCGGATCGAATAGCACACCTAAGTCGCGCACTCGCTCGACGCGTGTCAGCTCTGAGCCTCCCACCGTATATTGCATTACAAGCGGCTTAGTTGAGCGAGTAAATGTCATTACTTCGCATTTACTCGAGTTAAAAAACAATCTATTTTGCAGACTCCATTCGTAGACTGCATCTAGGTCCCGCTGCAGAGCGTCACAATCAGACTTAGATTTGCATTCTTTTATCAGCTTAACATCGTCCGCGAATATAGATATAGTGGACTCGCAAACTACATTCGGGAGGTCATTTATTAGAAGGACAAACAGGAATGGTCCTAAATTTGAGCCTTGACTTATTCCAGACCGTGTGTGATAACAGTTAGATACGTATGGGCCATATTTTACGTACTGTTGTCGGTTAGACAGGTAGTTCGCAAAAAGATTCAGTAGTCTAGGTGTGAAGCCCATGGCACCAAGTTTCATAATTAAAGTATCATTGTGAACGCGATCAAAGGCCTTTTGGAAGTCTAGGTAGACTACATCTACCTGACCCTTATTATCGAGCTCACAGGATATCTGTTCCGCTAGTTCAACTAGGTTAGTAGTGACTGAGCGCTTAGGTAGAAAAGCGTGTTGCACTGAAGTGATGTGCGGCAGACATTGTGGTAAAAGTAGGCTGTGAAGCACTGTTTCAAAGATTTTTGCGAGTGCAGATAGTATCGCGATGGGGCGATAATTCTCCACCTTAGATTTCGAGCCTGCTTTAGGTATTGGGGTTACTCGTGACTTTTTCCATGTCGAAGGGTATACGCTGGTTTTTAATATTAAATGAAATATGAATAGAATAGGTTCTATCAACTCATCAGCACAGCCCTTCACTATAAATGCTGGTAAGTTGTCAGGCCCGGGTGAGGTACCAGGCTTGAGTTTATTAATAGCGCAAAGGACCTCCCTACGACTAAAAGCACGCACGTCAACGCGGCGGCTGTCAGCAGGCGCGGCGGCGCTGGCGGCGGCCGGGCTGAGCGCGGGCGCGTCGGGCAGGAACACGGAGCTGAAGTGGTCCGCGCCCGCGCCCCGGTACTCGACGTCGCCCCGCGTCACGCGCGCCTCCTGACCGCCACTACTACGAAGAGAATTCACGTATTGCCAGAATTCTCTTGGGTTTTTACACAAGTTGCGCGAGATAGTTTGCGTGTAGGCAGCATGTGCAACTTTAATATCTTCTTTTCCTCAAAGTTAAGGCGGTTGTTCTTGTCACCATGTTGTTTCCATTGACGATGACATTCGGCTTTAATTTCAATTTCACGAATTATGCTACGTGTATAAAATACTGGATAGGTTCGATGTAACGATTGCTTGCGATTTTTCTTAGGAATGCATTTGTCAAAAATACAGTATAAGTTTTTATAAAACCAGCTAAGACATTCGTTAACACACGAGAAAGTATATAGTTCGTTCCAATTAGTATCTCTAACCAAACAGTAAAGTTTATAATAATCACCTTTTTGAAAGTTCCAGTCGTTCTCTAAGGGAATATTAGAGGGGTCACAGAGAGTTACCTCTTTAGAGAAGTTGTACCCAACGCTCACGATCAGCGGTGGATGATAACCATCAAATCTACTTCGGCGGGCCCGGCGGGACGCACACACACCGCTCCGCTCAGCTCCGCGCCCGTCAACACCACGTCGAGTATGCGCTCATGCGAGTTTGTCACTTGGTTAAACTGATCGAGATTACACAGTGTCCTAAAACAGTTAAAATAATTGTTAATATTAATACTAGCACTATTCAGGTTAAGGTCACCAAGTACTAATATTTTTGAAGGGGAGTGTACAGAACAGACTTTTTCCACACTTTGGAACCATTTCATATAAGTATCGTCACTAGATTTAGGTGGTAAATATATAACGCACACGTAGATGTGGTAGCCGGCCAGCTGAAACTTGGCCCAGAGGTCCTCGCCGTCGGAGGTCTCGTATCGTGAGACGCGCTCGAGAGTGATGGGCGCGCGCGCGGCCAGCAGCACACCGCCGCCGCCGCGCCCGCTCCTGTCACCACCGACCACTCGGCACCGGCGCCGCACACTTCGGTGTCATTAACCGAGCCATCCAAGTTGGTCTCAGTAGCCGCAACTAGGTTAATGTTGTTTGACAACAATAGATTAGTGCGCCATTCAAACAACTTTGTCCTGAGCCATCTCACATTTTGGTAGTAGGTGTTAAGAGTGAACACCTTTCTACTACTTACTTTTGGTTTGCTCTGTCCGCTCGAGCCGAAAAAGCCAGCGCTCAGTCGATAGCCCCTTAGGCCAGAACTGCGAGGTAAGGCACTCGTCGAACATGTCATCCGGTACACCAACCTTAAATGACGCATACTCGGTTTGGCGTTTAGGAGTCATTTTCATAGCTGTATACAAAGCGGAATTTTTCTTTGTGTTAAGGTAGGTTATCACGTTGGCCTCAGTAGTATCAGGCCGAGCTCCCCAAACATGCAAGTACCTAGTTCTATTAGCAGCACACAATAGGTCGCTCGCATCTCCACTGCAACGGACTAATTTCCTCTGTCTTTGTTTATTAGAACGTTTACGTGTCACTAGTGTAAAAGGTATTTCATTCTCGCTTGATTCAGAACTGTAGAGTTTTGGACAACGGGGGCCTGCGTTTTCCGTCCTGGAACTTGTTTATGTTGCTTCGAAGGCAGCTGTTTAGGTTGCCTAGGTCCTATCGTTACATTTTGAGACGGTAATTCAGTAGCTTGTTTTCGTTTCGTCTTTTTCTCTCTCGGCTGTGCCGGGCTGCGATCCGTCTCGCTCCCACTTTCGACCGTGAGGTAGTCTTCATCGATATCGCGCTTTGGTTTGCACTTGTCACAATTTTTAAATCCACCTTCACATAGTCGTTCAATTAGTGAATTTAATCTCGTAATTTGGTGTTTTAGAGCACTAATTTCGTCACTTTGGGCACTAACTTTAGTATCCAGGTTAGATAAACTTGCCTTGATCACTGTCGTATCGGATTGACGCACGCCGGACGGCATTTTCTATAGAAAATTATTTTAAAACCGAGAGCGTTTGATTTGCACGACTATCCGAGCCGTTGGACGGTAGAACGAACGAACGAACGGCGAAAAAACATGTTTTTTTTTTTTGTATATTTCTGGATGCTACGAGTATGTATTTTTACTTTCGAGCGGAGCGAGAAAGGTATTGTATTCGTAAAAAAAATGTTTTTTAATAAAGAAGGAACATGCGTTGGGAAATTAAAAGAATCTCCATACTGGTATCCTACGGTAGTATCCATTGATCTGTGAAAAGTCATATAAAGGGTGTTCCAGTACTACCAAAAGATAAACATGTGATTTACTCGAAACCGTTTGTTTGTTTTAATGTTTGACAATTTGAATTCTGATCTGTATATTTCATTCCAACATTTTTTTGGAAAAACGTAAATAAAAGTTTGTATTTCCATACTATGTGTTTGGCATTACAAATTTAAGTTTGCGGTTGATAGTTTTTCCTTGTGTATTTCGAGAAAGTAAGTGCAGTGCTGCTGTACCATTTATTTAGGGTAACGACAGCGGGTTACGAACCAAAATTAAGGTGTTATTTCTATGGCATTTACGGGTACCTACCTACGGGTTCTGTTCGTGCTAAGCCGAAAGGCAGAACATTACTTGATTGGCCACGTTGACTCGCAGGGCGGGGGCGGTGGCGGCGGTGGCCGTACACTAAATATCAAACACTAAATAAATACATAGTATACTTACAACGCAAGTATTCACGGACAAAACGCAGCAGCAGGTCACAGGTGCGGCAGAAGAAGCGGACAAGATAGTGGCGCGCTCGCAGCGATATCAAACGTGTGAAGTTGTTTATGTTCACGGCGAACTACCGCCCCGTACGGTGCGCGCGATTCAAGCTGCGATTGGCCCGTGACGTCAGACAGGATCAAACTTCAAACAGTTTTGAACTTTTCCCTCGCGTCACAATAGCGCAAACGCCTGCCGGCCAACGTGAATATAAACACGAGGCCTATAGCCTAAGAGCCAAACGATTTAACTGTATGAAGATTCAACAAAAATTCATATCAGCATTTTTTTTTTCGTAAAAAATTAGATTAGCTGGTCTATAAAATAATTCATTAGTAATCCACCCAAATTTACGATCGCATGATTTAAAAAAAAATAATTAAGGTATTATAAATTCCGCAAAAGAAGGGCAAAAATGCTATAAATATTATTTACTTTACATTTAATTACCTTTATTTTTATCTTTTTTTTATTTAAGTATATAATCTTCCTATATTTATAAAAGAAACACAATTAAATCTAAAAAACAAATTTACGTAAATCTCAAAGTTGCATTAGACCTATGATAAAAATGCTTCTTCAATGCTTTTGTTTCATTAACGTCCCTTAACATCTAAATCCAACAAAAAAAAACCGGCCAAGTGCGAGTCGGACTCGCGCACTGAGGGTTCCGGACCACCACATAAACATAATTGTATTAGTTGAAATTTCAGTAAGTTAATGTGCTAGATTTTTTGAGTCCGACACGCGCTTGACCAAATTTTATTATTTGTTGTTATTTAATAGCCTATGCCCTATAAACATACCAATTTTCAAGTTTGTAAGTGTTCCCGTTTTTAAATAGAACTAAAACAAAAATCGCCTCAGCAACCATCCAACTTGACCCCTCTCTTATATGAATGTTCTTGAAACGGGAGCTCACCACAATTGGTTACCATTAGTTGTGAGAAAAGTTGTAATATTTAATGATTTCAGACTTTTCCCATTATTTGTACTGTGAGACCTAGCTTCTTGCCAAATTTCATAATTTTAGGTCAACGGGAAGTACCCTGTAGGTTTTTCATTTTTGAATAAATGTATGGAGATGAGGACATAAAATGCCATATCTTTTGATTGCGTCGTTGTAAAAAATTTAAATTTTCAGATCTTGTGTGGTTCATGGATCCTAATATATGGTATTAATTTTAACCTGATACCTTTACCCGTTCGTGAGATAAAGGGTCTTGACAGACAGACAGACAGACAGACGGACAACAAAGTGATCCTATAAGGGTTCCGTTTTTTTCTTTTGAGGTACGGAACCCTAAAAATATGGAAATTGAAACTTGCAGAAATGGAAATTGTACCTTCCAGTTTGAAATTTGGGTGGATTCAAAAATATAGTCTTAAAATTGCATTTAAAAGCCGTTTACAAAAATTTGGCCTGATATGAATTTTTTATCCAAAATATAGGATAGCTCTTAGGGTACGCATCGATCCGACCCTCTCACGCGTAGTTTTTCCTGCTGTAATTTAACTTAAAAATGCTAGTAAATCCTACGAATATTATTAACGCGAAAGTTTGTAAACATTTATGGTTGGATGTATGTTTGTTACTATTTTATGGATTTGAATGAAACTTTACAATAATATAAGTAGCTTATACATCAGAATAACACAAAGGCTAGATATATAAACCTGCGCAGACAAAGTTGCGGGCACCAGCTAGTGAAATAATAAACTTAAAAAACTTAACAACAAGGTGCTGGATGAAAAGCAACATCACAGATTAGATAATAGTAAACTAGCGAATTTGAATCGTAAATCACGATCGTATGTATCTGTGGTATGTATGGACCAGTTAAGGTAGTGTTATCCAAATTTGCAACTTCGAAATACTCTTGTTCAGTGCCCACCAAAAAATTAACTGCGTCTCTGAACCCACAAAATTTTGTATTTTCATTGAAGGTAATTTAATTTGCCACAATTCAAGCCCAATGGAAAACTCCGTTGGTCCATTTTCCCGTTTACAATTTTAAGTCTTTTCTCTCGTCTGAAGTGAGCAAAATATTGTCAAAATCGCTTGTTCTATGATTTTTAACAAAAAAAGTACTTTCTTTCATGCAAGCAAAGAAACTTAAAATATACAGTCTTAGGCCCAGTATCTTTGAATATATCCAATACTATTAAACGATAGTCCAGTCAGTCAATCTATGTTAAGAGGTTGCATTAAATGCACATTTAGAGAAATTAATTTTAAATCTATACATATAATAAAAGAGTAGAAACCGCGTGTAGCATACTAATAATTAATGCCACACTATCCGGGAGGTGTTGGCTTGACAGGCGTTGCGATAACACGGGTGTGCCGGGAAAATACTAGATTAGTTTCATTAAAATGGCGACCCTGGAGAGACTACGAACTTGAAGGCAAGTAAAGAAACAAATTCATTATCACATTGATAAGGAAAGGAGGTAAATCGATGGTTTGAGACTGGTCGAAATTCACGCCAAAGGACTTGGTATTTAAATATAATTATTTTACCTGTATTTTCTGTTCAATTAGAAACAGAAACAAAGGCATGGAAAAAAAACTCGGGAGACTCGAAAAACCGGCTTTGGTCAAGCGAGTATTGCATAGAGCAGGGTGTAGCAGCTTAACAGCCATAGACGTCCACAGGTGGACAGCAGGCTTTTTTTTTTGGGAAGCAAACAGTCATACACAAGTATTACAATACATTTCTAATTACATAGACCTAGAGCTCCACTTAAAAAACTTAAACATGCGAAGAAGAGTTCAAATATAAGAGCTCAAATATAAGGTAAATATGAGAAACAAAAATAAAATTAATATAATAAAGACAGGGAAATGCTATACATAGCACCTAACTGAGACAAGTCGTATTACATAAGAGGTAGTTTGATGAAAGCTGAACGGTACCTATAAGAGTGAGTAAGAGGTAGTTTGGCGAAAACTGAACGGTACCTATAAGAGTAAGTAAAAGGTAATTTGGCGAAAGCTGAATGGTACCTATAAGTGTGTAAGAGGTAATTCAGCAAAAGCTGAATGGTACCTACTCGTACAATAACAACTGTTGATTACAGGTAGATGGATAGATAGATAGAACACTTTATTGCTCACATAACAACAAAAAACAAATGTACATGGAGAACTTAACCTAATGTGAGCAAAGGCAGCCTTATCGCTGCAAGCGATCTCTTACAGGCAACCTTTGACCTTAGGGATACATAAAAAGGTAGCCCCAAAAAGTGCACAATGTGCTGGACATGGATATTAAGTTAACAGGTTATACCTAGGTACGGTCAACCGCACGTCAGTAGAAACTTTTTCAACTCTATTACCGTGCTTTAAAGTCCAAAAGTGTTTCTACTGATTTTGACAAGCGATGTTTACTAAAAATAATAAAAAAAATTGTTGAGATAAACATTTTATTGGAAACAGATGATTACATAGTAAACAGTTTTGAAATACATAGTAAAGTTAACAGTGAACTGAAGCTATATGATATCCGGGTTGAAAAGTGTTCAAAAGTGTTTCTACTGATTTTGACAAGCGATGTTTACTAAAAATAATAAAAAAAATTGTTGAGATAAACATTTTATTGGAAACAGATGATTACATAGTAAACAGTTTTGAAATACATAGTAAAGTTAACAGTGAACTGAAGCTATATGATATCCGGGTTGAGTTTAGTTTGGAAATTATAAAATCCTTTTTATGTGACACGTGAAAACGAGAGTGATTGATTTCATATCAGAGCCGCGTTTCAAATAAGTGAGAAATTACCCTGTTAGCACGTTGACTTGATATACCATCCATGAGTGTGGTCAGGACATGACTCCTCTCTGGGGTGGTCGTCACCTGGAATGGAACGGCCTTCGGCCAGGTAGTAGAATAGCCGCTAGAGTGGCACCGTTTGCCTATAATACCTATACAATTAATTACATTCCAGCAGTGGACGTCTTTCGGCTGATATGATGATGATGATATAGAATTTAGTACCTGCTGTATTAGTGATTGTGGTTATTGGTCAAACAGACTTGAATAACAAATGGTGGAAATAATTTAAATCCATAACCAGTCGGTTTTACTAAGATAATGTGCGATTGTGAAATTGGAAAACGAGACAAATAGTATGTTCAATTATGAAGTATAGTTATTTCGTGTACAATTGTGAGAAATAGACTTGTACCTTCATAAAGCTTGAAATCCATACACTCGTTCGGACTTAAGGCGATGTATTGTCGTGACGTAGTACTTTTTATTACATACCCTTTATTTTGACACTTTGACATGACTTGTGGTTAACCAAATTAACCGCAGCGTAATTAAAGAAGTAACCGCCTACTCAAAATTGAGTGTTACTCAAAATTGAGTGTTACAATTAAAAATACGTACGGTCTGGTACGATCGGGTACGATCAGGTACGATCAGGAAAACTCGGGTACAGTTCGATAATATCGGGTACAATCAAGTACAGTCGAATACCGTAGGCAACACTTTAGTACAGTCGAGTACAGCCTAGTACAGTCAAGAACAGTTTAGTACAGTTGAGTACAGTCTAGTACAGTCAAGTACAGCCGAGTAAAATTTAGTACAGTAGAGTACAGTCGAGTAAAGAGTTAAGTACTGTCGAATACTGTTGAGTAGAGGTAGACCAAAATCTCATGAATAAAGAATTAAAAATAAAAAGAAGATTTTCATATGGCAATGTTGAGCTGTCACATGTCTAGCCAAAGTAAGAGTTGTGTCAACAATACTGAGATTTTACTTTGTTTACTTAAAAACACTAAAATATTTCGTAAGAATATCGGAAAAACTAGTACGATTAGGAGCAGGATTTTTCTTTTATAATGTCTATCGTTAAATTCGTTAAGAAACAGTTATAAATCAAACACAATTTTCGATTTTAAAGCGCCACGAATTATTGACTGGTAAGTAGGGCTGACTAGTTTTGATACTTATGAGGGTCTGCTCCGCGCGCGGTCGTAGCGTTGCAGTCCTGCATCCGCTTCCGGTGCGTTTCTTTACCGCTTGCATATTCCGCCACGGGATCAGTACGTGTTTCTATAGTAAGCGCAACATGACGCAGATCGTCCGGCGCGTTTGTCATCCGCTCGGGCCCCGGTGTCGCCTGCCTGACGCGCTGCGGTCAGGTTCATTAAGTTCGTCTTCCGCGTCAAACGCCGCGGTTCATTTACTCTTGCTGGCTTTCGCACCTGATCACTATATTTGATGTTTTCGCCTATTAGGAAAACGACAACGTAATTCAAGCGCGAAAAGGGATCGGGTGCGAGTAATTGAAAGTAGCCGCCATTTTGACCTTTTTGTTACAGGATCGCTTACTTTTAAAATCAAGATCTGGGGTCTATTCGGTCTCTGATAACGGATAAAAAAACTGGAAAATCTGGCCGCCATCTGACATTTTCACTGACGGGGCCAATTGCATTCAATGCAATGCAATTTGCAATGTGTGTTTGTTGTCGAGTCATCTTAACAAAATAGGCGGTGTTTTCTTACTGGTTTACGGTACAAAGTTCAATGTGTGAAGCTTAAAGTGCTCTTGTATTGACTGATATTAACTACATGCTGTCCACAGGCACGCGACTGCGACAAGTGAGACAAGTTGCATTGTTCATAGAAACAAGACCGCAATGAAACTGAGTTGTAATTGAATTGGAACTGAATTAAAACTTAATCAGAACTGAATCGAAATTTCATTGGAATTGAAATAGAACTGAATTAAAATGGAATCACTTTGAAATTTAATTAGAATCATGGAAACTATTGATCCTAGTGCTTTTAACTTTTAGGCAAAAATTAAAGTTCTTGAGATCTTTACTTCGGTTGACATTTTGTTAAAGTTAAAACCGCTATATCTCTGTAACTACTGGCCCTAGATTACATGTACACACGGGCGCACATCAGTAGGAACACATTTGGACCTTATGACGTGGTAATAGAGTTGAAAAAGTTTCTACTGACAAGCGGTTGACCGTACGTTCGGACCAAAGATTTTGAAATCAATGCACAGGTTTCGGACAAACATTAGATCTCGTCGAGATCTTTATTTTGGTGTAGTTGTCAAACTGAAAACCGGTATAACTCTGTAACTACTGTCCTTAGTCTATTGATATGTTCGAAAAAATTATAGATTTCGTCGAGATAAACGGATTCAACATCTCGCAAAGATCTCTTTATTGTCAATATCAACAATTATATTTCGCCATAAATGGGAAATTCAATCAAGATCTTCAAAGGGTGACACTGCGCTGGCTAAACAGATAGGCAAGGGTTTATTTATTTTATTTATTGAGATAACCTACAGCTCATTAACTAAAACAAAAGTTGCTAATCATGGGTTATTTTGAATTATCTTTACCAATGACAACCGTAAATCTGGTAGAACATTTGGATTCCGAGTTATGTACCAAAGCAATAAATTATTTTACTTATCTTATTTTGGTCGGAGACTAAGAGTCTGGCCACGAAACCGCGCGACCGGCGGCAAGAATTTTCAATACAGCGCCCACACACAGCTGCGGGCTTGCGGAATAGTAGGTACTCAACAACGCAGACATATTGCAAAATCAAAGGTCGTGCTGCAGGTCGCACGGTCCCGTGACCCTACCATAAGTACGAAAAGTATCAAGAAGTTCTAGTCCAATTACCCCAGTGTTGCTTACTTTAAATTTTCATTTCCCTATTATTCATGAGTTTCTGGTCGATCTATACAGTCGAGTAAAGTCTAGTACAGAAGAATACAGTCGAGTAAAGAGTCCAGTATATTCCAGTACAGTCAAGGACAGTCGAGTACATTCAAGAACAGCCGAGCGAATTTGAGTAATTTAACAAGCTAAAGCATACAATAGTCGCAATAAGGTTAATAAATACAAAATTAAAATGAATGTCTACTCTATATCTTTATAAAACTTACAATAAACAGGGTGTAATTAAGACAAAATTATCTTTTACATTAGAAATTCCCCTCAAGTTGAGATGTGGTGGTAGTTCTGTTTTAGATACCAAAAAACCGGCCAAGTGCGAGTCGGACTCGCGCACTGAAGGTTCCGTACCACCACATAAACATAATTGTATTAGTTGAAATTTCAGTAAGTTAATGTGCTAGATTTTTTGAGTCCGACACGCGCTTGACCAAATTTTATTATTTGTTGTTATTTAATAGCCTATGCCCTATAAACATACCAATTTTCAAGTTTGTAAGTGTTCCCGTTTTTAAATAGAACTAAAACAAAAATCGCCTCAGCAACCATCCAACTTGACCCCTCTCTTATATGAATGTTCTTGAAACGGGAGCTCACCACAATTGGTTACCATTAGTTGTGAGAAAAGTTGTAATATTTAATGATTTCAGACTTTTCCCATTATTTGTACTGTGAGACCTAGCTTCTTGCCAAATTTCATAATTTTAGGTCAACGGGAAGTACCCTGTAGGTTTTTCATTTTTGAATAAATGTATGAAGATGAGGACATAAAATGCCATATCTTTTGATTGCGTTGTTGTAAAAAATTGAAATTTTCAGATCTTGTGTGGTTCATGGATCCTAATATATGGTATCCATTTCAACCCGATACCTTTACCCGTTCGTGAGATAAAGGGTCTTGACAGACAGACAGACAGACAGACGGACAACAAAGTGATCCTATAAGGGTTCCGTTTTTTTTCTTTTGAGGTACGGAACCCTAAAAATGGATAGTACAGTTTACTGCGGAGGAGTTAGGACAAAGACATTTAATAAACATTTAAACTGTGTTTAATCTTTGTATAGTAAGTAACTGCAACTAAGCCTGTGGCTGTGCCTTTGGCTGAGGCATATAAAATAACTGTGCCTGTGGATATACCTGTGGCTTGACGATGCCGGTGGTTATGTGGTTATGCCTATGGCTGTGCTTTTCTCTCTAAAGTGATGCCTGTGGCTTTGGCTGTGGCATAAAAAATAAAATGTATATAAATATGTGTATAAGTATGTGTAATATGTGTATATTTAGATGCACCTATTTGGAAAAGACGGGTTCTTATTGGTCATGGATCACAAACCCCTGGAGGTGAATTTTGGGCCGATCTCTGAACTATGTGTGCGAATTGAACGCTTCGTTTTGCGGCTTCAATCATTTAAATTAACAATTGTTTACAGTTCTGGTAAAAATATTGCAGACGGTTGTGTTTCCAAAATTTACCACCGTAGCCCTTCGAAGAAGGTAATTACGTAAATGTAAAATTAGTCATGGTTTTCCCATGCCAATCAGTTTATAGTAGTTTATGCAACTGTCATATAAAACAGGTTATTAAAACACGAGTTTTGGTTTATCACACGAGGCGTAGCCGAGTGTGATAATAGTATAAAACGAGTGTTTTAATACCATATTATATGCAGTTGCGTATACTACTTTATCTTCACTCATGCAATAGGTAGGTACTTACTTATAAATTAAACAAAGGTAAGTAAACAAAAAAGGCAACTTACATTATGTACCTATACATATTTCAGTTACTGTTTACTGTTATGTGTGTAAAGAAGCCGCCTTATATTTGTCTGCTAGGTTTTTGAAATAAACAAGCAAAACATTTTCTTAAAGTGACGTGGTTTTCTTTTTGATTTTCGATATTTCCCAATTCACTGTAGGTTTTGTCGTTCAATTTTATGGACTTCTATGGAAAAAGATCGTAAGTTATTTTAGTAGCCACTTCAAGAGAATCTCTAGGTGTCACTGCATGTGCCCTGCCTGTACCGCTGTTTCTACGTTTACAATAAATTTTTACAGGCACGTATTACTTGAAAAAGGTAAATATTTAGAAATGGCTGCAAATCTAATACTATGATTCCAGGCTGCGCGCGCATCTTTTCCACCACAGATGAAATAATTGTAACTATAGTAACTGTTACTGTAACTGCTCTAAATTAATAGGTTGTTTAAAAGGTACACTTCGTAAATATGCTACTGATATTTGACAGCTACTAAGAAAAACTGTTAAATTTATAACCGGCTCTCTAAAAGACCTTATATTCAGTGTTCTTTAAAAAGGTTTAGGTTCAAGAAGAATTTTATCCAAGTGTTATGTAATGATTAAAAAGTAAAATTACGTAACACCTTTGCAAAATTTTCATACAAAAATCGTTACGTAATGGTAACTTTTTAATTTTTTATACATACTCTGCGTAATATTCAGCCTTATGTATCAACTTTTTGAATCATAATTCAAAGATTACGAAATGAGTGTAGATAAAATGAATTAAAGCTTGCATGTCAAGTAGACAGTGAACTAAGATTGGTTAAACAAGGAATTTTCAGCCTCGAATCAACGCGATGCCTGTTGGTCATTATCTCCTTGTTTTACCGATGGATAAATTCAAAATTGTTTATCAAGCAAAAAAAAATTAATAAAGGTTATTATAAAATATTAGAGTACCTAGAAGAGAAAATCCATGGGATTTTAAACTACGGTAATGCAATTCAAATTGTCTTATGTTGATTGTATCAACCCTGTACATTCGAACATATTTAAAAGAGCGCGTGGGTTTTTACTGTCGCTTCTTTTTTTTCGACCATGGCGCCACTTTGTTGTGAAGCGACGTAGTTTTTAAATAAAAATAAAAATGGAAAATATAAAATTACTCAAAGAATTATATAAAATTACCTGAAAAAGAAAAAAAAATATTTAAATAATTATTGATTAAAGCTCACTCGCAGTGCATATTTTAACAGTTTCTGAAAATAATAGGTGGATGTAGCATACTAATAATTAATGCCACACTATCCGAGAGGTGGCAACACTGGAGAGTCAGTCTTGGCTTGACAGGCGTTGCGATAACACGCATAGGCAGTAAGCTGCCGTTATTCATAATCTAAGATAACACGGGTGTGCTGGGAAAATACTAGATTACTCGTAGAGTCGTAGTTTCATTAAAACCATTTAAACACTACACCGCGTGTCTGTACTTTTGATAAATTTATAAAAAAAATAGTGTGGGCGATAAGAAACGACTAATAGAACTCAAAAATAAGTTTTCTGATATTTTTGTCTGTCTGTCTGTATGTTTTCGATAAACTCCGAAACTAATGAACGGATTTTCTCGCGGTTTTCGCAGATAGATTAAGCTTATCTCTGAGCAACATATAGGCTATGTTTCATTCAAAACGGTTCACTCAATCAGAAACCACACTAATGTAAAGTATCAAATTGCCTGTAAGATAACATTGTTGTTAACTCACAAACCAATTCAAACTGAGTTTTCAATTACGAGTTTGGCTTACTTTTGTATAATATAAAAGTTTAGTTTCATCGCAAACGGTTCACTCAAACAGAAGGTACGCTAAGTTTCATGCAGCGGCGCAAATAACTATTGAAGGGATTCAAACGGGGTTTTCAATAAACTGTCAAGCTTACTTCTTTGCAACATATTAGCTTACTTTCATTGAAAACGGCTCACTCAGACAAGTGCGCGAAATTTCCAGCGGAGGCGCCAATATCTCACAAACAACTGAACCGATTAAAACGAGGTTTTCAGTAATGTATTTGGCTTACTCCATGCAACATGTATGCTTAGTTTCATTGCAAACGGTTCACTCAGACATAAAATACACTAAGTTTCAAGCGGCGGCACCAATAACTCACAAACTACTAAACGGATTTAAACGGGGTTTTCAAAAACGTGTTTAGCTTAATTATTTGCAATGTATTAGCTTACTTTCATTGAAAATGGTTTACTCAGACAGAAAATGCCTGAAGCTTCAATAGGCGGCGTCAATAGCGAACAAACTACTGTACCGACTCCAACTGGCATATCCATGACGTGCTTGGATTAGGTCCTTCCGTGCAACGTATAAGCTTAGGTTAGTTGAAAAGGGTTCACTCAGATAGAAGCACGGAATATAAAACAGTAGAGGAAGAGGCATGAATATTATTTCTAAGAGAACCGATGTCGCCAAATTCACACATAGACAGCCATGTTATAACAGTAAACTCACACAAACACATTTCGCAGAAACCAATCAGAGCGGTCACATTTTTCCGAAACCAGAACGATGTATCTTAATGTTCTCTTATTGCAATAAACGCTCAACTTCCTTAGAATAGAGTTACTTTTTGCATGCTGGAAAACATCAAATAAGCCTTTTTGTCATTAGCTCTAGTTACGTAGTGATTACATGTTAGTTCAGCCACTCGACGCTAGACGACGCTCTTTAAGCTGCATATGAATTCGTACCTTAATAGCGAGTGACTGATATTTATTTAGCTTACCTAATAGGGGGAAATTGGGAATCCACTAAGCCGCCCGCAAAAACTCGCGCGGGCGCACGAGCGGGTGGCATGTCTCTGCATTCACTGCGTGCTTAGTAAGAAAGTTATGTAAGCGCGGTACTGTGTGACACACAGTGAATGCCGAGACATGCCACCCGCTCCGTGCGTAGCGGAACAATCTAGAAAGGAACTGGTGCCGTACGAGTCAGCACGAGTTCTAATATCGAATTTATTGTCGTGATTGAAATTGTTTTAATAAATAAATTGTAAACAAATTGATAAAATAAAACAGAATAAAGACTCATATATGATATGATATGTCGCCTTGCTGTCGGTTATTAGTCCAGCTTTTATTTTGGCATTGAAAGATTGCGCAATTGGGAATTTTTCCATTTCTTTTAATTTTCGAGAAGTTGCGTCCACACGTCACTTTCACTTTGCGTAAATCTCCAACTGACCGAAGCGTGGGAACAAAGTAAGCAAAACTTTTACTACTTGCGACACACTCAGCCACCTACTGTGCTTGAACATGCCCCTTCCTCTTGTGTTTTGTATTCCGTGGATAGAAGTTACGCAAAGTTTCAAGCAAAGGCGCGAATAATTCAAAAACTTTTGAGCAGATTCAAACGTGGCTTTCAATAACGCGTTTGGCTTACTCCTGTGCAATAAATAAACTTAGTTTCATTGCGATAGGTAGGTTCACTCTGACTGAAAGTTTCAAGCTGCAGAACGAAGAACTAACCTACTGACCTGGTTCAAAGTCAAACGAGGTTTTCAATGACGCGTCGGGCTTCTTTCTATGCAACATATAAGCTTTATTTCATTGCAAATTTAAAGCGGCCGCGGACTTAAACGGGGTTTTCAATAACGTATTTGGGTTGCTTTCGTGCAATATTTGAACTTTTTTTTTATTTCCATCGGTT
Organism: Athrips mouffetella; assembly: GCA_947532105.1. Lineage (NCBI taxonomy): Eukaryota > Metazoa > Arthropoda > Insecta > Lepidoptera > Gelechiidae > Athrips > Athrips mouffetella. The sequence goes on from OX383956.1 coordinate 51,158,003, forward strand.
CATTCAAACAGATAATAGGCGAGTTCAAAGTTTCAAGCTGTGAAACCGAGCTGAAATCAAACAAAGCTTATAATTGTGTACGGAAGAAAGCCAAATACGTTGTTGAAAATTCCGTATGATCCGGTCCAGTTGTTTGTGTAAAAGTCGTGAGTACAGCTAAAGATTGGTAAATCTAGATTTAGTTTTATTGTAAAAATAATAATAAAAAATTCCTGTTTCGGCATGGCGGTGCAATAAATGCAAAATAAAATTATGAAAGTTCTAAAGTTTTGAAAACTTAGGAAGTAGGTACTTACAAACGAAATACTTCAAAAAATAAAGAGAGAAGTGAATCATTGCTTTTTAGGAATTGTCTTTTAAGGGGAGAGATAAGTTACAAAGATTGTACGAAAGTGAAGTCCAACAGTTTTGTATGTAGGTACATGTAGAGTTAAAAGCATGTGAAGCTAGACACGTTGGACTTTGTACCGGTCTTTTTTCAGTAGCCACAGAAGCTAAAGTGATAGAGATAGATAGGCCTCAGATATAGTTAGGCTTTGTTTTGTATAAGAAATAATGACACCCGTATCATACTTTAATTTACTTACTTAGTTATTTTACTCTTACGAGGATAGTGGGCGACCTAACAGTCCACACGTAAACAAGAGGTGTTTAATTTACAAAAATCCGTATTATCGGTACTCTGTATACCTAATAATATAAAGGCGAGAACTGCACTGTCTGTCTGTCTGTTTGTTACGCTTTTATGACTAATCCGATAAACCGATTGTGATAAAAACTTGGTACGAAGATAGTTTGAACTATGGGAAAAGTCATTTGCTACTTTTTCTGAACCCCACGCGGACGGAGTCGCGGGCAACAGCTATTATAAAATATAGGCTATTTGGAGCTGTAAATAATTTAAACCGGCAATTTTATAAAAATCATTTTTAGGGTTCCGTACCTCAAAATAAAAAAACGGAACTCTACTTTGTTGTCCGTCTGTCTGTCTGGCAAGACCCTTTTTCTCGCGAACGGGTAAAGGTATCAGGTTGAAATTGATAACGAATATTAAGGTCCATAAACCACACAAGATCTGAAAATTTAAATTTTTAACAACGACGCAATCAAAAGATATGGCTTTTTATGTCCTCATCTTCATACATTTATGCAAAAAGCAAAACCTACAGGGTACTTCCCGTTTGCCTAAAATTATGAAATTTGGCAAGAAGCTATGTCTCACAGTACAAATAAAGGGAAAAGCATAAAATCATTAAATATTTAAATTTTTCTCACAACTAATAGTAACCAATTAAGGTGAGCTCCCGTTTCAAGAACTTTTCTATGAAAGAGGGGTCAAGTTGGATGGTCGCCGAGTTTTTAAAATCAAAGAACCTAGGTACCGAACCCTTAGGGTGCGAGTCCGACTCGCACTTGGCCGGTTTTTTTTTAAAGTACCAGTATAAGCTGACCTGTGCTACATACTAAATATTATACTAGTTGAGTTCACCTTATACTGGTTTTAAGAAAATCAACGTTATGTCGGGGATTACTGTGGTTTTAAATTTTTGAATGGTTTTGCTGGTACTTTAACAAATTATCCCCTATAGTGCATTTAATGCAACCCTCTCTATACAAACTTTCGTAGATTGACTGGACTACGAGCAATATTTGTATATATATTTGTAATCGATTTCTAGAAAACGGCTCTAACGCTTTCGATGAAATTAACCATACGGAAATTTTCGGCGAGGAAAGATCGATCTAGCTAGGTTTCATGTCTGGGAAAACTAATTTTCTCCGTGTTTATAAGCATTTTTAAAAGACCGCGTATTATACAGAAACCTACAGCGCCATCTGTTGGCGGGTAGCATAGCTTGCTCACCCGATGATATTTTAATGTTGAGGCGGCTATTATAGAGCGAAGCTCGGTAGCACAGGTACTAATGCGGTCAGGGCTTTGGGCTTGAATGTTTGCAAAAAATTGCTTTAAAAACCGGCCAAGTGCTTGTCGGGCCAATTGCCTGTCGGGCCACGCGCAGTGTAGGGTTCCGTAGTATCGTTATTGTAAAGCAAGTTTAGATTTTTTCATAAACATTTATAGTTTAAACAGTTTTACCGTTTAGGGTCGGTCCACATTGATCGACGGCCTTTCGCACTTTGCCGATTGAAAAAGAGCACACTAGTACGCATTATGCCGATCCACCGCTTACGGAGGCGATCGCATCCGTACGCAGCTGTAGTCACGCATTATATGCCTACCGCTCCGCGTATCGGAGACGATACAACCGACAGTAGCTCGCACGTCACGTTTACCGCACTGACTATCGAAATGCCGAAACCACGCAATTATTGTGCAATTTTAAAAACAATTGATTCTCCTCCGCTTTGCTCATGTTTCCCTTTTGATTATTTGTTAAAATTATTTACGCGGTTTCGGATATTTTATTTTTTTTAAGAGCCCTACTTTCTCTATCACCAGAGGACTGTCAATCTTATGATGAGAGGTAGTGCACCAGAAGAAGCATTTTCCTTCTGAAGGCAAGAGTTTCCATGTCTAACATAGCAGAGACAAACAAGGAAGGATACAAAAAAGGATAGTATCCGTATCTTCGCTTGTAGAGCCACCGCGCAAACTTACGTTGTACCTTTTCAACCATGAGGATATACTTAGCATTGTAAGGATCCCAGATTATGGCCCCAAACTCAAGCTTACTGCGCACGTACGCATTATATAAAACTATAGCTACTCTCGTATTTTCAAATTGTGATGCGATCCGCATAATAAAACCTAACATCCTATCCTACTGGCCTTTTTACAAATCGATGTCACATGATTATGAAAGTCAATTTTTGAATCACGAAACTCTGTACATAAACTTACTAATCTAGGATCACGAATGTCATCAACTCTATCTAATGCCGCGTCATTGAGTTTATACGTGGTACATACAGGGGATCGTTTACGAGTATAATTTATCACCTTACACTTGGCAGTATTAAATGGAAGATTGTTCTTGCTCCATCCCACGACAGCATCGATATCTCTCTGCAAAAATTCGCTATCTGCGACACCTCCAATCCCATGACATAATTTCAGGTCATCCGCAAAAAGAACACACTCAGCGGTACTTATGACGTTGGGCAGGTCATTTATCATCAGCAAAAAGAGTGTTGGGTCCAAGGTGACGACGCCAGATCTGGTGTAGTAGTCCTGAGATTCAAAACCACTGACTCTTACATACTATCTCCGGTTCCTCAGATAATTGAGCAATTTCGGAGTGAAACCCGTAACCGCCAACTTCTGAAGTAAAACGTCATTATGCACTAAATCGAACGCTTTCCTAAAATCGAAGTAGGCAGCATCAACCTGCCGACCTGCGTCCATCTCTGCAGAAACATAATCTACGAATTCGATCAGATTTGTTGTAGTCGGACGACCCTTGCGAAAGCCATGTTGGCCGTTGTATAACAGCTTATCCACCTGCAGGGTGATACGACGATTTAAAATACTTTCAAAAAGTTTCCCTAATGCTGAAAGTACCGCAATTGGTCTAATGTTCGCGATCTCAGTCCCGGCCTCTCCTTTCGGAATTGGCGTTACACTAGGTAATTTCCAACACTTTGGGTACTCACACGTGCTTATTGACAAATTGTTGATGTAAAGAAGCGGAGCTTGAAGAACTGATACACAGTCTTTAGCAAAGAACACGGGAATACCATCAGGGCCACCCCTTTTGGATATGAATATTTTAGATTACATGGAGCTGGATTTTTAAGCGGTACGTATTTATTTATACACTCATACAATTTAGTGTAAAGAATTTCGGAAGCTGAATTCACATCGGATGCGGTGTACAAATCTGACCAATCGATTTGAGCTATAGCAATATACAGACCCTCAAAATCAGCCTTACGCCAGTTCCAGTTTGGAGAAGCATCAGCACGTGGCATTCGAGGCAAAAGAGCAGGCATTGCTGGCGCGCCTCGCGGCAAATTCACCGTCACGTCGAGCGACGGGTGGTACATGTCAATCGGAACTAAGGGATCAGTGCCTTCCAAAACTATCACTTCATCGAGATCGAGGTCACTCAGTACAAGATCCAAAATACCGCCATGACCATTAACAATATTGTTGTATTGATGTAGTTTGCATAATTCACAAAATAAAATATAATTAGTTTTTACATTTGCGCTAGCAGAGTTTAGGTTAAAATCGCCGATAATTAACATATTAATAGTAGAATAAGCACAGACAGCGTTCTCTATACAGTTCAATACACTAATATATTGTTCGTCTTTATAGTTAGGAGGAATGTACACAACACAGACTAACAGTTTTATATTTTATTAAGAAACTATTGCAAATATAAGTTCTTTATCAGGCGTAAGGCCATCAATATCCGTACACGCACCGTATAACAACTGCGTACTGCTAGCAGAACTCCTCCCCAGCCGACATCACCCTCGCGGTCTTTACGAACAACTACATAGCCGGGAGGGAAAAGTTCGCCATCGTACACAGATGTGGTCAAAATAGTCTCAGACAAAGCAATTATGTCATATTTACAGTAAGTGACATTAGTATGAAATACAGAAGTCTTAGAGCGTAAACCACGAACATTCTGGTAGTATAAATTTACACTTTTCGATTTACAATTAGTACTACTTCTGCTTATTCTCTTGGTATTGGCGAAAGTTCTGGCGCCAAGGCTTTACGCATATGCCTTGAGCCTAAATAGCAGGAGAAATAACTACATCCACTAGTTTAGGAGGTACCTCAAGTTTAAAAGAAGCATATTTACCACGCGGCTTAAGTGCTTCTACTACACAAACGTCACCACCACACACATCAATTAAATAAGACTGGACTTGCTCCACAGTAGTACCCTCTTGCAAGTAATAGAGATGCACATAACTCTTCCTCTCCGCAGCACAAAGGGATGTAGCGCCTGGAACCAGCAGTGCCTCGCAGCACGCGGGGAAGTGAAGCACGAGACCTCTTCCTTTTTACTTCAATGTAGCCTTGTTTATCAGCTTCCGAATCTGCTGGATCTTTATCAGAATGTTGTAGAATTTCACACGAAGAATCTTTTGCACTACTAGGTTGAGCTGTGCCTTCCGAAAGCTGAACGTCTGGTTTGGAAGTCAGGCTGTGTATGTTAGGTTTTCTGATCGATTTGCTCTTGGTCTTTCTACTTCGCTTCATACTAACACCATCCGTCATCTGTGACTCTAGGTTAGTGGTTTGGTCCTGGTTGGGGGTATATGAGTCGGCAATAGAATTAATAATCGGTTCCGATCTAGGATCCAGATTTTCGTTAGCCTTCGCTGTAGACTTTTCATTTAGCTTCGACAGTATTGTAGACTGAACCGATTCCAGGTGAGAAGTTTGACACAGTTTGGAAATAATTGATAAGGGGCCCTTGAGTATAGCTTCAAGTTCCTCCCTGATTACTGCCCTAAGCACAGTTAAGTCCCCACATACACAACTGCTACTCATCTTGGCTCTGTGTTGTCGAGTTGTATTTTCCTGTCCCGGACGAAAGGTTATACCGTCAAAATCTAGCATGGACGCTTCGACAGAAGTATCAACAGTTTCCGCTAATGTTTCGTTATCATGGGATGTGCTCATTAAATGGCGGACAGGGGTATTCGTGTTGCCAGTTTTAGGCACTTTACTACAGCATGACGTACATGTCCAGGCCTGCACGACTTCATTAGCAAGAGAAGCATATTTTTCTGATGTAAGACCAGCACAAATAAGATCATAAGTACAACTGCATATCATACAATTCATAAAGGGCTCATCCGATTCAATGTTATAAATGATTCATTTTTATAGCTCCTTCGTCTTGTAGCACAGCAAAGTTCGAAACACTATTGCTGCGTAAAATTTAGCAGGCACTTGTCAACCAGTCAGGTGCGGGTCAGTCACCGCAGCCGCGGTGAATCACCTTTGCGAGCGATGCACGTTACGGACACTGGTTTGAAATAAAATCACTTATTACACGACAATTCACATGAATTTTGGTAAACAATTTACACCACTAAACACCTTGTTTCACTACCTTCATAACGATATATCACTTTACTTTAATTAATAATATTTTGCTAGTAAAATTGAATTAATAAGGTGGAAAGAACAGCAACAGGTCTGCTTTAAGTAGAGGTTCGGACGACACTCTCAATTGATGTTTATTTTCGAATTATTCCTAGTACTAGTTTTGCTAAGCAATTGGTTTATTTTCAGTAAAGTAATTTTCAACACATTTGCTCATAAATCAGCTCTATTTGCACTGTATTTAGGTCCATAATCCAGCTCATTAAAAACGCGTGCTTTTCTCATTATATATTACAGCACTAGTTATATAATTTTTGTTTTTTTTTTTATATTAACAAAGAGCAAGGAGTTCTAATGTCTAAAATATTTATGACATTTTCGTAAATATATACCTAATGTTGATAAAAATATAATATATAAACAGTTTGTTGCATGAGATTAGTTAAATTTGACAACAAATTAACATTAATTGATTTTGTAAGCAATAAATTTAAAGTTTTTGTACTTTTGTGTTTGATTTTTGTGACCAACTAACAATGTCGTTCGTCGGTTTCAAGCAATGAAGAAGAACTTAATTTAAGTCCACAGGAAATAATTACTGGGGCACAAAATGCAAGTGAGTCTCCTTCCAGCATAATCAAAGGAAAAATAGGTACATTCTTGCCTACGAAAAATTCATTGAATGGAAGAACAGCAAAAATGCCATTTCATTTTCAGAGAATGTCTTTTTGGCTTATTTCAATGAGCTGGCGAATAAGTATAAACCTAGCTCTTTGTGGTGTATTTATTCCATGTTGAAAAGTATTGTGAGAACGAAAAATGGAGGCTCAGGAATTGCAGGTAAGCGAATTTGATTCGTTTTTATTCGCAAATGTGTTGAAAAACGTCGTAAGAAGCTTGTGCGCTTTGGTGATTACACCCTCGGCTCCATTACGCCCTCGCCTGCGGCTCGGGCTGCAATTTCTGGGCCTCGGCCGTAACATCCAAAATAGCGCACGTGCATCTTAATGTTCTATTATTTGACGTTAATATTATTGAATTTATGAACATAAACTGATGGATGATAAATTATTTGATGTGCGTGCATCATAATTTTCATTATCTGTACCAAAATCGACTCTTTTTATTTATTTTCAAGGGAAACAATAGTATCTATGTTGCAGTCAATAACTCACAATACTCACTGCAATAAATACAAAAACCTTTTACGAATGTGTTGTAGCTTAAAACTATGCTTAAAATATGAAATCATTGGAGTGAAAAATTATTAAAACATAAAAATCTTATTTTATTTCTCATTTGTTGATCTACTTTACTTTGTACACTGTGGTACAACTTATCGCCGTCGTCAGCCGTCGATCGCCGTCTATCCCTGCCATAGAATACATGAAACAGCGTGTATTCTATGATCCCTGCCGACGGTCGACCGCGTCGATGCGAAAGGACTCCAGTAAAATTACGAGAGAGTGTATGGAGAAACGGAAATAACTTGTAATAGCCGTGTTTCTTTTTCAGATCGATAGATTATATTTCTGTGTAAAGCTTTTTAATGGAATCCACCTAAATTTGACCCATTTCCTGTGTGGTGCCGGCAAAGAATAGTACCAACCCATACATACCCGTGGGTGTCGTAAGAGGCGACTAAGGGTTAACTGGAGGATGGGCAGCAGCGTCCTCCTTTGTCTTACATCTTACTCACTGCGGTCACCTACAACCGCGGTCCATGGTGCCAGCCGTAACGCTAACAAGCGAGGTGACTATGGTACTTCCCCTCCACATTTTTCCAGCAAAAGCTAGACTTCTGGAGGGAGCTCCCTGTCCTGTAGTGGACGTTTCATGGGATGTTATGATGTGATATATTTATTTTACCGTCCAAAGATTAAAAAAATATGGAATTTCGGAAAAATATGTTAATATATATTTTCTTACTTTCGAGCGGAGCGAGAAAATTTGAAAAAAAGTTTTTCTAATTTTCTCAAAAATGTGTTCTATATCAAAAAGCAAGTAAGCAAGTCTCCCAAGTCCGTCCGTCGGTCGGTCGGTCCGTCGGTCGGTCTGTCCGTCACGCTTTGGCCTAGTGGCTAAACCAATAGTCCGATTGACACCATATTTTTAATTTAATTTTTTCTTGTAAATTCATCGAAGGATACTGAGTGGTTTCTGGCTGGCTCTCATTTTGAGGGTAGCTGTCATACAATGGAAATGAAAAATTGCGATTTGCTCAAAAACGGCTATACGATCTTGATAAAATTTTGCGTGACCAAGAATCTCAATGCATGGTACCTTTCGGCAGTATCCATTGGTCTGTGGAAGTTCATATAAGGGGTGTTCCCTTACTACTAAATTTTTAAAATGTAGTTTACTCAAAACCGTTTCCAATGAGCTTATTTTAATGCTTCAAATTAGAATTCTAAATTGGTTATGTAAGGTAAGGGTAAAGGTAAGTTTGTATTTCCATATTATTACAAACTTAAGTTTGCACTTGTTCCTTATTTACTCTTTACTATCCGCAGCCCTTTATAATCTAGTAGTTATAGCATTCGGCTCTTGATCCGGAAGCTCTGGGTTCGATTCCCGGTGGGGACACTGTCGAATGATGACTCTCGTATATCGCGAGAAAGTAAGTGCAGTGCTGTTTTACCATTTATTTTATTTATGGCTTGCTACATATTCATAATTTCATATTATACATGAATCCACCTAAAAATATTACCATTTTTGTATTATTTAACTTTTTTATCATTAAATTTAAATCAAGTTTATCTTCGCAACCAAAAATATTAATAGAGCCGTTTTGCTTTCTAATAGTTTAAATAGTGCTAAGTACTCTTATTTTTTGCAAATCCAACATAAAAACTAACAAAATCTTTGTAAACCACAGATTACAAAAAACTTTGTTTTTATTTCGTATGGGATTTTTGTGAATATATATAAGAATTACTTACATTTAAAAAAAGGTTAAGTTTAGCTCAGTTTATTTCTATTATTTTGCCTCGTTTTTATTGGGCCTTATATAGGGTGACTTTTAATTAGTTCTTGATAGAAAAAGGTATGAGTGTACTCATGATACTGAACAACTTTCCCCAAGGAACATAGGTCGAAATACGAAAATCAAGTTTTGACCTCCCATAGAAACTGCATCAGCTGATTGCGCATTTTGTATGGGAGGTCAAATTTGGTTTTTCGTATTTCGACCTATGTTCCTTGGGAAAAGTTGTTTAGTATCTTGAGTACAAGCATATCTTTTTCTATCAAGAACTATATATAAAAATAAGTGTAGATTTTATATTTTGATAAAAATTGATATTTTTAAATATATTTAAGGTGGATTTTCATACCTATATTATGTAAAGTATACGTTTATCTATGATATAAAGTAAATAATTGTCTATTACTATTTTTGCCTAAGCTGTATTTCGAAAAAAATATTCGGATTTAAATTTTAGGTGGATTCGTAAATATTGTGTCATAACATCATATTTAAATACGATATACACAAAAAAATATAGCTATTAACATTTAATGATTTGCAAAACCGTATTTTTACTGGAGTACATACTTTGCGCGAGTTTTGTATAGTCGGCCGTTTATTCCCACTTGTCCAACGGCAGGGGGGGGGGGCACACTCGACTCCAACAAAAATTGCGCTTTCAAGCTTAATATTTCGCAAACAGATGCCTAAATCGAAAAATGATAGACCTATCCAAAGACACCCCACACTAAGGGGTAGACAAGAAAAAAAATATTATCCCCACACTATACTCGTACGGGCAATACCCTAAAAAATTTGTTACAAAATTTTATTCTACTACTTTGTCGACGTGGATGAAATGTTTATCCGTTCAGTTTTAGCTTTCTTTTAAAATTTTAGTACTAAGGGGCTATAAGCTAAGCCGCGGACAAACAGACAGGCAGATGGACTTGGCGAAACTATAAGGGTTCCCTTTTCACTGCGGAACCCTAAAAACAAGATTCTGGATGGGAAGTCGCAAAATAAACAACTATATCAAAACATTGTGTTTATTAAGAGCTTAATTTAGATAGAACAAAATAAAAGAAGAATTGAAATACATCATGATGAAAAAATTTAAAACATTTCAGACAAGAATTTAAATAGGGGTAGTAGGTTGTATATGTAATAAATAAATAAATTCATAAAAGGTCTCAAGAATTTAACAACATTTATGTAACACCCATATTCTGTAATACTAATTTTAAGTCAAATAAAATCTGTTTCACGAGTCAATGCCAACGCTTACCAACACATTTTGCAGCCATAGAACCAGACAAACCAGAGTATATATGATGAAAAAAAAAAACCGGCCAAGTGCGAGTCGGACTCGCGCACTGAGGGTTCCGTACCACCACATAAACATAATTGTATTAGTTGAAATTTCAGTAAGTTAATGTGCTAGATTTTTTGAGTCCGACACTCGCTTGACCAATTTTTATTATTTGTTGTTATTTTATAGCTTATGCACTATAAATATACAAATTTTCAAGTTTGTAAGTGTTCCCGTTTTTAAATAGAACTAAAACAAAAATCGCCTCCGCGACCATCCAACTTGACCCCTCTCTTATATGAATGTTCTTGAAACGGGAGCTCACCATAATTGGTTACCATTAGTTGTGAGAAAAGTTGTAATATTTATTGATTTCAGACTTTTCCCACTATTTGTACTGTGAGACCTAGCTTCTTGCCAAATTTCATAATTTTAGGTCAACGGGAAGTACCCTGAAGGTTTTGCATTTTTGAATAAATGTATGGAGATGAGGACATAAAATGCCATATCTTTTGATTGCGTCGTTGTAAAAAATTGAAATTTTCAGATCTTGTGTGGTTCATGGATCCTAATATATGGTATTCATTTCAACCTGATACCTTTACCCGTTCGTGAGATAAAGGGTCTTGAGAGACAGACAGACAGACAGACAGACGGACAACAAAGTGATCCTATAAGGGTTCTGTTTTTTTCTTTTGAGGTACGGAACCCTAAAAATTAACATTGTTTTACAAACTTGTTTTTTCTGACAGCTTTATCTGATTACTATCGATCATGGAGCACAATAGCCTTGATATAGCTGCAAAATGTGTTGGTAAGCTTTGGCATTGACTCGTGAAACGGATTATACACCATAATTTAAGAAAACTACGAGTATGATGAGAAATAAAAACAAAATCAGTACAAATATTTTAGAAAAGTATCTAAATCTAAATAGTAGATAGCACAAGAGTTTCAAGTATTATTAAGATCTCAAGAACTTAAGATCTTGAGAATTTAAAGACATATTATTCAAGTAACAACAATAACCTACTTTCTATAATAAGTACATACCATCAAATACAGCATGATTAAGAAAAGACACCTCATATAAATATTAAGGTATGTGGGTAGAAGATAATACAAGATTTCCCGTGTAGTGCCGGCAAAGAATAGTACCAACGCATTTCTACCCGTGGGTGTCGTAAGAGGCGACTAAGGGTTTATAAACCGGACGATGGGCAGCAGCGTCCTTTCGTGTATCGTACCATCTTACATACTGCGGTCAGCAACAACCGCGGTCCATGGTGCCAGCTATAACGCTGAAAGCGTGCTGACTAAGGTACTTCCCCTCCATATTATTCCAGCAGCAGCTGAAATTCTGGTGGGAGCTCCCTGTCCTGTAGTGGGATGGTATGATGGTGATAAATACAACTTTTAAGTAGGTACGGTCAACCGCACGTCGGTAGAAACTTTTTCAACTTTATTACCACGCCATAAGGTCCAACAGTGTTTCTAATGACGAGCTGTTGAGTGTACCCAGATATAAATTCATAAAAAACGTATTTATGTAACAGGATTCGACGCACATGACCGAATGCAAAAGGCCAAACCACAATTAGTAAAATGTAAATCTGTTCACAATTAGTTTTAATCTACTGGCAAACTCCCCCAATCCCCCAGTTTCTAGACACACCTTGCTCGCTTAGAACTTTTCTTTTTTGGAATAGATTTAAAGGAGCTTTAACTTGAAAGACGCTTTCTGCAACTGCCGGTATGTCAAAACAAGTGCAATTACCTGTGAGAAGGTTTGAAGAATGTGTAAAGCAAACGTTATGTAAAAAAAGCTTACTATAGATTAGATGACTGACTATATTAATGATAATGACAAAGAGGTATGGTGCTCTGATATTCCAGCGAAACACAAGAAACAAATTGTAAAAAGCCGACTCTTAAAGTAGGCCGTGCTGCAGTGGTTTCTTGCAGTTTCTTTTACGCTGCCATAGCACGATCCGAAACGGGCATGCATGACATTCATTCAATAAGTATTCTGTAAAGAATCTACACTGAATAAAATTATCTGAATCTGTAAAAAATTAAGATCTGTCTTTTAGGCCGGTATTTCACTGGGACACCATGGTGGCGCGACTGGTGGCTCGACTGGTTGCGCTACTGGTGTCCGTAACTAGACACCAGAGTCGCTACACCCTGCGGCCACAGTATTAAGGGCTATATTTCACTGGGAGTGGTAGCGCGACCAGCGGCCGAGCTGGTGTCTGGTTACGGACACCAGTGGCGCAACCAGTCGCGCTACCACTCCCAGTGAAATATAGCCCTTATACTGTGGCCGCAGGAAGGGCTATATTTCACTGGGAGTGGTAGCGCGACCAGCGGCCGAGCTGGTGTCTAGTTACGGACACCAGTGGCGCAACCAGTCACGCTACCACTCCCAGTGAAATATAGCCCTTAATACTGTGGCCGCAGTGTGTAGCGATTCTGTTGTCTTTACTGGTGTCTTGTAACGGACACCAGTGGCGCAACCAGTCGCGCTACCAGTGTCCCAGTGAAATACCGGCCTTAAAGCTACTTCCGACACTTAGTTTTATTGACAAAGAATGGTTTGGCTATAGATTTAATGGATCTTTAACATTAAAGACGCGTATGCTGGTTGTAACTGATATTAATGTTTTCGCCATCTAAGTTTATGGCACATTGCATAATAAGATATCATATCATATCATATCTTTATTAATAAAATAATTTACACGTCAAAAATTTCACATAAAATAACAATTGTTATTATAATATTACCATAAATAATTACATTAAAAAATAAAAATAACTGCTATTGCAAAATGTCCGTACAGTTCTATTTTAAGTTTATAAATTCGTTAAAGCTGTAAAATGCCTTTTCCACTAGCCAAGTTTTTAACCTAGACTTAAAGGTGGTCAAGCTCGGGGCGTCCTGAATATTCTCGGGTAGTTTGTTATATACCGGTGGACCCATCGCGTGGATAGTGCGCTTTGCCTTTTCAAGCTTATGCGTGACTAAACACAACTTCCGAGCGTTTCGCAAATTATGAATTTTATCATCGCTTCGCCTCGAGTAACAGTGTATATTCTGTTTAGCGTATATGGCAACTTGACAAATAAGTAAGCTCGGGAGCGTCAATATCCCTAGTTCCACGAAGTACGGCCTAGCTGATACATCTTGCGGCACCCGGACGATTGCCCGCACAGCACGCTTCTGCATCCTGAAGACACGTTCCCATTCGGCAGCGCGTCCCCAGAACTCCAAGCCATACTGCAGAAGCGACTGCACATACGCAAAGTAGCAAGATCGGACTACGTGTGTTGGTAGGGTAGAGGCAAGCCGGGATAGCGCGAAACAGGCTTTTGCTAATTTACCACACAATGTGTCAATATGAATTTCCCACGACAGCGTGTTATCCAGTTGAAAGCCAAGAAAGGATGTCACATTGACTTGTTTTATATCAACTCCTTCGATGTCAACGACCAACTGCCTACGTTTTCGACCCGATAAGTCAAAACACACATATTGAGTTTTTGTCAAATTCAATACAAGACCGTTTTGAAAAAACCACGTTCGGAGTTGCTTGGCAACAGAGTTGAGCTGTTTTTCCAACATGTCGAGAGAAGATGCGGTTATTATAGCAGCGACGTCGTCAGCATACATAAAAACTTCAGCACCGGTGATCGCGCTTGGCAGATCATTTAGAAGGAGGGAAAAGGCCAGATTGGAAAGGGATGATCCTTGAGGCACGCCCACAACTGTTGTGAGCCCACTAGACTTTATAGTACCTCCCTTGCCCACTACGAATTGTGTTCTGCCATCCATGAAATCTATCATGAAGTCTAATGCTTTTCCTGCGATTCCATAGTGCTGTAGTTTCATTGCTAGTATGCGGTGGTCAGCGACGTCGAAAGCTTTAGAATACTACTGCTACGCGTAATAAAGGTTTGACAAATGACAATTTGGTAATTTTTGGCCTGTCTGCGTATTTGGAACTATGAGTATAAGGCTTTATGCATACTATATGCGTCGAATCCACGTCTGATTCATTTCTTACCAACATATTTTGCAGCTATTTCAAAAACAATCGGCTAAAGCTGTCAGAAAAAGAAAGTTTGTAAAACAATGTTATTCTTTCCGTCAAATACGGGATGCGAATCAACTCCGTTCCTTCGAGTATGTTACTCGGACTATAGAACTGTAAAACTTTCCCTAAGGAACATAGGTCAAAATACGAAAAAAAAATTCAACCTAACGCAGGAACGCAGTTGATTAGGACGCACCTTATACAAGGTGTAAGTGACGGTGTACCGAAAACTGAAAGGGCGTCAACGAAACTGAACAACTTTCCCAAAGAAATATATGTTGGGAAATGAAAAAAAAATTTACCTCTCCATACAAACTATTCGACCAGAGTGGGCTATTTGTATGAAGAGGTAAATATTTTTTTTTTCATTTCCCAACATGTTTTTTTGGGAAACTTGTTCAGTTTCGTTGACTAAGAACGCCCTTTCAGTTTTCGGTACACCGTCCCTTACACTCTTTATACCTACTGCGGTTTCAGTGTCATGTCTGCAAAATGTAATGGTAAGCGTTGAAATACTCGTAAACGATAAAAATGGATAGTAATAAGAAAAGGGAACTAGTGTTTAAGGGCGTTCGCTAAACTCGCGCGGGCGGCGCACGGAGCGGGTGGCATGTCTCGGCATTCACTTCGTGTCACACAGTACCGCGCTTACATAACTTTCTTACTAAGCACGCAGTGAATGCCGACATAGGCCACCCGCTCCGTGCGCCCGCGCGAGTTTAGCGGACGGCCTTTACGTCTTTACTGACTTTACTCGTTTAAGTCAATCAAAAAAAGTTTTAGTAAAATCGTTTTCGTTTATGCGTGACAAAAATGTCCATAAATCAAAATAGCGTAACTTCATATTTTTTTTATAAATATCTTCAATGTACTCGCCGACCGCTATAATTAGGCGCATGACAGTTAAGAAAATTTGGTAAATTATTAGCTGTCTTCGGCTTGATTGAACTAGTGTATCAATTTTAAACATTGCAATGTAAACTCTTAAACAATTTTTTATATTATTTATTTTTCCCAGCAGGAATTCTTATTAACTATCATGAGCCTAATTGTGGGGGCCGGCTACTACAGACAAAATCTATTTATTATTTTATAATATTAGAGAAGTGCCTACCATTAAAGTACAATGATCAATCCTCTTTTAAAAATCGTGACCCGGAAAAGCACAAGCATTAATTCTAAGGAAAAGTTGTTCAATTTACTCTAATGAGCAAGCTTAGTTTTTGGTACACCCTGTATACTAGGTATTTTTTTTTTGTACCTGATATCCGTTTGCCCAATTTTTGTGAAGACAGAAGCAACAACTTTTGTTCTACGACTTTGCTAACAACTCACAAAAAAAAATTCGACTCCGTACTAGTCACGTGACCGACCCATTTTGTATGGGAAGTTGAAAATTTTTCGTGTGTTGTTAGCAAAGTCGTAGAACAAAAGTTGTTGCTTTTGACCTCACTAATAATTGGGCAAACGGATATCAGGTACAACAAAATAACCTAGTAAGTAGATATTTGCAAAAAAAATTCAAATAGAATCAGTCAGATAGATAACCAATCCATGGAACTAATTATGAGCCAATAACATTTTTTTTTATGTGACAAGTGTGCAAACGAGCAGGTGGGACACCTGATGGAAAGTTTCTCCACCACCCATAGAGCTCGCTGTCTTATTAGTGGCATAATGGTAGAGGAGCCGAGAAGGATTTTTCACGTGATAATCAGGGCGACTAAGAGATGTCTCAGTAGATGGGGCTTTATGAGAGGATCACGAAAAACTATATAAGAAGTTCCAGACCGGAGCCCGGTGTTCAGGAGGCCATTGTCTGGAAATGAAAAGGAACAGAAAAACGTGATCTTCAGCAAAAACAATTCTCATGCCAAAAGATGAGGGCTGATGAGTAGTGATATAAAAACTTTGACCAGACACTGGTTTGTCAAAAATCTGAAGACCAGTGGCGTACACAGAGATTTTAGACAGGGTAGGCAGAAAAATTTCAAAGTACAGTCAAGAGCATATCAAGCTTGACACATTGGACTTTGTACCATTCTTATTTCAATACGAGTAAGGGCTAGAGTCACACTGCGAGTGTCAAGCTTGACCTGTCGTTGACTGTACCTAATATATATACTGCATACTAGTTTCGGTTTCGTTGTATCGCCAATTTAAAAATGAGGTTTGACATTTTTCGTTCGCTGTTTTTGTCTATTTTCCTACTATCACTGAAACGAATCAAAACAAAACAAACAATCGCGGCTCAGTATAAACATAAATAAAGTTTATCATTCAAATACATACATGCTAACAAATATTTGATGGTCTTTATTTTGCGCTACTTAAATTATGATGAAACAATGCCACTTTTTAAAATAGTTACGTAGCCAACTGGACGACTTCGGTAACTTTCAGCCAAATTGAGACATTGTCTATCCTATGCAATTGTGTGCGTTATTTGAATCATTGTGTGCCACGTATTTATTGGAACGCACACACACTGCATTCGCATAACCACGCGGCACACATGTAAACATTTAGACAGGAATAGTATGTGTCTTTGCCGCTAGGCGCGCAGCGGCGCTAGTGCAGCGCAACGCGATGTGCATGTTGCAGGTACCGGTGCGATGATACCACCGATACTCGACAGGTGGAGCTAGTTTAAGTTTTTAATTTTTTTTTCTTTGTAGTAGATAGTATAAACAAAATGTGATTGATAAGGTATCAGAATCAAATAAAATCTGATTATTTTATCAGAGCAGGTAGGGTAGACAGTGTCTTTCTGTCTTTATGGAGTGCACGCCACTGCTGAAGACTGTTGGCAAACCAGACTATTCAATTGTTTTCTGTTGAGTACCTGATAAAATTTAACGCGATAATCAAGGCGAGAAAGAGATGTCTCAATAGAAGATGCTTTATGAGAGGATCACGAAAAACTATGTAAGAAGTTCCATACCGGAGCCCGGTGTTCAGGAGGCCATTGTCTGGAAATGATGAAATGTCTGGAAATGCACCCTGAGATCTAAGATGGTGATGATCGAGACATCGTGCGCCAATAATTTCGCTGGCTCCCTCACCTTTCAAACCGAAACACAGCAGTGCAAACACTGCTATTTTACGGCAGAAATGAACATGTTTACGTTTTGGTTTTTTCCCTTTTTCCCTAGCCATATTCCGTTTTTGCCAATGGTTTTTACAGACTCGGCTACCTAACTTACGGGGATTTGACGAGAGCACTAGTTTTTACACAGAGCCAGAACCAATCCTAGATTAGGCTTTGCCAACCTGGCTTTCAGAGTTTTCAAGCCGCCGAATGGACTCTGACTTGGCTTGACGACTACTATCATTGACAATAGCCGGGACCAACGGCTTAACGTGCCTTCCGAAGCACGGAAGCGCTCTAGTTCTTGTGCAACTAGCGGTCACCCATCCGGGCTCTAACCACGGCTAACGTTGCTTAACTTTCGTGATTGGAAAGAAAGACCAACTACCACTCGTCCTCGAGCGCTTTGATAATAATAAACTATTAATAATTAGACTTTTTCACTTCTCATGCTCTGAAAGTGCTTATTTGTGCAGGATAGGCTGCACAAAGTCGAATTTAGTGCACCGCGGGCATGCAGGTAGTCGCGGTGGTGTACGCCCTGCGCGCGGGCCTGCTGCCCCCTCCCCCCCATGCGTCAACATATTCTTCACTAAAGCAGAACAACTCATTCTTCAGTTACATTTAGAGCGTACTTTTACGTTTTATTTCCTCGCAATCAAAGTGAAAAGCAGAGTTTATAACTCGTCCACAAAACCATTTTATCCTCGACATTACTATAAGCCCTCCTCGCCTTCTTAAAATTTAAAATATGGTCTCAATCGGACTGTTTGTTTAGCCGCTAGGCGCTAAGCGTGGCAACAAACGGACATTTTGAAGAGACTTGCTTTTTATTAGGTTTAAGTGATATAGAACACATATTTGAGAAAATTTTAAAATCTAATTTTTTTCACGTATACAAAACCTTTCTCGCTCTGCTCAAAAGTAAAAGATAGAAAGATAGTTCGTATACATATTTTCTAAAATACTTTCATGACGGTAGAAATGAGGATATACAGACAGGGTGTACGGGACGGTGTATCTAAAACTGAAAGAGCGTGCTCAATCAACGAAACTGAACAACTTTCCTAAAGAAACAGTATTAGGAAATGAAAAAAAATTTTTAATGCCGTGCCGTATGGAGTGGTCAAATATTCTTTTCACTTACCGGAAATGTTTCTTTGAGAAAGTTGTTCAGTTTCGTTGAATGAACACGCCCTTTCAGTTTTCGGTACACCGTCCCTTACATCCTGTATAGCGAGTCATTTCGTACAATAAATAAATATTTTAATTTATGTTTCTCCGGGTCACGAGGGATTGTCAGTCTTCACAAACTGAAATAGGTACTATTATATTTGTAGATACCTATACACATATACTTACATGTAAACATCTTCTATCTTACTTCTAATGATACAGGGTGTAATAGACAGGTTTCTCAAAATGAAAGGGCATGATCAGTTAACGTAACTGAACGACTTTCAGTAAATAAAATTCACAGTAAACGAGGAAAAAGAAATAGCCTCTCCATATAAAAATGCAAACTTGATTGGACAGCTTAAGAGGTTACGTCCAGTCCACTAACGCCCCCATCAGTTTTAAAAAAAATATTACTCGCTAAATACAAAATTTATCGGAAAACCGGAAAGACAGATTGAAGTAAAGGTATTAGTTAGAAACTATAAATTCTGTAAAATATAGTTCACTGTAGTTACAGATACAAAAAGGGCGTAAAACAGCCACTTTTAACTACTTGGCCGCTAAATTTAAGGCTATAGTTTGACAGGTCTAAAAATATTGCTATCTTTGTTACCGCCAATAGGCTGAAAAAAGACAGCATCACTTTTAGACCTATCAAATTTAAATCATAAATTTTGCGGCTTTATTACTTAACTTGCGGAACTTTATTTTATAACACTTTACCAAATAAACAAGGGCACTTTATCTTTAATCTGTCTTACCGGATTTCCGATATTTTTTGTGGTTAGCGAGTAATATTTATTTAACTGACGGCGCTAGTGGACGGCGGGTAGCCCCTTAAAAGAAAGTGGATCAGTTACGTTAACGGATCATGCCCTTTCAGTTGCGAAAACCTGTTCCTTACACTCTTTTTATCTAGACCTAGGGTCCATCTGAAAAATGAACATAATTTTAGCTTATAGTTCGTCCATCTTAAGAATGCAGTGAGTCATCGCTTTCCGCCGCTGGTAGCCAAGCCCCGTAATCAATCAGGTCGCTTAAAATTATAAGTTTAAATTTACAATGACTAACTGAAGGCAAACCTTCGAAATTAGCGGTTGTTTTCTTTTTGTGTTAAATAAAAAAAAATGTTTTTTTGCATTTTAAGTCCATTGTGAATACACCTTTACCCTGCATTTGCATTAATGTAATGACTTACTGCATTCTTAACGCGGACGAACTACAACGTGTTAACGGAATAAGCGAAACTGAGAAAATAGTTTGTTCAGAATCGAGAGTAGAATCAATTTCACGGGTTTTTGATAGGGGTGTTTTTTTTTTATTTAAATTTTTGCCGCTTCTATTCTAAACATTTCTGTGGATACGCGCGCTGGCGGCGGCGCCGCGCCGGCGGAGGGAAGTGGGCGTGGCGTGAGCGAAGTACGCGGACTAGAACAACGATGAAACTAAACAATGATTAAACTTTAAAATAATAATATCTAAATAAAAAAAAACTTTTTTTAAGATTTTGTTTACGGGAGTGGATTTATTTTAATAAAAATCAGTTGGGGTGTATGAGGGATTCGCTTATTCCATTAACCCGTTGTATAGTGCCCCGAAAGGATCATCATAATTTTTTAACACCCTACAATGCAGCACAGTTTATTTCTCCTCGGCGTCCTTGAATCGTGCCCGCAGTTGTTTGGTGTAACCGTCAAGCCTGTAAACGTCGGCTTCGAAACGAGACACCTGCGCTTCTATCGCGTCGATCTGCCGCAGCAACGGCTTTATGTGGTCGTTGTCTGGAAAAACGAAATCATTTTTAGGGTTCAACCTTTCTGGTTGGCTTATGAAGATTTGGATATTTGATCCTATACCATTCTAACGCACTCGATTTATTTTTTTTATTATTCACGTAATATGCCCCTTGTCTATTTCTGCCGTGAAATAGCTGTGTTTGGACTGCTGTGTTTCGGTTTGAAGGGTGAGGGAGCCAGCGAAATTACTGGCACACGAGACACACCATCTTAGTTCTCGGGGTGGGTAACATGCTTTGCTGTCTTATTAGTGTCAAGTTATGCCACTAATAAAACAGCGGTTTCCATGGGCGGTGGTGACCACTTTCCATCAGGTGGCCCACGTGCTCGTTTTCTCACTTGTCACATAAAAAAATTCTTTTAGCAAGTCTAACTGTTCTAAATTTGAGGTCATTTATCTCTTATCTGTCCAATTATGCACTTATTGTAAATTTCAAACACACTCAGAGCTTTTCTGACGCAACAAACTGTCAAGATTGTTTTTTATTTAATAACTAGCTATGCCCACGACTTCGTTCGCGTGGCTATTGGACTTTAACAGTGTACACAAACAACTCAACCGATTCAAATGGGGTTTTTTACTTTCGTTCAAAATATTAGCTTTGTTTCATTGTAATCGGCTCAGTCAAACAGAAGCTACACGAATGAATAGTGTAAGTTATTGGTGCAAAGGCCGCTTGATAATTTTTGTTCGTGTTATTTCTTTTGTAGTGAAGCGATTACCATGATGTAATGCTTGAAAGTTACACTGAAGTAAGCCAAATACATTATTTTTTTTTATTGATTTAATTTATTAATTACGAAAGGTACATAAATTTCTTACAAACTAAAAGATCGCCAAACTGTGACAGTTTTTTGGCGGAGAAGGTCCATTAAAAACCCAATTTGAATCGTTTCAGAAGTTCTTGAGTTATTGGCGCCGCTGATTTAAACGTATCGTCTTCTATTTGAGTGGACCAATTGCAAAGACCTAAAGTTAATATTTTGCACAAAAGTAAGCCAAATACGTTGTTGAAAACTTTGTTTATCGGTTAAGCAGTTTGTGAGTTATTGGCAAAACGTATTTAAACTTTGCATATCTTCTATTTGAATGAACCATTTGCAATGAATCAAAGCTTTCATGTTGCATTAAAGTAAGTCAGATACATTATCGTAACTTTTGTTTGAATCGGTTTCGTGGTTTGTCAGTTATTGACGCCACGGCTTGAAATATCGCACATTTTCTGTTTGAGTGAACTGGTTACAACGAAGCATAGCTTTTATGTTGCACGAAAATAAGCTTAATACATTTTTGAGTACCCCTATCTGAATCGGTTTAGTAGTTTGTGAGTTATCGGTTCACACAGGCCGCTTAATGATTTTCATTCGTGTAGCTTCTGTTTGAGTGAACCGATTGCAATTATCTAAAGATTATATGTCATTCAAAAGTTAGCCAAATACGTAATTGAAAACTTGGTTTGAATCGGTTAAGTAGTTTTCGAGTTATTGGACCTCCCGGTTTAAATTTCGCACATCTTCTGGTTAAGTGAATTGATTGCAATGAAACAAAGCTTATATGTTGCACGAAAGTAAGCCAAATACATTATTAGAAACCCCATTTGAGTTAGTTCAGTACTCAGTTCAGTGGACAGCAGTTTGAAACTGCTTTAAAATATCTTGTGTTTTGAGTGAACCGGTTGCAATGAAACAACGCCTGTATGTTACAGCTAAATAAGACTAATCAACCATTGAAAACCCCGTTTAATTAGTTCAGTACTCAGTTCTTTTAGCTGTGCCCACGACATCGTTCGCGTGGTGTTTGGACTTTGACAGTGTACACAAATAACTCAAGTGATTCAAATGGGGTTTTTTACTTTCGTTCAAAATATTAGCTTTGTTTCATTGCAATTGGCTCAGTCAAACAGAAGCTTCACGACTGAATAGTGTGAGTTATTGGTGCACAGGCCGCTTGATAATTTTCGTTCGTGCAGTTTATGTTTGAGTGAACCAATTGCAATAAATCAAAGCTTATATGTTGCACGAAAGTAAGCCAAATATATTTTTGAAAACTCCGTTTGAGTCTGTTCAGTAGTTTCTAAGTCATTCGCGGACAGAAGTTTTACATTTTGATCTAAAATACCCTGTGTTTGAGTGAACCGATTGCAATGAAACATAGCCTATATTTTACAGCAAAGTAAGATCAATCTAAAATTGAAAACCCCGTTTAAATCGGTTCAGTGGTTTTTGCGTGAATCGCGGACAAAGAAACAGACCAAAAGACAAACGGACAAACAGACAAAAATTCCAATAATGGTCTGAATGGGTTCTATTACTGATAAAGGGTTCCCTAGAGTTATATTTTTGCAAATATTTTCAATGTACAGATTCGCTGAGTTTACGATAAGTACGAGTAAGATCACTCTAAAATTGAAAACCCCGTTTAAATCGGTTCAGTGGTTTTTGCGTGAATCGCGGACAAAGAAACAGACAAACGGACAAACAGACAAAAATTCCAAAAATGGTCTGAATGGGTTCTATTACTGATAAAGGGTTCCCTAGAGTTATATTTTTGCAAATATTTTCAATGTATAGATTCGCCGAGTTAACGAATTTATTATAATACTAGCGGTTCGCCCCGGCTTTGCACGGGTAGATATAGGTTCTTGTTGCATCGGGGGTTACTAAAGAAACCAGCCAAGCGCAAGTTGGACTCCCACCGAGGGTTCCGTACCACTAAGGTAAAAATACTGTCCTAGTTATGGGCAGTCATACCATCTTAGTCACGCAGAAGTGCATTAAATTCGCTCGAGCCGACACGCACTTCATCAAAACCATCATAACATCCCATAATACGTCCACTACAGGACAGGGAGCTCCCTCCAAAATTCGAGCCCTTGCTAGAAGAATGTGGAGGGGAAGTATCTTAGTCACCACGCTTGTTAGCATTAAGGCTGGCACCATGGACCGCGGTTGTTGGTGACCGCAGTATGTAAGATGGTGCGATACACGGAAATATGTCGCTGCCCATCTTCCGGTTTGTAAACCCTTAGTCGCCTCTTACGACACCTACAGGTTGAGATGGGTTGGCACTATTCTTTGCCGCTACCACACGGAACGACACGCACTTGACCAGTCAAATTTTTCGTGTCTATTCTCTGTTGTAGATAAAACCATTACAGTCACTTAGGGCGCTGTTTCTTTAATTTCAATTTTTAACGATTAACGATTACACTCATGATAACTTTTGAATGGTATGTCCGATTTGAATAATTCAAAAAGTTATTTACAGGTACTGATATAGCCTTGAATACGTAATTATTTATTTGGATAAGGATTAATAGGTACGAATAATGTGGCCTATATAGTTTGTACCGGCGTTACTATTACATATTTTAACATGAAAAAGTAGTTATTGTAACATAACTGTAATAGTTAGACATATGGTATCGCGGACTTTTTTGTAGATATTGATGGCTTCTATAATTCTGTAGTACATTACTTTGCTCTATTGTTAATAGTTTCGGCAGCGTACTCGATATAAGGATGCTATTTAGTATTTTTTTTACACCTTGGGTTACATTATCGAAGTTTTCATACGGAACCCTAACTTTTTTTTAAATATTTTATAGCCTATGTTCATCCCGGATAATGCAGGTTTCTAATGGTGAAAGAATTTTTCAAATCGGTCCAGTAGTTTCGGAGCCTATTCAATACAAACATACAAAAATAGGTACAAATCTTTCCTCTTTATAATATTAGTGTAGATGTAGATGTATAGAAGATAACGAGTTCAAAATTTGAATTGTTTTAAAACTTATCTTTTTATTCAGTCAACAAAAAAAACTCAACCGTCACTAAAAACACTTTTGCGTAAAATTTTCTATTTTTTTAAGGGAAATATTTTGCAATTTGTGACTTTTTGAGTACTCGATCCAACGATGGTTGGTCCCATAGAATTTTTTGATCAGTATTAGAAACAGGATCAATTGCCATCAAATATTTTTTTTGTGTAAAATTGCTATTTTCTTGCTACCTGTAAATTTTTTTGAAAATCTGTGAATGGGGATCAAACTGCCATAAAAAATTATGGATAGTCTCCTAAGACCATCTTCGTGTAGCTGTAACGGATAAGGTACTTCCCCTTACTGCCCCGCTGAAAGTTTTCATCCTGTATATACATTAGTAATTGGTTTCTAGAAAACGGCTCTAATGATTTCGATGGAATTTACTATACGGGGGTTTTTAGGGCGAAAATCGATCCAGCTAGATTTCATGTCTGGGAAAATTCGTTTCCTTCATGATTTAAGCATTTTTTTTTTAGCAACTGCAGCGCCATCTGTGGTATATTTTGGTTAAGATTATGCAGAGAGAAGCTCGGCAGGTTCTCTTAATTTAATACTCACATGAATCATTGTATTCGTTGAGTGTACGGCTGAGGTTGACCGCCAATTTTCGTAGATCTGTGTACTTGGCGATCGCCATACGATTAATCTCCTCCAATAGAATATAGTGATCCTGAAAGGTCAAAGCATTTATGATATTAGTATATCAAACGATGTAATTCTTCTACAGTCTGACCGCGACCACTATACCGCGCCTTAGGTAGTGGCGGGGAGGTGGGGGAGTGGGAAGGAAACAGCAAGAACTAGTTGCTGCCGCCGTGAGCGATGACGAGCGATGGCCCCCCGTCTCGCCGTGAGCATACCTAAGGCGAGGTACAGCGGTTGCGGTCAGACTATACTCGTATTATTATTTTCTACAGAAAAGTGGTCTCAATAATAACTTAACTAGAACTAACATAAGAGGTTTGGTGGCACTAAAATGAATGAGCAAAACTGGCTAGAGACATGTAGCACAAACGCTTTGATTCTTTATTCTTAATGCGCACAGAGAGGAACTCCCGCCCTGCTGCACAGTCGCCCCAAAACATAAAAAGGAGACACAAGCATTTTCCTTATACTATGGGGACTACAGTACAGCCCACAATATAATGATTTAATATGTTCTGCGAAAATTTTAGATCACTAATATTACACTTTAAAAAACGGACGAACAGGCGCAGTAATAGGGTCCTATTGGCATCCTAAAAAGAGAAAAGAAACGAATTGTTAACGGTGTACTAGGTTATTTTTACCCACGACGGAACGGAGGCGGTATATGCGTTTGGGGTTAGAGGTTGTTTGTGTGTGTATATGTTTGTATGTCTGTTACCATTTTCCAGCTAAACTACTGGACCGATTTCATTTTGTATCTGACATATGTTTGCACACTTATTAGTTAGATCAAATGCAACAAGGTTGAATGGAAACGTTGGAAGGGGAAGGCCTAGGCGAACGTACCAGGACCAAATTCAGGACGTTCTGATTAAAGGCCAGGTTAAAAGTACCCTAAACCGACGAGCATGTATGAAAGGATTGATGAAAGTACAGGAAGCAAGGGAAGTATGTCAAGATCGTAGCAGATGGAGGACTGTGGTCTCTGCCTACCGCGACGGGAAAGAGGCGTGATGTTATGTATGTATGTATGTAAAAGCAACCACTTTTGTTCTACGACTTAGCTAACACGCACAAAAATTTCAACTTTCCACAAAGTTTTTGTAAGTTGTTAGCAAAGTCGTAGAACAAAAGTTGTTGTTTTGCTCTTCACTAATGAGTGGGCAAACAGATGTCAGGTACAAAAAAATAAAATTGTACATATAGTACATAGTATATAGTATACTAGAGTTCACGAAAGAGCCAGATGGTCTGTAAACAAACATTTTTCCTATTACAGAAAAAAATATATCTTTCATTACATGAGGTACACATTTGTAACCACAATACACACACAGAAAAACGGTTAGTCTATCGTTTTGCATGCGAAAAGTCAGAAGTATCTACATTTTTAACAATTTTAAGAGGCTACCTGCCGTCCAATAGCGCTCCATTAGGTAAAATAATATTACTCGCTAAATATTAACATAACTTATCGAAAATCTTGAAAGACAGATTGAAGTCAAGGAACCCTAGTTTATTTAAAACCTATCAATTCTGAAATATAGTAGTTCCCTGTAGTTACAGATACAAAAAGTGCGAAGAACAGCCAGTTTTAGCAGTTTTGGTATCTGTAACTACAGTGAACTTTAATTTACAGAGTTAATTGATGCTAAATGAATAACTTCAGTTTGTCCTTCCGAATTTACGATAAGTTTTGTATTGAGCGAGAAATATTTTTTAAATTGATGTGGGCGCTAGTGGATGGCAGGTAGCCCAAGTGAATTTGAGGCTATGATTCTGTTTATAAAACACCAGACTCTCATGAAGTCCAGTTTAGAGCCTTACCTGACCAGCAGCCATTTCTCCCTCGAGATAATCATTGGTCTTCTTGAACAGCTGGGTAGCCAGGCGACTAATGACAGGATCATGAGGCTCCAGGACTTCAAAGCTTGAGCAACTCCGAGACATGTTTGACTCTGTAGGGGAAACATTATTATGTCTATAATTCTCTACATGTAAGGAGTACGAAAACTAGCCACATTTTGCACACATACATACACTTATGAATTTGGTACATTTATTTAGAAGGTCTTATAGACTAACATACGCGAAAATTGTGTATTTTTGACATTATTACATACAAATTGATAACCTCCTTATTTTGAAGTTGGTTAATAGAGTACTCTGCCCCTGGGCAGTTCCTGAAAAAGGGACGGACTCAGCGATTTGTTGCAGAGTAGTACAAGTACTAACTCTTAGCAACACCAATATTCTGTCAGTACCAAACCTACGCTTAAAAGTATGAGAAGAAAGTTATATTGCTAACTAAGCATGTATCGTGTTTTGTGTGGATGTGGCTATTGATAGTGATAGAGAACAAAAAGGATATATAACAGCTCCATCCATCCATAGTCTTTCTAGCTAGGACACCCAATACCAATTATACTGAGACGATAAGGTGAATCAACTCCATTGTGCAATATTTTACACAACAACAGTGTATCCCTGATAATGTGATGGTCTACGAGCAAAAGCAGCCTAAGATGTACACCCTGGAACATGTGAACTACTGCTATTCTGTCATTTCATTAGGAGATTTTAACATCCAACATTGAAAAACTACATTTGATTTTTATTTGATTTATACTGAATATGTTTAATAAATTTATTTTTAATCCGTTTGACAGAAGCTTTGTGAACTTGATGCTGGGGGCTACAGATCATCGAACAGTATTCAAGAAATGGCCTGACTAACAAATTGTGAAGTTAAAGTTCTTTCACTTTACAAGTTGTAAGTAAGTGGAGAAAAGAAAGAAACTCTATAAAAGTCACGAACAATTTTTGACAAAAAACCTAACATTTTATAGTTGTTCTCTGTTTGTTGAGTGTTAAAAGTTTTAAAGGTAAAGTTTAGTAAATTTTAGTAAGTTTAGTAAAGTTTGGTAAAGTTTAGTATCAAGTAAACCTGGCCTCGCATCTCAGTCAGTCTAGTAATTTATTCATTATTTCAATTGTAGTTGAAAAGAAGTGGTGGCTTTTAACTAATGAAAGATAAAACCTTTACATACAGAAATTATTAGCTTTTATTAGAAATTATTAGCTTTTATTAGAAATTATTAGAATTTATTAGCCTTTTACATACAGAAATTGACTTGATACTGATTCAGAATTGAGGTTATAATTGTCTAAAATGACTCCTAAAATTGATTACTATTTTTTTATTTATTATTCAGTAAGGGTTCACAATGTAGTAATCGAAAGTGATTCAATTTATAAGAAGAAACAAGCCCACCCATCTTTTTAGGTATTTGTTACCTTTTATTGAGATTATAACCCTATTTTCATCAATCTTTTATTAAAGGTTTGGTTTAGGGGTCCGCCGTCATCTGGACACTTTAACTGTGGTATATGGAATCATAAGTTTGAGAAACCTTGGCTTAAATAATCAAGATATTTTATAAGACCTTCAACACATGCATATTTCCATTCATTACATTATGGGTTTGAAACATGGGCATTCACCGAGCAACTAAGACAAAAGCTCGCCAAATGCCAAAGAGCTATGGTGAGAAGTACTTGTATAAGAAGAAGGGACTAAGTCAGGAAGGACAAAGCTAACAGATGATGAGGCGAGATAAACAAGGAAAATGGAGCAAGGTAGCTACTGATCGGTACTCAAGAACTGGTAAACGAAAGCGGGGAAGGCAGGCGACTAGATGAGAGGACGAAATAAAATTGACGGCAGGTCAATTCTGGAGAAGGGCTGCTCTAGACAGGAAACAATGGAAATCGTTGGAGGAGATCTATGCCAAGAGGCACACTGACATAAGAGATATACTCTAATACTTAGCAAAAACACAAAGCATTTCCGAATAAAAGGCTAAAGGCTATTGTAAATAGAAAATATAGAAACCATACTGAGTAATTTTTCATTTTATCAATAGGTACAAATTTCCATATGCTAATG
Source organism: Athrips mouffetella (assembly GCA_947532105.1). Lineage (NCBI taxonomy): Eukaryota > Metazoa > Arthropoda > Insecta > Lepidoptera > Gelechiidae > Athrips > Athrips mouffetella. The sequence continues at coordinate 51,186,916 of OX383956.1, forward strand.
GTTATGCATAATTTTTTCACACAATACAAAATTCAAGGCAACTTTTGATACAATCTGGATACTAGGAATATAGGTAGGTAAGATATAAACTAAACTAAATCTAGGTAGGTACTCACCAACGCGCATTCGGCGCTGCTTATTTTTAGACACAAAGCAAGAATCAATCAATAACCATTCGGAAGGGCGCCAGATATATGTTTTTGTTATAACAACGGCTGCTATAGATACACTAGTATAACCTTACCTCATTTAGAAGCAAACACATAAGCAAACGTATTATCCTTATCTATCAGACTTACCTTTGCTCTGCACGTCTCTCGTCCACTTTTCCTCCTCTACCGGTTCCATGGACATCTTACTTCACGTTTTAGGGATGATTAACAATCCGCCGTAGGTGAGTATTATATGTTCCTTGCCTGCTGCCGTTTAGTAACTTAGCCCACGCTAGAACTAGAACGGAAAGAACAAATCCACTTACAATCGAAAAATATAAAAAAGTCCTGTTTTCATTTGCCTACACCAATCACGAAATTCGAAAACAACAAGAAAGAAAGAACGAAAACGACACGACAAAACGTCAAATCAAAAGAAAAGTGTTGCCAACTAGGCTAATAAGAAATGGGCTATACCGAGCGCAGCAAGGAATCCAAAATTCTTTGCATTTTTATTGAATTTTGCATTTTTATTGAAATTATGTGCTTAAATCTTATATTATAAACTTTAACGATTCACATCTATCTTTAACCGTTTCTGAGATAAATTTAAAAAACTAAAATCAGGGACCTGTTTGAGGGTGGGGAGGGGGGAGCGTACATGGGATCAACAGAGAATTTTCCAGATATGTTCAGGGACCTAAGCTAAGGAATAGTTTTAATTTAAAACAAAAAAACCTCACACCGTAAATTAGCCTAGGTAATTTTTTTGACTTTTTTGAGTTAGTAGGATTTCGGCTTGACAACATTGATATCTGGATTCTGTGATGTCCAAAACCCCATAAAACCTTTGTTGTTAAAAATGGTCCCGTTTTAGTTCTGAGAAAATTTAATTATCATTTATTTCCTACTCCAAATAGAAAACCATTATAATTTCTTTAAAATAAGGCATTTGTTTCCAGTCTGTTTGTAGAAAAAACAGTCCAATGCGAGTGGGACTCGCGCTCTGAGGGTTCAGATATAGGAACCTATAGGAATCTATAGTAATAGTAAGTTTAGAACAAAGTCTATTTTAAAACAAAGTTGGTTGTAAGTAGCTAAATTCGGAGATAAGAATGGTTTTTTAGGCATTTTCATGATAACTTAAGACTGCACTCTGCGCACACTAACGCCCTCATCAGAATTCAATTATTTTTTTTGAATTGGAGACAAAAATTAAAAATTTAAGACCGATAAAGTATTCTTTGTCAGGATAGCGTTATTTCAAACTATTGCAATTCGCTTTATGTTAACTTGTTTATTCAAAATCCTTAAAACGGAGATTGGTGGCCACCGCGTTCCGCATATACTTACTGTGAATTTTCAAATTCAATTCAATTCCAATATCAACTGTTTAGCTGGCAGAAGGGGGTCACTTGATTCTAAAAAAAAATCGTTTCAAGCTAAATATTTCGCAAACAGATCCCTAAATCAGAAAACATTCTCGTCATAGTGTCAATAAGTTTTTCCATCCACATCGCACGCTATTGACCCAGTTTTTAGGATCTAATATGCTGAATTGCAACTACTCAGATGATGTATACAGTCAACAAGCCAATATCACGATCTTAATATATTTGTTATCTTATGTATTGTTTATTCAGGTTACAAAATCGTATACTTGTTATAAAATTCACGAGAATTTGTCCTTAAATACTTATGTAATTTTTTTTTTAATAATAGACTTAATACACTTAACAATTACACTTATTTTTTATAATGGATAAAACAAATACATCTTTTATAAGTGATGAACTTGATGCCGTATCAATAGCTGAATCAACGATTCGCTCACCCGCGCAATTTTTTTAATTTCATAACACAAAGTAGTCGAAATCTAAGTATAATTAATTACAATATTAGAAGTTAGAAGTATAAATAAGAATTTGGATCACTTTATTGCTATGCTGTCTATTACTAAAATAACGTTTGAGTGTTGGACTAAGGGATGCGATTCTGTACCCATACTGGATGGATACATATCACAGCATACCAAAAATAATCCCTTACAAAACGACGGAGTTGTCATTTATATTCGAACCTTTCTTATCTGTTTGTTATTAGAACCAGTTTTTTATGAAGCAAATTGCCTGGTCTGTATTATAGGCAACACTGCAATAGTCTCCATATATCGCTCGCCATCATACTATAATTTATCAAACTTTTATAGAAGCTTAGAAAAAGTATGTATGTCAATAAGTCACTACAGCAATTTATTAGTAGTTGGAGACATAAATGTTGACATCAAACCCACCAGTATTGACAAAAACTACCATGAATATCTTTTGTTCGTGGCATCTTTAGGGTTGCTGCCAGCTCATATTATTCCTACCAAAATCAAAACTGTCTTGATCATGTCTTGCTACGATTTGAAAGCCCTGCTAAGGTAATAATACTACACTATGAGATCACTGATCACTTACCTGTTGCATTGTTCTTAGAAATTGGTAGAGTAAACAGAATCAAAAATAACTGCCTCGCTTTTCGTATCGATTACAAAGCCATTCAAAAAGATATTGACTCTTTTGACTTTTCTTCAATCCTAACTAAAAATGATCCAAATATGTCCACTGATCTACTCATTGCTTCCCAGCAAACCATCATTACAAAACATACAAAATAATTGAAAGTACCTAAGCGATTTCAAACGATAAAACCGTGGATGACTTAATTCGCTGCATACGAAATTGCGACAAAATGCACCAAAAACTTTAAAAAAATCCAAACAATGAAGTTAACATATAATCGATACCGCAATTTTTGTAACAATATACTTAAGAAACTTAAAAGGTGTTATGAAAAAAAATAATTTATAAAGGCAAAACATAATATAAAAGCTACATGGAAAGTTATTAAAACGGTTACTAATACTACCGATCAAAAAAGAACAGCAGTCGAACTTTTGAAATATCAGAGAATCCAACCAGATCCCTAAATGAAGTAAATAGGTTCTTTGTCAATGTTGGAAAAAATTTAGCCTCCAAAATCCAACCCACTAGTTATTTTTCTACGCAACTGCCAAACTCAACTCCATTGTTATCCTACCTGTAGACGAAGCACAGATTGAAAGATATGTCATGACGCTACGTAGTGACTGTGCTACGGGCTGGATAATATTCCTGCCAAAGTTTTAAATTCGTCGTCCCAAGTTTTAGTACCTCTTCTCAACCATATTTGCAATCTCGCTATAAATCAGGAAGTTTTCCCACGAGGACTAAAACAAGCTATAGTTCATCCTGTTTATAAGGGAGGTGATAAATCTAATGTTAACAACTATCGGTCTATTTCCGTCCTGAGCTCATTGTCAAAAATCCTGGAACGTATTCTAAACAATAGTCTTATAAACTATTTATCTAAATATAATATTTTAGCTAAAAACCAGTATGGTTTCAGGCAAGGAATCTCGACTGAAGATGCTGTCGCCGACTTAACAGAAACCGTAGCTAGAAAACTTGATGAACATTACAAATGCTTTGGTATATTTCTTGATCTGTCCAAAGCTTTTGATACAGTTTCTATTCCAATACTTATTTCTAAGTTGCAAAATATAGGAATACGAGGAATCACTTTGGACATTTTTAAAGACTACCTTTCACAGCGCTCCCAAAGAGTTAAAATAGAATCATACATTAGTGAAGATGAACAACTCAGTTTTGGGGTTCCACAGCGAATCATCATGGGCCCTAAATTATTTCTGATTTACATCAATGATCTTTGCCTACTACCCTTAGAAAACTGTCGTATTTTCACTTACGCCGATGATACTGCTTTAATGATATACGATGAAGATTGGGCAAAAGCAAAAATCCGCGCCGAGCATGCGCTAAAACTAGTTACGGAATGGCTATCCACAAATCTAATTACTCTTAACTTAGAGAAAACCAAACTACTTCGCTTTAATATATCCAACACATGCCTTCCCCCCCATTGCAGTAAGATCTATGCACACACTTGTAGCTCTAACGTAACAAACTGTGATTGCTCTTGTCTTCCCATTTCCACTTCCGTGCGATACCTGGGTGTCTATGTTGATCAAAAGCTTGACTGGTTCTCACACATAGATGTTCTCTATGGACGTTAGAAAATTAATATTTGTTTTTAAGAACCTACGCAACTGTATTGACACTGAAACTCGCCTTTTGGCATATCAAAGTCTTTGTCAGTCTATCATAGCTGTATTGCTATTTAGGGTGGTACATACAAGACTACCTTATAACTTCTTGAACGTGCACAGAGGGCGGTTCTAAAAGTCTTACTTTTTAAACGTAGAGACTAAATAATCTAAAGTCCTTACAGTGAGGCAGTTATATATTCAACGGTCTGTTCTGCGTCGTCATGCTCATTTACCACTAGACCCAGTATAAGTAAAAGAATCTTCTCTGAGGAGGAGAGTTTTGCCAGTCTGTAAAATCCCTTCCTGTCGCACATCTTTCGCACATAGGCAATTCTACGCCTTAAGTGCTAAAATATATAATAAGATTCACAAACGGCTTCAGATTTATGCTCTGACTAAGTATGAAGTCAAAACAAACCTATCCAAATGGTTACAAAATCTATCATATGAGGAGACTGAAAGCCTCCTCTCTGGCAATTATATTTAATAATCTATAATTTTAATATAATTAGTTAGCTAGTTCAATACAATCAAATCTATATAAACACCACACACGTCCGCACTTGACTGCACTACACCTAGCCTCACAATAAAATATTTTTAACAACAATTTTTTGGAGATCGGTTCCCTATATCACAGGTTACTTTTGTACTTAGTTTAGGGAATGTACTTCATAAAATTATGTTAAAAGACTCATTATAAACGTACTATGGGTATTTGGGTAATGTGAGAGTGAAGTGGGTGCAGGAGCACAAGGACCTGGCAGAATAACAGCATCGCAGTGCCACTACGGTCCATGCTGAGCCAGGCAACCTTTTCGCTCCCACAGTACACCACAAAAATATAATTATACTTTAGACTATGACTAGTAATAGTATTATTTTGTAACTAGTAATTAATTTGTTTTGTACTGTGTAAGTGAATAAATAATTTTTATTTTATTATTATTATAATATTTATAAAAGACCTATCTAACGACATCCCAGACTATGGAGTAAACGAGGAAAAATATTTATCCCCACTTTACGTCTGGGGGTGGTACGAAATTTTATTCTACCACGATCGCATGTCAGTGTGACCAATGTGTGTAATTATTGACGTGACATGACAAATTCTAACATTCTAGTAACTACTAAAGCTCTCTGAGCTATCTGTAGATAGACAGTCGAATATGAAGTAACTATACGGGTTCTTTTATGACTACGGAACCTTAAAAAAACTTCTTGAAAATGCCCTTTTTGACTAATTTAAATTTCCCCATACTCTGTGTTGCCGATTCAGCCGACTAATAAAATATATCAGAAATTAACACACACTTGACATGTAGGGGATCCCTGATAGAAAAAGAGGGTCACTGATAGTGATCACTATACATAAAATATTCTGTCCTCCTAGACAGAAAATGCTAAATTGGCAACACTGTTGAACACAATAATGTTTTAAAAAAATCCCAAGAAGGCTAGGCCAAGTATTGAACTATTCAAACAGCCTCATATTCATAAATTTTCGCCGTGATTTTTCTCCTTTTAATTAAAGTTACTAAACTGTATTACAGAGAAAATTGTAATATCTTTAACTCAAAGATTTTTTTCTTACGTCAGTGCTTTAACTAGCACAGTGTTTTTGCCAAAGAGATTTGAACCTCGCTACCGAGGTTCAAATCTCTTTGGTTTTTGCCATAACGAAATTTTTTGCCCAACTAACTACAGGTTGAATTTCAAAACATTCGACAAATTTTGAGATTGAGTTCAGACGACGAAACTGAACAACTTTCCCCAAGGAACATAGGTCGTTAGACGTTAAAAAAATTCGATCTCTCACACAAAATGTACCTATGGTCAGCTGACTATGAAAGGTAAAAAAATTTTTCGTCCGATGTCCTAGGTATGTACCTAGGCGAAAATTGTTCATTTTCGCGGTCTGAACTCAATCTCAAAATTTTTCGAATGTTTTCAATTTTACCCTATAGTTATGTGGTCCTAGATTTTTAAGGTTTCGTATTCAAAGGGTGAAAAATGGACGGGACCCTATTAACATGCTTCCGTTGTTGTCTGTCTGTCAGCGGGCTGTGTCTCAAGAAGACAGTTGAAAACTTCACAGATTATGTATTTACATAGAATACATGAATGTATTTATATGCCGTTATAACGACAAATAGGTAATAATACCACAGATTAAATAATAGTAAACGATAAATGTAAAAAAGCGGTTAAGTGCGAGTCGGACTCGCGCGCCGTTAGTTTCGAATGTTCGATATAACAGTAATTTAGAAGCTATAAAGTTGATTTTTAGGACTGCAAAACTAAATTTGTATTTGAAGGTTTTTGCAGATTTCTAAAAACGGTGCTACTTAGACAGATCATTTTAATGCACGGTTTTTATTATTGCTCATATTATAAGTAGTAAAAACGGTAACACTTTCAAGCGTGAAAATTGGTAGACGTATGTTTATAGTTGATAAGCTATAGAATAAGAACAAATAATAAAAACTGGTCAAGTGCGAGTCGGACTCACGCGCAGGGTGCGCGTCTTCTTCATCCATTGCTTAAGGAAGCGAACGGTGATTTTATATAACATCAATGCTCATTGCTTAGCATTGGCTGAAGATCGTGATCGTGACCAAAGAGATTTGAACCTCGCTACGCGTAGCGAGGTTCAAATCTCTTTAATCGTGACTATACTACTAAGAACCTTCCTTCTGCTCGAAAGTTCTCTCCGCCGCGCCGGCTAACTGCTATTCTGCCAGACGAATGGTGCTCTGAATATTGACGTGGGTGAGCTTTTATAATTGTATTGGTGATCGGCCACATAGCCTAGGAGTGTAGGAGTTTCCGCTTTTATATATATATGGCAGTCATATGCGCCGTAAGCATTAGCGCGCGCTTTTGCTAGGTCTGTGTACGCTCCACTGGCCGCCGTCAAGCCGCCGCGCCGCCGCACCGAGCTTGTGTCGCCGTCACCTAGACCCTATGTGAGTGCGCCCTTTTATCTCTTACCACTAAAAATATGTCTATAGAGATCATTGACGTAAGAAAAACGCAAACGCCCCCTGGCGTAGTTTCCAAAATCTTTATATATATTCTTTATTGTGCACAAATTACATAAAATTGTGGTCAACATAAAATTTGTTTACAAAGGTGAGCTTATCTCTATAAGAGATCTCTTCCAGCCAACCTAGCTGGTGTGAAAGAATGACACGAAAAGGGGCACAGGAATGTGCATTTAGAAGTGTGAAATGAGAATTAAAAAAAATACATATCTATGTTTTTAATAAATAGCAAACTAGCATAAAATATGGAGAGAAAAAAAAACCTACTTTCACTACACACTAATATACTTAAAATTACAATATAAACAATAAGTCATATATAAAGAAGGATAAACATACTTTTAAAATACATACATACATAAATACTTACATAAACTAAAAATAATATTATAATGGTTGCGATAAGTAGTGCTCTTTTACTCGCATCTTAAACGATGTTATTGAAGGACTGCTTTGTATAGCCTTGGGAAGTTTGTTCCATAGTCGCACAGCTTGGGAAGAGAAGGAGTTGAAAAAGAATTTGGTGTTCGCTCTAGGACACTCCAACATCGCAGTGATGCAGTCGCGCCTAGAGCGGGGATCAGGAGGCAAAAGTTGGAAGCGGGAGCGAAGGTAGTCAGGGGTGGCAGGTCATTCAGGATCTTATATAAGGTAGAAAGGATGTGCACATTACGACGAAGTCGGATAGGTAGCCATTTTAATTGAGCGCGAAATTCGGAGATATGATCATATTTGCGAAGACCAAAGATGAAAAAAATAGCCAGATTTTGTAGGCGCTCAAGTTTGTTCAGCAATTCTTCAGTCACATCCAAGTAGCATACATCAGCGTAGTCAAGAATAGGAAGGAGTAGAGCCTGTGCAAGCAAGATTTTAGTCGCTTAAGGGAATGAAAAGAGTAGTGCATGCGCCTACTCACCTGCGCTGACCATGACAGGTCACGGTCTATAATAATCCCTAGGTAAATATCCCTTTGATAGAGATACAATATAAAACCGGTTAAGCATGATTTAGATTTGCGCGCCGTTGTTTGTACCGGGTACCGGATACGTGTATTATTTTTAGCATATTTTTAGGATGCAAAAAAGTTGACCGTTACCACCAACTTGCGAAGGGATTTTCGAACTCGAATTTGTCGATTTCTGCAAATCAGTGGACAGAGTGCGTCCATACCTTTTCTACGTATCCCTTGATTGCGGTCGGCAAGAAAAAGTTTAGATAAGCGCGTCTGGACTGGGTAAGTAAAAGTACCTGTAAAACTTTTACGCCAGCGGTCTCTGAGACCGCACGTAGGTGGTTGTGTGACTTTTTTGTAGCCGTAGCCTAGGGGCGGGGTCAATATCAGCAACAATTTTGCTTCAGTAACTGAACAATATTGCAACATGCTTCTTGGGAAAAGTAGTTCAAACCCGCCCCTGAACTAGGGCGCTGGCTTGCACTTTCAATCCTGTACTCTTATCAATCACAAGGGTCTAACAGCTATGGTGGGTTTGGACTTTGGTTCATGGGTGAGTTGCCTTGACCGCCAATGTTAGGTACATGTTATTATGAGCATTAACAAATCACACTCGTTCGCATAGCGATTACAAACATTCACAAATGATATATTATCAAAATAATCAAGAGCATTTCTTTTCTGTTAAGAGGCATATTTGTTCCTTTGTGGGTAATTGTCCGAGATGTGTTACTACAGCGTTATTTTATCTCAGGAAGGTGTTTAAAAACTGGCCAAATCCTCATACAAACGCTCCTTTATCAGAAAAGTAATTAATAGGATAACATGCGAGCCACTCACCCTTTCGGCGACATGTCTCCACATGGTTTCTTGATCCAGGCGACAAATGGCTTACATTGATCTAATATTCCATTTCAAACAAAAAAAAAATTTTTAGGGTTCCGTATCCAAAGGGTGAAAAACGGGACCCTATTGATATGCCTCCGATGTATGTCTGTCAGCGGGCTGTATCTCATGTACCGTATCAGGTAGAAATTTGAAATTTTCACAAATTGTGTATATCTGTTGCCGCTACAACAACAAATACTCAAAATTAAAAAATAAATAAAAGGAAGGACTCCCAAACAGCTAAAGGGGGGCGCGAAAAAAAATTTTGACCTACCCCATCGAGTAGGTATAGTTGTTTAGAGCTCGTTGAGTAAATAAATACTGTATTTTTAAATTTAAATACTTACAAAGGGATAATATGCCAACAAAGTCAGCCATTTTCACAAAATTTGGTTTGAGCTGTATCTCATGAACAGTAATAGGTAGACAGATTTTCACAGATTATGTATTTCTGTTGCTGCTATAACAGCAAAATACTATTAATAAATAAAAAATAAGGGAGGCTTCCCTACTAGAAACGTCTTTTAGGCGTTTTTGCTCAATTTTTTGTTTTAGCTCCATCGTAAAGACGGGAACATTTACAAGGTTGAAAATTTGTATATTTATAGTGCATAACCTATAAAATAACAAAAAACCGGCCAAGTGCGAGTCGGACTCGCGCACCGAGGGTTCCGTACCACCACATAATCATAATTGTATTAGTTGAAATTGCAGTAAGTTAATGTGCTAGATTTTTTGAGTCCGACACGCGCTTGACCAAATTTTATTATTTTTTGTTATTTTATAGCTTATGCACTATAAACATACCAATTTTCAAGTTTGTAAATGTTCCCGTTTTTAAAATAGAAATAAAACAAAAATCGCCTCCGCGACCATAGGGTTCCGTTTTTTTCTTTTGAGGTACGGAACCCTAAAAATAAGAAAAACTGGCCAAGTGCGAGTTGGACTCAAACAATCTAGCACATTCAGTTTTCGACAAATACAAGTAATATTATGTGGTGGTGCGGAAATCTCCGTGCGCGAGTCCGACTCGCACTTGGACGGTTTCTTTTTATATTGTGATACGTACCTATTTTAAACTGTAAGTGATCGAAAAGAGGTTCTTGCTCTGGATGATTCAGGATGATCCTGGATGCTGGACTTGATTGAAATATAAGCTCGAAACACTGACTCAGTCATCATCATCATATCGTGTGGGTTGCAAGGTCGATGACCGACCTCACAAACCCTGGTGTCAGAGTTGTTGAGCCGCCAAAGGCCTCTGACATGGCTCATTAACGACTACATCCGTAGATAGTAGTCGGGACCAACGGCTTTACGTGCCTTCCGAAGCACGGAATCATCTAACTTTTCGGGCAATCAGGTGATTCATCCTGCAATGCCCTAACCAAACTGGGGAGGTCGCACAAAGAGATTTTTTGTTTGACAGTGTCCCCACTGCGAATCGAACCCAGAACCTCCGGATCGAGAGCCGAACCCTCTAACCACTAGACCACGGAGGCTGTTTGATGATGACTGACTCAGTGTAAATCGGCTTTTATATTATACAGTTTGTTTTGGTAGTTGCCCTTCTTGGACCAAAGTATAAAGAAAACTCTTTTGTACAAGTAAAAGGAATCCCTTCAAAATTTGAATTTCGAATAAATTGAGTAGTCATTTAATTAGTTCGAATTTTGGAGTGATCCAGGTAGAACGGGACCGTAAAAACATCGCAAAACAAGGCGATAGAAATTTATTTTTAAGTACACAGCTAAAAATAGGCAAATATGCGTGAATGTATATCCATACATGGTGGCCAGGCCGGTGTCCAGATCGGTAACGCCTGCTGGGAGTTGTACTGCCTAGAACATGGCATCCAGCCCGACGGACAGATGCCCTCGGATAAAACAGTTGGAGGTGGGGACGACTCTTTCAACACATTCTTCAGCGAAACTGGAGCAGGCAAGCACGTACCTAGAGCAGTATTCATAGATTTGGAACCCACAGTCGTTGACGAGGTGCGTACAGGCACATACCGTCAATTGTTCCACCCAGAACAGCTGATCACCGGGAAAGAAGATGCGGCAAACAATTACGCACGAGGTCACTATACTATCGGCAAGGAAATCGTGGACCTCGTGTTGGACAGAGTGCGCAAATTGGCCGATCAATGCACAGGATTACAAGGGTTCCTCATATTCCACTCGTTCGGCGGTGGCACGGGGTCTGGATTCGCATCCTTGCTCATGGAGCGCCTATCGGTTGACTACGGCAAGAAATCAAAGTTAGAATTTGCCATTTACCCCGCCCCTCAAATCTCCACGGCTGTTGTGGAGCCCTACAACTCTATCCTGACTACCCACACTACTCTGGAGCACTCCGACGCTGCCTTCATGGTTGACAACGAAGCTATCTATGACATCTGCAGAAGGAACTTGGACATTGAGAGACCGACCTACACTAATTTAAACCGTTTGATTGGCCAGATAGTGTCTTCGATAACAGCATCTTTGAGATTCGACGGCGCGCTAAACGTGGATCTAACGGAGTTTCAGACGAACCTAGTGCCGTACCCGCGCATCCACTTCCCGCTAGTGACATACGCACCGGTGATCTCTGCTGAGAAGGCGTATCACGAGCAGCTGTCAGTGGCGGAGATTACTAACGCATGCTTTGAGCCGGCCAACCAGATGGTAAAGTGCGATCCGCGCCACGGCAAGTACATGGCGTGCTGCATGTTATACCGCGGCGACGTGGTGCCCAAGGATGTAAATGCGGCTATTGGCACGATCAAGACGAAGCGCACGATCCAATTCGTAGACTGGTGCCCGACCGGCTTCAAAGTGGGCATCAACTATCAGCCGCCGACCGTGGTGCCGGGCGGAGACTTGGCCAAGGTGCAGCGCGCTGTTTGCATGCTGTCGAACACTACTGCCATCGCCGAAGCGTGGTCCCGACTAAACCACAAGTTTGATTTGATGTACGCCAAGCGTGCATTCGTCCACTGGTACGTAGGCGAGGGTATGGAGGAGGGAGAGTTTTCAGAGGCGCGTGAGGACCTTGCGGCTCTCGAGAAGGACTACGAGGAAGTAGGCATGGACTCTGGAGAGGGAGAAGGTGAAGGTGGCGAAGAATATTAATCATTTTTATCATTTAATTTTTAGGACTTTCATTTCTCTTAGGTCGAAAATGTATTGTATAGTATATACATACTTATAATGTTTTAATTTAATTTTTTGGATTGAAACCAATTAAATTGTTCGTGTTTCAAACAGACTTTTAAATTTTCGAGCCAAAAATAGGCGGCTTAGGGTCCTTCGAACAATACGAAAGTGCCACTTTTAAAAAGAAATGGGTAATAAAAAATTTGTATTGACCGTCTATTCTGTCGGGTAACCCTATTGCCCGTGGTACACGGGGTTTGGGATAGCAGGCATTGCCCGTGGTACACCCGCGTGGTTCACCTGGGTGTACAGTTGTTCTGTTAGATAATAGCCCGTCTAGAACCTTTATTTTACGCGCGAGTCGACGGAAAGCTGACGAAAGTTGAGAGCACATAAAAAAAAGTTAAAACTTGTAAGTGATCCTCCTCGGAAGCCATCTTTTAGCAGAGCTGGCTGGCGACTGGTACTAAGGGCCCGTCCAGAACCCTTTTTTACGCGCGAGTTGCTTCGCGCGTAGGCACTTGCGCGTTGCCGAGATGCTAGAGCAAGGTGATGAAGACGATTATGATCGATATTAAAGTGCATCTAAACTTGGCATTGGATCGGATTTCAACCCTTTTTTAGGCAAACAATTAGCCGATAAGAACTTGGCCACCTTTGTAACAGTTATGTTTTTGGTGGGATAGATTTTACATGACATGAAATGCTGTTGAACAACGAGTGTATACTGCTATTTTAGTTCATTTTTTGCCGATCAATTATGCAGCTAATGCGACGAAAGTACTACAGTACTCGTATAGATCGCACACCCACAATGGTAAGCTTGAACCAAAAATTGCTAACAAGAACTAGTACTTTCGGTGCATTAGCTGTATCTTTGTATTGTAAAGTGTAATCGGCGAAAAAAATTACTAAAAATAGCAGTAAACTCTCGTTATTCAACAGAATTTTATGTCCCGAGAAAGAATGTGACTCATTTGAATTTAGTATGGAAAACGGATCGCTTTAAGGAAAGCTGTGAAAATTCCAAGCTTCTACTACACCAGAATCAAACAAAAGTACTTCCCGTTGACCTAGAATAATGAAATATAATATCATAACTTTTCTCACAAGTAGGTAATCATAACCTATTATAAGGTGAGCTGCTGTTTCATGTACATTCATATAAAAGGGAGGTCAGGTTAGAATGGACACGAACTTTTTAAAAGCAAAGGGCAAAAGCTTGAAAAATATGATATAGGTAGTGGATGGGTACGGAACCCTTAGGGTGTGAGTCCAACTCGCACTTAGCCGGTTTTTTCTTATAGAATTTTTTCCCTTAACTTAGCTGTCACGCAATATAACGGTCACGTTACCTAAGTAGTTGTAAAAGTTATTCTTTATATATATTTTCAATAGTTAGGTACATATTTATAAAAATTAACTATGTTCCCAATATTGATAGCAAAAAAAGGTATACGTCAAACAAAATAACTCTGGCTGTGACCGTTAATGCGCAGAAAAAAAAAACATTGTCGCTGGGGTTAGCGCGGCAGATGGGGTGGTGACTGGTGAGGCGTGCGAATCGTTCCTTGGCTCTTCGCCTCTCACCCATGCGCAGAAAATAACCGTCAGAGCCAAACTTATCCTGCACACGCTATACAAGGTGTAACAGAAAGGGTATATCAACCCTGAAGGATGTGATTCTACCCATGAAACTGAACAACTTTCCCTAAGGAACATAGGTCGAAATACAAAAAAAAAATGTTTACCTCCCATACAAAATGCGCGATCAGCTGATTCAGCTTCTATGGGAGGTAAAATTTATTTTTTCGTATTTCGACCTATGTTCCTTAGGGAAAGTTGTTCAGTTTCATGGGCAGAATCACATCCTTCAGGGTTGACATACCCTTTCTGTTACACCTGGTATAACCGACATCGGGAAAGCCGAACACTAGTTACTTATACAGGGTGTAAGGGACAGCCTTCCGAATACTCAACGGGCATGACCAGTCAACGTAACTGAACAACTTTCAGCAAATAAGACTTTCAGGAAATGAAAAAATAAAACGGCTTCTTCATACAAACTGTCCCATCAAGTTCGCAATTTGGTATGGAGAGGCCGATTTCTTTTCATTTCCTGAAAGATTTTTTCGCTGAAAGTTGTTCAGTTTCGTGGACTGATCATGCCCTTTCAATATTCGGAAGGCTGTCCCTTACACCCCATATAGGTATTAGATTAGGGTATTAGCAAGATGTAGCTATGGAGTTTTAGATTATAGATAGGTTTCCACAGCGCTCGGAGTCCTATCAATAATATAAGAGTTATTAAATCAACTATCTACATATTTGACTAAAATGTGTGCTAATAATCTCTTTTTGAATAAAAGCAAAACGTTACAGCATTATTGTATAAAATATTATATTAATAAGTTCTAACAAACCTAAGTAAAGTAGTTCATAATAAATAAGTAACAAACATTAACAACATTATTATAATAAGTAACTTATTGTAAGTGTAGCGACACACCTGCCTGTGGAACGGTGCGCGCGGAAGATTCCGCACATTACGTCAAAATAAGAACATTTATTAAGTCTGACCGCAACCGCTGCTGTACCGCCGTATAGGTATGCTCACGGCGAGACGGGGGGGAATCGCTCGTCATCGCTCACGGAGGCAACTAGTTCTTGCTCTTTCCTTCCCACTACCCCACCTCCCCGCGCATACCTAAGGCGCGCTACAGCGGTTGCGGTGAGACTTATAGCACAGGAGCCCAACCCTTGGATATCACCGGGTGACAAAATTACACCCAAAATATTCAAAATTACAGGATATTCGTTAAATATACATATGAATTTTCATTGGTTTTGCTCTCGAAGCCCGTTGATTCTACTCATGACAGCAACTTTACCGAAGAAAAATGTCATCATCATGAAAACGTCCACTGCAGTACTCCCTCCAGAACTATAGCAAAAATGCGTGGTACTTTGGGGGGGATTTACCATAGTAGCGTTGCGGCTGGCTACCGCTGTTGTTGATGACCGCAGTATGGAAGATAGTACGATATACACAGAGATGCTGCTGCCCATGCTCCGGTTCTTAAGCCCTTAGTCGCCTCTTACGACACCCACGGGTAGAATGGCTTAGTACTATTCTCTGCCGGCACCACACGGAGGTGTGGAAGTCGACAACCCATGGTCAATCACGTGACCACTTTAGTATGTACACAAAATACACAAAATAATGAGGGCCTAAAATTTTTTCGAGTAAGAAACTTTTTTCTTTGGATATCTCGCTTGTTAGGGTTCCGCACCTCAAAATAAAAAAAAAACGGAACCCTTATAGGATCACTTACAGAACAGAACACAACTCAGCACAGCACAGAACTCGTACTTTGTTGTCCGTCTGTCTGTCTGTGTGTCTGTCTGTGTGTCTGTCAAGACTCTTTTTCTCACGAACTGGTAAAGGTATCAGGTTGAAATTGATAACGAATATTAAGGTCCATAAACCACACAAGATCTGAAAATTTTTTTTTTTTACAACGACGCGAGCAAAAGATATGGCTTCTTAGGTCCTCATCTCCATACATTTAGGCAAAAAAGCAAAACCTACAGGGTACTTCCCGTTGACCTAAAATTATGAAATTTGGCAAGAGGCTAGGTCTCACAGTACAAATAAAGGGAAAAGTCTAAAATCATTAAATATTTCAAATTTTCTCACAACTAATAGTAACCAATTAAGGTGAGCTCCCGTTTCAAGAACTTTTCTAAAAAAGAGGGGTCGAGTTGGATGGTCGCGGAGTTTTTAAAATCAAAGAGCAAAAGCTTTAAGTATATCATGTAGATAAGTACGGAAACTTTAGGGCGCGAGTCCGACTCGCACTTGGCCGGTATTTTTAGGGTTCCGTACCTCAAAAGAAAAAAACTGAACCCTTAGAGGATCACTTTGTTGTCCGTCTGTCTGTCTGTCAAGACCCTTTATCTCACGAACGGGTAAAGGTATCAGGTTGAAATGAATACCATATATTAGGATACATGAACCACACAAGATCTGAAAATTTCAATTTTTTACAACGACGGAATAAAAAGATATGGCTTTTTATGTCCTCATCTCCATACATTTATGCAAAAAAGCAAAACCTACAGGGTACTTTCTGTTGACCTAAAATTATGAAATTTGGCAAGAAGCTAGGTCTCACAGTACAAATAAAGGGAAAAGTCTGAAATCATTAAATATTACAACTTTTCTCACAACTAATGGTAACCAATTGTGGTGAGCTCCCGTTTCAAGAACATTCATATAAGAGAGGGGTCAAGTTGGATGGTCGCGGAGGCGATTTTTGTTTTAGTTCTAATCTAAAAACGGGAACACTTACAAATTTGAAAATTGGTATGTTTATAGTGCATAAGCTATAAAATAACAACAAATAATAAAATTTGGTCAAGCGCGTGTCGGACTCAAAAAATCTAGCACATTAACTTACTGAAATTTGAAGTAATACAATTATGATTATGTGGTGGTACGGAACCCTCGGTGCGCGAGTCTGACTCGCACTTGGCCGGTTTTTTATTTTTGAGTGGAATGACTCGGCTTCGGAAGCGAAACCAATGAAAATTCACGCTGCTGTAGTGTTTATTTGCTGATTTCTATGTATTATGATATTATACTTTTTTAAAGGTTTTTCTGAAAATCAGACCAAGGTCAGTCGATGATATTCAAGAATGGAACTCCTGATGAAATATTATGCGAATTCGTATACATTGTCACTTACTTGCTTACTCCCAACACCTTACTCCCGTACTTCCTAGCCCAGACTAGCCCATACCTATTACTCATTTTACTACATTCGACTGAGACTCTTCGGACATGCACTTGCATTTAACTGTAGTAATTACATATTACATTCCCTGTATACAGGGTGTAAAATGTACGATGATCCTTCTAAGGGGTGATTCTAAATCACTAATATATTGTATAAAAAATTCAACATTTTCCTAAAAAAACTAGTTTTATCTCAAGAAGATGTGAAGCGCCTGGAGGGTTCAATGAACTCTATGATCAGCTGGTGATGCAGACAAAGATGTTTTTTGTTATAATATCCAGTCACTATCAAGTACCTATTCATTTCAATAAATTACTGTAATATAATTCCAAGTTAAATTAAAATTTCATGATCACCCAAAATAAATAAATAAAAGCAGTATTTTTAAGCAATAAGGCCGCCTTTTCTACATTCTTTTGTATTGATGTTTCTTGTTTTGTAAATTTCTGTCCTGTGGTGTGCAATAAAGTATATCTGTATTGTATCTTATGTTATGGGGTCATGCTGCGGATGCAATTTATACTACAAAAGCAAGCTGTTCGTGCAATTTAAGTATAAAATGCAGATTAGAGAATCTCTTAGAAATAAATTTAAAGAAATCAACATTTTGACTTTTGTATATAATATAATATATTAAATTCTCATAAATGTATTGCGACACAAAAGTCAAAATGTTGATTTCTTTAAATTTATTTCTAAGAGATTCTCTAAGAAATTCTCATAAATGTACATATTTAACATAATGTACATATAGGTACATATAAAAAATAGTGACAGGCACAGTGCCAACATAAGAAACAAGAATCAACTTGCTTCTCATGTCAGCCGTGTTCACAAAATTAGTAAAGCTTATAAAGGTCAATGTATACGCTTCTATAATAAGGTACCCACTCATATTGAAAGTTTACCGTTAGATAAATTCAAAACTGTTATCAAGCAGAAATTATATAAAAAAAGGTTATTATAAAATATCAGATTATCTAAAAGAGAAAAATCCATGGGATTAGGCTGCGATTCTAACAGGCTAATTCAAAATTCAAATTGACTTAGTTATGTTTATTGTATCAACCCATATCAACCCTGTACTACATTCAAACATATTTAAAAGAGCGCGTGGGTTTTTATTGTCGCTTCTTTTTTTCCCACCATGGCGCCAATTTGTGAAGTGATGTAGTTTACTGACGTCATTAAGTGATTTTAATATCCAACAATGAATAAACTATTTTGTGTTTGAGAATTGTATTTTTTTACTATTTATTGGTGATGTAGAATCCCCTTAGAAGGTCATCGTTCTTTTTTTTACACCCTGTATACGTCCTATAGAAATAGTGAACATAATTTGAGCATGTTACTTAGACCGTGAAACTAGACAATTTTCCCAAAGATAGGTCGAAATACAAAAAACCAAATTTGACCTCCTATACAAAATGCGCTATCAGCTGATGCCGTTTCTATGGGAGGTCAAAAATTTTGACCTATGTTCCGTGGGGAACTTTGTTGAATTTCACGGTCTGAGTAACATACAAAATTTATGTTAGAACCTTAAACAAGGTGCAACAGAAAGGGACTAACCCTAAAGGATGCGATTCTGCCCATGAAACTGAACAATTTTCCCTGAGGAATATAGGTCGAAATACGAAAAAAAGTTTTTGACCTCCCATACAAAATGTGCTATCAGCTGATTCAGTTTCTATGGGAGGTCATCTGTGAATCTTCACACCCTTCAGGGTTGGCATACCCTTTTTGTTACATCCTGTATAAGTGAGGTATTACTTATGTCAGTTTCTCGAAGTTTTAGTTACTACTTCCCTGTACTTGTAACCTGTTCCATACTTTTTTTAAATTCATACTAGATGCAACCTATTTTATTTTTCTTCCCCTATATAAACCATAATTAGATTACTACCGTCTTACTGCAAAAAAGTTAGAAATCTGTTGAACACTTGATCAAAAAATCGCACAAAATAACTGGCTATGTCAGTTGATGCGCAGAAGTCAAGTCATAAGAAAATAAGTCATTTTTGACGTCCGCGCATCAATGACAGAGTTATTTATTTGGTACGATTTTTTTTGATCAAGTGTTCAACAGATGTGTAACTTTTTTGTAGTAAGACGGCTACTGTTTAAACTATCACGCCTGTATACTATTTTATACCATTCATTGATTTTATAAGTTCTTAAGTACACGACAGATACGGACAAAATGTATGGCGCGCTATGCATTTCATCCGTCTCCTGGGAGCCAATTTTTGATAGTCACCGGGTGATTTTCAAGATTTTTAAAGTTAAAAACAGCCACGATTAATTCATAAAACTCAAATTTTTGTGTCGGTAATTTTAAAACTAAACATTATTTTATAAATAACAAATATTGATCCTTACTTTGAGGAGTTCAACAGGGCTTATTTTAATTTTAATAATCTCGAAAATCACCGGGTGACTCTTAAAAATTGGTTCCCTGGAGACGCATTTTTGAAGCGTTCGAACTTCAATTCGCATTCGAATTGGCAAGATTCGTATACGAATCCGTAAAATTCCAATTTTTGAATATTCATACCTGTGAATTCTACAACGAGTGGTCCGACCGTGTCCGTCTCCCCAGCAACCCGTGCGAGATATGGCCAAGTGGCATACACCAAAATTTAGTGGAAATTGGTTCATTCCATCAGTAAAGTGTCAGATTCAGTGCATCAAAACTGATGACACTACGAGGAGAAAACTTTGGGTGGCTGTAGAGACGTCTCGTCAGCCAGCCCATTCTATACAGGGAAAACTACGAAGATAACATAAAAGCAAAATAGTTCCACATTTACTGCATGTCTAGTGCAATTGATTGTAAAAAAGCTGAATCTTAAATGTCCATATGGTAGGAGCACTTCATCAATAATTATGGGTGGCTGGAGAGACGTTTTCCCAGCCAGCCCAGGTGATATCTCGGAACATATAGTAGTTAGGAAGATAAAACAAAGCTTAGTATTTACTACCTACTCGGAACAGTAGGAACCAAATATTTCAAAATCCTAGCTCCACTAACTTTTGAGATATTTGTATTTTTTCATGGGCTTGCTGGGGAGACGTCTCGCCAGCAAGCCCATGCTGTAACTCAAAAAGTACTGCACGTAGAATGCTGAGCGATATACCAATAGAGAGTCCATATTTGATGCAATAAGCACCAAGAAAAGTGAGTCCCTAGGTCTTACGGTTTCGGTGCTAGAAACAGCCGTTCTGTGCAACTCTACATGTTGCTGTTAGAGCATTCAAAAATCAATCTTGTGTCCTTATAGTTAAAAGGTACTGTAGACGCACGTGTAGATTATTTGTAATTTGAGAATAGTTCAGGAGACGGTGTACTTAAAAGGCTGATTGGTTAACAAGAAGTTTTTATTTATTTGTGGACAACATGTGAAGAACAAAAGACATGATATGTATTTTGGCTCACGTATTTATTTAATAAATCAGTTTTCTTAACTTATTAATTACAGGACAATTTAATAATACTTTAAAAAATTTAGTTTGTTACTGAGACCATTAAACCTACATCTCCTCCTAGAATACAGTTGTCACGGTTGCTAAAAAGAGATTGAGGCACCAGTTAGTCTTCACGTGAGCTAAAATACATATTATCTCTTTCGTTCTTAACATGTTGTCCACAAATAAATAAAAACTTCTTGTTAACCAATCAGTCTTTTACTAAGTACACCGTCTCCCGAACTATTCTCAAATTACAAATAATCTACACGTGCGTCTACAGTACCTTTTAACTATAAGGATACAAGATTGATTTTTGAATGCTCTAACAGCAACATGTAGAGTTGCACAAAATGGCAACGTCGCACTTCACATCATGCATTCAAAATTTTCGGCTGGAAAATGATTTTTGTTTCTAGCACCGAAACCGTAAGACCTAGGGACTCACTTTTCTTGGTGCTTATTGCATCAAATATGCACTCTCTATTGGTATATCGCTCAGCATTCTACGTGCAGTACTTTTTGAGTTACAGCATGGGCTTGCTGGCGAGACGTCTCCCCAGCAAGCCCATGAAAAAATACAAATATCTCAAAAGTTAGTGGAGCTAGGATATTGAAATATTTGCTTCCTACTGTTACGAGTAGGTAGTAAATATTAACCTTTGTTTTATCTTCCTACCTACTATATGTTCCGAGATATCACATGGGCTGGCTGGGAAAACGTCTCTCCATCCACCCATAATTATTGATGAAGTGCTCCTACCATATGGACATTTTCGATTCAGCTTTTTTACAATCAATTGCACTAGACATGCAGTAAATGTAGAACTATTTTGCTTTTATGTAATCTTCGTAGTTTTTCCTGTATAGAATGGGCTGGCTGACGAGACGTCTCTACAGCCACCCAAAGTTTTCAGCTCGTAGTGTCGTCAGTGTTGATGCACTGAATCTGTCACTTTACTGATGGAATGAACCAATTTCCACTAAATTTTGATGTATGCCACTTGGCTATATCTCGCACGGGCTTGCTGGGAAGACGGACACGGTCCGACCCACTCGTTTTGCAATTCTATCACTCGAAAGTATGTATAATCTGTGATGAGAACGACATTGACGTTTCCGTGTCCGTCTTCCCAGCAAGCCCGTGCGAGATATAGCCAAGTGGCATACACCAAAATTTAGTGGAAATTGGTTCATTCCATCAGTAAAGTGTCAGATTCAGTGCATCAAAACTGACGACACTACGAGCTGAAAACTTTGGGTGGCTGTAGAGACGTCTCGTCAGCCAGCCCATTCTATACAGGGAAAACTACGAAGATTACATAAAAGCGAAATAGTTCCACATTTACTGCATGTCTAGTGCAATTGATTGTAAAAAAGCCGAATCGAAAATGTCCATATGGTAGGAGCACTTCATCAATAATTATGGGTGGCTGGAGAGACGTTTTCCCAGCCAGCCCATATGATATCTCGGAACATATAGTAGGTAGGAAGATAAAACAAAGCTTAATATTTACTACCTACTCGGAAAAGTAGGTAGCAAATATTTCAAAAGTTAGTAGAGCTAGGATTTTGAAATATTTGCTACCTACTGTTCCGAGTAGGTAGTAAATATTAAGCTTTGTTTCATCTTCCTACCTACTATATGTTCCGAGATATCACATGGGCTGGCTGGGAAAACGTCTCTCCAGCCACCCATAATTATAGATGAAGTGCTCCTACCATATGGATATTTTCGATTCGGCTTTTTTACAATCAATTGCACTAGACATGCAGTAAATGTGGAACTATTTTGCTTTTATGTAATCTTCGTAGTTTTCCCTGTATAGAATGGGCTGGCTGACGAGACGTCTCTACAGCCACCCAAAGTTTTCACCTCGTAGTGTCATCAGTTTTGATGCACTGAATCTGACACTTTACTGATGGAATGAACCAATTTCCACTAAATTTTGGTGTATGCCACTTGGCCATATTTCGCACGGGTTGCTGGGGAGACGGACACGACGTTTCCTTCACAAATGACATCAAACTGACATATCAACTTTTTAATTTGCGTTCCATTCCATCGCAATTCATTACCGATTTTTAAAGTCAATGAGTAATTGCTTTCCGGTTTTTATTTTTTCTGCGTGAAAAGAAAATTGTTCAAAGATTTGAATTTAATGGCAACACTGCTTTCGAATGATTCAAAAATGCGTAAAATCGAGAGCATTAGAAATTGAATTCGCACACGATTCGTTTTCGTATGCGAACTAAACATTCACTTCGAACGCTTCAAAAATGCGTCTCCTGAACTGTCGCGTAGGTACTTTACGTACGAACGTACGTTCAAGAGCACATCAAGCTTTTTGCTTTGGACTTTGTACTGTTGTAACTCATAGCAACCGTATGAACTAAACTCGCGCTGCCAGTGTCAAGCTAAACCTGCTTTAGACTGTACCTAAATACGTAGACACAACTAAGGTACCTACTACTAGAATTACACCACTTCTATTGCATGCTCTTAAACTTATCATACTTTAATCATATATATTCTTTTTACCTAAATAACAACTATTTACTCGTGTTTACATCCCGATCAAGTGCACCAAAAGTAAGCAATCTAATATTGCAAAATACGTGGCACACCCTAACACAGGCCTAGGTCTATTTGGGTTGCTACTGTAATACACTTTATAGAGAAATGTTTTAAGCGTATCCGGATCTCGTTAGGAAAGTGTAATTTCAAGTATGTAATTTGAAATTTAATAAATAAATAAATTAAATTAAATAAATAAACAGCAAGGCCGTATCCGAGTTATAGGTTAGTGCATTTCTGTCCGGTACAGTTAACTTGTTTAAGTAGTAAAAATACTTCATTAAATTATAATTAAACCTGAAAAATTGTACCTAATATTCTCTATCTATCTATATTTACTATACTTAGAGCTATTATTTGAATCTAATCGGCTTAAAGAACGCTTTCTTAGTAAGTAGTGGTTCTCAGTAAAATGCGTTCTGTAAGTCTTTGCCAAAATAAAAAAAATCCCTCCTGCCGGCGCTAACAATATGGATCGCTCTCACTTCAAAACGATGAAAATTCTAGTATAGTAGACGAATTGAATTTTGATGTGACGTTATTTTATATGCGACTTTTGTATGTAAGAAGGCAGACAAGGACTTTTTAAGACGTTTTGTTTTTTATTTGGCTTATACTAGGTTATTTTTTGTACCTGATAGCCGTTTGCCAACTTATTAGTGGGGTCACAAGCAACATTTTTTGTTCTACTACTTTTCTAACAACACGAAATATTTTCAATTTCCCATACAAAATGGGTCGGTCACGTGACCACTTGAACAAAAGTTGTCGTATTTGTGACCAAAAGTTGTTGCATTTGACCACAATAATAAGTGGGCAAACGGATATCAGGCACAGAAAAATAACCTTGTATAAGACAGTAACTTACAGTTTAGGTACTGTTATCTAATCTATGACCTAGTGAAACTTAACCACGGCTTAAGCTCAATCTTATTTTGATTGAACATTTGAGTTAAATCGTGATTTTATCGATGCGCGATCATAAAACTACCGTAGCATAAACCTACTGGTACGATTTGACGTAACTTACTGGTAGCGGAAGGTTCCATTTCGGAAAGTTCCGTCGCGTTTTGACGTCAAACCTTCCGCAACTAAACTTATTGTAGGTGTGTCGTTACACTTAATGTAAATATCTACCTTAAGTAAACATATGAATGGTTTTAAAATATAAATTATAAATTTCATGATTACTTTTTCTTTCCTTTACCTATGTCGGGTCCTTTGCCTTTGTCGGCTCCTTTGCCTTTGTCGGGTCCTTTACCTTTAGGTGGGGGAGGCGGCGGTGGTGGGGTTGGTGGCGGTGTGGGAGGCAATTTCTTGTCTGGCCACTTGCGATGCACATAATCAGCCATAGCCGCAATATTGACTAAATTCTCTTTCCCCACTTTCGGCCCCTTGAAAGCCGAAGCAAGCTCGAATATCAATTCATCGTTCATCTGGACAGCTCCTAAACTCTTAACAGCTCTAAGAAATGACTTGAATTCTATAGGTTGCCCTTTGTGCATTTTGTTTAACTCAAGAATCATCACCCCAACGTCCAAAGCCAACTTCTTGGGCTTGCTGCAGACGAATTGAGCCCGCGTCAGCATTAAGTCCCTCATGTCTCGCAGTGGTACTAAAATCTGCGGTAACACGTCTCCATGCGTTATAACTGCTCCTGTACGGAACTTCAACCCAAGTATACGGCCCCTGAGCTCCACGAAGTTTTTATTAACATAAACATCATCCAAGAGCAAATTCTGGCACTTGACTCTTCTCATTCCCATGTATCTCAATAACTGAAATGCTTCCAAAGGGCTCATTGGATTACTAGACATGTCCAACACTTTCAATTTTTTTGCTTTCGGAATATTAGCTGCAATAATAGGTATAGCTTCGCCGCACAAATTATTATTGTTTAATTTAATTATCTGTATGTTTGGTATAAGAAGTAGATTGGTCAAGCCTTTAGCGAATCTTGTACTTAAAGAATTCCATGCCAAGTTAATTTCAATAAGATGTTTACTATCTAAAAATTGAGCTATCAATATTTCTACAGGCCTGGGTACAGATAAACTATTCCAAGATAAATCGAGGTGAGTAAGATTATTTTTAATCTCGAGAGCGTCAGCTAAAAAGGTAGCGCTTTTGGAAGTCAAAGAATTGTAGCTAAGGTCCAATTCAACAACACTTGCACCTTTATATATTGCATTTGCTAAATGCTCCAGACCAGCATCACATAACTGGTTTTTGGCAAGGTTTAACTTTCGAATAGTTTTATTGCGATGCATTTTGTGTGCCAGTCGCAACATACCAGGTGCAGTCATCCTACACTGTTCAAGATTCAGTTCTACTAGCGTAAAATTTTCCTCAAGCATGTCCCCGAGGTGCCAACAGCCATCCATGCTGATGAAATTGCTCGATAAATTCAATCTTTTCACGATCCTATTGCGCTTCAAAACCATTGCCATAGGTCTGAATCCTAAAGGACTTATACCATAATAGCTGATGTTGATTTCATCTTCAATGAGCTCTTTGTGGAATCTTTTGCAAGGAGGTATATCCATTTCTTCGCAAATTTCTAGATAGAGGTCCTGGCCGTCATCTGTGTATATTTTTCTTCCGGGAGACAATAGAACTGCGTCTTCGATGCCAGGGTCCTGGATAGCTGGGTACGGGTACAAGGGGTGCCGTAAGATGGAGCTGTCGGAAAGAGGTATGTACTTTGCACATATTTCTTCACTAGGAGGCTCGTACAATCCTTCTTCGTATAACTGTCGCTTTATATTTTTGTCGGGACCTTGCAAGAAGCAAAGTAAGGAGGACCATTCTTCTTGTGGTGGTTCCTGTGAGGAGACTTCCTCCGTCTGCTCGAATAAAACTTCAAAAACTTGTTCTTCTTTTTCTGAACCATCTTGAGACATGCCGGCGAAGGTTTAAAAACAGACAAAAGTTGGTAACTAGGTATATAAAAATCTAAATTTACTTATGTAAAACGATTATCTTGTAAGGATATAAACAAATAAATAATGCTTGATTGACAACAACTGACAATGACAAGCAAATGATTAAAAAAAGTATTTTGGTACACATGACTGCACAAGTGGTAACCTTTTTGCAGTATACAGGGTGTAGTAAGCATGGTGTAAGCGACGGTACACTGAAAACTGAAAAGGCGTGCTTAGTCAACGAAACTTTTCGTCCACGACGACACTGAAAAACTTTCCCAAATAAGCATTTTGGGGAAAGAACAAATTGACCTCTCATGTAGAGCCAGGCTTCTAACTCTACAATCCCTAACTTCACAAAATGTACACCTTAGTCAAAATATATAGCTAGGCCGTTTCGTTAGTACAATAACTATTGTATGACAGAAAAGCAATGAACAGTGTATACATTTTTCACCTTACGCCCACGTGATGGTAGCTTGTTGAGTTAAGGAGTAGAGTTAGAAGCTTGGTTCTATATGAGATCTGATAACTTTTTAAAAATGCGAGCTATATGATCTCGTCTTTTGTAAGTTTTAGGCCATGTCCCCACTAGGCTCACAGTGAGCCGCTCACTGTGAGCCGACTGACTCGCTCACTCAATTCGTTCCGTCGGCGTATAGAGCTGACTGAGCCGCCGACCGTGAACATAGTTCGCGGCGACTCAGCTGCTCACTGAAGTAAAACGCAAGCGTAACGCCGCAAACTGCGTACAGTAAGCACTGAATGGACACTCCATTTAAAATATATAGAGAGGCGCACTGGAGGCAGACCAAAGAGATTTTAACCTCGCTGTGACCGAGCGTAGCGAGATTCAAATCTCTTTGAGGCACACAGTGAACGGCTCACTGTGAGCCTAGTAGGGACATGGCCTTATAGTACTAAAATCCTGAATAAAACGTGTTATTTTATCTATTTTTATTAACAAGGAGTCTCTATTATAAAAATTGCAAAGTCCCATACAAACTTCCATCCCCTGGTTTGAGTGGTTGGGAGGTAAAAGTTCCAAGTTTTAGAATATTTTTGTTGTTTGTGTACTATTACTAGCTTACCCCATACCCAGCTTTCTAGGACTTAAATTTGCGGAAGTCCCATACACACTTCCATCCCCTGGTTTATGTGGTTTGGGGGTGAAAGTTGTAGGACTTTTTTGCTCGGGGAAGAAAAATGTTCGCCACCTTAAGATTCGTTTTCGCTCGCACCAATGCCAGAGTCAATCATACTAACATCTTAGTACAGCTTGACCAACTTATCTGTAGAATTTTACGATGGCGCTGGCGCTGGATGGCGAAAAGGATTGCCACCTATTACAAAAATAAACAACTTCTGCCTTTTTAGTGTTCCGATATCAAAACGGTAAAAAAAGGAACCCTTTTCTATGGTGCGACTTTGTCTGTCTGTCTGTCCGTCTGTCACACTCATACCTGTATTAAAGCAACCACTCATGCTATCGACTTGAAATTTGGAATAGTTTTAGAATTATGGTTGCCCAACTTAGTTCGCTAATAGCGGTCAAATGCCTAACTTTACGTTGAATAAAAATAGTTTTAACAAAAACTACACACCTCCTTCAAAGTTTTGCAAGGTTTCTATTAGCAAAAAAAAGTATAAAATAAGTATAACAGTTAATAATCAGTAACTAAGTGAAAATAGAACATAACCAAGCCTGTTATTTGTTTTAATTATAAATTACATTACAACAGTTCATTTTTAAATTCGGTGCCAGCCAAGAAGTTGCATTGCTGGTAACAGTATCTAATCTGGTGTCTTTTATTACAGAAGACGTTGAACTGCTTTTTTATTAAATTTTAGCCTTGAGGGGATCCCATATTAAATTGTCGATGGTTAAGATTTGATGAAAAGTAGGCACGAGATGGAAAATATAAACTTGTCGTAATTTGGTAACGGCCATTGAGGTAATAGTTATTACCTCAATGGTAACGGCATACTTACAGCTTATTAGGAAGCGCAAGTTAGTGCACTTGTACGAGCCAGAGTTAGCCCGTACTCCTTTTAGTTAGTTGGTGGTTTGAGTGCACAAGTAAAAGTCAAAAGGCGTGTTGTCGCGTAAATGATTTATTGAACACTAATAAGTTAATGCTACATTAGGCAAAAGTAGGGCGCCGCGTCGGCTAAAAATTAATGTACGATCGGGCTCGTACATGCTGGGAGGGCAAGAAAGTAAGGGATGAATTTTAAGTTTTTGTAAGAATTTAAAGTTAACAAGTTGAACTAAAGCTAAATCTCCTATGTGGCTTTTTGCGTGGTGGGCACACGTCGCAGTTGCTGGCTCGGGTTGACATCTCAATGATTTCCGGTGGTTGTCGCTCGACGTCACGGCGTTCGCGTCGTTGTGGTTGAGGTTGTTGTTGAGGTTGTGGTTGGGGTTGCATCGCTGTGCCATTACCATTAGTATGCCTGCCTTTGTAACGTTTGTGTGAAACGTATATAGCGGATAACAGGAGTCCTCCCACCACCAAATAAAGGACTGAATATTGGTGAATGTCGTGGGAGCTTAGGTTAGCCGGTAGTTTTTCTCGTTCTTTGAGTAGTTTCAGTTTCGCGTCCAACTCGCGATGGCTTTCTTCTGTGTTTGTCGTTGTTAAGGTCTGAAGTCCACTCAAGTGGAACGTTGGGTAGTCGTTGCTGAAGTGTAGATTCGGGTCTGTTATCTCTGGAATATCGAGATTGATTTCTATTTTGTTCCCAAAGTGATTGTAGGCGAAGACAGTGGTATCGTCGCTCTGAAGTAGGCATCCTTCTTCCAGGTCTAGTATGCCAACTTTTGTTAATTTGATTGTTGAAATCCTGTTCTCGCACAATATTCTTGCCTGACATGAATTG
The DNA here is from genome assembly GCA_947532105.1 of Athrips mouffetella. Lineage (NCBI taxonomy): Eukaryota > Metazoa > Arthropoda > Insecta > Lepidoptera > Gelechiidae > Athrips > Athrips mouffetella. Next base: position 51,215,912 of record OX383956.1, read on the forward strand.
CAGCATAAATAAAGCCATCTATTTTGTTTGTTCAGTTTTATCCAGCTGTACACGCATGTTTTTGTTTGTGTGGTACATTGCAAATTAGTTTGTTGATTTAGTATTTGTGCTTCACAGGGTGCGTGCCAGCTTCGAAGGCTAGTTATTGGATGGATCGTATTACAAATGTAGCGTCCTTCACTAGGCTGTGTGCAGTGATCCAAGTCTCTATCTTCTAGGGGTAGATATACATTGCTCTTTAGGTAGATAGCAATGTATGACGTACTAAATATAACTGACGTATACTGTTGGTTTACTATGTTCATTGGCAGAGCGATGGGTCGGTAGATCTTATACTCATCGTCACTTGTCAGTGGTATGTGAACTTCCAGCAGTAAGTATGTCGATGTAATGCGTGCTCTGACATACAGCAACTCGTAGATGTCTTTGATGTTCTCTTCGATGTTATTGTCTTTGACTGGTAGTGATGGGTCTTTAGCTACTTTGGCAGTGACCATATGCAGTTGTTGAATAAGCTGTTTAGGTGTGAAGAGATGAACATCGAAGTGGCCGTTGTAGAGGTTCGTTAAAGTGTTCAGTAGTACGTCTTGCGTTCTTTTCAGGTTGACGAGTATTAATGAAGCAGTAAGTGACGCCGCATTGAAGTCGTTCATAGTTGACATTATTTCTACCTTTTGTGTTAATCTGTTTAGGTTATTCTCGGTTGCCAGTATGTAGTCGCGTATTTTCTGAAGTTGCTGTTTCATGAAGTACTCGTTATTTTTTATAATGTCGTTTTCTGCTTCTACAATGCTGGTTTGGTTTTTTATAAGCTCTAGTAAATAATCCTCGTTCATTTGTATCATATTTATGTCTCTTTCGTACTTTTTAGCAAATTCATCGTCTAAAACGCCAAAAAGAGCTCGCGCTAAGCTGCCAACGCCGTTGATAAGTCCTCTCTTCTTGCGGCTCAAGTGAGGGTTAAGTATTAGTGCATTATAGTCATCCAGCTGTGTTGGAGTTGAGCAATGACTGGTTCACACGGTTGTTCTTCTATTCGTTGGCAAATGTTGCTAAGAGCTGTTATGTATTTCGTTACTTGTTTAGTGCCTTGCCAATATGTTGATATGTTGTAGAAAATTAGCAAGGTCCATTCGTCATGAATCATTTGCAGTTCTCCAATTTCGTCAACATAAATTGGGCGGTTGCCTTCTATTGGCGTAAGTTTAATGTTCGATAAAGGTTGGGCCCAACTTGTAGTTAAAGTCATTGATAATGTTATCAATGTAAACAACATCATTGTGACGTTACTGCTGGCTGGTGTTTTGGTTCGTAAGCGAGCGGATCGGGTTATCGGGTGCGCGTCGGCGCTATGTGTCGAGTCGTTGGTATTGTTATCGCTCTGTTGTTTACGCTCGTTTATAGGGAGCGGTGATAGTTTCGTCACAGGTCGCTTCAGTGTAGTTGTTTGTGTTTTTAATGTGGCGACACGGACATATCCATCTTCACCAGGGTGTAGGTCAATGATGCACCCCATAGACCACTTGCCGGGAGGGGTGTTGTCTTCTTTGACTAGCACTAAATCTCCCTTTTCTAAGTTTGGTTTTGGTTGTAGCCACTTGCTTTTGGTCTGGAGCTGATGTAGGTACTCCTTTGACCAACGTTTCCAGATATGTTGGTGCATTAGTTCTACCATTTTCCATCTATTGCGTAGATCAAGCTTAGCTTCAGTTTGATTTTCTTGTGGAAGTGACATCATAGGGCTGCCTGTTAGGAAGTGCCCTGGGGTCAGGTATTGTAAGTCCTCAGGATCTTCTGTGAGTGGGCAAAGCGGACGGCTGTTCATGCAGGCTTCTATTTGCGCTAGCAACGTAGTTAGTTGTTCGAAGTACAATTTCTGGTCACCCATGACACGCATCAGATGGAACTTCATCGACATTTACTGCTGCCTCCCAAACTCCAGCTGCTGATGCCCAACGGGGAGCTAGGAAGGCCCATTCGATATGAAGTTCGTTCAAAGCACTGAAGAATTCTGGAGATGTCATCGTTTCGTATTGTTGAAATTCTTCGTGCAGTAATCTGGCGGCACCTTTAAAGTTGGTTCCGTTATCGGAGTAGATATATTTAGGTGTGCCTCTTCTAGCACATAGTCGTTTAAGGGTTGCTATAAATGCTTGTGAGCTGAGATCCGACATGGCGGACAAAATCGGATGAATACAGACTTATATATTTGTGATGCAGACACATACTGATCGCCAGTTTTTTCTTGTCTCCCGGCTGCCCAGCCACTTGGATCTGTACAAACTAGCGATTTTTCTCATAAATTTTCGAGCGTGGCGACAACCCAGCAATATCGCCGTCGCCGCATGGTCGCCTCGCTCAAAATCGCTGACAGAAATCGCTAGTGTACACGAGCGAAATTTTGAGTTGCGAGTCGCTTTAAAGGAGTCACAAAATTTACGCTGCATTCGGTTGTAAATATAAGTACTGTTTGTACTGTGCCACATATACATACATAAAATCATATCTCTTTCCCGTCGTGGTAGGCAGAGATCACAGTCTGCCAGCTGCTTCGATCTTGACATACTTCCCTTGCTTCCTCTATTTTCATCAACTCTTTCATACAGGCTCGTCCGTTTAGGGCACTTTTAACCTGGCCACTATTTAGAAAGTTCTGAATTTGGTCTTGGAACGTACACCATGATCTTTCCCATCAAAGTATCCATTTACTCTCGCTTGGTGGATCTCATTCGTCAATCTTCGTTTGGTTAGCCTCTCCACATGACCAAATCATCTCAATATCCCTTTCTCAATTTTAGTCACTGCATCTTCTTTTACGCCACAAAGTTCTCTTATAACACTATTTTAATCTTTTCACCCAATTTCATACCAATTTTACTCCTCAACGCTCTCATTTCTACAGCATTTACTTTGCTATACTCAGCTTTTACTGCAGTACATCATTGTTGGTACAAAAATGCTTCTATGATCAGCCAGACGAGCCTTATGAGACATCCTCTGAGTCCTCGTAGACCACCATTCACCATGTTTACAGCATTCACTCTTCTTTCAATATCACTTTCATACTTCCATCTCTCGCAAACTTTGACACAAACTCTTTCACTTGTTCACCACCTTTGTTTTAAATACCATTACTCTCGTCTTACTTACATTACTTTCATTCACCTGTCCAAATCTGCATACATAATGTTTACCTGTAAATCCTCAGAATACGAGACCATCGCTGTGTGGCACAATCAGAATAAAACCGAATGCAGCGTAAATTACGAGAATAATTTTGGTCGACTAACAACTCATCAACTCCACTCCGGATTAATCCAAGTTATCAATTGGTGTTGTGTAGCAATTATTATTAAGTGACGTAAAAGCGTGTCAGCACTTTCGTAAATATACGAGTACAACTGTTAACGGAATAAGCGAAACTGAGAAAATAGTTTGTTCAGAATCGAGAGTAGAATCAATTTCACTGGTTTTTGATAAGGGTATTTTTATTTTATTATTCAAATTTTAGCTGCTTCTATCCTAAATATTTCTGTGGATACGCGCCGGTGCTGCGCGGATCATGAGCGGTAAAGAGGTAAGGGAAGCGTGCGCGGAGTGCGCGGACTAGAACAACGGTGAATCTAGAATTATGACGAAACTGTAAAATAACAATATAAAGTCATTTTTATGATTTTTTTTACGGGAATAGATTTATTTTATAAAAAATCTGTTGGGGTGTATGAGGGTCTCGCTTATTTCATTAACACGTTGTAAGTATGCTTGTACCATGTGCTCATGGCGTTGCTGGTTTTGACTTCACAACAGTCGTCGTAACGTCTAATGTAAACCGTCCTCTACAGGACAAGGACTTCCCTCCAAAATTTTAGTTTTTGCTGGAACAACGTGGAGGGGAAGTAACATAGTTACCAAGCTTGTTAGCGTTGCGGCTGGCACCATGGACTGCGGTTATTGGTAACCGCAGACTGTAAAATCGTTACACAGAATGATGCTTCTGCCCATCCTGTAATTCACAATGCCTTACTTGTCTCTTAGGGCATACACGGATACAGATAGGTGGGTACTATTCATCGCTGGCACGACACGGACGTAACAGTATACCGTCTTACTACAAAACTATTAGACATATGTTGAACATTTGATTAAAAAAATCGTACAAAATAACTCTGGCTATGGCACTGATGCGCAAAAGTTAAAAGTGACCTATTTTCGACTTCTGCGCATCAACTGACATACCCACTTATTTTGTGCGATTTTTTTAATCAAGTGTTCAACAGATATCTAGCTTTTTTGTAGTAAGATCCATTGTGTTGAGGGGTAGCTCTAAAGTGTTGGTCGTAATAAAACTCTTACATTTTAAACACTGTACTGTATCATAATAGTACCCACCTATCTCTACCCGCGGGTGTCGTAAGAGGCGACTAAGGGATTATGAACTAGAGGATGGGCAGCAGTATCATTCTATGTATATCAATCTTACAATCTGAGGATACCAACAACCGCGGTCTGTCAGCCGCAACGCTAACAAGCGTGGTGACTATGTTACTTCCCCTCCACATTGTTCCAGAAAAAGCTAAAATTTTTGAGGGAGTTCCCTGTCCTGTAGTGGACGTTTCACGGGATGTCGTGATGACTGCATTGAAGTCAAAATCAGCACGAGGGCCATGAGCACATGGCACGAGCTTATTTGTACAGGGTTTAAAAAAGTACGATGATGCTTCTAAGTGGTGATTCTACATCACTAATAGATTGTATAAAAAATATTTTTTAAGAATCTTACAAAAAGAAGTTTTAGTTCAAGAAGAAGTGAAGCACCTAAAGGGTTGAATTACCTCTATAATCACGGACAAACATGATTTTTGTTAAAATATCCAGTCATTAGCAAGTACCTATCCATTTCAATAAATTACTGTAATGGAATTTGAAGGAAAATCTAATTTTATGATCAGCCAAAATAAAAAATAAATTATAATTAATTACGAAGGTGGTTGGGCTTTTTTTTTTCAAAGAACGTCTGGGAAAGTACCACCTTTTTTTTGTTTATGCCGCTAAGCAGCAGTGTTTTCACTGCTGTGTATCGGTTTCAAGGGCAAAGGAGCCAAGGAAATTAGTAGCACATGTGACACACCATCTTAATTCTCAGGGCGGGCAACGCGCTTTGCTGTCTTAATAGTGTCAATTATATTACTAATAAGACAGTGAGGTCACCACTTACTATCAGGTGACCCACAAGCTCTTTTGCTGACAATTTACATAAAAAAATAAACAATAAGTATTTTTTTTGCAATCTATTAGTGATGTAGAATCACACCTATCGTTATCTTTTTAAACCCTGTAGATATATACAAAAATGCTGACACTCGTTTACATCACTTACCAATAATCGCTGCACACTACAACATTTGACTCCACCCGGTGTAAAGTTGATAAAGAGGGGAACAAGTAATAAATAACGAGAGACAGATGAGTAGGATAAGAAGGAAGCTGGGTATTTTTTATTAATATAAACAAAATTTATAAACAAAAAAAAGTAAAAAAAATATTACTTCAGTCCTGGAGCGGAGTCAACCGATGATCTGTAACGAGAGAAGTTTAAGGTTTGTATTCTGTGTATATTTCTACCAACTAGCTACCAAAAGCACGGACAGAAACACAGCCAGCTAAGGCTTAGTAATAGGGTCAAGGCACTCAATTCTTGAATATCACCGAGTGATAAAATATCACTCAAAAATTTCAAAAAAGAAGATTGATATTCATTAAATATAAAGTGATATTATTGGCAATATTCATACCTTATTACAAACTTATTGACAGTTTATCAGGCTGAATTTGAATCTTTAAAGTCTCAAAAATGATATCTTATCACCCAGTGATTTTCAAGAATTAGCTCCCAGGGGTCCAATTCTTGAAAGTCATTGGGAGATTTTTGAGATTTTTAAAATTAAAATAAGCCCTGTTAAACTCCTCAAAAGATGTCAAAAGTAAGGATCAATATTTGTTAATTATAAAATAATGTTCAGTTTCAAAACTACTATCATAACAAGTTTAATTTTATGAGCTTATCGTGGTATTATAAATTTTAAAAATCTCGAAAATCACCAGGTGACTTTCAAGAATTGGCCCCCTGCTACCCCAGCTAGGCTTGGGTAGCTAAGCTGTGAGCTGGGAAAGTTCCAATTGACTCCTTTCCTAACTTAGAGCTGCGTTGCGGCAAGGTAGAATAACCGGCCAATTGCGAGTCGGACTCCCGCACCGGGGGTTCCGCACGTCTAATCTAAAAATACCGTCTTAGTTATGGACGCGCAGTCACGCAGAAGTGTATTAAATTCGCGCGAGCCCGTCAAGCACTTGACCAGTTTTTACTGATTCATGTTTTTAAAAGCTTTTATTTAGTTTCACCTGTCGCGGTGTATGTCTGTAACCAAATCTTGCAAGTTAAATTTGATCCACTTCCCGGTTTCTGATTGAGATGAAAATTTGCATACTTATGTGAATCGGATGACAATGCAATATTATTGTAACTTTGAGCTGATCTGATGATGGAGCGGGAAAATAGCAATCAAAAAGTGAGATAATACAGCATTTCAGAAATCCTGCAGCGCCATCTGTTGGTGGGCAGCATGGCTTGCTCACATGGTAGTTAATATTTTAATGTTAAAACAACTCTTAGAGGTTTTTTTTATAAATTATTTGGTTTTAGCTCGGCTTTTTAGAGAAATTTTAATAAGTTTATACATAGGTACACCTTACCATACGCCTTTATTAATGTCCTTTTGTATGTAACTTTCTGTATGTAAATCAGTGCAATAAAGAATATTATTATCACATTATATACAAAGCAACGACTCAACGCAACAATGATTTTTGTATTATATTTTAGATTTTCTACTCCATACTAGAGGCGCTGTTTTTTGACGATCAACTGCACATCGGTGAAATCATTTGCAACTATATTACCATGTCATAAAGTCTTAAGTGTTTCAACTGACCTGCTGTAGGTTGTATGAAGAAAACCGCTCCCGAAAACCCCCCGTACGGTAGTTTTCATCGAAATCTTTAGAGTCGTTTTTAAGAAACCGATTATAACTATATACAAATACATATACAAATATTGCTTGTTTAATAGTATAGGATTGAAGAAATAATGTGAATTCTTTTTTAAATCGAGTTTTCACAAAATACTTATTACAAAAGATTTTAAAATGGTCCAATCTAACGCGTTGATGTCTTTTATATGAAGATGGTTATAACCTGGCAATTTTTTTTCTTTTACTTTGCGAAAAAATGTTTCATACAACATAACTCAAAAGAATCTGTCCCCTGTCAAGTTTAATTTTATTTATTCTATTTATTTCAACTTACAACGAAAATACCTAGGCGACCGAGCTTCGCTCTACAATACCCGCCTCACTGAACGTTAAAATATCATCGGGTGAGCAGGCTATGCTACCCGCCAACAGATGGCGCTGTACGTTTCTGCCTAATACGCGGTATTTTACAATTTAACTAGTGAACTATTTTTAGGTTCGGTTTCGTTATATTACATTTAATTAGGTTACGTTCTAAATAAAAAAGGTAATAAAATAATGTTAAAAATATTTTTTAAACAAGCTTTTATTAGATGTAGATAAGAATTAAAACGTTATCACAGTCTCAGGTTTTCAAATAAAAGCGTTTTACATTATAAAACAGCAAGGGAGAACTTAAAAAATTACTCAAGAGCGTGTCGGACTCGCAAGCATAACTAAGACTGTATTTTTACCCGACTGCCCCAAAACAGGAGGGTTATGTTTTTCGAGTGTATGTATGTATGTATGTATGTATGTATGTATGTATGTCGATTTCTTTGTCGCGCTCTGCAGCCTAAACGGCTTGGTAGATTTCAACATGTGAGGTGTCGTTAGGTTCGTATTCATTGTAGGAGTGTCATAGGGTATTAAAAAAAATTTAAAAGTACTAAATAAAAAAACTATTAAAAAAACAAAATACTCGACTGAAAAGAGAATCTCAATCGGTTTCCGATTGAGATGAAATTTTGCATGTGCATGTGAATCGGATGACAATGCAATATTATTGCAACTTCGAGCTGATCTGATGATGGAGCCGGAAGATATCCATAAAAAAGCGGAGATTTTACCGCGTTTCAGAATCCTACAGTGCCATCTGTTGGTGGGTAGCGTCGCTTGCTCACCTGGTAATATTTTATAACTTTATATAAATAACTCTAAATTATATAAAAAACTCTGGGAGGTTTCTTTATAAAATATTCGGATTAAGCTAGGCCTTTTGGAAAAAAAATCACTTAGTTTTAACATACAAAGCAATGACTAAATTTCCCGTGCAAGATGCGGCATTCATTACTTTTGTAATATACTGTAGTTTTTCTACTCCATACCAGAGGCGCTGTTTTTATTACCGCGTTTCAGAAACCTACAGCGCCATCTGTAGGTGGGTAGCTTCACTTGCTCATCTGGTAATATTTTAGTGATAAAACAACTCTGGGAGGTTTCTTTATAAAATATTTGGCTTTAGCTACGCCTTTTGGAAATAGTTTTCTACTAAATTTCCCGTGCAAGATGCAGCATTAATTACATTTGTATTATACTGAAGCATTTCTACTCCATACCAGAGGAGCTGTTTTTTTGATGTCGACTACCCAAGGAGGTTTTAGCCTAAGCTTCGCCAAAGCGAACCACCAGCGACAAAATTCAACCACACGTGAATGTAAAGATTTGCAACTCTATTACTATGTCACAAAGTTCTAAGTGTTTCTACTGACGTGCTGTTGGGTGTATGTAGAAAAATACAGAACAAGAGAACAGAACGCAAAACAAGCGCGTCGACTTAATGCCTTTCATATGCGCTGCCTCCGAAACATCCCAGGCATCTCCTGGAAGGACAAGGTAACCAACAAAACGGTCTTACAACGAGCACAGCTGCCCAGTTTCTTCTCATTGCTGAAGCAGAGACGATTACAATGTTTGGGGCACTTGCACCGCATGGAACCAACCCGTCTACCCCAGCGTGTATTGCTTGGTGCTATAGCGCACGCAAAAAGAAGTGTTGGTAGACCAATACTGCGCTTTAAAGATTGCGCCAAGCGAGACATGATCACTTTTGGTATTGAACACCTAGACTGGGAGCAGACAGCTGAGGACAGAACAAAATGGCGTAAATCATTACTGGATGAACGAAAGGTACACGATGAATCCTGGTTTTGTGCCCTAGCCGAAAAAAGCGAGAAACGTAAGAAAAATAACGATATAACATCAGTTATTGAAAACACAAGCTTCACCTGCAGAGCGTGTGGCAGGACCTGCCGCTCCCGAATAGGCTTATTCAGCCACGAAAAACGGTTCAATCGTCATAATATTGCTTAAGTCGTCTGACATAGACGGCTAAGGCCTATGATGATGATGTATGTATGTATGTCGATTTCTTTGTCGCGCTCTGCAGCCTAAACGGCTTGATAGATTCCAACATATGAGGTGTCGTTAGATTTGTATTAATTGTAGGAGTGTCATAGGGTATAATATTTTAGTACGGCACCTTTGAAGAGAAAATAAAGGGTGAAATATTTTTTTTAAATCATTACTTTTACAACATGGGTATCAAACAATAGCTGGTAAAAACCTGATTCTAAGGTTTAAGCAAATGTTTTAATATAACTTGACGTAGCAAATCTGAAAACTAAAAGTGTAAAATAAAAAATTATTAAATAACAAAAAACCCAACTGCTTAGCACAAGAGAGGAAAACTAGCTTAAATCTATTGGATTTGGTAACTTGAATTGTATAAGTAACTTCAGGCGGGGACGAACAAAATTAAGTCGTAAACATCCACAAAACGTTTTTTCGTCCCCGCCTGCAGTAACTTATACAATTCAAGTTACCAAATCCAATAGATTTAAGCTAGTTTTCCTCTCTTGTGCTAAGCAGTTGGGTTTTTTGTTATTTAATAATTTTTTATTATCTTATTAATTAGTGGTACGGTACCCTCGGTGCGAGAGTCTGACTCGCTTTTGGCCTGAGTTTTTCTTTCTGTTTAACAATGTAACACGCTTTTATTTGAAAACCTGAGACTGTGATAACGTTTTAGTTCTTTTGCTTCTTCTAATAAAAGCTTGTTTGAAAAAAATTTTTCGCCATTTTTAATTTTTTTAGTATTTATGATGTGAAATACAAAAAAACAGCTATCTACACACCCTAGAATCAGATAAGCCTAAACCTAAGATATTTTTCTACGTACACCCAATAGCACATCAGTATAAACACTTTGGACTTTATGGCATAGTAATAGAGTAGCAAATGCTCCATTCACGTGCGATTGACCGTGCGTAAGGTATGGTTAAATTAGGTGGTCGCATAGCGATACGTGGGCTAACACCTCCTTGGGTAGTCGACATCAGAAAACAGCGCCTCTGGTATGGAGAACAAAAGCGATCATGCTGCATCTTGCACGGGGAATTTTTTCATTGCTTTGTATGTTAAAACTTAGAGAATTTTTTCCAAAAGGCCTAGCTAAAGCCGAATATTTTATATAGAAACCTCCCAGAGTTGTTTTATATTCTCCCAGAGTTTTTTTATCAATAAAATATTACCAGGTGAGCAAACCATACTACCCACCAACAGATGGCACTGTAAATTTCTGAAACGCGGTATTATCTCCACTTTTCTATGGATATCTTCCGCCTCCATCATCAGATCAGCTCCAAGTTACAAAAATATTGCATTGTCATCCGATTCACAGACGAATGCAAAATTTCATTTCAATCGGAAACCGGAAAGTATAGGTCAAATTTAACTTGCAAGATTTGGTTTCAGACAGACCGACAGACACCGCGACAGGTGAAACTAAAAAAAATATTAAATAACAAAAAACAAAAACCCAACTGCTTACCACAAGAGAGGAAAACAAATCTATTGGATTTGGTATTTTGAATTGGATAAGACACTGAAGGCGGGGACGAAAAAACGTTTTGTGGATGTTTACAACTTAATTTTGTTCGTCCCCGCGTGCAGTATCTTATACAATTCAAGTTACCAAATCCAATAGATTTAAGCTTGTTTTCCTCTCTTGTGCTAAGTAGTTGGGTTTTTTGTTATTTAATAATTTTTAATTTTAAACTTTTTAGTTTTCAGATTTGCTACGTCAAGTTGTACGAAAACATTCATTTGCTTAAACCTTAGAATCAGGTTTTTACCAGCTATTGTTTGATAGGAAATTTAGTCATTGCTTTATATGTTAAAACTTAGAAAATTATTTCAAAAAGGCCTAGCTAAACCCAAATATTTTATAAAGAAACCTCCCACAGTTCTTTTATCAATAAAATATTACCACATGAGCAAGCGACGCTACCCACCAACAGATGACGCTGTAGGTTTCTGAAATGCGGTAATAAAAACAGCGCCTCTGGTATAGAGTAGAAAAACTACAGTATATTACAAAAGTAACGAATGCTGAATCTTGCACGGAAAATTTCGTCATTGCTTTGTACGTTAAAACTAAGTGATTTTTTTCCAAAAGGCCTAGAAACACAAATATTTTATAAAGAAACCTCCCAGAGTTGTTTTATCAATAAAATATTACCAGGTAAGCAAGCGACGCTACCCACCAACAGATGGCACTGTAGGATTCTGAAACGTGGTAATATCTCCACTTTTTTATGTATATCTTCCGGCTCCATCATCAGATCAGCTCCAAGTTACAATAATTTTGCATTGTCATCCGATTCACATACGCATGCAAAATTTCATCTCAATCGGAAACCGATTGAGATTCTCTTTTCAGTCGGGTATTTTGTTTTTTGATATTTTTTTTATTTAGTACTCTTTTATTTATTGTTTATACACTATGACACTCCCACAATGAATACGAACCTAACGACACCTCACATGTTGAAATCTACCAAGCCGTTTAGGCTGCAGAGCGCGACAAAAAAATCGACATACATACATATATACATACATACACTCGAAAAACATAACCCTCCTGTTTTGGGGCAGTCGGGTAATAAAAGGTTTTAATAAAAAAGTTGAGTTGTTTTGTACAAAGCAACGAGTAAATTTTCAGCTCAAGTGCAATGCGGACCGTCCGCGTGGATGTCTGCGACGGACCGTAAACTGTATGAAGCTTATACCGTCCGTAAATTCCAATGCGGAGCTCTCCGCTCCGGATCCACTCCCCAACACACTGAATGGACTGTATAGGCTTCATACATTATACGGTCCGTCGCGGGCATCCCCGTGTGGACGGTCCGCATCGCACTGAACTAAGCCTAAGACTTTTAATTAATACCGTAATTTTTTTAATCCATACTAAATGGCACTGTTTTCTTTAGAAAAAAATCTTAGGTTTGGATTCGTCTGGTTCTAGGTTCTTAAGATACTAAGTTGTATTTTGTAGTACATATTTAACACCACAAATAGGTCTAAAAAAATATAAAAAATAAATACAACCTTTTTTATCAGAATTAGAAACAGAACTAAAAAGTTAGGTATCATAGTCTCAAGCTTTAAAATAAAAGCGTGTTAAAAACAGCAAAAGAGAAATACAGACAGAGGAAATAACACGCTTTTATTTTAAAAATTGAGTCATTTTAGTTCTTTTTCTACTTGTGATAAAAGCTCGTTTTTAGGGTTCCGATACCAAAATGGTAAAAAAAAGGAACCCTTATGGTGCCGCTCTGTCTGTCCGTCTGTCTGTCACACCTCTATATCTCAGCAACCACTTACGCTATCGAGCTGAAATTTGGAATAGTTTTAGAATATAGTTGCCCAACTTAATTGCACATGAAAATTTTTTGAAAAAAGTATGATTATTAATGTAAAGGGGGCCAAAATAGGGGGGGCCAAATTTCAAATTGTCGCTACTAGGTCGAGTGGGGTATCATATGAAAGGGCTTTACTTGTACATTTTAAAATATATTTTTGTATTTTTTTAAGTTTCTTAGTTTTCAAGTTATGATGAAAAATGTCAAAAAAAATACCATTCCCCCCCCCTTATCTCCGAAGTTTGAGTAAGGGAAAATCTGAATTAATTACAGTTGACAGAGGTTTATGTAAACTTTACAGCAAAAATAAAACGATCTTTCTAAGTTGCACAGTTTTTCAGAAATCTGCAAAAAACCTTTACAAACAAATTTAGTTTTGCGGTCCTGAAAATGGACTTTATTGCTTCCAAAAATACTATAGGTATATCGGAACCCTCGGCGCGCGAGTCCGACTCGCACTTGACCGGTTTTTTTTTTATTATGTTTAAATTTCTGTATACTGTCTGAATTCATAGTTTCAGTTTTGGGGTGCTTTACAGCTAACAGCACGCCAGTAGACACATTTTGGACTTTTATCATATGGGAATAGAGGTGCAAATGCTCCCACAGACGTGCGGTTGACCGTACGTTGTTCGGTTACCTGGTGTCCTCGTGCGGGAGACGCGGCGGGGGGTGGAGGCGGCGGAGAGCAGTGCGAGGGGCCTCCGCAGTCGTTGGGACAACGTGTTCGGCTCGGCGGGCGCTGGAAAACACACAGGACCCTAGAGACATACGGCTTACTACACTAATAATCTTCTTCGACGATTGCTCATGGCTAAGGGTCGTGACCACCTGCTTGTGGTGTGGCCTTTTATGCGAGAACTCTCCACGCCGGCCGGTCGTTTGCCAGACGAGGGGATCCCTGGAGATGGACATAGGTTATGCCTATAGTCGCCGACCATCGCGTTGGTCCTACCCTTCTTACTGTCCACGTGACCAAGGAGCGCTTTTTTAACATGCTTATATTAGGTTGACCGTCTTGTGGGTTTGTGGTTGTAAGGGAATCTAAGAACCTATATTTCACCCACTTTTAGTTATCGTAGGAAGTTGAAACTTTGCAGTTGTATGTAATTCCGATGACTATGCAACAATATGGAACTACGGAGCTGGTATCATGATGGAGCAGGAAGGTGAACCATGGAACCTTGGAATGGCTTCTGGTAAATCAGTCGTGTTTGGGGTCATTAGAATTGTCTCAATGAGCAGTTCTCATTTTGCTTGATAATGACCAGGATGGTGAACCATGGAACTCTTCGATGGATTCTTGAAAACAAGTCATTAGTTAGCATTGTCTAAATAAGTACTTTTAATGTTGGTTGGTGATGAGGACCTGATGATGACCATCAAGGTGGTCCATGGATCCCTTGAACGGCTCCAGCAAACGGGTAGTGTTGGGGTCATCAGAATAGTCTCAATGAGTGCTTTGCTGTAGTTATGTTTCAACGGTTCATGTTTTGTAAACGATGTATGACTAAAAACTAAAAAACAGACTCAAAAATATATCAAACTAAAAAAAAGAAGACAAAACCTAAAAAAAAGCAACAAAAAAAAACCGGCCAAGTGCGAGTCGGACTCGCGCCCTAAAGTTTCCGTACCTATCTACATGATATACTTAAAGCTTTTGCTCTTTGACATAAAAACTCCGCGACCATCCAACTTGACCCCTCTTTTATAGAAAAGTTCTTGAAACGGGAGCTCACCTTAATTGGTTACTATTAGTTGTGAGAAAAATTTAAATATTTCATGATTTTAGACTTTTCCCTTTATTTGTACAGTGAGACCTAGCTTCTTGCCAAATTTCATAATTTTAGGTCAACGGGAAGTACCATGTAGGTTTTGATTTTTTCACATCTTATGTGGTTTATAGACCTTAATATTCGTTATAAATTTCAACCTGATACCTCTTCTCGTTCGTGAGAAAAAGGGTATTGACAGACAGAAAGACAGACAGACGAACAACAAAGTGATCTTATAAGGGTTCCGTTTTTTTTATTTTGACGTACGAAACCCTAAAAACAGACTTTGTCTTCATGTTGTACCTAAGAATAAAACCGAATTAATTAAATATTTTATATACTCTCATATAATCCTCAATAATGCGTTCTAAAATTGTAGGTTAACATTTTCATAATGGCAATCTGTGCCTAGAATCCTTCTTAGCAGCAATTTTTCATCTATGGGAGTGTATTATGAAGTATTGATTTCACTCTAGTACACTTGTATTGTACTTATCTAGTCCCTGTCATCGCGGGAGACCTATTAAATTTTTAATTTTTATATACGCGCCATGACAGCTTGATGCATTTGTAGTCTGTGGCTGCAAGGAGGTTTCATTGCAATAACAAAAAACTCAGCAAACACAAGTTGTATTTACATATTTTTATTAGTTTTATAATACAATAAAAAATAAAAACTTTTACTATTTGCCTTTGAGTGTTTTTAAAGCAGCTTGGAACTTCGCTTAACAGGAAAAAGAGTAAAACATTAAGGTTTGTTTTTGAACACATTATTGTAGGATTCACCATATGAGAGTAGATAAAGTTGTGTATGCAAATCCTCATAATTAGGTATAAAACACTCGTGTCATCTATTATGGAAAATGGGCTCGCTACGCTCGCCTGCAGCCCATAATACGACGCTCGGGTTTTATACCCCTCATTATGTACCGTTGCATAAACTACTAGACTTAGACAAAAGTGGATAAAACATAACATAATGCCCAGATCCCACCCAAGCCACAGATTAAATAATAGTAAACTCCCAAGCTGAGGTGAGAAACGTGCCGAGGGCTGAATGGTATTAGGGCGGTTAAAGATGTCATATCGCGAGCGGTTAAACACGCAGTAGTATATTTGGGAAAGCGAATGTTTGCTGCAGGACATACTCCAGTAAAATTACGAGAGATTGTATGGCGAAACGGAAATAATTGATAATAGCCGTGATTCTTTTTCAGATCGATAGATTATATTTCTGTGTAAAGCTTTTTAATGGAATCCACCTAAATTTACTTCATTTATTTATTTATTGTGCCGTCCAAACATTAAAAAAATATGGAATTTCGGAAAAAAATGTTAATAGATTATTTTTTTTATTTACGGCTTGCTATATATTCAGAATTTCATATTATACATGAATCCACCTAAAAATATTAGCTTTTTTGTATTGTTTAACTTTTATAGCACGAAATTTAAATACAGCTTATCTTCGCAACCAAAAATAGTAATAGATCCGTTTTGCTTTCTAATAATTTAAATAGTGCTATATAATCACATTTTTGGCAAATCCAACATAAATGTTTACCAAATCATTGTAAACCAGCGATTACAAAAAAACTTTTTTTTATTTAGTATGGCATTTTTGTGAATATATATAAGAATCACTTACATTTAAAAAGGTTGAGTTTAGCTCAGTTTATTGCTATTATTTTACCTCGACTTTATTGGCCCTTATATGTAAAAATAAGTGGAGATTTTATATTTTGAAATAAATTGATATTTTTAAATATATTTATGGTGGATTTTGATGCCTATATGTAAAGTATACGTTTATCTATGATATAAAGTATATAATTGTCTATTACTATTTTTGCCTTAGCTGTTATTCGAAAAAAATATTCCGCTTTAAATTTTAGGTGGATTCGTAAATATTGCGTCTTAACATCATATTTAAATACGATATACACAAAAAAGTAGCTATTAGCATTTAATGTTTTGCAAAACCGTATTTTTACTGGACTAACAAGCGTATGTGGCTCTCAGTCGACTCAAATCCCTTAATGGTCTTCACATTGAAGAACTAGACAGTTCAAAACTTAAAAAAAAAGGTCTTCGTAACGCTGATGCCTTAACAAAAATGGACAGAATGCGTGCCCAACAAAACAGAGTAGAATCTACATTTTAATATAGAGTATAGATATAAAATAGAAAATGTATGACTAACTAGTAAAAAATAAAAATATAGTTTAAAAAACTAAAAAAACACGCTTTGCCTGCCTGAAATGTACTAAAAAGTATAAAATAATTTATACATATAACCTTAAAATTGTTGATCCAGTTTAGTGAAATTTTGCCAAGTTTATGAAAGATGTAGAGAGGTACCCTTGAAACACACTTTCAGAAATAAATATTCTGAACAATTTTTCTGACCATTTTTTATGCGACATACTTATATTACTATTCACCATGAATAAAAAATATAGTTTATTTTTAAATAAGTGTGGCGATTTTATAAAAAGATTGAAAAAAAGAATTAAATCGCTTTTCTTGTTCTAAAAGCGCCACAGGCTTCTATAAATTAACCATATTTTTTATTCATGATGAATAGTAATATAAGTATGTCGCATAAAAAATGGTCAGTAAATTGTTGATTAGAGGAATATTTATTTCTGAAAGTGTGTTTCAAGTGTACCTCTACATCTTTCATAAACTTGTCAAAATTTCACTAAACTGGATCAACTATTTTAAGGTTATATGTACAAATTATTTTATACTTTTTAGTACATTTCAGGCAGGCAAAGCGTGTGTTTTTAGTTTTTTAAACTATATTTTTTGATGATGATGATGATGATAAGTCCAGCTGGAGTGACATACAGTCGATGGAGCATTTACTCTCGTGTCCAACCTGAACTGTTTCCTGCAGCGTAGAGCACCTCATCGTAACATCCTATAAAACATCCACTGCAGGATAGAAATACCCCTCCAAAATTCCAGCAAAACACGCGGTATTTTGGAGGAGTACTTTAGTCATCACGCTTAAGCGTTGCGGCTGGCGACCACTGTTGTTGGTGCGGTATTTAGAAAATAGTGCTGGCCATTCTCTGGTTCATAAACTCTCAGTCTCCTTCTTATGACACCCACGGGTAGAGATGGGTCCATACTATTCTTTGCCGGTATCACACGGGGCGGACACTGATCAGACAAACCAGACTGATATACATATAAATAACACCCAGCCACGGAACTCTCCTCTCAGCCCCTTTGACACGCATCTAACAAGCGTGTTGACTACAGTACGGCTACGTATTTTTAATGTGAGTTTCTGAAGAGGACTTAAAACGGGTTGTTATGATCTGATGATGATTAGGTACACGTTTATACAAACGGATATGGTTGAAAGGTGGAGTCATGTACCTTATTGAAGGAGTAACAAAAGGCGTATAACAGAGCTAAACTACAAGCGTTTTTACAGCAATGTGACAGGTTTCTTTTTACATGGAAAAGGTGTTTATAGTCCTGCAGCCCGTGGACATTCACATTACGAAAAAGGTTACCGTTTGCCTTTGTGAAATTGTTATAGATTTCACCATTTCACATACTATAAGCGAAGTCTTAAAGATCTTAATCTTCCGTAACCACATATAGTGACGAGTGATGTAGTCTGGCCATATTGACAATAATTTTCATTTTTGAGTTACCGTTTCAAATTTATACATCTATTAAAAGACCCTTTAAACAAACCATATACCTATTTTAAGACTGTTTCTGTGGCCGGTTCAGATTTGAAGACTCATTTGGTCTTAAATTTGTGTTTGGCAACTTTCCATAGTCTTACTATTACGTATGGTCATTCAACAAAACTGTACAAGACTTACTATTACGTATGGTAATTCAACAAAGCTGTACAACATGACTATAACGAAACAATGCGGTAACCTAGAAATGTATGCATTTCAAATCTTCGCTTTTAGTATGTGAAATGGCAAAATCTATAACAATTTCACAAAGACGTTAAACTTTTTCGAAATTTGGATGTCCACTGGCTACAGAACTATTAATTTAGTTTTAGACACACAGCCAGTATCATTATGCGTTCGAGTGGTGCCGACAAAGAATAGTACCCACCCATCTCTACCCGTGGGTGACGTAAGAGGCGACTAAGGGCTAATGAACCAGAGGATGGGCAGCAGCATCTTTCTGTGTATTGTACCATCATACTGCGGTCACCAACAACAGCGGTCGACAGCCGCAACGCTTACTAGCGTGGTGAAATCCCCTCCAAAGTACCACGCGTTTTTGCTGGAGTTCTGGAGGGAGGTCTCTGTCCTGTAGTGGACGTGTCATGGGATTTTATGACTATTAGTCAATAAGAGGGTCTTACCGAGGAACCAGGTAATCCTAGCGGCTGCTGAGGGGCGTTCAGTTGAGGCACGTCGGCAGCTCCTGGAATTAAGTGTTTAACGATAAGTGGCGATTGCCAAAGTTAAGACTCATACCCACGCCTGTTTCGGAAGCCAAGTTAAGCCGTCCGACTTTATGCTTATTGAGCCATGATTTACCGCCTTCTTGCGGCAGGTGGAAGAGAAGAATCTCCTCCATCTGCCCAAGGGTGATTTTAGTTCTTCCAACTGACGCAAGAGGGCGTTCGTCTGCCGAAAGGGAGTGGTAAATGATTGTAGCTCCTCTACTTGATACAAGAGGGCGGTTAATCCGAATAGTTCTGCCTTCAGATTTAACGCCCTCTTGCGTCACGTGGAAGAACTAAAATGATTTACCAACCCCTTGCGGCAGGTGGAGGAAATTCTGTTTTGTGATTCTTCCACTTGCCCCAAGAGGGCAGTAAATCTTTGTAGTTGCTGCACTAGGCACAAGAGGGCGGTAAATCCAGATCTAACGCCCTCTTGCGTCAAGTGGAGGAACTAAAGTGGTTGATCGTCCTCTTGCGGTAGGTTGAGAAATTTCTTTTACCTGACACTAGAGGGCGGTAAATATTGTAGTTCGTCCACCTGACATAAGATGACGTTAAATCAGGTGGAACACCGATCTGGGTTTACCGCCCCCTTGCATCAAGTGGAGGAACTACAATGATTTACCGGTCCTTTGAAAAAACTCTTTTTTGTGATTCTTCCATCTGTTGCAAGAGGGCTGTAAATCATTGTAGTTCCTCCACCTGATGCAAGGGGGCGGTAAATCGAGATCGGTTTGCTACCAGAATTAAACGCCCTCTTGCGTCAATTGGACGAACGACAATATTTATCGCCTCTAGTGTCAGATCAAAGAAATTCCTCAACCTGCCGCAAGAGGACGATAAACCACTTTGGTTCCCCCACCTGATGCAAGGGTGCGTTAAATCTCAACCGGATTTACTTCCATGTCCTTGCACCTAGTGAGTGACATTGTAGTGTGGGATATTGAATGTTATAGATGATTATTTCTAGATTAGTGCTATCGAAACATGTAATTCGTAATTTGTTCCGTTTTTGTTTTCGTAGAAATCTACTTGAAACGACATGGTCGGCCAGCAATGTACTTTTGAATGACGTACGAATGGAATACAAAAACCATCCAGGTAATTAGTTCTGTCCTAGATCTAATTAACCATATACTTCCTTTTCATTTATTTCATCAAATCACTAAAATATTTGTTAGAAAAGAAAATTGCAGCCAGCGATGTTCTTTTAAATGACGTCATATTCGAGCACAAAAACAGTCTCGGCGATTAGTTCTGCATTAGATCTAACAATGTATGCACTTGTGTTTCAATAAATTCATTATAATATAGAATATATTTTTCCATAGAAAACGAAAAAAAACTGCCAGCAATGTATATCGAAACGGGTTACAGTCGGTGTTAGGACGAGAATGAGGGTAATTTAGGAGACTAAGAGGAGAAATACCTACTACATACCTACCGAAATGTCTATTTTTATTGATTTATAAGAAGATTAAACACAATAACGAGTACGTATTGTTATTATGATCCTTAAATGCGAGTGCTCAATCTCTTCCTCCTCCTTCTCTTAGTCTCCACATCACTCTCATTCTCGTCCTAACACCGTTTACAAACCATTTGGATATACATTGCTGGCAGTTTTTTTTTTCGTTTTCTGTTGAAAAATTTATTCTATGTTATAATGAATTTATTGAAACACAAGTGCATACATAGTAAGATCTAATGCAGAACTAATCGCCGAGACTGTTTTTGTGCTCGAATATGACGTCATTTAAAAGAACATCGCTGGCTGCAATTTTCTCTTTTAACAAATATTTTAGTGATCTGATGAAATAAATGAAAAAGAAGTATATGGTTAATTAGAACTAGGACAGAACTAATTACCTGGACGGTTTTTGTATTCCATTCGTACGTACTTCAAAAGTACACCGCTGGCCGACCATGTCGTTTCAAGTCGATTTCTACGAAAACAAAAACGCAACAAATTACGAATTACATATGTTTCGATAGCACTAATCTAGAACTAATCATCTATAACAATGTCACTCGCTAGGTGCAAGGACATTTTACTTCCCTCTTTGAGGAACTACACGGGCGTACAATCAAGAGCATGTGAAGCTGAATCCATCGTTTTGACTGTACGCACCGACAGGACAGACGAGAGTCAAGACATGGCGGACGAAATCGGATGAATACAGACTTATACTAGGTTATTATTTTAGACCTGATTTGCGTATACCCACGTTATTACAGAGGTCAAAAGCAACAAATGGGAAGTTTTAAATTTTTCGTGCGATGTTAGAAAAGTCGTGGAACAAAAGTTGTTGCTTTTGACCTTTGCAATAATGTGGGCATACGCAAATCAGGTCCAAAAAATAACCTTGTATATAGGGTGACTTTTAATTAGTTCTTGATAGCAAAAGATATGCATGTTCTCATGATACTGTACAACTTTTCGCAAGGAACATAGGTCGAAATACGAAAAACCAAATTTGACCTCCCATATAAAATGCGCTATCAGCTGATGAAGTTTCTATGGGAGGTCAAAACTTGATTTTCGTATTTCGACCTATGTTCCATGGGGAAAGTTGTTCAGTATCATGAGTACATTCATACCTTTTTCTATCAAGAACTAATTAAAAGTCACCCTATATATTTGTGATACAGACACATACTGATCGCCAGTTTTTTCTTGTCTCCCGGCTGCCCAGCCACTTGGATCTGTGCAAACTAGCGATTTTTCTCATACATTTTCGGGCGTGGCGACAACCCAGCGATATAGCCGTCGCCGCATGGTCGCCTCGCCCAAAAATCGATAACAGAAATTGCTAGTGTACACAAGCGTAATTTTGAGTTGCGAGTCGCTTTGAATGGGTCGTTTAATTTACGCTGCATTCGGTTGTATGCAAAAGTACTGTTTGTGCTGTGCCACATACACACACAAATAAAATAATACCTCTTTCCCGTCGTGGTAGGCAGAGACAATAGCCCGCCACCTGCTACGATCTTGACATACTTCCCTCGCTTCCTCTATTTCATCAACTCTTTCATACAGTACAGGCTCTTCGGTTTAGCGTACTTTTAACCTTGCTTCTATTTAGAAAGTTCTGAATTTGGTCTTGGAACGTACACCATGGCCTTTCCCATCAAAGTTTCCATTCACTCTCGCCTGGTGGATCTCATTCGTCAATTTTCGTTTGTTCACCCTCTCCACATGAACAAATCATCTCAGCATCCCTTTCTCAACTTTAGTTACTGCATCTTCTTTTACAATACAAAGTTCTCTTGTAACATTATTTTAATCCTTTTACCCGATTTCATACCAATTTTACTCCTCAACACTCTCATTTCACTCAGCTTTCACTGCAGTACATCATTGTTGGTACAAAAATGCTTCTGTGAACAGCAAGACGAGCCTTATGAGACATGACACAATGTTTCCAGCATTCACTCTTCTTTCAATATCACTTTCATACTTCCATCTCTCGTAAACTTTGACACAAACTCTTTCACTTGTTTACCACTTTTGTTTTAAATACCATTACTGTCGTCTTACTGACATTACTTTCATTCACCTGTCCAAATCTGGATACATAATGTTTACCTGTAACTCCTCAGAATACGAGACCATCGCTGTGTGGCACAATCAGAATAAAAATGCAGCGTAAATTACGCGACTTATTTTAGTCGACTAACAACTCATCAACTCCACTCCGGATTAATCCAAGTTATCAATTGGTATTGTGTAGCAATTATAAGTAAGTGACGTATAAGCGTGTCAGCACTTTCGTAAATATACAACGTGTTAACGGAATAAGCGAAACTGAGAAAATAGTTTGTTCAGAATCGACAGTAGAATCATTTTCACGGGTTTTTGATATATTTTTTTTTAACTTTTATTATTTAAGTTTTAGCCGCTTCTATTCTAAATAATTCTGTGGATACGCGCGCTGGCGACCGGTGCCGCGCGGATCATGAGGGAAGCGTGCGCGGAGTGCACGGACTAGAACAATGATGAATCTAGAACCATTTTTTTTACGGGAATGGATTTATTTTAATAAAAATCATTTTGGGTGTATGAGGGTTATTGGTAACCGCAGAAAAAAAAATTGTAAAATCGTTACACAGAATGATGCTTCTGCCCATCCTCTATTGTAAAATCGTTACACAGAATGATGCTTCTGCCCATCCTCTAGTTTTTGTCTCTTAGGGCACACACGGATACAGATAGGTACTATTCATCGCTGGCATGACACGGACGTAACAGTACAGTGTCTAAAATGTAAGAGATTTATTTAGAGATCAACCCCTTGGAGCTACCCCTCAACATATCACCTCTACCTCCGTGTATCCTGCGACATCCGTACATAGATCCAATCCAAGTAAGGTCGCCATTTACGGAAGTTGCAGGATGCCCTTGTAGAGTTGGTGTTGAAGGGTATCTCCAAAGTGTTGGTCGTAATCAAACTCTTACATTTTAAACACCCTACTGTATAATAATAGTACCCACCTATCTCTACCCGCGGGTGTCGTAAGAGGCGACTAAGGGATTATGAACTAGAGGATGGGCAGCAGTATCATTCTATGTATATCAATCTTACAATCTGAGGATACCAACAACCGCGGTCTGTCAGCCGCAACGCTAACAAGCGTGGTGACTATGTTACTTCCCCTCCACATTGTTCCAGAAAAAGCTAAAATTTTTGAGGGAGTTCCCTGTCCTGTAGTGGACGTTTCACGGGATGTCGTGATGACTGCATTGAAGTCAAAATCAGCACGAGGGCCATGAGCACATGGCACGAGCTTATTTGTACAGGGTTTAAAAAAGTACGATGATGCTTCTAAGTGGTGATTCTACATCACTAATAGATTGTATAAAAAATATTTTTTAAGAATCTTACAAAAAGAAGTTTTAGTTCAAGAAGAAGTGAAGCACCTAAAGGGTTGAATTACCTCTATAATCACGGACAAACATGATTTTTGTTAAAATATCCAGTCATTAGCAAGTACCTATCCATTTCAATAAATTACTGTAATGGAATAAGCCGAAATAAAAAAAATATTATAATTAATTTGGAAGGTGGTAGGGCTTTTTTGCAAAGTTCGTCTGGGAAATTACCACCCTTTTTTTGTTTATGCCGCTAAGCAGCAGTGTTTTCACTGCTATGTTCCGGTTTGAAGGGCAAAGGAGCCAGGGAAATTACTGGCACATAAGACACATCATCTTAGTTCCAGGGCGGGCAACGCGCTTTGCTCTCTTGTTAGTGTCAATTATGCTACTAATAAGACAGTGGTATGACCACTTACCATCAGGTGGCCCACAAGCTCTCTTGCTAACAATTTACATAAAAAAATAATTAATAAGTATTTTTTTTGCAATCTATTAGTGATGTAGAACCACACCTTCGAAGGATAATCGTACTTTTTTACACCTTGTATACAACGTGTTAACGGAATAAGCGAAACCGAGAAAATAGTTTGTTCAGTATCGAGAGTAGAATCAATTCCACGGATTTTTGATAGGGGTAATTTTTTTTTATTTTTAAAATTTTTACCGCTTCTATTCTAAATATTTCTGTGGATACGCGTACTGGCGGCCGGGCGCCGCGCGGTTAATGAGCGGTGAGGAGGGGAGGGATGTGAACGTGGCGTGCGCGGAGTGTGCGGACTAGAACAACGATGAAACTAGAACAGTGATAAAACTTTGAAGAACAATATCTAGATAAAAAAACATTATTCAAGATTTTTTTTACGGGAACGGATTTATTTTAATTAAAATCAGTTGGGGTGTATGAGGGTTTCGCTTATTCCATTAACACGTTACATACGAAAATGCTGACATTCGTTTACATCACTTACCAATAATCGCTACACACTACAACATTTGACTACACCCGGTGTAGAGTTGATAAAGAGGGGAACAAGTAATAAATAACGAGAGACAGATGAGTAGGATAGGACGCAGGTAGGTAGGGAAGAAGGAAGCTGGTTTTTTTTTTAATTTATAAATAAAAAAAGTAAAAAAAAATATTACTTCAGTCCTGGGGCGGAGTCAACCGATGATCTGTAACGAGAGAAGTTTAAGGTTTATATTCTGTGTATATTTCTACCAACTAGCAACCAAAAGCACGGACAGAAACACAGCCGGCTAAGGATTTGTAATAGGGTCAAAGGACTCAATTCTTGAATATCACCGAGTGATGAAATATCACTCAAAAATTTCAAAAAAGAAGATTGATATTTATTAAATATAAAGTGCTATAATTGGCAATATGCATATCTTATTACAAAATTTTTGACAGTTTATCAGGCTGAATTTGAATCTTTAAAGTCTCAAAAGTGATATCTTATCACCCTTATAATTTGCTCCTAGGGGTCCAATTCTTGAAAGTTACTGGGAGATTTTCAAGATTTTAAAAGCCCTGTTAAACTCCTCAAAAGATGTCAAAAGTAAGGATCAATATTTGTTAATTATAAAATAATGTTCAGTTTCAAAACTACTATCATAACAAGTTTAATTTTATGAGTTTATCGAGGCATTTTAAATTTTAAAAATCTCGAAAATCACCAGGTGACTTTCAAGAATTGGCCCCCTGCTACCCCAGCTAAGCTTGGGTAGCTAAGCTGTGAGCTGGGAAAGTTCCAATTGACTCCTTTCCTAACTTAGAGCTGCGTTGCGGCAAGGTAGAATAACCGGCCAATTGCGAGTCGGACTCGCGCACCGGGGGTTCCGTACTTCTAAGCTAAAAATACCGTCTTAGTTACGGACGCGCAGTCACGCAGAAGTGTATTATATTCGCGCGAGCCCGTCAAGCACTTGACCAGTTTTTAGTTTTTGATGTTTTTAAAAGCTTTTATTTAGTTTCACATGTCGCGGTGCCTGTCTGCTACCAAATCTTGCAAGTTAAATTCGATCCACTTCCCGGTTTCTTATGTGAATCGGATGACAATGAAATATTGTTATTACTTTGAGCTGATAGTTAGGGTGCTGGCTGCAATTTGGGTATATGATTTGCTCATGATTCATATTAATAGAGATGATCGATCAGCTCAATACGAATCGATTTGGTCCTAACAAGTTTTTCTGTGCGTCGCTGCGTTTTTGAGTTTTGTCTGCCTTTGTGGCTCCAGTTTAAAATACTTCTGAAGATGTAGAAAATCGAAGAGGCAGACATGCAGGGCTCTGCATTGTCACGGGACGAAGTAGTGAATTTTTGCATTTTTAAGCTCTGTAACTTTACGACGCAGGGCTATTATGGTGGCAGACCATTTTTCTGGGCTTTTATACATTGTATTTAATCAGATACCTAGTCATAGGCTGCCAGGTGTACGTTTCATTGTCAAATTTCAAAATAGTTAAAACTTAATTCCTCACAAAAGCAGAGGTGTGGATGTCCGCCAATATTTTTTGTATCTTTTAGAGGATGCTCCTTATCATCAGTAAAAGAGACAGACATGAGCAAATCATATATAAATTGGTCCTTCATCACCCTTACTATGATCTGATGATCGAGCGGCAAAATAGCAATCAAAAAGTGAGATAATACCGCGTTTCAGAAATCCTGCAGCGCCATCTGTTGGTGGGTAGCATGGCTTGCTCACATGGTAATATTATAATGTTAAAACAACTCTTAGAGGATTTTTTTATAAATTATTTGAAGGGAAAATTTTCTAACGTTATACATACGCCTTTATTAATGTCCTTTTGTAAGTAACTTTCTGTATGTAAATCAGTGCAATAAAGAATATTATTATATACAAAGTAACGACTCTACGCAACAATGATTTTTGTATTATATTGTAGTGTTACTACTGCATACTAGAGGCGCTGTTTTTTGTTGACTAGAATGTACTATGTACATACCTTATCCAAACTATACGAACGATCAACCGCAAGTCGGTGAAAAAATTTGCAAATCTATTACCATGTCATAAAGTCTAAAGTGTTTTTACTGACGTGCTGTTACGTGTATGAAAAAAATCGCCCCCGAAAACCCCCGTACCGTAAATTTTATCGAAATCATTATAGCCGTTTTTGAGAAACCGATTATAACTATACATACATATATTGCTTGTTTAATAGTATAGGATTGAAGAAATAATGTGAATTTTCTGATATTCTTCTTTTTTAAATCGAGTTTTCGCAAAATACTTTATTCATTACAAAAGATTTTAAAATGGTCCAATCTAACGCGTTGATGTCTTATATGAAGTTGGTTATAACCTGGCTATTTATTTTCTTTACTTTGCAAAAAAATGTTTCATACAACATAACTCAAAAGAATCTGTCCCCTGTCAAGTTTATTTTTTTTAAATCTATTTATTTCAACTTATAACGAAAATACCTGGGCGACCGAGCTTCTCTCTACAATAGCCGCCTCACTGAACGTTAAAATATCATCGGGTGAGCAGGCTATGCTACCCGCCAACAGATGGCGCTGTAGGTTTCTGCCTAAAACGCGGTATTTTACAATTTAACTACTGAACTATTTTTTAATTTAACCAGCTAATAGATTCGGTTAGGTTAGATTAAATTTAGTTAGGTTAGGTTCTAAATAAAAAGGTAATAAAATAATGTTAAAATATTTTTAAAACAAGCTTTTATTGGATCTAGATAAGAACTAGAACGATATCAAAGTCTCAGGTTTTCAAATAAAAGCGTGTTACATTATAAAACAGCAAGAGAGAACTAAAAAAACTGCGTGTCGGACTCGCAAGCATAACTAAGACTGTATTTTTATCTCAGTGGTACGGTACCCTCGGTGCGCGAGTCTGACTCGCACTTGGACTGAGTTTTTCTTTCTGTTTTACAATGTAATACGCCTTTATTTGAAAATCTGAGACTGTGATAACGTTTTAGTTCTTTTGTTACGTCTAATAAAAGCTTGTTTGATTTGATGTAAAATACTAAAAAAACAACTATCTACACACCCTAGAATCAGATAAGCCTAAACCCATGATATTTTTCTACGTACACCCAACAGCACATTGTGATACACAGTGTGATAGCCGACCCCTTGAGACCATTCTTGCCTTTCCACATATCTTCGCGCACCGTGGTATCTGCGAATTTCACTACGATCGGCCGTGGTTTGCTGGCGTTTGGTTTACCCATCCGAAAGCTGTTAGAGATGCTAGACGCGGAGAAATTAGCAACCTTTTATGTTAAAACTTAAAGAATTTTTTCCAATAGGCCTAGCTAAACCCGAATATTTTATATAGAAACCTCCCAGAGTTGTTTTATCAATAAAATATTACCAGGTGAGCAAACCATGCTACCCACAAACAGATGGCGCTGTAAATTTCTGAAACGCGGTATTATCTCCACTTTTCTATGGATATCTTCCGCCTCCATCATCAGATCAGCTCCAAGTTACAATAATATTGCATTGTCATCCGTATGCAAAATTTCATCTCAATCGGAAACCGGGAAGTAGGTCAAATTTAACTTGCAAGATTTGGTTTCAGACAGACCGACAGACACCGCGACAGGTGAAACTAAATAAAAGCTTTTAATAAAAAGGCATTTTGGGGAATTTCTCTGAGTTGTTACGTACAAAGCAACTAGTAAATAATCAGCACAAGTGCAATGCGGACCGTCCGCGCGGATGTCTGCGACGGACCGTAAGCTGTGTGAAGCTTATACCGTCCGTAAATTCCAATGCGGAGCTCTCCGCTCCGGATCCACTCCCCAACACACTGAATGGACTGTATAGGCTTCATACATTATACGGTCCGTCGCGGGCATCCCCGCGTGGACGGTCCGCATCGCACTGAACTAAGCCTAAGACTTTTAAATAATACAGTTTTTTTTTTCAATCCATACTAAATGGCACTGTTTTCTTTAGAAAAAATCTTAGGTTTGGGTTCGTCTGGTTCTAGGTTCTTAAGATACTTGGTTGTATTTTGTAGTACATATTTAACACCACAAATAGGTCTAAAAAAATATAAAAAATTAATAAAACCTTTTTTATCAGAATTAGAAACAAAACTAAAAATAAAAGCGTGTAAAAAACAGCAAAAGAGAAATACAGACAGAGGTAATAACACGCTTTTATTTTAAAAATTGAGTCATTTTAGTTCTTTTTCTACTAGTGGTAAATGCTCGTTTTTTTTTAAAATTTGTGATTAAGTTTCTCTATACTATCTGAATTCATAGTTTCAGTTATGGGGTGCTTTACAGCTAACAGCACGCCAGTAGACACATTTTGGGCTTTTATCATATGGGAATAGAGTTGCAAATGTTCCCACTGACGTGCGGTTGACCGTACGTTGAACGGTTACCTGGTGTCCTCGTGCGGGAGACGCGGCGGGGGGTGGAGGCGGCGGAGAGCAGCGCGAGGGGCCTCCGCAGTCGTTGGGACAACGTGTTCGGCTCGGCGGGCGCTGGAAAACACACAGGACCCTAGAGACATACGGCTTACTACACTAATAATCTTCTTCGACGATTGCTCATGGCTAAGGGTCGTGACCACCTGCTTGTGGTGTGGCCTTTTACGCGAGAACTCTCCACGCCGGCCGGTCGTTTGCCAGACGAGGGGATCCCTGGAGATGGACATAGGTTATGCCTATAGTCGCCGACAATCACGTTGGTCCTACCCTTCTTACTGTCCACGTGACCAAGGAGCGCTTTTTTAACATGCTTATATTAGGTTGACCGTCTTGTGGGTTTGTGGTTGTAAGGGAATCTAAGAACCTATATTTCACCCACTTTTAGTTATCGTAGGAAGTTGAAACTTTGCAGTTGTATGTAATTCCGATGACAATGCAACAATATGGAACTACGGAGCTGGTATCATGATGGAGCAGGAAGGTGGACCGTGGAACCTTGGAATGGCTTCTGGTAAATCAGTCGTCGTTTGCCTGCCTGAAATGTACTAAAAAGTATAAAATAATTTATACATATAACCTTAAAATTGTTGATCCAGTTTAGTGAAATTTTGCCAAGTTTATGAAAGATGTAGAGGTACCCTTGAAACACACCTTCAGAAATAAATATTCTGAACAATTTTTCTGACCATTTTTTATGCGACATACTTATATTACTATTCACCATGAATAAAAAATATAGTTTATTTTTAAAAGAGTGTGGCGATTTTATAAGAAGATTGAAAAAAAGAATTAAATCGCTTTTCTTGTTCTAAAAGCGCCACAGGTTTCTATAAATAAACCATATTTTTTATTCATGATGAATAGTAATATAAGTATGTCGCATAAAAAATGGTCAGAAAAATTGTTGATTAGAGGAATATTTATTTCTGAAAGTGTGTTTCAAGTGTACCTCTACATCTTTCATAAACTTGTCAAAATTTCACTAAACTGGATCAACTACTTTTTGGGTTATATGTACAAATTATTTTATACTTTCTAGTACATTTCAGGCAGGCAAAGCGTGTTTTTTTAGTTTTTTAAACTATATTTTTTGATGATGATGATGATAAGTCCAGCTGGAGTGACATACAGTCGATGAAGCATTTACTCTCGTGTCCAACCTGAACTGTTTCCTGCAGCGTAGAGCACCTCATCGTAACATCCTATAAAACATCCACTGCAGGATAGAAATACCCCTCCAAAATTCCAGAAAAACACGCGGTATTTTGGAGGAGTACTTTAGTCATCACGCTTAAGCGTTGCGGCTGGCGACCACTGTTGTTGGTGCGGTATTTAGAAAATAGTGCTGGCCATTCTCTGGTTCATAAACTCTCAGTCTCCTTCTTATGACACCCACGGGTAGAGATGGGTCCATACTATTCTTTGCCGGTATCACACGGGGCGGACACTGATCAGACAAACCAGACTGATATACATATAAATAACACCCAGCCACGGAACTCTCCTCTCAGCCCCTTTGACACGCATCTAACAAGCGTGTTGACTACAGTACGGCTACGTATTTTTAATGTGAGTTTCTGAAGAGGACTTAAAACGGGTTGTTATGATCTGATGATGATTAGGTACACGTTTATACAAACGGATATGGTTGAAAGGTGGAGTCATGTACCTTATTGAAGGAGTAACAAAAGGCGTATAACAGAGCTAAACTACAAGCGTTTTTACAGCAATGTGACAGGTTTCTTTTTACATGGAAAAGGTGTTTATAGTCCTGTAGCCCGTGGACATTCAAATTACGAAAAAGGTTACCGTTTGCCTTTGTGAAATTGTTATAGATTTCACCATTTCACATACTATAAGCGAAGTCTTAAAGATCGTAATCCGCCGTAACCACATATAGTGACGAGTGATGTAGTCTGGCCATATTGACAATAATTTTCATTTTTGAGTTACCGTTTCAAATTTATACATCTATTAAAAGACCCTTTAAACAAACCATATACCTATTTTAAGACTGTTTCTGTGGCCGGTTCAGATTTGAAGACTCATTTGGTCTTAAATTTGTGTTTGGCAACTTTCCATAGTCTTACTATTACGTATGGTCATTCAACAAAACTGTACAAGACTTACTATTACGTATGGTAATTCAACAAAGCTGTACAACATGACTATAACGAAACAATGCGGTAACCTAGAAATGTATGCATTTCAAATCTTCGCTTTTAGTATGTGAAATGGCAAAATCTATAACAATTTCACAAAGACGTTAAACTTTTTCGAAATTTGGATGTCCACTGGCTACAGAACTATTAATTTAGTTTTAGACACACAGCCAGTATCATTATGCGTTCGAGTGGTGCCGACAAAGAATAGTACCCACCCATCTCTACCCGTGGGTGACGTAAGAGGCGACTAAGGGCTAATGAACCAGAGGATGGGCAGCAGCATCTTTCTGTGTATTGTACCATCATACTGCGGTCACCAACAACAGCGGTCGACAGCCGCAACGCTTACTAGCGTGGTGAAATCCCCTCCAAAGTACCACGCGTTTTTGCTGGAGTTCTGGAGGGAGGTCTCTGTCCTGTAGTGGACGTGTCATGGGATTTTATGACTATTAGTCAATAAGAGGGTCTTACCGAGGAACCAGGTAATCCTAGCGGCTGCTGAGGGGCGTTCAGTTGAGGCACGTCGGCAGCTCCTGGAATTAAGTGTTTAACGATAAGTGGCGATTGCCAAAGTTAAAACTCATACCCACGCCTGTTTCGGAAGCCAAGTTAAGCCGTCCGACTTTATGCTTATTGAGCCATGATTTACCGCCTTCTTGCGGCAGGTGGAAGAGAAGAATCTCCTCCATCTGCCCAAGGGTGATTTTAGTTCTTCCAACTGACGCAAGAGGGCGTTC
The DNA here is from genome assembly GCA_947532105.1 of Athrips mouffetella. Taxonomy (NCBI): domain Eukaryota; kingdom Metazoa; phylum Arthropoda; class Insecta; order Lepidoptera; family Gelechiidae; genus Athrips; species Athrips mouffetella. Next base: position 51,248,125 of record OX383956.1, read on the forward strand.
GTCTGCCGAAAGGGAGTGGTAAATGATTGTAGCTCCTCTACTTGATACAAGAGGGCGGTTAATCCGAATAGTTCTGCCTTCAGATTTAACGCCCTCTTGCGTCAAGTGGAAGAACTAAAATGATTTACCAACCCCTTGCGGCAGGTGGAGGAAATTCTGTTTTGTGATTCTTCCACTTGCCCCAAGAGGGCAGTAAATCTTTGTAGTTGCTGCACTAGGCACAAGAGGGCGGTAAATCCAGATCTAACGCCCTCTTGCGTCAAGTGGAGGAACTAAAGTGGTTGATCGTCCTCTTGCGGTAGGTTGAGAAATTTCTTTTACTTGACACTAGAGGGCGGTAAATATTGTAGTTCGTCCACCTGACATAAGATGACGTTAAATCAGGTGGAACACCGATCTGGGTTTACCGCCCCCTTGCATCAAGTGGAGGAACTACAATGATTTACCGGTCCTTTGAAAAAACTCTTTTTTGTGATTCTTCCATCTGTTGCAAGAGGGCTGTAAATCATTGTAGTTCCTCCACCTGATGCAAGGGGGCGGTAAATCGAGATCGGTTTGCTACCAGAATTAAACGCCCTCTTGCGTCAATTGGACGAACGACAATATTTATCGCCTCTAGTGTCAGATCAAAGAAATTCCTCAACATGCCGCAAGAGGACGATAAACCACTTTGGTTCCCCCACCTGATGCAAGGGTGCGTTAAATCTCAACCGGATTTACTTCCATGTCCTTGCACCTAGTGAGTGACATTGTCGTGTGGGATATTGAATGTTATAGATGATTATTTCTAGATTAGTGCTATCGAAACATGTAATTCGTAATTTGTTCCGTTTTTGTTTTCGTAGAAATCTACTTGAAACGACATGGTCGGCCAGCAATGTACTTTTGAATGACGTACGAATGGAATACAAAAACCATCCAGGTAATTAGTTCTGTCCTAGATCTAATTAACCATATACTTCCTTTTCATTTATTTCATCAAATCACTAAAATATTTGTTAGAAAAGAAAATTGCAGCCAGCGATGTTCTTTTAAATGACGTCATATTCGAGCACAAAAACAGTCTCGGCGATTAGTTCTGCATTAGATCTAACAATGTATGCACTTGTGTTTCAATAAATTCATTATAATATAGAATATATTTTTCCATAGAAAACGAAAAAAAACTGCCAGCAATGTATATCGAAACGGGTTACAGTCGGTGTTAGGACGAGAATGAGGGTAATTTAGGAGACTAAGAGGAGAAATACCTACTACATACCTACCGAAATGTCAATTTTTATTGATTTATAAGAAGATTAAACACAATAACGAGTACGTATTGTTATTATGATCCTTAAATGCGAGTGCTCAATCTCTTCCTCCTCCTTCTCTTAGTCTCCACATCACTCTCATTCTCGTCCTAACACCGTTTACAAACCATTTGGATATACATTGCTGGCAGTTTTTTTTTTCGTTTTCTATTGAAAAATTTATTCTATGTTATAATGAATTTATTGAAACACAAGTGCATACATAGTAAGATCTAATGCAGAACTAATCGCCGAGACTGTTTTTGTGCTCGAATATGACGTCATTTAAAAGAACATCGCTGGCTGCAATTTTCTCTTTTAACAAATATTTTAGTGATCTGATGAAATAAATGAAAAAGAAGTATATGGTTAATTAGAACTAGGACAGAACTAATTACCTGGACGGTTTTTGTATTCCATTCGTACGTACTTCAAAAGTACACCGCTGGCCGACCATGTCGTTTCAAGTCGATTTCTACGAAAACAAAAACGCAACAAATTACGAATTACATATGTTTCGATAGCACTAATCTAGAACTAATCATCTATAACAATGTCACTCGCTAGGTGCAAGGACATTTTACTTCCCTCTTTGAGGAACTACACGGGCGTACAATCAAGAGCATGTGAAGCTGAATCCATCGTTTTGACTGTACGCACCGACAGGACAGACGAGAGTCAAGACATGGCGGACGAAATCGGATGAATACAGACTTATACTAGGTTATTATTTTAGACCTGATTTGCGTATACCCACGTTATTACAGAGGTCAAAAGCAACAAATGGGAAGTTTTAAATTTTTCGTGCGATGTTAGAAAAGTCGTGGAACAAAAGTTGTTGCTTTTGACCTTTGCAATAATGTGGGCATACGCAAATCAGGTCCAAAAAATAACCTTGTATATAGGGTGACTTTTAATTAGTTCTTGATAGCAAAAGATATGCATGTTCTCATGATACTGTACAACTTTTCGCGAGGAACATAGGTCGAAATACGAAAAACCAAATTTGACCTCCCATATAAAATGCGCTATCAGCTGATGAAGTTTCTATGGGAGGTCAAAACTTGATTTTCGTATTTCGACCTATGTTCCATGGGGAAAGTTGTTCAGTATCATGAGTACATTCATACCTTTTTCTATCAAGAACTAATTAAAAGTCACCCTATATATTTGTGATACAGACACATACTGATCGCCAGTTTTTTCTTGTCTCCCGGCTGCCCAGCCACTTGGATCTGTGCAAACTAGCGATTTTTCTCATACATTTTCGGGCGTGGCGACAACCCAGCGATATAGCCGTCGCCGCATGGTCGCCTCGCCCAAAAATCGATAACAGAAATTGCTAGTGTACACAAGCGTAATTTTGAGTTGCGAGTCGCTTTGAATGGGTCGTTTAATTTACGCTGCATTCGGTTGTATGCAAAAGTACTGTTTGTGCTGTGCCACATACACACACAAATAAAATAATACCTCTTTCCCGTCGTGGTAGGCAGAGACAATAGCCCGCCACCTGCTACGATCTTGACATACTTCCCTCGCTTCCTCTATTTCATCAACTCTTTCATACAGTACAGGCTCTTCGGTTTAGCGTACTTTTAACCTTGCTTCTATTTAGAAAGTTCTGAATTTGGTCTTGGAACGTACACCATGGCCTTTCCCATCAAAGTTTCCATTCACTCTCGCCTGGTGGATCTCATTCGTCAATTTTCGTTTGTTCACCCTCTCCACATGAACAAATCATCTCAGCATCCCTTTCTCAACTTTAGTTACTGCATCTTCTTTTACAATACAAAGTTCTCTTGTAACATTATTTTAATCCTTTTACCCGATTTCATACCAATTTTACTCCTCAACACTCTCATTTCACTCAGCTTTCACTGCAGTACATCATTGTTGGTACAAAAATGCTTCTGTGAACAGCAAGACGAGCCTTATGAGACATGACACAATGTTTCCAGCATTCACTCTTCTTTCAATATCACTTTCATACTTCCATCTCTCGTAAACTTTGACACAAACTCTTTCACTTGTTTACCACTTTTGTTTTAAATACCATTACTGTCGTCTTACTGACATTACTTTCATTCACCTGTCCAAATCTGGATACATAATGTTTACCTGTAACTCCTCAGAATACGAGACCATCGCTGTGTGGCACAATCAGAATAAAAATGCAGCGTAAATTACGCGACTTATTTTAGTCGACTAACAACTCATCAACTCCACTCCGGATTAATCCAAGTTATCAATTGGTATTGTGTAGCAATTATAAGTAAGTGACGTATAAGCGTGTCAGCACTTTCGTAAATATACAACGTGTTAACGGAATAAGCGAAACTGAGAAAATAGTTTGTTCAGAATCGAGAGTAGAATCATTTTCACGGGTTTTTGATATATTTTTTTTTAACTTTTATTATTTAAGTTTTAGCCGCTTCTATTCTAAATAATTCTGTGGATACGCGCGCTGGCGACCGGTGCCGCGCGGATCATGAGGGAAGCGTGCGCGGAGTGCACGGACTAGAACAATGATGAATCTAGAACCATTTTTTTTACGGGAATGGATTTATTTTAATAAAAATCATTTTGGGTGTATGAGGGTTATTGGTAACCGCAGAAAAAAAAATTGTAAAATCGTTACACAGAATGATGCTTCTGCCCATCCTCTAGTTTTTGTCTCTTAGGGCACACACGGATACAGATAGGTACTATTCATCGCTGGCATGACACGGACGTAACAGTACAGTGTCTAAAATGTAAGAGATTTATTTAGAGATCAACCCCTTGGAGCTACCCCTCAACATATCACCTCTACCTCCGTGTATCCTGCGACATCCGTACATAGATCCAATCCAAGTAAGGTCGCCATTTACGGAAGTTGCAGGATGCCCTTGTAGAGTTGGTGTTGAAGGGTATCTCCAAAGTGTTGGTCGTAATCAAACTCTTACATTTTAAACACCCTACTGTATAATAATAGTACCCACCTATCTCTACCCGCGGGTGTCGTAAGAGGCGACTAAGGGATTATGAACTAGAGGATGGGCAGCAGTATCATTCTATGTATATCAATCTTACAATCTGAGGATACCAACAACCGCGGTCTGTCAGCCGCAACGCTAACAAGCGTGGTGACTATGTTACTTCCCCTCCACATTGTTCCAGAAAAAGCTAAAATTTTTGAGGGAGTTCCCTGTCCTGTAGTGGACGTTTCACGGGATGTCGTGATGACTGCATTGAAGTCAAAATCAGCACGAGGGCCATGAGCACATGGCACTAGCTTATTTGTACAGGGTTTAAAAAAGTACGATGATGCTTCTAAGTGGTGATTCTACATCACTAATAGATTGTATAAAAAATATTTTTTAAGAATCTTACAAAAAGAAGATTTAGTTCAAGAAGAAGTGAAGCACCTGAAGGGTAGAATTACCTCTATAATCACAGACAAACATGATTTTTGTTAAAATATCCAGTCATTAGCAAGTACCTATCCATTTCAATAAATTACTGTAATGGAATAAGCCGAAATAAAAAAAATATTATAATTAATTTGGAAGGTGGTAGGGCTTTTTTGCAAAGTCCGTCTGGGAAATTACCACCCTTTTTTTGTTTATGCCGCTAAGCAGCAGTGTTTTCACTGCTATGTTCCGGTTTGAAGGGCAAAGGAGCCAGGGAAATTACTGGCACATAAGACACATCATCTTAGTTCCAGGGCGGGCAACGCGCTTTGCTCTCTTGTTAGTGTCAATTATGCTACTAATAAGACAGTGGTATGACCACTTACCATCAGGTGGCCCACAAGCTCTCTTGCTAACAATTTACATAAAAAAATAATTAATAAGTATTTTTTTTGCAATCTATTAGTGATGTAGAACCACACCTTCGAAGGATAATCGTACTTTTTTACACCCTGTATACAACGTGTTAACGGAATAAGCGAAACCGAGAAAATAGTTTGTTCAGTATCGAGAGTAGAATCAATTTCACGGATTTTTGATAGGGGTAATTTTTTTTTATTTTTAAAATTTTTACCGCTTCTATTCTAAATATTTCTGTGGATACGCGTACTGGCGGGCGGGCGCCGCGCGGTTAATGAGCGGTGAGGAGGGGAGGGATGTGAACGTGGCGTGCGCGGAGTGTGCGGACTAGAACAACGATGAAACTAGAACAGTGATAAAACTTTGAAGAACAATATCTAGATAAAAAAACTTTATTCAAGATTTTTTTTACGGGAACGGATTTATTTTAATTAAAATCAGTTGGGGTGTATGAGGGTTTCGCTTATTCCATTAACACGTTACATACGAAAATGCTGACACTCGTTTACATCACTTACCAATAATCGCTACACATCGCTACACTTTTTTTTTAATTTATAAATAAAAAAAGTAAAGAAAAATATTACTTCAGTCCTGGGGCGGAGTCAACCGATGATCTGTAACGAGAGAAGTTTAAGGTTTATATTCTGTGTATATTTCTACCAACTAGCAACCAAAAGCACGGACAGAAACACAGCCGGCTAAGGATTTGTAATAGGGTCAAAGGACTCAATTCTTGAATATCACCGAGTGATAAAATATCACTCAAAAATTTCAAAAAAGAAGATTGATATTTATTAAATATAAAGTGCTATAATTGGCAATATGCATATCTTATTACAAAATTTTTGACAGTTTATCAGGCTGAATTTGAATCTTTAAAGTCTCAAAAGTGATATCTTATCACCCTTATAATTTGCTCCTAGGGGTCCAATTCTTGAAAGTTACTGGGAGATTTTCAAGATTTAAAAAATTAAAATAAGCCCTGTTAAACTCCTCAAAAGATGTCAAAAGTAAGGATCAATATTTGTTAATTATAAAATAATGTTCAGTTTCAAAACTACTATCATAACAAGTTTAATTTTATGAGTTTATCGAAACATTTAAAATTTTAAAAATCTCGAAAATCACCAGGTGACTTTCAAGAATTGGCCCCCTGCTACCCCAGCTAAGCTTGGGTAGCTAAGCTGTGAGCTGGGAAAGTTCCAATTGACTCCTTTCCTAACTTAGAGCTGCGTTGCGGCAAGGTAGAATAACCGGCCAATTGCGAGTCGGACTCGCGCACCGGGGGTTCCGTACCTCTAAGCTAAAAATACCGTCTTAGTTACGGACGCGCAGTCACGCAGAAGTGTATTAAATTCGCGCGAGCCCGTCAAGCACTTGACCAGTTTTTAGTTTTTGATGTTTTTAAAAGCTTTTATTTAGTTTCACATGTCGCGGTGTCTGTCTGCTACCAAATCTTGCAAGTTAAATTCGATCCACTTCCCGGTTTCTTATGTGAATCGGATGACAATGAAATATTGTTATTACTTTGAGCTGATAGTTAGGGTGCTGGCTGCAATTTGGGTATATGATTTGCTCATGATTCATATTAATAGAGATGATCGATCAGCTCAATACGAATCGATTTGGTCCTAACAAGTTTTTCTGTGCGTCGCTGCGTTTTTGAGTTTTGTCTGCCTTTGTGGCTCCAGTTTAAAATACTTATGAAGATGTAGAAAATCGAAGAGGCAGACATGCAGGGCTCTGCATTGTCACGGGACGAAGTAGTGAATTTTTGCATTTTGAAGCTCTGTAACTTTACGACGCAGGGCTATTATGGTGGCAGACCATTTTTCTGGGCTTTTATACATTGTATTTACTCAGATACCTAGTCATAGGCTGCCAGGTGTACGTTTCATTGTCAAATTTCAAAATAGTTAAAACTTAATTCCTCACAAAAGCAGAGGTGTGGATGTCCGCCAATATTTTTTGTATCTTTTAGAGGATGCTCCTTATCATCAGTAAAAGAGGCAGACATGAGCAAATCATATAGAAATTGGTCCTTCATCACCCTTACTATGATCTGATGATCGAGCGGCAAAATAGCAATCAAAAAGTGAGATAATACCGCGTTTCAGAAATCCTGCAGCGCCATCTGTTGGTGGGTAGCATGGCTTGCTCACATGGTAATATTATAATGTTAAAACAACTCTAAAGGATTTTTTTATAAATTATTTGAAGGGAAAATTTTCTAACGTTATACATACGCCTTTATTAATGTCCTTTTGTAAGTAACTTTCTGTATGTAAATCAGTGCAATAAAGAATATTATTATATACAAAGTAACGACTCTACGCAACAATGATTTTTGTATTATATTGTAAGTGTTACTACTCCATACTAGAGGCGCTGTTTTTTGTTGACTAGAATGTACTATGTACATACCTTATCCAAACTATACGAACGATCAACCGCAAGTCGGTGAAAAAATTTGCAAATCTATTACCATGTCATAAAGTCTAAAGTGTTTTTACTGACGTGCTGTTACGTGTATGAAAAAAATCGCCCCCGAAAACCCCCGTACGGTAAATTTTATCGAAATCATTATAGCCGTTTTTGAGAAACCGATTATAACTATACATACAAATATTGCTTGTTTAATAGTATAGGATTGAAGAAATAATGTGAATTTTCTGATATTCTTCTTTTTTAAATCGAGTTTTCGCAAAATACTTTATTCATTACAAAAGATTTTAAAATGGTCCAATCTAACGCGTTGATGTCTTATATGAAGTTGGTTATAACCTGGCTATTTATTTTCTTTACTTTGCAAAAAAATGTTTCATACAACATAACTCAAAAGAATCTGTCCCCTGTCAAGTTTATTTTTTTTAAATCTATTTATTTCAACTTATAACGAAAATACCTGGGCGACCGAGCTTCTCTCTACAATAGCCGCCTCACTGAACGTTAAAATATCATCGGGTGAGCAGGCTATGCTACCCGCCAACAGATGGCGCTGTAGGTTTCTGCCTAAAACGCGGTATTTTACAATTTAACTACTGAACTATTTTTTAATTTAACCAGCTAATAGATTCGGTTAGGTTAGATTAAATTTAGTTAGGTTAGGTTCTAAATAAAAAGGTAATAAAATAATGTTAAAATATTTTTAAAACAAGCTTTTATTAGATCTAGATAAGAACTAGAACGATATCAAAGTCTCAGGTTTTCAAATAAAAGCGTGTTACATTATAAAACAGCAAGAGAGAACTAAAAAAACTGCGTGTCGGACTCGCAAGCATAACTAAGACTGTATTTTTACGGTACGGTACCCTCGGTGCGCGAGTCTGACTCGCACTTGGACTGAGTTTTTCTTTCTGTTTTACAATGTAATACGCCTTTATTTGAAAATCTGAGACTGTGATAACGTTTTAGTTCTTTTGTTACGTCTAATAAAAGCTTGTTTGATTTGATGTAAAATACTAAAAAAACAACTATCTACACACCCTAGAATCAGATAAGCCTAAACCCATGATATTTTTCTACGTACACCCAACAGCACATTGTGATACACAGTGTGATAGCCGACCCCTTGAGACCATTCTTGCCTTTCCACATATCTTCGCGCACCGTGGTATCTGCGAATTTCACTACGATCGGCCGTGGTTTGCTGGCGTTTGGTTTACCCATCCGAAAGCTGTTAGAGATGCTAGACGCGGAGAAATTAGCAACCTTTTATGTTAAAACTTAAAGATTTTTTTCCAATAGGCCTAGCTAAACCCGAATATTTTATATAGAAACCTCCCAGAGTTGTTTTATCAATAAAATATTACCAGGTGAGCAAACCATGCTACCCACAAACAGATGGCGCTGTAAGTTTCTGAAACGCGGTATTATCTCCACTTTTCTATGGATATCTTCCGCCTCCATCATCAGATCAGCTCCAAGTTACAATAATATTGCATTGTCATCCGTATGCAAAATTTCATCTCAATCGGAAACCGGGAAGTAGGTCAAATTTAACTTGCAAGATTTGGTTTCAGACAGACCGACAGACACTGCGACAGGTGAAACTAAATAAAAGCTTTTAATAAAAAGGCATTTTGGGGAATTTCTCTGAGTTGTTACGTACAAAGCAACTAGTAAATAATCAGCACAAGTGCAATGCGGACCGTCCGCGCGGATGTCTGCGACGGACCGTAAGCTGTGTGAAGCTTATACCGTCCGTAAATTCCAATGCGGAGCTCTCCGCTCCGGATCCACTCCCCAACACACTGAATGGACTGTATAGGCTTCATACATTATACGGTCCGTCGCGGGCATCCCCGCGTGGACGGTCCGCATCGCACTGAACTAAGCCTAAGACTTTTAAATAATACAGTTTTTTTTTCAATCCATACTAAATGGCACTGTTTTCTTTAGAAAAAATCTTAGGTTTGGGTTCGTCTGGTTCTAGGTTCTTAAGATACTTGGTTGTATTTTGTAGTACATATTTAACACCACAAATAGGTCTAAAAAAATATAAAAAATTAATAAAACCTTTTTAATCAGAATTAGAAACAAAACTAAAAATAAAAGCGTGTAAAAAACAGCAAAAGAGAAATACAGACAGAGGTAATAACACGCTTTTATTTTAAAAATTGAGTCATTTTAGTTCTTTTTCTACTAGTGGTAAATGCTCGTTTTTTTTTTTTTAAATTTGTGATTAAGTTTCTCTATACTATCTGAATTCATAGTTTCAGTTATGGGGTGCTTTACAGCTAACAGCACGCCAGTAGACACATTTTGGGCTTTTATCATATGGGAATAGAGTTGCAAATGTTCCCACTGACGTGCGGTTGACCGTACGTTGTTCGGTTACCTGGTGTCCTCGTGCGGGAGACGCGGCGGGGGGTGGAGGCGGCGGAGAGCAGCGCGAGGGGCCTCCGCAGTCGTTGGGACAACGTGTTCGGCTCGGCGGGCGCTGGAAAACACACAGGACCCTAGAGACATACGGCTTACTACACTAATAATCTTCTTCGACGATTGCTCATGGCTAAGGGTCGTGACCACCTGCTTGTGGTGTGGCCTTTTACGCGAGAACTCTCCACGCCGGCCGGTCGTTTGCCAGACGAAGGGATCCCTGGAGATGGACATAGGTTATGCCTATAGTCGCCGACAATCACGTTGGTCCTACCCTTCTTACTGTCCACGTGACCAAGGAGCGCTTTTTTAACATGCTTATATTAGGTTGACCGTCTTGTGGGTTTGTGGTTGTAAGGGAATCTAAGAACCTATATTTCACCCACTTTTAGTTATCGTAGGAAGTTGAAACTTTGCAGTTGTATGTAATTCCGATGACAATGCAACAATATGGAACTACGGAGCTGGTATCATGATGGAGCAGGAAGGTGGACCGTGGAACCTTGGAATGGCTCCTGGTAAATCAGTCGTCGTTTGCCTGCCTGAAATGTACTAAAAAGTATAAAATAATTTATACATATAACCTTAAAATTGTTGATCCAGTTTAGTGAAATTTTGCCAAGTTTATGAAAGATGTAGAGGTACCCTTGAAACACACCTTCAGAAATAAATATTCTGAACAATTTTTCTGACCATTTTTTATGCGACATACTTATATTACTATTCACCATGAATAAAAAATATAGTTTATTTTTAAAAGAGTGTGGCGATTTTATAAGATTGAAAAAAAGAATTAAATCGCTTTTCTTGTTCTAAAAGCGCCACAGGTTTCTATAAATAAACCATATTTTTTATTCATGATGAATAGTAATATAAGTATGTCGCATAAAAAATGGTCAGTAAATTGTTGATTAGAGGAATATTTATTTCTGAAAGTGTGTTTCAAGTGTACCTCTACATCTCTCATAAACTTGTCAAAATTTCACTAAACTGGATCAACTATTTTAAGGTTATATGTACAAATTATTTTATACTTTTTAGTACATTTCAGGCAGGCAAAGCGTGTGTTTTTAGTTTTTTAAACTATATTTTTTGATGATGATGATGATAAGTCCAGCTGGAGTGACATACAGTCGATGGAGCATTTACTCTCGTGTCCAACCTGAACTGTTTCCTGCAGCGTAGAGCACCTCATCGTAACATCCTATAAAACATCCACTGCAGGATAGAAATACCCCTCCAAAATTCCAGAAAAACACGCGGTATTTTGGAGGAGTACTTTAGTCATCACGCTTAAGCGTTGCGGCTGGCGACCACTGTTGTTGGTGCGGTATTTAGAAAATAGTGCTGGCCATTCTCTGGTTCATAAACTCTCAGTCTCCTTCTTATGACACCCACGGGTAGAGATGGGTCCATACTATTCTTTGCCGGTATCACACGGGGCGGACACTGATCAGACAAACCAGACTGATATACATATAAATAACACCCAGCCACGGAACTCTCCTCTCAGCCCCTTTGACACGCATCTAACAAGCGTGTTGACTACAGTACGGCTACGTATTTTTAATGTGAGTTTCTGAAGAGGACTTAAAACGGGTTGTTATGATCTGATGATGATTAGGTACACGTTTATACAAACGGATATGGTTGAAAGGTGGAGTCATGTACCTTATTGAAGGAGTAACAAAAGGCGTATAACAGAGCTAAACTACAAGCGTTTTTACAGCAATGTGACAGGTTTCTTTTTACTTGGAAAAGGTGTTTATAGTCCTGTAGCCCGTGGACATTCAAATTACGAAAAAGGTTACCGTTTGCCTTTGTGAAATTGTTATAGATTTCACCATTTCACATACTATAAGCGAAGTCTTAAAGATCGTAATCCGCCGTAACCACATATAGTGACGAGTGACGTAGTCTGGCCATATTGACAATAATTTTCATTTTTGAGTTACCGTTTCAAATTTATACATCTATTAAAAGACCCTTTAAACAAACCATATACCTATTTTAAGACTGTTTCTGTGGCCGGTTCAGATTTGAAGACTCATTTGGTCTTAAATTTGTGTTTGGCAACTTTCCATAGTCTTACTATTACGTATGGTCATTCAACAAAACTGTACAAGACTTACTATTACGTATGGTAATTCAACAAAGCTGTACAACATGACTATAACGAAACAATGCGGTAACCTAGAAATGTATGCATTTCAAATCTTCGCTTTTAGTATGTGAAATGGCAAAATCTATAACAATTTCACAAAGACGTTAAACTTTTTCGAAATTTGGATGTCCACTGGCTACAGAACTATTAATTTAGTTTTAGACACACAGCCAGTATCATTATGCGTTCGAGTGGTGCCGACAAAGAATAGTACCCACCCATCTCTACCCGTGGGTGACGTAAGAGGCGACTAAGGGCTAATGAACCAGAGGATGGGCAGCAGCATCTTTCTGTGTATTGTACCATCATACTGCGGTCACCAACAACAGCGGTCGACAGCCGCAACGCTTACTAGCGTGGTGAAATCCCCTCCAAAGTACCACGCGTTTTTGCTGGAGTTCTGGAGGGAGGTCTCTGTCCTGTAGTGGACGTGTCATGGGATTTTATGACTATTAGTCAATAAGAGGGTCTTACCGAGGAACCAGGTAATCCTAGCGGCTGCTGAGGGGCGTTCAGTTGAGGCACGTCGGCAGCTCCTGGAATTAAGTGTTTAACGATAAGTGGCGATTGCCAAAGTTAAGACTCATACCCACGCCTGTTTCGGAAGCCAAGTTAAGCCGTCCGACTTTATGCTTATTGAGCCATGATTTACCGCCTTCTTGCGGCAGGTGGAAGAGAAGAATCTCCTCCATCTGCCCAAGGGTGATTTTAGTTCTTCCAACTGACGCAAGAGGGCGTTCGTCTGCCGAAAGGGAGTGGTAAATGATTGTAGCTCCTCTACTTGATACAAGAGGGCGGTTAATCCGAATAGTTCTGCCTTCAGATTTAACGCCCTCTTGCGTCACGTGGAAGAACTAAAATGATTTACCAACCCCTTGCGGCAGGTGGAGGAAATTCTGTTTTGTGATTCTTCCACTTGCCCCAAGAGGGCAGTAAATCTTTGTAGTTGCTGCACTAGGCACAAGAGGGCGGTAAATCCAGATCTAACGCCCTCTTGCGTCAAGTGGAGGAACTAAAGTGGTTGATCGTCCTCTTGCGGTAGGTTGAGAAATTTCTTTTACCTGACACTAGAGGGCGGTAAATATTGTAGTTCGTCCACCTGACATAAGATGACGTTAAATCAGGTGGAACACCGATCTGGGTTTACCGCCCCCTTGCATCAAGTGGAGGAACTACAATGATTTACCGGTCCTTTGAAAAAACTCTTTTTTGTGATTCTTCCATCTGTTGCAAGAGGGCTGTAAATCATTGTAGTTCCTCCACCTGATGCAAGGGGGCGGTAAATCGAGATCGGTTTGCTACCAGAATTAAACGCCCTCTTGCGTCAATTGGACGAACGACAATATTTATCGCCTCTAGTGTCAGATCAAAGAAATTCCTCAACCTGCCGCAAGAGGACGATAAACCACTTTGGTTCCCCCACCTGATGCAAGGGTGCGTTAAATCTCAACCGGATTTACTTCCATGTCCTTGCACCTAGTGAGTGACATTGTAGTGTGGGATATTGAATGTTATAGATGATTATTTCTAGATTAGTGCTATCGAAACATGTAATTCGTAATTTGTTCCGTTTTTGTTTTCGTAGAAATCTACTTGAAACGACATGGTCGGCCAGCAATGTACTTTTGAATGACGTACGAATGGAATACAAAAACCATCCAGGTAATTAGTTCTGTCCTAGATCTAATTAACCATATACTTCCTTTTCATTTATTTCATCAAATCACTAAAATATTTGTTAGAAAAGAAAATTGCAGCCAGCGATGTTCTTTTAAATGACGTCATATTCGAGCACAAAAACAGTCTCGGCGATTAGTTCTGCATTAGATCTAACAATGTATGCACTTGTGTTTCAATAAATTCATTATAATATAGAATATATTTTTCCATAGAAAACGAAAAAAAACTGCCAGCAATGTATATCGAAACGGGTTACAGTCGGTGTTAGGACGAGAATGAGGGTAATTTAGGAGACTAAGAGGAGAAATACCTACTACATACCTACCGAAATGTCTATTTTTATTGATTTATAAGAAGATTAAACACAATAACGAGTACGTATTGTTATTATGATCCTTAAATGCGAGTGCTCAATCTCTTCCTCCTCCTTCTCTTAGTCTCCACATCACTCTCATTCTCGTCCTAACACCGTTTACAAACCATTTGGATATACATTGCTGGCAGTTTTTTTTTTCGTTTTCTGTTGAAAAATTTATTCTATGTTATAATGAATTTATTGAAACACAAGTGCATACATAGTAAGATCTAATGCAGAACTAATCGCCGAGACTGTTTTTGTGCTCGAATATGACGTCATTTAAAAGAACATCGCTGGCTGCAATTTTCTCTTTTAACAAATATTTTAGTGATCTGATGAAATAAATGAAAAAGAAGTATATGGTTAATTAGAACTAGGACAGAACTAATTACCTGGACGGTTTTTGTATTCCATTCGTACGTACTTCAAAAGTACACCGCTGGCCGACCATGTCGTTTCAAGTCGATTTCTACGAAAACAAAAACGCAACAAATTACGAATTACATATGTTTCGATAGCACTAATCTAGAACTAATCATCTATAACAATGTCACTCGCTAGGTGCAAGGACATTTTACTTCCCTCTTTGAGGAACTACACGGGCGTACAATCAAGAGCATGTGAAGCTGAATCCATCGTTTTGACTGTACGCACCGACAGGACAGACGAGAGTCAAGACATGGCGGACGAAATCGGATGAATACAGACTTATACTAGGTTATTATTTTAGACCTGATTTGCGTATACCCACGTTATTACAGAGGTCAAAAGCAACAAATGGGAAGTTTTAAATTTTTCGTGCGATGTTAGAAAAGTCGTGGAACAAAAGTTGTTGCTTTTGACCTTTGCAATAATGTGGGCATACGCAAATCAGGTCCAAAAAATAACCTTGTATATAGGGTGACTTTTAATTAGTTCTTGATAGCAAAAGATATGCATGTTCTCATGATACTGTACAACTTTTCGCAAGGAACATAGGTCGAAATACGAAAAACCAAATTTGACCTCCCATATAAAATGCGCTATCAGCTGATGAAGTTTCTATGGGAGGTCAAAACTTGATTTTCGTATTTCGACCTATGTTCCATGGGGAAAGTTGTTCAGTATCATGAGTACATTCATACCTTTTTCTATCAAGAACTAATTAAAAGTCACCCTATATATTTGTGATACAGACACATACTGATCGCCAGTTTTTTCTTGTCTCCCGGCTGCCCAGCCACTTGGATCTGTGCAAACTAGCGATTTTTCTCATACATTTTCGGGCGTGGCGACAACCCAGCGATATAGCCGTCGCCGCATGGTCGCCTCGCCCAAAAATCGATAACAGAAATTGCTAGTGTACACAAGCGTAATTTTGAGTTGCGAGTCGCTTTGAATGGGTCGTTTAATTTACGCTGCATTCGGTTGTATGCAAAAGTACTGTTTGTGCTGTGCCACATACACACACAAATAAAATAATACCTCTTTCCCGTCGTGGTAGGCAGAGACAATAGCCCGCCACCTGCTACGATCTTGACATACTTCCCTCGCTTCCTCTATTTCATCAACTCTTTCATACAGTACAGGCTCTTCGGTTTAGCGTACTTTTAACCTTGCTTCTATTTAGAAAGTTCTGAATTTGGTCTTGGAACGTACACCATGGCCTTTCCCATCAAAGTTTCCATTCACTCTCGCCTGGTGGATCTCATTCGTCAATTTTCGTTTGTTCACCCTCTCCACATGAACAAATCATCTCAGCATCCCTTTCTCAACTTTAGTTACTGCATCTTCTTTTACAATACAAAGTTCTCTTGTAACATTATTTTAATCCTTTTACCCGATTTCATACCAATTTTACTCCTCAACACTCTCATTTCACTCAGCTTTCACTGCAGTACATCATTGTTGGTACAAAAATGCTTCTGTGAACAGCAAGACGAGCCTTATGAGACATGACACAATGTTTCCAGCATTCACTCTTCTTTCAATATCACTTTCATACTTCCATCTCTCGTAAACTTTGACACAAACTCTTTCACTTGTTTACCACTTTTGTTTTAAATACCATTACTGTCGTCTTACTGACATTACTTTCATTCACCTGTCCAAATCTGGATACATAATGTTTACCTGTAACTCCTCAGAATACGAGACCATCGCTGTGTGGCACAATCAGAATAAAAATGCAGCGTAAATTACGCGACTTATTTTAGTCGACTAACAACTCATCAACTCCACTCCGGATTAATCCAAGTTATCAATTGGTATTGTGTAGCAATTATAAGTAAGTGACGTATAAGCGTGTCAGCACTTTCGTAAATATACAACGTGTTAACGGAATAAGCGAAACTGAGAAAATAGTTTGTTCAGAATCGAGAGTAGAATCATTTTCACGGGTTTTTGATATTTTTTTTTTTAACTTTTATTATTTAAGTTTTAGCCGCTTCTATTCTAAATAATTCTGTGGATACGCGCGCTGGCGACCGGTGCCGCGCGGATCATGAGGGAAGCGTGCGCGGAGTGCACGGACTAGAACAATGATGAATCTAGAACCATTTTTTTTACGGGAATGGATTTATTTTAATAAAAATCATTTTGGGTGTATGAGGGTTATTGGTAACCGCAGAAAAAAAATTGTAAAATCGTTACACAGAATGATGCTTCTGCCCATCCTCTAGTTTACAATGCCTTACTTGTCTCTTAGGGCACACACGGATACAGATAGGTACTATTCATCGCTGGCATGACACGGACGTAACAGTACAGTGTCTAAAATGTAAGAGATTTATTTAGAGATCAACCCCTTGGAGCTACCCCTCAACATATCACCTCTACCTCCGTGTATCCTGCGACATCCGTACATAGATCCAATCCAAGTAAGGTCGCCATTTACGGAAGTTGCAGGATGCCCTTGTAGAGTTGGTGTTGAAGGGTATCTCCAAAGTGTTGGTCGTAATCAAACTCTTACATTTTAAACACCCTACTGTATAATAATAGTACCCACCTATCTCTACCCGCGGGTGTCGTAAGAGGCGACTAAGGGATTATGAACTAGAGGATGGGCAGCAGTATCATTCTATGTATATCAATCTTACAATCTGAGGATACCAACAACCGCGGTCTGTCAGCCGCAACGCTAACAAGCGTGGTGACTATGTTACTTCCCCTCCACATTGTTCCAGAAAAAGCTAAAATTTTTGAGGGAGTTCCCTGTCCTGTAGTGGACGTTTCACGGGATGTCGTGATGACTGCATTGAAGTCAAAATCAGCACGAGGGCCATGAGCACATGGCACGAGCTTATTTGTACAGGGTTTAAAAAAGTACGATGATGCTTCTAAGTGGTGATTCTACATCACTAATAGATTGTATAAAAAATATTTTTTATACGCGTACTGGCGGCCGGGCGCCGCGCGGTTAATGAGCGGTGAGGAGGGGAGGGATGTGAACGTGGCGTGCGCGGAGTGTGCGGACTAGAACAACGATGAAACTAGAACAGTGATAAAACTTTGAAGAACAATATCTAGATAAAAAAACTTTATTCAAGATTTTTTTTACGGGAACGGATTTATTTTAATTAAAATCAGTTGGGGTGTATGAGGGTTTCGCTTATTCCATTAACACGTTACATACGAAAATGCTGACACTCGTTTACATCACTTACCAATAATCGCTACACATCGCTACACTTTTTTTTTAATTTATAAATAAAAAAAGTAAAAAAAAATATTACTTCAGTCCTGGGGCGGAGTCAACCGATGATCTGTAACGAGAGAAGTTTAAGGTTTATATTCTGTGTATATTTCTACCAACTAGCAACCAAAAGCACGGACAGAAACACAGCCGGCTAAGGATTTGTAATAGGGTCAAAGGACTCAATTCTTGAATATCACCGAGTGATAAAATATCACTCAAAAATTTCAAAAAAGAAGATTGATATTTATTAAATATAAAGTGCTATAATTGGCAATATGCATATCTTATTACAAAATTTTTGACAGTTTATCAGGCTGAATTTGAATCTTTAAAGTCTCAAAAGTGATATCTTATCACCCTTATAATTTGCTCCTAGGGGTCCAATTCTTGAAAGTTACTGGGAGATTTTCAAGATTTAAAAAATTAAAATAAGCCCTGTTAAACTCCTCAAAAGATGTCAAAAGTAAGGATCAATATTTGTTAATAATAAAATAATGTTCAGTTTCAAAACTACTATCATAACAAGTTTAATTTTATGAGTTTATCGAGGCATTTAAAATTTTAAAAATCTCGAAAATCACCAGGTGACTTTCAAGAATTGGCCCCCTGCTACCCCAGCTAAGCTTGGGTAGCTAAGCTGTGAGCTGGGAAAGTTCCAATTGACTCCTTTCCTAACTTAGAGCTGCGTTGCGGCAAGGTAGAATAACCGGCCAATTGCGAGTCGGACTCGCGCACCGGGGGTTCCGTACCTCTAAGCTAAAAATACCGTCTTAGTTACGGACGCGCAGTCACGCAGAAGTGTATTAAATTCGCGCGAGCCCGTCAAGCACTTGACCAGTTTTTAGTTTTTGATGTTTTTAAAAGCTTTTATTTAGTTTCACATGTCGCGGTGTCTGTCTGCTACCAAATCTTGCAAGTTAAATTCGATCCACTTCCCGGTTTCTTATGTGAATCGGATGACAATGAAATATTGTTATTACTTTGAGCTGATAGTTAGGGTGCTGGCTGCAATTTGGGTATATGATTTGCTCATGATTCATATTAATAGAGATGATCGATCAGCTCAATACGAATCGATTTGGTCCTAACAAGTTTTTCTGTGCGTCGCTGCGTTTTTGAGTTTTGTCTGCCTTTGTGGCTCCAGTTTAAAATACTTATGAAGATGTAGAAAATCGAAGAGGCAGACATGCAGGGCTCTGCATTGTCACGGGACGAAGTAGTGAATTTTTGCATTTTGAAGCTCTGTAACTTTACGACGCAGGGCTATTATGGTGGCAGACCATTTTTCTGGGCTTTTATACATTGTATTTAATCAGATACCTAGTCATAGGCTGCCAGGTGTACGTTTCATTGTCAAATTTCAAAATAGTTAAAACTTAATTCCTCACAAAAGCAGAGGTGTGGATGTCCGCCAATATTTTTTGTATCTTTTAGAGGATGCTCCTTATCATCAGTAAAAGAGGCAGACATGAGCAAATCATATAGAAATTGGTCCTTCATCACCCTTACTATGATCTGATGATCGAGCGGCAAAATAGCAATCAAAAAGTGAGATAATACCGCGTTTCAGAAATCCTGCAGCGCCATCTGTTGGTGGGTAGCATGGCTTGCTCACATGGTAATATTATAATGTTAAAACAACTCTAAAGGATTTTTTTATAAATTATTTGAAGGGAAAATTTTCTAACGTTATACATACGCCTTTATTAATGTCCTTTTGTAAGTAACTTTCTGTATGTAAATCAGTGCAATAAAGAATATTATTATATACAAAGTAACGACTCTACGCAACAATGATTTTTGTATTATATTGTAAGTGTTACTACTCCATACTAGAGGCGCTGTTTTTTGTTGACTAGAATGTACTATGTACATACCTTATCCAAACTATACGAACGATCAACCGCAAGTCGGTGAAAAAATTTGCAAATCTATTACCATGTCATAAAGTCTAAAGTGTTTTTACTGACGTGCTGTTACGTGTATGAAAAAAATCGCCCCCGAAAACCCCCGTACGGTAAATTTTATCGAAATCATTATAGCCGTTTTTGAGAAACCGATTATAACTATACATACAAATATTGCTTGTTTAATAGTATAGGATTGAAGAAATAATGTGAATTTTCTGATATTCTTCTTTTTTAAATCGAGTTTTCGCAAAATACTTTATTCATTACAAAAGATTTTAAAATGGTCCAATCTAACGCGTTGATGTCTTATATGAAGTTGGTTATAACCTGGCTATTTATTTTCTTTACTTTGCAAAAAAATGTTTCATACAACATAACTCAAAAGAATCTGTCCCCTGTCAAGTTTATTTTTTTTAAATCTATTTATTTCAACTTATAACGAAAATACCTGGGCGACCGAGCTTCTCTCTACAATAGCCGCCTCACTGAACGTTAAAATATCATCGGGTGAGCAGGCTATGCTACCCGCCAACAGATGGCGCTGTAGGTTTCTGCCTAAAACGCGGTATTTTACAATTTAACTACTGAACTATTTTTTAATTTAACCAGCTAATAGATTCGGTTAGGTTAGATTAAATTTAGTTAGGTTAGGTTCTAAATAAAAAGGTAATAAAATAATGTTAAAATATTTTTAAAACAAGCTTTTATTGGATCTAGATAAGAACTAGAACGATATCAAAGTCTCAGGTTTTCAAATAAAAGCGTGTTACATTATAAAACAGCAAGAGAGAACTAAAAAAACTGCGTGTCGGACTCGCAAGCATAACTAAGACTGTATTTTTACGGTACGGTACCCTCGGTGCGCGAGTCTGACTCGCACTTGGACTGAGTTTTTCTTTCTGTTTTACAATGTAATACGCCTTTATTTGAAAATCTGAGACTGTGATAACGTTTTAGTTCTTTTGTTACGTCTAATAAAAGCTTGTTTGATTTGATGTAAAATACTAAAAAAACAACTATCTACACACCCTAGAATCAGATAAGCCTAAACCCATGATATTTTTCTACGTACACCCAACAGCACATTGTGATACACAGTGTGATAGCCGACCCCTTGAGACCATTCTTGCCTTTCCACATATCTTCGCGCACCGTGGTATCTGCGAATTTCACTACGATCGGCCGTGGTTTGCTGGCGTTTGGTTTACCCATCCGAAAGCTGTTAGAGATGCTAGACGCGGAGAAATTAGCAACCTTTTATGTTAAAACTTAAAGATTTTTTTCCAATAGGCCTAGCTAAACCCGAATATTTTATATAGAAACCTCCCAGAGTTGTTTTATCAATAAAATATTACCAGGTGAGCAAACCATGCTACCCACAAACAGATGGCGCTGTAAGTTTCTGAAACGCGGTATTATCTCCACTTTTCTATGGATATCTTCCGCCTCCATCATCAGATCAGCTCCAAGTTACAATAATATTGCATTGTCATCCGTATGCAAAATTTCATCTCAATCGGAAACCGGGAAGTAGGTCAAATTTAACTTGCAAGATTTGGTTTCAGACAGACCGACAGACACTGCGACAGGTGAAACTAAATAAAAGCTTTTAATAAAAAGGCATTTTGGGGAATTTCTCTGAGTTGTTACGTACAAAGCAACTAGTAAATAATCAGCACAAGTGCAATGCGGACCGTCCGCGCGGATGTCTGCGACGGACCGTAAGCTGTGTGAAGCTTATACCGTCCGTAAATTCCAATGCGGAGCTCTCCGCTCCGGATCCACTCCCCAACACACTGAATGGACTGTATAGGCTTCATACATTATACGGTCCGTCGCGGGCATCCCCGCGTGGACGGTCCGCATCGCACTGAACTAAGCCTAAGACTTTTAAATAATACAGTTTTTTTTTCAATCCATACTAAATGGCACTGTTTTCTTTAGAAAAAATCTTAGGTTTGGGTTCGTCTGGTTCTAGGTTCTTAAGATACTTGGTTGTATTTTGTAGTACATATTTAACACCACAAATAGGTCTAAAAAAATATAAAAAATTAATAAAACCTTTTTAATCAGAATTAGAAACAAAACTAAAAATAAAAGCGTGTAAAAAACAGCAAAAGAGAAATACAGACAGAGGTAATAACACGCTTTTATTTTAAAAATTGAGTCATTTTAGTTCTTTTTCTACTAGTGGTAAATGCTCGTTTTTTTTTTTTTAAATTTGTGATTAAGTTTCTCTATACTATCTGAATTCATAGTTTCAGTTATGGGGTGCTTTACAGCTAACAGCACGCCAGTAGACACATTTTGGGCTTTTATCATATGGGAATAGAGTTGCAAATGTTCCCACTGACGTGCGGTTGACCGTACGTTGAACGGTTACCTGGTGTCCTCGTGCGGGAGACGCGGCGGGGGGTGGAGGCGGCGGAGAGCAGCGCGAGGGGCCTCCGCAGTCGTTGGGACAACGTGTTCGGCTCGGCGGGCGCTGGAAAACACACAGGACCCTAGAGACATACGGCTTACTACACTAATAATCTTCTTCGACGATTGCTCATGGCTAAGCGTCGTGACCACCTGCTTGTGGGGTGGCCTTTTACGCGAGAACTCTCCACGCCGGCCGGTCGTTTGCCAGACGAAGGGATCCCTGGAGATGGACATAGGTTATGCCTATAGTCGCCGACAATCACGTTGGTCCTACCCTTCTTACTGTCCACGTGACCAAGGAGCGCTTTTTTAACATGCTTATATTAGGTTGACCGTCTTGTGGGTTTGTGGTTGTAAGGGAATTTAAGAACCTATATTTCACCCACTTTTAGTTATCGTAGGAAGTTGAAACTTTGCAGTTGTATGTAATTCCGATGACAATGCAACAATATGGAACTACGGAGCTGGTATCATGATGGAGCAGGAAGGTGGACCGTGGAACCTTGGAATGGCTCCTGGTAAATCAGTCGTAGTTTGCCTGCCTGAAATGTACTAAAAAGTATAAAATAATTTATACATATAACCTTAAAATTGTTGATCCAGTTTAGTGAAATTTTGCCAAGTTTATGAAAGATGTAGAGGTACCCTTGAAACACACCTTCAGAAATAAATATTCTGAACAATTTTTCTGACCATTTTTTATGCGACATACTTATATTACTATTCACCATGAATAAAAAATATAGTTTATTTTTAAAAGAGTGTGGCGATTTTATAAGAAGTTTGAAAAAAAGAATTAAATCGCTTTTCTTGTTCTAAAAGCGCCACAGGTTTCTATAAATAAACCATATTTTTTATTCATGATGAATAGTAATATAAGTATGTCGCATAAAAAATGGTCAGTAAATTGTTGATTAGAGGAATATTTATTTCTGAAAGTGTGTTTCAAGTGTACCTCTACATCTCTCATAAACTTGTCAAAATTTCACTAAACTGGATCAACTATTTTAAGGTTATATGTACAAATTATTTTATACTTTTTAGTACATTTCAGGCAGGCAAAGCGTGTGTTTTTAGTTTTTTAAACTATATTTTTTGATGATGATGATGATAAGTCCAGCTGGAGTGACATACAGTCGATGGAGCATTTACTCTCGTGTCCAACCTGAACTGTTTCCTGCAGCGTAGAGCACCTCATCGTAACATCCTATAAAACATCCACTGCAGGATGGAAATACCCCTCCAAAATTCCAGAAAAACACGCGGTATTTTGGAGGAGTACTTTAGTCATCACGCTTAAGCGTTGCGGCTGGCGACCACTGTTGTTGGTGCGGTATTTAGAAAATAGTGCTGGCCATTCTCTGGTTCATAAACTCTCAGTCTCCTTCTTATGACACCCACGGGTAGAGATGGGTCCATACTATTCTTTGCCGGTATCACACGGGGCGGACACTGATCAGACAAACCAGACTGATATACATATAAATAACACCCAGCCACGGAACTCTCCTCTCAGCCCCTTTGACACGCATCTAACAAGCGTGTTGACTACAGTACGGCTACGTATTTTTAATGTGAGTTTCTGAAGAGGACTTAAAACGGGTTGTTATGATCTGATGATGATTAGGTACACGTTTATACAAACGGATATGGTTGAAAGGTGGAGTCATGTACCTTATTGAAGGAGTAACAAAAGGCGTATAACAGAGCTAAACTACAAGCGTTTTTACAGCAATGTGACAGGTTTCTTTTTACTTGGAAAAGGTGTTTATAGTCCTGTAGCCCGTGGACATTCAAATTACGAAAAAGGTTACCGTTTGCCTTTGTGAAATTGTTATAGATTTCACCATTTCACATACTATAAGCGAAGTCTTAAAGATCGTAATCCGCCGTAACCACATATAGTGACGAGTGACGTAGTCTGGCCATATTGACAATAGCTTTCATTTTTGAGTTACCGTTTCAAATTTATACATCTATTAAAAGACCCTTTAAACAAACCATATACCTATTTTAAGACTGTTTCTGTGGCCGGTTCAGATTTGAAGACTCATTTGGTCTTAAATTTGTGTTTGGCAACTTTCCATAGTCTTACTATTACGTATGGTCATTCAACAAAACTGTACAAGACTTACTATTACGTATGGTAATTCAACAAAGCTGTACAACATGACTATAACGAAACAATGCGGTAACCTAGAAATGTATGCATTTCAAATCTTCGCTTTTAGTATGTGAAATGGCAAAATCTATAACAATTTCACAAAGACGTTAAACTTTTTCGAAATTTGGATGTCCACTGGCTACAGAACTATTAATTTAGTTTTAGACACACAGCCAGTATCATTATGCGTTCGAGTGGTGCCGACAAAGAATAGTACCCACCCATCTCTACCCGTGGGTGACGTAAGAGGCGACTAAGGGCTAATGAACCAGAGGATGGGCAGCAGCATCTTTCTGTGTATTGTACCATCATACTGCGGTCACCAACAACAGCGGTCGACAGCCGCAACGCTTACTAGCGTGGTGAAATCCCCTCCAAAGTACCACGCGTTTTTGCTGGAGTTCTGGAGGGAGGTCTCTGTCCTGTAGTGGACGTGTCATGGGATTTTATGACTATTAGTCAATAAGAGGGTCTTACCGAGGAACCAGGTAATCCTAGCGGCTGCTGAGGGGCGTTCAGTTGAGGCACGTCGGCAGCTCCTGGAATTAAGTGTTTAACGATAAGTGGCGATTGCCAAAGTTAAGACTCATACCCACGCCTGTTTCGGAAGCCAAGTTAAGCCGTCCGACTTTATGCTTATTGAGCCATGATTTACCGCCTTCTTGCGGCAGGTGGAAGAGAAGAATCTCCTCCATCTGCCCAAGGGTGATTTTAGTTCTTCCAACTGACGCAAGAGGGCGTTCGTCTGCCGAAAGGGAGTGGTAAATGATTGTAGCTCCTCTACTTGATACAAGAGGGCGGTTAATCCGAATAGTTCTGCCTTCAGATTTAACGCCCTCTTGCGTCACGTGGAAGAACTAAAATGATTTACCAACCCCTTGCGGCAGGTGGAGGAAATTCTGTTTTGTGATTCTTCCACTTGCCCCAAGAGGGCAGTAAATCTTTGTAGTTGCTGCACTAGGCACAAGAGGGCGGTAAATCCAGATCTAACGCCCTCTTGCGTCAAGTGGAGGAACTAAAGTGGTTGATCGTCCTCTTGCGGTAGGTTGAGAAATTTCTTTTACCTGACACTAGAGGGCGGTAAATATTGTAGTTCGTCCACCTGACATAAGATGACGTTAAATCAGGTGGAACACCGATCTGGGTTTACCGCCCCCTTGCATCAAGTGGAGGAACTACAATGATTTACCGGTCCTTTGAAAAAACTCTTTTTTGTGATTCTTCCATCTGTTGCAAGAGGGCTGTAAATCATTGTAGTTCCTCCACCTGATGCAAGGGGGCGGTAAATCGAGATCGGTTTGCTACCAGAATTAAACGCCCTCTTGCGTCAATTGGACGAACGACAATATTTATCGCCTCTAGTGTCAGATCAAAGAAATTCCTCAACCTGCCGCAAGAGGACGATAAACCACTTTGGTTCCCCCACCTGATGCAAGGGTGCGTTAAATCTCAACCGGATTTACTTCCATGTCCTTGCACCTAGTGAGTGACATTGTCGTGTGGGATATTGAATGTTATAGATGATTATTTCTAGATTAGTGCTATCGAAACATGTAATTCGTAATTTGTTCCGTTTTTGTTTTCGTAGAAATCTACTTGAAACGACATGGTCGGCCAGCAATGTACTTTTGAATGACGTACGAATGGAATACAAAAACCATCCAGGTAATTAGTTCTGTCCTAGATCTAATTAACCATATACTTCCTTTTCATTTATTTCATCAAATCACTAAAATATTTGTTAGAAAAGAAAATTGCAGCCAGCGATGTTCTTTTAAATGACGTCATATTCGAGCACAAAAACAGTCTCGGCGATTAGTTCTGCATTAGATCTAACAATGTATGCACTTGTGTTTCAATAAATTCATTATAATATAGAATATATTTTTCCATAGAAAACGAAAAAAAACTGCCAGCAATGTATATCGAAACGGGTTACAGTCGGTGTTAGGACGAGAATGAGGGTAATTTAGGAGACTAAGAGGAGAAATACCTACTACATACCTACCGAAATGTCTATTTTTATTGATTTATAAGAAGATTAAACACAATAACGAGTACGTATTGTTATTATGATCCTTAAATGCGAGTGCTCAATCTCTTCCTCCTCCTTCTCTTAGTCTCCACATCACTCTCATTCTCGTCCTAACACCGTTTACAAACCATTTGGATATACATTGCTGGCAGTTTTTTTTTTCGTTTTCTGTTGAAAAATTTATTCTATGTTATAATGAATTTATTGAAACACAAGTGCATACATAGTAAGATCTAATGCAGAACTAATCGCCGAGACTGTTTTTGTGCTCGAATATGACGTCATTTAAAAGAACATCGCTGGCTGCAATTTTCTCTTTTAACAAATATTTTAGTGATCTGATGAAATAAATGAAAAAGAAGTATATGGTTAATTAGAACTAGGACAGAACTAATTACCTGGACGGTTTTTGTATTCCATTCGTACGTACTTCAAAAGTACACCGCTGGCCGACCATGTCGTTTCAAGTCGATTTCTACGAAAACAAAAACGCAACAAATTACGAATTACATATGTTTCGATAGCACTAATCTAGAACTAATCATCTATAACAATGTCACTCGCTAGGTGCAAGGACATTTTACTTCCCTCTTTGAGGAACTACACGGGCGTACAATCAAGAGCATGTGAAGCTGAATCCATCGTTTTGACTGTACGCACCGACAGGACAGACGAGAGTCAAGACATGGCGGACGAAATCGGATGAATACAGACTTATACTAGGTTATTATTTTAGACCTGATTTGCGTATACCCACGTTATTACAGAGGTCAAAAGCAACAAATGGGAAGTTTTAAATTTTTCGTGCGATGTTAGAAAAGTCGTGGAACAAAAGTTGTTGCTTTTGACCTTTGCAATAATGTGGGCATACGCAAATCAGGTCCAAAAAATAACCTTGTATATAGGGTGACTTTTAATTAGTTCTTGATAGCAAAAGATATGCATGTTCTCATGATACTGTACAACTTTTCGCAAGGAACATAGGTCGAAATACGAAAAACCAAATTTGACCTCCCATATAAAATGCGCTATCAGCTGATGAAGTTTCTATGGGAGGTCAAAACTTGATTTTCGTATTTCGACCTATGTTCCATGGGGAAAGTTGTTCAGTATCATGAGTACATTCATACCTTTTTCTATCAAGAACTAATTAAAAGTCACCCTATATATTTGTGATACAGACACATACTGATCGCCAGTTTTTTCTTGTCTCCCGGCTGCCCAGCCACTTGGATCTGTGCAAACTAGCGATTTTTCTCATACATTTTCGGGCGTGGCGACAACCCAGCGATATAGCCGTCGCCGCATGGTCGCCTCGCCCAAAAATCGATAACAGAAATTGCTAGTGTACACAAGCGTAATTTTGAGTTGCGAGTCGCTTTGAATGGGTCGTTTAATTTACGCTGCATTCGGTTGTATGCAAAAGTACTGTTTGTGCTGTGCCACATACACACACAAATAAAATAATACCTCTTTCCCGTCGTGGTAGGCAGAGACAATAGCCCGCCACCTGCTACGATCTTGACATACTTCCCTCGCTTCCTCTATTTCATCAACTCTTTCATACAGTACAGGCTCTTCGGTTTAGCGTACTTTTAACCTTGCTTCTATTTAGAAAGTTCTGAATTTGGTCTTGGAACGTACACCATGGCCTTTCCCATCAAAGTTTCCATTCACTCTCGCCTGGTGGATCTCATTCGTCAATTTTCGTTTGTTCACCCTCTCCACATGAACAAATCATCTCAGCATCCCTTTCTCAACTTTAGTTACTGCATCTTCTTTTACAATACAAAGTTCTCTTGTAACATTATTTTAATCCTTTTACCCGATTTCATACCAATTTTACTCCTCAACACTCTCATTTCACTCAGCTTTCACTGCAGTACATCATTGTTGGTACAAAAATGCTTCTGTGAACAGCAAGACGAGCCTTATGAGACATGACACAATGTTTCCAGCATTCACTCTTCTTTCAATATCACTTTCATACTTCCATCTCTCGTAAACTTTGACACAAACTCTTTCACTTGTTTACCACTTTTGTTTTAAATACCATTACTGTCGTCTTACTGACATTACTTTCATTCACCTGTCCAAATCTGGATACATAATGTTTACCTGTAACTCCTCAGAATACGAGACCATCGCTGTGTGGCACAATCAGAATAAAAATGCAGCGTAAATTACGCGACTTATTTTAGTCGACTAACAACTCATCAACTCCACTCCGGATTAATCCAAGTTATCAATTGGTATTGTGTAGCAATTATAAGTAAGTGACGTATAAGCGTGTCAGCACTTTCGTAAATATACAACGTGTTAACGGAATAAGCGAAACTGAGAAAATAGTTTGTTCAGAATCGAGAGTAGAATCATTTTCACGGGTTTTTGATATTTTTTTTTTTTAACTTTTATTATTTAAGTTTTAGCCGCTTCTATTCTAAATAATTCTGTGGATACGCGCGCTGGCGACCGGTGCCGCGCGGATCATGAGGGAAGCGTGCGCGGAGTGCACGGACTAGAACAATGATGAATCTAGAACCATTTTTTTTACGGGAATGGATTTATTTTAATAAAAATCATTTTGGGTGTATGAGGGTTATTGGTAACCGCAGAAAAAAAATTGTAAAATCGTTACACAGAATGATGCTTCTGCCCATCCTCTAGTTTACAATGCCTTACTTGTCTCTTAGGGCACACACGGATACAGATAGGTACTATTCATCGCTGGCATGACACGGACGTAACAGTACAGTGTCTAAAATGTAAGAGATTTATTTAGAGATCAACCCCTTGGAGCTACCCCTCAACATATCACCTCTACCTCCGTGTATCCTGCGACATCCGTACATAGATCCAATCCAAGTAAGGTCGCCATTTACGGAAGTTGCAGGATGCCCTTGTAGAGTTGGTGTTGAAGGGTATCTCCAAAGTGTTGGTCGTAATCAAACTCTTACATTTTAAACACCCTACTGTATAATAATAGTACCCACCTATCTCTACCCGCGGGTGTCGTAAGAGGCGACTAAGGGATTATGAACTAGAGGATGGGCAGCAGTATCATTCTATGTATATCAATCTTACAATCTGAGGATACCAACAACCGCGGTCTGTCAGCCGCAACGCTAACAAGCGTGGTGACTATGTTACTTCCCCTCCACATTGTTCCAGAAAAAGCTAAAATTTTTGAGGGAGTTCCCTGTCCTGTAGTGGACGTTTCACGGGATGTCGTGATGACTGCATTGAAGTCAAAATCAGCACGAGGGCCATGAGCACATGGCACTAGCTTATTTGTACAGGGTTTAAAAAAGTACGATGATGCTTCTAAGTGGTGATTCTACATCACTAATAGATTGTATAAAAAATATTTTTTAAGAATCTTACAAAAAGAAGATTTAGTTCAAGAAGAAGTGAAGCACCTGAAGGGTAGAATTACCTCTATAATCACAGACAAACATGATTTTTGTTAAAATATCCAGTCATTAGCAAGTACCTATCCATTTCAATAAATTACTGTAATGGAATAAGCCGAAATAAAAAAAATATTATAATTAATTTGGAAGGTGGTAGGGCTTTTTTGCAAAGTCCGTCTGGGAAATTACCACCCTTTTTTTGTTTATGCCGCTAAGCAGCAGTGTTTTCACTGCTATGTTCCGGTTTGAAGGGCAAAGGAGCCAGGGAAATTACTGGCACATAAGACACATCATCTTAGTTCCAGGGCGGGCAACGCGCTTTGCTCTCTTGTTAGTGTCAATTATGCTACTAATAAGACAGTGGTATGACCACTTACCATCAGGTGGCCCACAAGCTCTCTTGCTAACAATTTACATAAAAAAATAATTAATAAGTATTTTTTTTGCAATCTATTAGTGATGTAGAACCACACCTTCGAAGGATAATCGTACTTTTTTACACCCTGTATACAACGTGTTAACGGAATAAGCGAAACCGAGAAAATAGTTTGTTCAGTATCGAGAGTAGAATCAATTTCACGGATTTTTGATAGGGGTAATTTTTTTTTATTTTTAAAATTTTTACCGCTTCTATTCTAAATATTTCTGTGGATACGCGTACTGGCGGCCGGGCGCCGCGCGGTTAATGAGCGGTGAGGAGGGGAGGGATGTGAACGTGGCGTGCGCGGAGTGTGCGGACTAGAACAACGATGAAACTAGAACAGTGATAAAACTTTGAAGAACAATATCTAGATAAAAAAACTTTATTCAAGATTTTTTTTACGGGAACGGATTTATTTTAATTAAAATCAGTTGGGGTGTATGAGGGTTTCGCTTATTCCATTAACACGTTACATACGAAAATGCTGACACTCGTTTACATCACTTACCAATAATCGCTACACATCGCTACACTTTTTTTTTAATTTATAAATAAAAAAAGTAAAAAAAAATATTACTTCAGTCCTGGGGCGGAGTCAACCGATGATCTGTAACGAGAGAAGTTTAAGGTTTATATTCTGTGTATATTTCTACCAACTAGCAACCAAAAGCACGGACAGAAACACAGCCGGCTAAGGATTTGTAATAGGGTCAAAGGACTCAATTCTTGAATATCACCGAGTGATAAAATATCACTCAAAAATTTCAAAAAAGAAGATTGATATTTATTAAATATAAAGTGCTATAATTGGCAATATGCATATCTTATTACAAAATTTTTGACAGTTTATCAGGCTGAATTTGAATCTTTAAAGTCTCAAAAGTGATATCTTATCACCCTTATAATTTGCTCCTAGGGGTCCAATTCTTGAAAGTTACTGGGAGATTTTCAAGATTTAAAAAATTAAAATAAGCCCTGTTAAACTCCTCAAAAGATGTCAAAAGTAAGGATCAATATTTGTTAATTATAAAATAATGTTCAGTTTCAAAACTACTATCATAACAAGTTTAATTTTATGAGTTTATCGAGGCATTTAAAATTTTAAAAATCTCGAAAATCACCAGGTGACTTTCAAGAATTGGCCCCCTGCTACCCCAGCTAAGCTTGGGTAGCTAAGCTGTGAGCTGGGAAAGTTCCAATTGACTCCTTTCCTAACTTAGAGCTGCGTTGCGGCAAGGTAGAATAACCGGCCAATTGCGAGTCGGACTCGCGCACCGGGGGTTCCGTACCTCTAAGCTAAAAATACCGTCTTAGTTACGGACGCGCAGTCACGCAGAAGTGTATTAAATTCGCGCGAGCCCGTCAAGCACTTGACCAGTTTTTAGTTTTTGATGTTTTTAAAAGCTTTTATTTAGTTTCACATGTCGCGGTGTCTGTCTGCTACCAAATCTTGCAAGTTAAATTCGATCCACTTCCCGGTTTCTTATGTGAATCGGATGACAATGAAATATTGTTATTACTTTGAGCTGATAGTTAGGGTGCTGGCTGCAATTTGGGTATATGATTTGCTCATGATTCATATTAATAGAGATGATCGATCAGCT
Organism: Athrips mouffetella; assembly: GCA_947532105.1. Lineage (NCBI taxonomy): Eukaryota > Metazoa > Arthropoda > Insecta > Lepidoptera > Gelechiidae > Athrips > Athrips mouffetella. The sequence continues at coordinate 51,279,962 of OX383956.1, forward strand.
CAATACGAATCGATTTGGTCCTAACAAGTTTTTCTGTGCGTCGCTGCGTTTTTGAGTTTTGTCTGCCTTTGTGGCTCCAGTTTAAAATACTTATGAAGATGTAGAAAATCGAAGAGGCAGACATGCAGGGCTCTGCATTGTCACGGGACGAAGTAGTGAATTTTTGCATTTTGAAGCTCTGTAACTTTACGACGCAGGGCTATTATGGTGGCAGACCATTTTTCTGGGCTTTTATACATTGTATTTAATCAGATACCTAGTCATAGGCTGCCAGGTGTACGTTTCATTGTCAAATTTCAAAATAGTTAAAACTTAATTCCTCACAAAAGCAGAGGTGTGGATGTCCGCCAATATTTTTTGTATCTTTTAGAGGATGCTCCTTATCATCAGTAAAAGAGGCAGACATGAGCAAATCATATAGAAATTGGTCCTTCATCACCCTTACTATGATCTGATGATCGAGCGGCAAAATAGCAATCAAAAAGTGAGATAATACCGCGTTTCAGAAATCCTGCAGCGCCATCTGTTGGTGGGTAGCATGGCTTGCTCACATGGTAATATTATAATGTTAAAACAACTCTAAAGGATTTTTTTATAAATTATTTGAAGGGAAAATTTTCTAACGTTATACATACGCCTTTATTAATGTCCTTTTGTAAGTAACTTTCTGTATGTAAATCAGTGCAATAAAGAATATTATTATATACAAAGTAACGACTCTACGCAACAATGATTTTTGTATTATATTGTAAGTGTTACTACTCCATACTAGAGGCGCTGTTTTTTGTTGACTAGAATGTACTATGTACATACCTTATCCAAACTATACGAACGATCAACCGCAAGTCGGTGAAAAAATTTGCAAATCTATTACCATGTCATAAAGTCTAAAGTGTTTTTACTGACGTGCTGTTACGTGTATGAAAAAAATCGCCCCCGAAAACCCCCGTACGGTAAATTTTATCGAAATCATTATAGCCGTTTTTGAGAAACCGATTATAACTATACATACAAATATTGCTTGTTTAATAGTATAGGATTGAAGAAATAATGTGAATTTTCTGATATTCTTCTTTTTTAAATCGAGTTTTCGCAAAATACTTTATTCATTACAAAAGATTTTAAAATGGTCCAATCTAACGCGTTGATGTCTTATATGAAGTTGGTTATAACCTGGCTATTTATTTTCTTTACTTTGCAAAAAAATGTTTCATACAACATAACTCAAAAGAATCTGTCCCCTGTCAAGTTTATTTTTTTTAAATCTATTTATTTCAACTTATAACGAAAATACCTGGGCGACCGAGCTTCTCTCTACAATAGCCGCCTCACTGAACGTTAAAATATCATCGGGTGAGCAGGCTATGCTACCCGCCAACAGATGGCGCTGTAGGTTTCTGCCTAAAACGCGGTATTTTACAATTTAACTACTGAACTATTTTTTAATTTAACCAGCTAATAGATTCGGTTAGGTTAGATTAAATTTAGTTAGGTTAGGTTCTAAATAAAAAGGTAATAAAATAATGTTAAAATATTTTTAAAACAAGCTTTTATTGGATCTAGATAAGAACTAGAACGATATCAAAGTCTCAGGTTTTCAAATAAAAGCGTGTTACATTATAAAACAGCAAGAGAGAACTAAAAAAACTGCGTGTCGGACTCGCAAGCATAACTAAGACTGTATTTTTACGGTACGGTACCCTCGGTGCGCGAGTCTGACTCGCACTTGGACTGAGTTTTTCTTTCTGTTTTACAATGTAATACGCCTTTATTTGAAAATCTGAGACTGTGATAACGTTTTAGTTCTTTTGTTACGTCTAATAAAAGCTTGTTTGATTTGATGTAAAATACTAAAAAAACAACTATCTACACACCCTAGAATCAGATAAGCCTAAACCCATGATATTTTTCTACGTACACCCAACAGCACATTGTGATACACAGTGTGATAGCCGACCCCTTGAGACCATTCTTGCCTTTCCACATATCTTCGCGCACCGTGGTATCTGCGAATTTCACTACGATCGGCCGTGGTTTGCTGGCGTTTGGTTTACCCATCCGAAAGCTGTTAGAGATGCTAGACGCGGAGAAATTAGCAACCTTTTATGTTAAAACTTAAAGATTTTTTTCCAATAGGCCTAGCTAAACCCGAATATTTTATATAGAAACCTCCCAGAGTTGTTTTATCAATAAAATATTACCAGGTGAGCAAACCATGCTACCCACAAACAGATGGCGCTGTAAGTTTCTGAAACGCGGTATTATCTCCACTTTTCTATGGATATCTTCCGCCTCCATCATCAGATCAGCTCCAAGTTACAATAATATTGCATTGTCATCCGTATGCAAAATTTCATCTCAATCGGAAACCGGGAAGTAGGTCAAATTTAACTTGCAAGATTTGGTTTCAGACAGACCGACAGACACTGCGACAGGTGAAACTAAATAAAAGCTTTTAATAAAAAGGCATTTTGGGGAATTTCTCTGAGTTGTTACGTACAAAGCAACTAGTAAATAATCAGCACAAGTGCAATGCGGACCGTCCGCGCGGATGTCTGCGACGGACCGTAAGCTGTGTGAAGCTTATACCGTCCGTAAATTCCAATGCGGAGCTCTCCGCTCCGGATCCACTCCCCAACACACTGAATGGACTGTATAGGCTTCATACATTATACGGTCCGTCGCGGGCATCCCCGCGTGGACGGTCCGCATCGCACTGAACTAAGCCTAAGACTTTTAAATAATACAGTTTTTTTTTCAATCCATACTAAATGGCACTGTTTTCTTTAGAAAAAATCTTAGGTTTGGGTTCGTCTGGTTCTAGGTTCTTAAGATACTTGGTTGTATTTTGTAGTACATATTTAACACCACAAATAGGTCTAAAAAAATATAAAAAATTAATAAAACCTTTTTAATCAGAATTAGAAACAAAACTAAAAATAAAAGCGTGTAAAAAACAGCAAAAGAGAAATACAGACAGAGGTAATAACACGCTTTTATTTTAAAAATTGAGTCATTTTAGTTCTTTTTCTACTAGTGGTAAATGCTCGTTTTTTTTTTTTAAATTTGTGATTAAGTTTCTCTATACTATCTGAATTCATAGTTTCAGTTATGGGGTGCTTTACAGCTAACAGCACGCCAGTAGACACATTTTGGGCTTTTATCATATGGGAATAGAGTTGCAAATGTTCCCACTGACGTGCGGTTGACCGTACGTTGAACGGTTACCTGGTGTCCTCGTGCGGGAGACGCGGCGGGGGGTGGAGGCGGCGGAGAGCAGCGCGAGGGGCCTCCGCAGTCGTTGGGACAACGTGTTCGGCTCGGCGGGCGCTGGAAAACACACAGGACCCTAGAGACATACGGCTTACTACACTAATAATCTTCTTCGACGATTGCTCATGGCTAAGGGTCGTGACCACCTGCTTGTGGTGTGGCCTTTTACGCGAGAACTCTCCACGCCGGCCGGTCGTTTGCCAGACGAAGGGATCCCTGGAGATGGACATAGGTTATGCCTATAGTCGCCGACAATCACGTTGGTCCTACCCTTCTTACTGTCCACGTGACCAAGGAGCGCTTTTTTAACATGCTTATATTAGGTTGACCGTCTTGTGGGTTTGTGGTTGTAAGGGAATCTAAGAACCTATATTTCACCCACTTTTAGTTATCGTAGGAAGTTGAAACTTTGCAGTTGTATGTAATTCCGATGACAATGCAACAATATGGAACTACGGAGCTGGTATCATGATGGAGCAGGAAGGTGGACCGTGGAACCTTGGAATGGCTCCTGGTAAATCAGTCGTCGTTTGCCTGCCTGAAATGTACTAAAAAGTATAAAATAATTTATACATATAACCTTAAAATTGTTGATCCAGTTTAGTGAAATTTTGCCAAGTTTATGAAAGATGTAGAGGTACCCTTGAAACACACCTTCAGAAATAAATATTCTGAACAATTTTTCTGACCATTTTTTATGCGACATACTTATATTACTATTCACCATGAATAAAAAATATAGTTTATTTTTAAAAGAGTGTGGCGATTTTATAAGAAGATTGAAAAAAAGAATTAAATCATTTTTCTTGTTCTAAAAGCGCCACAGGTTTCTATAAATAAACCATATTTTTTATTCATGATGAATAGTAATATAAGTATGTCGCATAAAAAATGGTCAGTAAATTGTTGATTAGAGGAATATTTATTTCTGAAAGTGTGTTTCAAGTGTACCTCTACATCTCTCATAAACTTGTCAAAATTTCACTAAACTGGATCAACTATTTTAAGGTTATATGTACAAATTATTTTATACTTTTTAGTACATTTCAGGCAGGCAAAGCGTGTGTTTTTAGTTTTTTAAACTATATTTTTTGATGATGATGATGATAAGTCCAGCTGGAGTGACATACAGTCGATGGAGCATTTACTCTCGTGTCCAACCTGAACTGTTTCCTGCAGCGTAGAGCACCTCATCGTAACATCCTATAAAACATCCACTGCAGGATAGAAATACCCCTCCAAAATTCCAGAAAAACACGCGGTATTTTGGAGGAGTACTTTAGTCATCACGCTTAAGCGTTGCGGCTGGCGACCACTGTTGTTGGTGCGGTATTTAGAAAATAGTGCTGGCCATTCTCTGGTTCATAAACTCTCAGTCTCCTTCTTATGACACCCACGGGTAGAGATGGGTCCATACTATTCTTTGCCGGTATCACACGGGGCGGACACTGATCAGACAAACCAGACTGATATACATATAAATAACACCCAGCCACGGAACTCTCCTCTCAGCCCCTTTGACACGCATCTAACAAGCGTGTTGACTACAGTACGGCTACGTATTTTTAATGTGAGTTTCTGAAGAGGACTTAAAACGGGTTGTTATGATCTGATGATGATTAGGTACACGTTTATACAAACGGATATGGTTGAAAGGTGGAGTCATGTACCTTATTGAAGGAGTAACAAAAGGCGTATAACAGAGCTAAACTACAAGCGTTTTTACAGCAATGTGACAGGTTTCTTTTTACTTGGAAAAGGTGTTTATAGTCCTGTAGCCCGTGGACATTCAAATTACGAAAAAGGTTACCGTTTGCCTTTGTGAAATTGTTATAGATTTCACCATTTCACATACTATAAGCGAAGTCTTAAAGATCGTAATCCGCCGTAACCACATATAGTGACGAGTGACGTAGTCTGGCCATATTGACAATAATTTTCATTTTTGAGTTACCGTTTCAAATTTATACATCTATTAAAAGACCCTTTAAACAAACCATATACCTATTTTAAGACTGTTTCTGTGGCCGGTTCAGATTTGAAGACTCATTTGGTCTTAAATTTGTGTTTGGCAACTTTCCATAGTCTTACTATTACGTATGGTCATTCAACAAAACTGTACAAGACTTACTATTACGTATGGTAATTCAACAAAGCTGTACAACATGACTATAACGAAACAATGCGGTAACCTAGAAATGTATGCATTTCAAATCTTCGCTTTTAGTATGTGAAATGGCAAAATCTATAACAATTTCACAAAGACGTTAAACTTTTTCGAAATTTGGATGTCCACTGGCTACAGAACTATTAATTTAGTTTTAGACACACAGCCAGTATCATTATGCGTTCGAGTGGTGCCGACAAAGAATAGTACCCACCCATCTCTACCCGTGGGTGACGTAAGAGGCGACTAAGGGCTAATGAACCAGAGGATGGGCAGCAGCATCTTTCTGTGTATTGTACCATCATACTGCGGTCACCAACAACAGCGGTCGACAGCCGCAACGCTTACTAGCGTGGTGAAATCCCCTCCAAAGTACCACGCGTTTTTGCTGGAGTTCTGGAGGGAGGTCTCTGTCCTGTAGTGGACGTGTCATGGGATTTTATGACTATTAGTCAATAAGAGGGTCTTACCGAGGAACCAGGTAATCCTAGCGGCTGCTGAGGGGCGTTCAGTTGAGGCACGTCGGCAGCTCCTGGAATTAAGTGTTTAACGATAAGTGGCGATTGCCAAAGTTAAGACTCATACCCACGCCTGTTTCGGAAGCCAAGTTAAGCCGTCCGACTTTATGCTTATTGAGCCATGATTTACCGCCTTCTTGCGGCAGGTGGAAGAGAAGAATCTCCTCCATCTGCCCAAGGGTGATTTTAGTTCTTCCAACTGACGCAAGAGGGCGTTCGTCTGCCGAAAGGGAGTGGTAAATGATTGTAGCTCCTCTACTTGATACAAGAGGGCGGTTAATCCGAATAGTTCTGCCTTCAGATTTAACGCCCTCTTGCGTCACGTGGAAGAACTAAAATGATTTACCAACCCCTTGCGGCAGGTGGAGGAAATTCTGTTTTGTGATTCTTCCACTTGCCCCAAGAGGGCAGTAAATCTTTGTAGTTGCTGCACTAGGCACAAGAGGGCGGTAAATCCAGATCTAACGCCCTCTTGCGTCAAGTGGAGGAACTAAAGTGGTTGATCGTCCTCTTGCGGTAGGTTGAGAAATTTCTTTTACCTGACACTAGAGGGCGGTAAATATTGTAGTTCGTCCACCTGACATAAGATGACGTTAAATCAGGTGGAACACCGATCTGGGTTTACCGCCCCCTTGCATCAAGTGGAGGAACTACAATGATTTACCGGTCCTTTGAAAAAACTCTTTTTTGTGATTCTTCCATCTGTTGCAAGAGGGCTGTAAATCATTGTAGTTCCTCCACCTGATGCAAGGGGGCGGTAAATCGAGATCGGTTTGCTACCAGAATTAAACGCCCTCTTGCGTCAATTGGACGAACGACAATATTTATCGCCTCTAGTGTCAGATCAAAGAAATTCCTCAACCTGCCGCAAGAGGACGATAAACCACTTTGGTTCCCCCACCTGATGCAAGGGTGCGTTAAATCTCAACCGGATTTACTTCCATGTCCTTGCACCTAGTGAGTGACATTGTCGTGTGGGATATTGAATGTTATAGATGATTATTTCTAGATTAGTGCTATCGAAACATGTAATTCGTAATTTGTTCCGTTTTTGTTTTCGTAGAAATCTACTTGAAACGACATGGTCGGCCAGCAATGTACTTTTGAATGACGTACGAATGGAATACAAAAACCATCCAGGTAATTAGTTCTGTCCTAGATCTAATTAACCATATACTTCCTTTTCATTTATTTCATCAAATCACTAAAATATTTGTTAGAAAAGAAAATTGCAGCCAGCGATGTTCTTTTAAATGACGTCATATTCGAGCACAAAAACAGTCTCGGCGATTAGTTCTGCATTAGATCTAACAATGTATGCACTTGTGTTTCAATAAATTCATTATAATATAGAATATATTTTTCCATAGAAAACGAAAAAAAACTGCCAGCAATGTATATCGAAACGGGTTACAGTCGGTGTTAGGACGAGAATGAGGGTAATTTAGGAGACTAAGAGGAGAAATACCTACTACATACCTACCGAAATGTCTATTTTTATTGATTTATAAGAAGATTAAACACAATAACGAGTACGTATTGTTATTATGATCCTTAAATGCGAGTGCTCAATCTCTTCCTCCTCCTTCTCTTAGTCTCCACATCACTCTCATTCTCGTCCTAACACCGTTTACAAACCATTTGGATATACATTGCTGGCAGTTTTTTTTTTCGTTTTCTGTTGAAAAATTTATTCTATGTTATAATGAATTTATTGAAACACAAGTGCATACATAGTAAGATCTAATGCAGAACTAATCGCCGAGACTGTTTTTGTGCTCGAATATGACGTCATTTAAAAGAACATCGCTGGCTGCAATTTTCTCTTTTAACAAATATTTTAGTGATCTGATGAAATAAATGAAAAAGAAGTATATGGTTAATTAGAACTAGGACAGAACTAATTACCTAGACGGTTTTTGTATTCCATTCGTACGTACTTCAAAAGTACACCGCTGGCCGACCATGTCGTTTCAAGTCGATTTCTACGAAAACAAAAACGCAACAAATTACGAATTACATATGTTTCGATAGCACTAATCTAGAACTAATCATCTATAACAATGTCACTCGCTAGGTGCAAGGACATTTTACTTCCCTCTTTGAGGAACTACACGGGCGTACAATCAAGAGCATGTGAAGCTGAATCCATCGTTTTGACTGTACGCACCGACAGGACAGACGAGAGTCAAGACATGGCGGACGAAATCGGATGAATACAGACTTATACTAGGTTATTATTTTAGACCTGATTTGCGTATACCCACGTTATTACAGAGGTCAAAAGCAACAAATGGGAAGTTTTAAATTTTTCGTGCGATGTTAGAAAAGTCGTGGAACAAAAGTTGTTGCTTTTGACCTTTGCAATAATGTGGGCATACGCAAATCAGGTCCAAAAAATAACCTTGTATATAGGGTGACTTTTAATTAGTTCTTGATAGCAAAAGATATGCATGTTCTCATGATACTGTACAACTTTTCGCAAGGAACATAGGTCGAAATACGAAAAACCAAATTTGACCTCCCATATAAAATGCGCTATCAGCTGATGAAGTTTCTATGGGAGGTCAAAACTTGATTTTCGTATTTCGACCTATGTTCCATGGGGAAAGTTGTTCAGTATCATGAGTACATTCATACCTTTTTCTATCAAGAACTAATTAAAAGTCACCCTATATATTTGTGATACAGACACATACTGATCGCCAGTTTTTTCTTGTCTCCCGGCTGCCCAGCCACTTGGATCTGTGCAAACTAGCGATTTTTCTCATACATTTTCGGGCGTGGCGACAACCCAGCGATATAGCCGTCGCCGCATGGTCGCCTCGCCCAAAAATCGATAACAGAAATTGCTAGTGTACACAAGCGTAATTTTGAGTTGCGAGTCGCTTTGAATGGGTCGTTTAATTTACGCTGCATTCGGTTGTATGCAAAAGTACTGTTTGTGCTGTGCCACATACACACACAAATAAAATAATACCTCTTTCCCGTCGTGGTAGGCAGAGACAATAGCCCGCCACCTGCTACGATCTTGACATACTTCCCTCGCTTCCTCTATTTCATCAACTCTTTCATACAGTACAGGCTCTTCGGTTTAGCGTACTTTTAACCTTGCTTCTATTTAGAAAGTTCTGAATTTGGTCTTGGAACGTACACCATGGCCTTTCCCATCAAAGTTTCCATTCACTCTCGCCTGGTGGATCTCATTCGTCAATTTTCGTTTGTTCACCCTCTCCACATGAACAAATCATCTCAGCATCCCTTTCTCAACTTTAGTTACTGCATCTTCTTTTACAATACAAAGTTCTCTTGTAACATTATTTTAATCCTTTTACCCGATTTCATACCAATTTTACTCCTCAACACTCTCATTTCACTCAGCTTTCACTGCAGTACATCATTGTTGGTACAAAAATGCTTCTGTGAACAGCAAGACGAGCCTTATGAGACATGACACAATGTTTCCAGCATTCACTCTTCTTTCAATATCACTTTCATACTTCCATCTCTCGTAAACTTTGACACAAACTCTTTCACTTGTTTACCACTTTTGTTTTAAATACCATTACTGTCGTCTTACTGACATTACTTTCATTCACCTGTCCAAATCTGGATACATAATGTTTACCTGTAACTCCTCAGAATACGAGACCATCGCTGTGTGGCACAATCAGAATAAAAATGCAGCGTAAATTACGCGACTTATTTTAGTCGACTAACAACTCATCAACTCCACTCCGGATTAATCCAAGTTATCAATTGGTATTGTGTAGCAATTATAAGTAAGTGACGTATAAGCGTGTCAGCACTTTCGTAAATATACAACGTGTTAACGGAATAAGCGAAACTGAGAAAATAGTTTGTTCAGAATCGAGAGTAGAATCATTTTCACGGGTTTTTGATATTTTTTTTTTTTAACTTTTATTATTTAAGTTTTAGCCGCTTCTATTCTAAATAATTCTGTGGATACGCGCGCTGGCGACCGGTGCCGCGCGGATCATGAGGGAAGCGTGCGCGGAGTGCACGGACTAGAACAATGATGAATCTAGAACCATTTTTTTTACGGGAATGGATTTATTTTAATAAAAATCATTTTGGGTGTATGAGGGTTATTGGTAACCGCAGAAAAAAAATTGTAAAATCGTTACACAGAATGATGCTTCTGCCCATCCTCTAGTTTACAATGCCTTACTTGTCTCTTAGGGCACACACGGATACAGATAGGTACTATTCATCGCTGGCATGACACGGACGTAACAGTACAGTGTCTAAAATGTAAGAGATTTATTTAGAGATCAACCCCTTGGAGCTACCCCTCAACATATCACCTCTACCTCCGTGTATCCTGCGACATCCGTACATAGATCCAATCCAAGTAAGGTCGCCATTTACGGAAGTTGCAGGATGCCCTTGTAGAGTTGGTGTTGAAGGGTATCTCCAAAGTGTTGGTCGTAATCAAACTCTTACATTTTAAACACCCTACTGTATAATAATAGTACCCACCTATCTCTACCCGCGGGTGTCGTAAGAGGCGACTAAGGGATTATGAACTAGAGGATGGGCAGCAGTATCATTCTATGTATATCAATCTTACAATCTGAGGATACCAACAACCGCGGTCTGTCAGCCGCAACGCTAACAAGCGTGGTGACTATGTTACTTCCCCTCCACATTGTTCCAGAAAAAGCTAAAATTTTTGAGGGAGTTCCCTGTCCTGTAGTGGACGTTTCACGGGATGTCGTGATGACTGCATTGAAGTCAAAATCAGCACGAGGGCCATGAGCACATGGCACTAGCTTATTTGTACAGGGTTTAAAAAAGTACGATGATGCTTCTAAGTGGTGATTCTACATCACTAATAGATTGTATAAAAAATATTTTTTAAGAATCTTACAAAAAGAAGATTTAGTTCAAGAAGAAGTGAAGCACCTGAAGGGTAGAATTACCTCTATAATCACAGACAAACATGATTTTTGTTAAAATATCCAGTCATTAGCAAGTACCTATCCATTTCAATAAATTACTGTAATGGAATAAGCCGAAATAAAAAAAATATTATAATTAATTTGGAAGGTGGTAGGGCTTTTTTGCAAAGTCCGTCTGGGAAATTACCACCCTTTTTTTGTTTATGCCGCTAAGCAGCAGTGTTTTCACTGCTATGTTCCGGTTTGAAGGGCAAAGGAGCCAGGGAAATTACTGGCACATAAGACACATCATCTTAGTTCCAGGGCGGGCAACGCGCTTTGCTCTCTTGTTAGTGTCAATTATGCTACTAATAAGACAGTGGTATGACCACTTACCATCAGGTGGCCCACAAGCTCTCTTGCTAACAATTTACATAAAAAAATAATTAATAAGTATTTTTTTTGCAATCTATTAGTGATGTAGAACCACACCTTCGAAGGATAATCGTACTTTTTTACACCCTGTATACAACGTGTTAACGGAATAAGCGAAACCGAGAAAATAGTTTGTTCAGTATCGAGAGTAGAATCAATTTCACGGATTTTTGATAGGGGTAATTTTTTTTTATTTTTAAAATTTTTACCGCTTCTATTCTAAATATTTCTGTGGATACGCGTACTGGCGGCCGGGCGCCGCGCGGTTAATGAGCGGTGAGGAGGGGAGGGATGTGAACGTGGCGTGCGCGGAGTGTGCGGACTAGAACAACGATGAAACTAGAACAGTGATAAAACTTTGAAGAACAATATCTAGATAAAAAAACTTTATTCAAGATTTTTTTTACGGGAACGGATTTATTTTAATTAAAATCAGTTGGGGTGTATGAGGGTTTCGCTTATTCCATTAACACGTTACATACGAAAATGCTGACACTTGTTTACATCACTTACCAATAATCGCTACACACTACAACATTTGACTACACCCGGTGTAGAGTTGATAAAGAGGGGAACAAGTAATAAATAACGAGAGACAGATGAGTAGGATAGGACGCAGGTAGGTAGGGAAGAAGGAAGCTGGTTTTTTTAAAATTTATAAATAAAAAAAGTAAAAAAAAATATTACTTCAGTCCTGGGGCGGAGTCAACCGATGATCTGTAACGAGAGAAGTTTAAGGTTTATATTCTGTATATATTTTTACCAACTAGCTACCAAAAGCACGGACAGAAACACAGCCGGCTAAGGATTTGTAATAGGGTCAAAGGACTCAATTCTTGAATATCACCGAGTTATAAAATATCACTCAAAAATTTCAAAAAAGAAGATTGATATTTATTAAATATAAAGTGCTATAATTGGCAATATGCATATCTTATTACAAAATTTTTGACAGTTTATCAGGCTGAATTTGAATCTTTAAAGTCTCAAAAGTGATATCTTATCACCCTTATAATTTGCTCCTAGGGGTCCAATTCTTGAAAGTTACTGGGAGATTTTCAAGATTTTAAAAATTAAAATAAGCCCTGTTAAACTCCTCAAAAGATGTCAAAAGTAAGGATCAATATTTGTTAATTACAAAATAATGTTCAGTTTCAAAACTACTATCATAACAAGTTTAATTTTATGAGTTTATCGAGGCATTTTAAATTTTAAAAATCTCGAAAATCACCAGGTGACTTTCAAGAATTGGCTCCCTGCTACCCCAGCTAAGCTTGGGTAGCTAAGCTGTGAGCTGGGAAAGTTCCAATTGACTCCTTTCCTAACTTAGAGCTGCGTTGCGGCAAGGTAGAATAACCGGCCAATTGCGAGTCGGACTCGCGCACCGGGGGTTCCGTACCTCTAAGCTAAAAATACCGTCTTAGTTACGGACGCGCAGTCACGCAGAAGTGTATTAAATTCGCGCGAGCCTGTCAAGCACTTGACCAGTTTTTAGTTTTTGATGTTTTTAAAAGCTTTTATTTAGTTTCACATGTCGCGGTGTCTGTCTGCTACCAAATCTTGCAAGTTAAATTCGATCCACTTCCCGGTTTCTGATTGAGATGAAAATTTGCATACTTATGTGAATCGGATGACAATGAAATATTGTTATTACTTTGAGCTGATAGTTAGGGTGCTGGCTGCAATTTGGGTATTTGATTTGCTCATGATTCATATTAATAGAGATGATCGATCAGCTCAATACGAATCGATTTGGTCCTAACAAGTTTTTCTGTGCGTCGCTGCGTTTTTGAGTTTTGTCTGCCTTTGTGGCTCCAGTTTAAAATACTTCTGAAGATGTAGAAAATCGAAGAGGCAGACATGCAGGGCTCTGCATTATCACGGGACGAAGTAGTGAATTTTTGCATTTTGAAGCTCTGTAACTTTACGACGCAGGGCTATTATGGTGGCAGACCATTTTTCTGGGCTTTTATACATTATATTTAATCAGATACCTAGTCATAGGCTGCCAGGTGTACGTTTCATTGTCAAATTTCAAAATAGTTAAAACTTAATTCCTCAAAAAAGCAGAGGTGTGGATGTCCGCCAATATTTTTTGTATCTTTTAGAGGATGCTCCTTATCATCAGTAAAAGAGGCAGACATGAGCAAATCATATAGAAATTGGTCCTTTATCATCCTTACTATGATCTGATGATCGAGCGGCAAAATAGCAATCAAAAAGTGAGATAATACCGCGTTTCAGAAATCCTGCAGCGCCATCTGTTGGTGGGTAGCATGGCTTGCTCACATGGTAATATTATAATGTTAAAACAACTCTTAGAGGTTTTTAGGGTTCCGATACCAAAATGGTAAAAAAAAGGAACCCTTATGGTGCCGCTCTGTCTGTCTGTCCGTCTGTCTGTCACACCTCTATATCTCAGCAACCACTTACGCTATCGAGCTGAAATTTGGAATAGTTTTAGAATATAGTTGCCCAACTTAATTGCACATGAAAATTTTTTGAAAAAAGTATGATTATTAATGTAAAGGGGGCCAAAATAGGGGGGGCCAAATTTCAAATTGTCGCTACTAGGTCGAGTGGGGTATCATATGAAAGGGCTTTACTTGTACATTTTAAAATATATTTTTGTATTTTTTTAAGTTTCTTAGTTTTCAAGTTATGATGAAAAATGTCAAAAAAAATACCATTCCCCCCCCCCTTATCTCCGAAGTTTGAGTAAGGGAAAATCTGAATTAATTACAGTTGACAGAGGTTTATGTAAACTTTACAGCAAAAATAAAACGATCTTTCTAAGTTGCACAGTTTTTCAGAAATCTGCAAAAAACCTTTACAAACAAATTTAGTTTTGCGGTCCTGAAAATGGACTTAATTGCTTCCAAAAATACTATAGGTATATCGGAACCCTCGGCGCGCGAGTCCGACTCGCACTTGACCGGTTTTTTTTTATAAATTATTTGAAGGGAAAATTTTCTAAAATTATACATACGCCTTTATTAATGTCCTTTTGTAAGTATCTTTCTGTATGTAAATCAGTGCAATAAAGAATATTATTATATACAAAGTAACGACTCTACACAACAATGATTTTTGTATTATATTGTAGTGTTACTACTCCATACTAGAGGCGCTGTTTTTTGTTGTCTAGAATGTACTATGTACATACCTTATCCAAACTATACGAACGATCAACCGCAAGTCGGTGAAAAAATTTGCAAATCTATTACCATGTCATAAAGTCTAAAGTGTTTTTACTGACGTGCTGTTACGTGTATGAAGAAAACCGCCCCCGAAAACCCCCGTACGGTAAATTTTATCGAAATCATTATAGCCGTTTTTGAGAAACCGATTATAACTATATATACAAATATTGCTTGTTTAATAGTATAGCATTGAAGAAATAATGTGAATTTTCTGATATTCATCTTTTTTAAATCGAGTTTTCGCAAAATACTTTATTCATTACAAAAGATTTTAAAATGGTCCAATCTAACGCGTTGATGTCTTTTATATGAAGTTGGTTATAACCTGGCTATTTATTTTCGTTACTTTGCAAAAAAATGTTTCATACAACATAACTCAAAAGAATCTGTCCCCTGTCAAGTTTATTTTTTTTTTAATCTATTTATTTCAACTTATAACGAAAATACCTGGGCGACCGAGCTTCTCTCTACAATAGCCGCCTCACTGAACGTTAAAATATCATCGGGTGAGCAGGCTATGCTACCCGCCAACAGATGGCACTGTAGGTTTCTGCCTAAAACGCGGTATTTTACAATTTAACTAGTGAACTATTTTTTATTTTAACCAACTAATAGATTCGGTTAGGTTAGATTAAATTTAGTTAGGTTAGGTTCTAAATAAAAAGGTAATAAAATAATGTTAAAATATTTTTAAAACAAGCTTTTATTGGATCTAGATAAGAACTAGAACGATATCAAAGTCTCAGGTTTTCAAATAAAAGCGTGTTACATTATAAAACAGCAAGAGAGAACTAAAAAAACTGCGTGTCGGACTCGCAAGCATAACTAAGACTGTATTTTTACGGTACGGTACCCTCGGTGCGCGAGTCTGACTCGCACTTGGACTGAGTTTTTCTTTCTGTTTTACAATGTAATACGCATTTATTTGAAAATCTGAGACTGTGATAACGTTTTAGTTCTTTTGTTACGTCTAATAAAAGCTTGTTTTAAAAAATATTTTTTACCATTATTTTGTTTTTAATTTTTTAGTATGTGTGATGTAAAATACTAAAAAAACAGCACATCAGTATAAACACTTTGGACTTTATGGCATAGTAATAGAGTTGCAAATGTTTCCATTCACGTGCGGTTGACCGTATGTAAGGTTTGGTTAAATTAGGTGGTCGCATAGCGATGCGTAGGCTAACACCTCCTTGGGTAGTCGTCAGAAAACAGCGCCTCTGGTATGGAGTACAAAAGCGGTCATGCTGCATCTTGCACGGGAAATTATGTCATTGCTTTTTATGTTAAAACTTAAAGAATTTTTTCCAATAGGCCTAGCTAAACCCGAATATTTTATATAGAAACCTCCCAGAGTTGTAGTATCAATAAAATATTACCAGGTGAGCAAACCATGCTACCCACAAACAGATGGCGCTGTAAGTTTCTGAAACGCGGTATTATCTCCACTTTTCTATGGATATCTTCCGCCTCCATCATCAGATCAGCTCCAAGTTACAATAAAATTGCATTGTCATCCGTATGCAAAATTTCATCTCAATCGGAAACCGGGAAGTAGGTCAAATTTAACTTGCAAGATTTGGTTTCAGACAGACACCGCGACAGGTGAAACTAAATAAAAGCTTTTAATAAAAAGGCATTTTGGGGAATTTCTCTGAGTTGTTACGTACAAAGCAACTAGTAAATAATCAGCACAAGTGCAATGCGGACCGTCCGCGCGGATGTCTGCGACGGACCGTAAGCTGTGTGAAGCTTATACCGTCCGTAAATTCCAATGCGGAGCTCTCCGCTCCGGATCCACTCCCCAACACACTGAATGGACTGTATAGGCTTCATACATTATACGGTCCGTCGCGGGCATCCCCGCGTGGACGGTCCGCATCGCACTGAACTAAGCCTAAGACTTTTAAATAATACAGTTTTTTTTCAATCCATACTAAATAGCACTGTTTTCTTTAGAAAAAATCTTAGGTTTGGGTTCGTCTGGTTCTAGGTTCTTAAGATACTTAGTTGTATTTTGTAGTACATATTTAACACCACAAATAGTTCCAAAAAAATATAAAAAATAAATAAAACCTTTTTTATCAGAATTAGAAACAGAACTAAAAAGTTAGGTATCATAGTCTCAAGCTTTAAAATAAAAGCGTGTTAAAAACAGCAAAAAGAAACACAGACAGAGGAAATAACACGCTTTTATTTTAAAACTTGAGTCATTTTAGTTCTTTTTCTACTTGTGGTAAATGCTCGTTTTTTATGTGATTAAGTTTCTCTATACTATCTGAATTTATAGTTTCAGTTATGGGGTGCTTTACAGCTAACAGCACGCCAGTAGACACATTTTGGACTTTTATCATATGGGAATAGAGTTGCAAATGTTCCCACAGACGTGCGGTTGACCGTACGTTGTTCGGTTACCTGGTGTCCTCGTGCGGGAGACGGGGCGGGGGGGGAAGGCGGCGGAGAGCAGCGCGAGGGGCCTTCGCAGTCGCAGCGCCGCCGGGCGCTGGAAAACACACACGACCCTTGAGACAAACGGCTTTCTATTAATATTAACGCTAATAATCTTCTTCGACGATTGCTCATGGCAAAGGGTCGTGCCCACCTGCTTGTGGTGTGGCCTTTTATGCGAGAACTCTCCACGCCGGCCGTTCGTTTGCCAGACTTGTGGATCCCTGGAGATGGACATAGGCCTATAGTCGGCGACCATCGCGTTGGTCGTCCTACTCTTCTTACCATCCACGTGACCAAGGAGCGCCTTTTTTATACTATCTGGGCCACATGACCAGATTTTAAAACATTTCGATGAACTTCTCATAACTAAATAATTGTCTGAATCCGCCCCTCTATGCTCACCTTGTTGTAATGGAACCACCGGATGTTCGGCTCTGGTCTTCCGTTGACGCGGCACTCGAACTCTACTCGCTCGAAACGTAGAATCACGTCCACTCGCCTGTTGAACATACATACACACATAAAATCGCGCCTCTTTCCCGTCGGGGTAGGCAGAGACCACAGTCCTGTTGAAAGCAAATAAAATATAAAACACTATTGACCGTGTGAGTGCCGTTCAGTCGTAATAATGTAGTTTGATTAGGATGACAGCCGGAAAAACAGTGTAGGTCGGATCTATACGTGTCTCTGTCACTCCAATGTTGTAGCGCATCGCTCCGTTCTGCTCTCAGACTGCTGTCATTCTAATCAAGCTACATCATGTCCACTGTAGATATGAAAAGTAATAACCAGCTCCATCTCAACCCGCGGATGTCTTACTGAGAGCAGACGGGAGCAGACTCCTTCCGCGTATAATCTTATAGTACCTGAGTGATCGTGCTAGGCTCTGTTTAATCTTAACCAAAGTTCATAAACAGATGGCGCTGTAGAGTGTCAAGAATTGCTAAAAAACTGAATAAACGAATTTTCCCTTGCATAAAATAGATTTTGCCCCTTTAAAATAAAACCCCCATATAAATTTTATGTAAATCGTTAGAGCCGATATCGAGAAACTGATTACAAATATTGCTCGTTTATTATCTGAAGTACACTTAACTGCACATCAGTAGAAACACTTTTGGACATTATAGCATGGTAATAGAGTTCAAAAAGTTTCTACCGACGTGCGGTTGACCGTACTAACAAACAATACAACCGTCGTTCATGATGCCAGCCGCAACGTTAACGTCGAGCAAATGCATTAAAAATCGATTTCTCCCATTTTCGCGAATAGTTTTTCTATTGTTGGTTGCAAGGCACTAATATATTGCATGGCGTGTGAATGAGGTCAACAATTGCATTGAAGAGCGTGTAGCTGCAAGTTTTTGGAGAGTATGAGCCTTAGGGAGGACGTAAGCTGAGACTCAAATGACACAAGCAGGTCAGACAGAACGCGTCTTCCCTCTCGCTTTATTACGAACAAAACTGAAAGATAGAAATACTGCTCTGTGTTACGCCGCGCCGTCTGTGTCTCAGCTTACGCTCAGCCTGAATATCTTACATTTAGGAACAGCGCGGCGGCGGCGACACGCGCGAGTGTCCGAAGCTCCAAGGTGTGTCGGTCGGCGGCATTTAACCTGGAAATTTCAAAAATAAGTATACGTGTATGTGTGTAATAAATATATGTGTTTTAAATAAGATGATTCGTTAAACAATTTACATTCATTATGCATCACCTACATACTATGTAAAATAAATTTGTTTCCCACAGAATCATTAAATGCTCAATCAGAGCAACTAGTATATTTAAACTTTATTACCCTGCGCATAAGCAAAAAGCTGTACTTACACACACACTTCCTCAGCCATACACAAATATATCACAGCCATACATCCATACCCAAAACATACATTCATACCCAAATCAAACTACTACAGACCAACATACACCATAACATACTGTTACGAGCTTAATAAAATAAAATAAAATAGCCTTTATTCATGACTAACATTAATAACAATTCATGCATGCAATTAGGTACTAATAAATTTATTTCAAACATTTTAAATATAATTTTGATTAGAATGAATTAAATATTATTATATATTATATTAAATTCCCTTATTTATTTTTCTTTTCTATTGTCATGATGTCCTTGGACATAGGCCTCCTCTAAATTATGCCACTCGTTTCTGTCTCTTGCAGATCTCCTCCATCCTTTAGGCAGGTCATCTTCCCAGCGCTTGACAGGTCTTCCCGCACTTCTCTTTCCTTCGCTAGGATACCAAGTAGCTATTTCTTTAGTCCACTTGTCTTTGTTGGTCCTCATCATATGCCCTATCCAGCGCCATTTGAGTCTGCGTATTTTGTTTGCTACGTTTGTTGTTTTTGTTTTATTCCGTATTTTTGTTATGTTCCACTTGTCTTTAAGTTTTAGCCCGAGCATACTCCTTTCCATGCTGTTCTGTGTCACTATTAGTTTCTTCTCATCCTGTTTTGTCATTGACCAGGTTTGGCAACCATAAGTTAGTATTGGCAGAATACATATGTTAAAAACTTTGCCTTTCTCAGCAGGTGGTATATTTTTGTTTTTCATTACCTCTTTCAACGACCAGAACCGAGCCCAGCTATTTGTAGACCTACGTTGTATTTCTTTGTTTGTTTGCTTGTCTGGTACTTTCAATCTTCCTAGATATATATACTCCTCAACATATTCAATTTCTTTGCCTTTTATTTTTATACTCTCTTTAGTTCTGTATGTCATTAGCTTTGTTTTTGAGGTGTTCAGTGAGAGGCCAGCTTTCTCACTTTCTGCTGTAAGTTGTTCAAGCATTATCTGCAGTTGTTCTGGGTTTTCTGTGAACAGTACGAGGTCGTCTGCAAATCTCAGGTGTGTGATTTGACATCCATTAATGTTAATCCCCTTGTCTTCCCAGTCCAGGTTCCTGAATATTTCTTCCAAAACAGCAATAAACAGTTTGGGTGAAAGGGGATCTCCTTGCCTTACTCCTCGTCTTATTTCAAATTCATCTCCTACTTTTTCCAGCTGGACTTTAGCGGTACTCCTGCTGTATATTTTCTTTATAATTCTGATGAATTTAGGCTGTATTCCTTGGTTATCTAGGGCTTTGTAGATGTAGTTGTGAAAGAGGGAGTCAAAGGCCTTGCTGTAATCTATAAATGCTATATAATAGGGCTTATTGAACTCGTTATATTTCTCTAGGATCTGGCTCAAAACGTAGATGTGGTCTACAGTGGAGTAGTCGCTTCTGAATCCTGCTTGCGCTCTCGGTTGCTGCTCGTCCAGACATTTTGACATTGACATTGGACATTAGGCTTATTGGCCTGTAATTCTCGACTTTGTTTTTGTCACCTTTCTTGTGTATCAGTACTATTGTTGATTTCGTCCATTGCAGTGGAATTTCTTCTTTCTTAATTATTTCATTAAATAGTATTGTTAGAGGTTTTGATATTGTGTCTACTGTTCCTTTCAAAAGCTCATTACTAATATTATCATCTCCCGGTGCCTTTTCGTCTTTTTGGGTCTTGATCGATCTCTCTACTTCACTTTCCATTATGTCTGGTATGGACTCTTCCTGTGTTCTTGTTGCTAATGCGTTTACAGTTTCTTTTTCAGGTGTTTTGTAGAGGTTTCGGTAGAAATCTGTTGCAATTTTGTTTATAAGGGGTCTTTTTGATGTCACTTGTTTCTTTCCTTTCTCATTTGTCCCTTCCAAGCTTGGTATCCAGGTTTTGCCTTGTGATAGTATTTTAATGGCCTTTTTTATTCCTCCCGTCCTTCGAATTTCAGATCGGATAACATATATTCTTCTTGCTTTTTTATAGTTTCTGATACTTTTGTTTATCTTTTTGCTTATAGACACAATTTCCTTGTGGTTTGTTTTTCTGTCTTCTAGCAGGTCTTTCTTCTCTTCCATGAGATTTGTTGCTTCCTCTCCTATCTTGTATTCTCCTATATTGTCAAACTCTTTCTTTCTCTCAACAACTTCCTTAACAATACCTTTCGCTCTTTTATATACCTTTCTTGCTACACTAACGTCATCACTTGTTGCCTTCTGCCAACCAATCTGACCATGCTTTCTTCTTCTCACAAACAGCTGCCTGTACACTTTTATCCATCCACATATTCTTCTTTTTTCCACCCTTTCTCTTTTTTTGACACCCCACAAACATCGAATTGAATATCATACTCGTAAAAATACCTCAACAGACCATACTCTCATACTCGTACCTGCTACTCCATCTGCTACTATATCAACTCTTGTGTACACTCTCGTCAGTCAAGTCACTAATTCTAGAAACTTTCGACGAAGCCTTTCCTTTCACACTTTTCCGCATTATCACAATTTTGTAATCCTGTCACTCACTTTCGCACCAATCAGCAAACTATTCTTAAAACGTCAAGAATTAGTTTCAGGTAGGTAGTCCTAGTAGATCTCTTTCGATAGTCTCCGTAGCTCTTTCGTTAGTATCCGATCATTCTTTCATTCTTTCATTCTAAACCTCTTTCGTAGATGTCCGTTCATACTCTAAATGGTTAAACCATCTTAATATGCTTTTTTCAATATTAGTTACTATATCTTCTTCATTTCGCCATAACGTTATAACACGTCAGTCACTTTCATACCAATCATACTCTTCTTCTCTCTTATTCCTACTGCACTACTTTCTGCCATGCCTAGTGTTCACTACCAACTCTCATACAGCATCATTCACCATGTTCTCAGCATTCATTCGCTCTTCTTTCAAAAGATGACGATGAGAATGCCTCAGCAAGCGCTATCCTCAGATACAGCTACGAACCTTGAAATCTTGACCAGCTCTATAGCTCCAGCGATACGCGTGATAGCAAGCTCGCTTGATGGGTGGGCTGATTGGTTGACGGAATCATCTCTAAGAGTGGCTTTCCACCACTTTCCCACGAAACATCATTTTTCTAGATATTCCTGCAAGAAGATGCAGCATACCGACCGTGGTGGGTTTTTGATAACCTGTCATTACGCAACAGGTCTCATTCAAGCTAAGATTCTGATTTCGGCCAGCGTGACCAGACAGAGGTGATCCGGTGGTGACGCCCACTCACAGGGTTTTGTCTGATCTTGGTCACCAGACCCTAGAATCGGACGGGCCCTTATACAAATCCCTATACAGCGTGAATTTGTATTGGTTTTGCACCCGAAGCCCAGTGATTCTGCTCATGAAAACAAGCAACATTCCCGAAGAAAATTTTTTTTACTCGGTAAACATTTTTCGCCTCCCCATACAAAATGAGGCGAAAAAAAATTTACGAGTAAACATTTTTTTTCCTTGGGAAAGTTGCTTGTTATCGTGAGTAGAATCACTGGGCTTCAGGTGCAAAACCAATACAAATTCACGCTGTAGAGCGGTGCGTCGTCGCCACCGTATCGCCGCTGCCGAGGTGCACTGACTAATAGAACTCGTGCCCATAGCTCGGTTTCCATTTCTTAGCATGACATAACTTTGCCCACATTGGGTACACACACTCGTAAGAGAGAAACACAAAGAGTTTGATTAAGGTCACGGCAAACGAAATCTGACTCGTGCAGTCAATCTTCGCCTTTTTTGCTGACCGTAAAAGTAGCCCCGCGGTACTTAAGAGCGTTCATCCGTTAAAATCTAGCTGGAGTTAAATTTACGATTTTTGCCGAAGGATAAAACAATGCAGTTCTCAGTTTTCAAAGAAGACATTAATATCATATTAGATACGAGTATACTTTCACGATCTGCTTTTTGGTTTAAAAACATTTCAAAATATTGGGACATTGATTTTTATTTTAACACTTCCTGTGTTCGGATAAATCTACAAAGTAGATTGGGACATTTTTCCAAATGGAACAGTTTTTTAACACGTCCGTTTTGAACTTAGCGCTTGACCGTCTAATCAGATGCGAGATTTATGTAGGATCAAATGCTACAAGATTGAAAAAAAAATTACCATTCGAAAATTTAGGATATTGTTTAGTTTTTGGTTAAAAAAAAAACTCGATTTACTTAAAAATTCATTCAAAAAAACTACAATCAAAAGTGCCATTTTCAGTAAATTTACGGGATATTAACCGTGTCATTTTAGGTGAAAATGTAAGACATTTTTTTTTTTAACTTAGCATGTGAAGTTTTTCATACTCTAAAGCACTGTATCTTTTTTTTATATAAATTGTGTTTATACTTTACTGTGAAAGTACTCCTATAAAATCGATGCGAGAAAGCACTAGCGCTTAGTCGTGGCCGAGGCCTTGTTGTGGCGGCGCATCGGAGTAACGCTCTTAAACTTAACCGTAGTTAGCTGTCCGTTCGAGTAGAAGAGACGATAAAATTTTACTTGATCAACTTATTTAAACCCGTATTGTTGCGAAACACTTAGGTACTCGTTTATTGGTCAAAACAGATTACTTTTGTAACTTCTCATAGTTAAAGAAGTTAATGTGTACATGAATTTGAAAGCTAAATATGATTTCATCAGGAAGCATGAAACATAACCGACTAAAATTTTCATCACAATTTTTACCAGAAAAGACTGTGAAATATATTTTTATTATAGTTTAAGTCATATATTAACAAAAATTCAGCAGTTAATTACTATTTTCATTTTATATTGAACTTACACTTACAAAGGTGGGCTTATCTTTACAAGTTATACCTTTTAGCCCACGCATGAGCAGGACACTATAGTGCAGTGTGGGTAGGATAAATAGATAGGGAAAGTAACAAAAAGTAATTAACTGGGATAAAAATATATATAAATATACTACCAATATTTCAAAAATGGACGCAAGTTAGGATAGGAGACTCTTTTATCAAAGCTTAAATTATGTTAAACGGCTTATTATTTTTGAGGCAACTAACAAATGAAACGGCAACTAACAGTTTGCATCTAATAAATTAATCTGGCAGCGATTAAATATTTTAGCAACAATTATAATAGATGAGCTTTAAAATGCAAGGCTTTATAAAAATTAAATAATGATTCTTTAAGGTAGCAAATATATTAAACAGGGGCATTGAAATCATAAGTGAGGTACTATAAATAATGACTTGGCCACTAATTGTAACAGTGGGATAACAAAGATTGTATTATTGGCAACAATAGGCTCCCATATAAAAATACAAACTGCAAACTTAAATTTGTAAATACACATAGTACGGAAATACAAACTTAAACTTAGGTTTTTTTAAAAAATGTGGTACTAATTATGCAGATCAATTTTGGATTCAATGTGTTAAACACCATTATATGAATTTTCACTTTAGACTTTTTACTTGCATGGAGACTCTTTTTGAATGCCCAATACGTAGGTATCTCAGGAAAATTTGTTCAGTTTAGTCTACTAAGTAAGCCCTTCAAGTTTATCGTACACCCTGTATAATAGATTTTACTTAAAAAATCAAATAGATCCTAGAGATAATATCTACCTGATAACCAATCCAGAATAAAAATTATAGAAAATTCAAAATTTAAACCAATTATGAGCAAATCACATGTTTACGTTTTGGTAGTACTGGAACACCCCTTACCTAGACACGCGATAGCGCGTCAAAGCCAAGTTCAAAAAGAAGAAAGTAGCGATGCAGCAACTTTGTCCCCTAAATAACTCAAAATCTATTTAATTTAAACACATGAAATTTGGTACATTTAATAAAACCCCATAGATGAAGTAGAACCCTAAATTTTATGAGTACAGCACAAACGGTTATTGAGATATGAACATCTAAAAATCATCATTTTTATCAATGACTCACTGACATATAGACCCTAATTCTAGACCACTTCCAGATGACCTAGAAAGTTGAAATTTGGTATACAACTCGGTAATTATGTGTACCTATACCCAGGAAAAACTCAGAATAAAATGTTTTTTTACGATTTGAAATGTTTAATATAATCGATTTTTAATAACATGTAGCGCCTCTCAAAATTATAATGGCAAATTGCTTTTGCAGGATTTTGCAGGATAACAGGTTTCATGATTAAAGGTTACTTTAAAAGTGTTGTCTAATATATTTATAAAGCTCAGACAGTTATTACAATTAATTATATTTGAAAAGTAGTTGTTTCCTGCGACTTGTACCTACAAACACCTAGCTTTTTTCGAAATCTTAGCATTAGTCATATTCATAACATTTATTGCTTCATGTAGTTCACAAAAGATGGTAATACTAAGTTAAAAGTACCTACTTACATGAGCCCTGTAAGGGCGTTGCAATATCTTAAATATACTTAGAACGTAATATGCGAATTGAATATAATTTAAATAAACTTTAGGTACCTACCTACTAAACTAATTTCATAAAAAGTTAAACTCAAAATTAATACTATGAGAATTCTTTCAACGGTAAAAACTTTCGCTTTCGACAGTGAATAGGTAGTTAGTACTACTAGTACTAGCAAAGGAAAATCTGAAAACAGTGTTTTATGTCTAAAGTTTCCTACTGATGTGCTGTTGAAGCAGCTGTTGGGTGTATCAGATTAATAACAAACTTACAGTCAGTTGCAAAAGGCGTATTTAAAGTAAAAGCTCCTTTAAAACGATTTCTGAAACTTCTATTAAATCTGAAAGAACCAGTAATAGATTAAAAAGAGCTTTAATTTTACAGACGATTTGTGGTGCTGGCGGTTAGTCTTCCGGCAAATTGTGGGTACAGATCGATTTAAGTAACTTTTGCTCTGACCGTTAGTGCATAGAACTCAAAAAATGAGTCGCGGGGTTGAGCGCGGCAGGTGGGAGGAGGCGTACAAATTGTCCATTGGCTCTCAGGCTGTTACCAATGCACATAAAATAACCGTCACGGATATAGTTACAAAAATCGTAGTAAAGGTATAGCAAATGCTCTATTTGCTTAACTTATTGTACAGTCAAGAGCAAGTCAAGCTTGACAAAGGCCAGTGAAAATGTTTTGTTTGTCAAGTTGTTCAGTTTGCAAAGTTGTTGTTTTTTTTAAGCATTCATCATTTTATTTATGTATTATATAGTATGTATTTCTATATCATATGTATTTATTAATACTTGGTTTTATTTATAAAATATAGAATTTTACATGTCAAAAAATTAAATTTCATTACATTAAATATTAAATTTCCTTACATTAATTGATTACATTAATATCTTTGTTTTGTTGTTGTTTGTTGTTTTTTGTTGTTGTTGGCAATCATAACTATCCTCTAACAATTAATAATTAATGTATTATGAAATTGGTAAGGTGAAATTCAAAAAAAAATCAAAAGGCGTAGAATAAAAGTTGTTCAATTTCATGTGTAGAGGTTCTACCTGGGAGGTTTTGCGTTATTTACCTAACATGTTGTATATTAAAGACGTAGGTAATACATGCCTATAAAATTTCAGCGCCAAATTCGCTTTCCCTAGGATCCCATAGTGACTTTGTGACCATGGGACAACTTCAGAAGTATATTTCGTCGCATAAAAAAAGATTTTTTCAGTACATTTGCTCAAAAAACGTACTTATACAAGGACGTATACATTGCTCGTAAGTATTTACTTACCGAACTAGTGCGGTAAGTAAAAAAAGTATACTACCAAGGAGTTTTTTCACTCTGATCATAACATTATTTTGTAAAATTACTACAGTGGTGACTTTTTACTTGGGTGAAGACTGCCTACCTATATTTAAAATAAAATGGAGAGTACCAGGAGAACATAAATCGACAAGAGGCTGACAGTACCCATGGTTCCTTTACCAAGTGTATTGTGTATTCCTGTTTTCTCACAAATGTATTGAAAAACGTCGTAAGATACACGTTTGTAATAACCGTACCTACGGAACTTGTATCTTAAACTACTATTGTAAATCATTCTAAAATTGACAAGAACGCTCTAATTATTGTGCCACTAGCGGTAACCCATCCAGGTTCTGACTACACCACGGCCAACGTTACTTTATTTTCGTGATCGCAAAGAAAGAGCAACTACCACCACGAGCGCTTCAAACTATCGATCAATACGTCAATTTTAAACAATTATCCTCCAACTCCCAAGGAGTTGTATCTTCCATCATCAGATCATCAACATGAGATGATGAATATCACACGCAAATACTTATATGGCTTTGAAAAATATATGAAACACGTGCCTACAAAATTTAAGGGTTGCCCTCGATTTCCCTAGGATCCAATCATCAGATCCTGACTTGGTGACAATGGGACCACCTAAGGAGATTACGATACGATTACGATATTATTTAAATTTAATAAAAATCATGACTATTTAACTGAAATTAATAAAACAATGGACATAATTAATAATTGGATGAATAATAATAACTTGACAATAAATTTGACGTAAAACTAAATTAATACAATTCCATCCACACCAACGTTTGCCGCTCGAAATAAAATTAAACGACAGCAATATACTCGTACCTATAGAGGAAGTAAACCATTGTTCTCTTTTAGGTATCACATTAGATACGAGTAGCAACATTAATTGGAAATTGCAAATAGAAAACATTAAAATAAAACTATCAAGATTTTATATACGCTCTCTACAACATAAGGAAAATACCGACTTTGCCACTGCGCTAACAGTTTACTACGCGTATTGAGAATCATGGCTACGATATGGTGTTATATTGTGGGGTAATAGCACGAACGCGAACGATTTATTTATAAGCCTGAAAAAATGCATACGTATTCTTGCAGGTATGAAAAGTCGAGAGAGTTGCAAGCCTCACTTCATTAAAAATAAAATCCTCACTCTTCTTTCACTCTATATATTAGAAATGGCTACGATTTTGCTGAAAAATGGTAGTATATTTAACAAACAGATAAAAACGCACTTTGCTCAAACAAACCTCCGATCAAAACACAAACTAGCACAAGTTCCCGCGACCACTAAAATAATGAGTGAAGGCCCATTTAACATGGCTATAAAAGTGTTTAATAAAGTTCCTCAAGCCATCAAAACTAAAGAAAAAGATAAAATGTTTATTAATAAGTTGATAACCCTGTTACAAACTACAGAATATTACAAGATTGAAGATTTTTTATTAGATAAGTATATATGACATAGAAACAAACCTGACATAATTAGTAATTTTTAATGGATATAACAATAGTACCAATGTCACGACATTAATTTGGCTGTTACGAAGATGATGCAATGATAAATTATTATTATTTTAATATAACATATATTTTTTATAAGTAGATTTTTACGTTAAGTGAATTTTATTTGAAAAGTAATTATGCTCTGCTTAAAACACGTTAGCAATCACTATCTAGCTAGATTGTTTTGTTAATAACTTTAAACTTGATTTTTTTTTTATGATTGTGTTATAGTTAATTTTTAAACATGTATATGGTATAATTAAGCAAGAAGTTTATAAGAAATTGCAATGCGTTCAAAAAAGGTGTCACAAATGTATATATGTCGTGGCCAGATCGTGGTATTGGCCATTTCATGATATATGTTGATCACTTCATGAAATCATGTTGGTTATTTCATGAAATGCAACCTAACATAACCGAACCTATCATGAAGTGCTCAGCCACATCATGAAGTGATCATTTCTAACGATCTGGCCACGACATATATACTTTCATCCATACCTATTTTGTAACATCCAATCTGTGAAACGCTAATAAATAAATATGAAATATGGAGTATACCCGTTCCGGTAGGGATCCGTTTTCTAAATATTATATTAAGCTTTAAACCCGTAAGAATTTCGCAAACCGGTACACAACTGACGGAGTAATCGGTGAAAATACATTAAAAAGACATACAGTGGAACATCCGTCTGCTTCTACGAACTACAGACAAAATGCATTTATATGGCGAGCGAGCAACAACTTTAACCAACTAAGAGTAGCTCTGGATCTAGATATATTTAATATTGTTTTTGACACGGCGAGGCTCTTACTCAGCAAACAATACTTTGATTGTTAAATAGTTTTTATTTTAGTTCGTATATATACCTCTGATGCTGGTTGAGTGAACTGGATGTCTAATACTGTTGTGCATAACTTTCTTCGTTATTTCATTCCTACATTGTTTCTACTTGTGGAGACCTGTAATTGGTTTTTTGTTGCCTTAACCTTATTAAGCTGCCTCTTATACTGTTGGTCACCCGAATATTGAATAAATAAATAGAACCTCCTCCTTTTTTGAAGTCGGTTGTAAAAGTTTGAGGGCCTTATGAAAACTTCAACAATATAACCCAAGGTGTGAAAAAAATACCAAATAGCATCCTTATATCGCGTACGCTGCGGAAACTATTGACAATAGAGCAAAGTATTGTATGACAGTTTTATAGAAGATTCAATAACTACAAAAAAACCTCCGCTATATTTGTGTCTAACTATTACAATGTCACAATAACTACTTTTTCATGTTTAATATATGCATTAGTAATGCCGGTACAAAATATAGGCCACATTATTCGTAACTTGGGATTAATCCTTATCCAAATAAACTATTTCGTATTCAACGCTATATAAGTACCTATAACTATAATTTAGTTTTGAATTATTCAAATCGGATTATATTATTCAAAAATTATCACGAGTGTAATAATTATCAAAATTGAAGTAGTGCTCTAAGTGACTCTGATGGTTTTATCTATAACAGAGAATAGACACGTAAAATTTGGCTGATGTTCTGTAAATGAGTGTATCATCACGCCTATATCCCTCACGGGGTAGGCAGAGCACCAAAGAGTGTATGTGATGATGATACTTAAGAACCTAAACATTGAATTAAAATAATATCAAAATTTTCTGCATAGTGTAATCTTTTCTAGTAACGCCGGACGGAACAAGAAACTATATCTACCTGTGCGAAGCCGGGGCGGACTGCTAGTACAGTCTACTCTCGATTTACCTGACCCCCTTGTACATGCAGTTAAATTACAAAGTTATATACAAGGGGGGTCAGGTAGGTAAATCAAGAGTTTACTGTACAATATAATCCTGCAAAAAAATATCTCCTATACGTGAATTGGGATTGATTTGTTTATCGTGTACTCCGTGGTGTGGGGTGTTCTCGAGAGTTCTTTTAAATATTGGGAGTGTGCGTACACACGTTGTTCGATTCAGGGATCCGTTTTCGAAATATTATATTAAGCTTTAAAGAGCAATTTTTTGCTATTATAGTCAAGTGTGCCCCCCATCTCCCCAGCCAACGGTGGTTACTGGATGTTATTATTATGGCTATTTTGCCTAATAGTTACATAATTATCTCAATAAAACCCGGAATGAAATAAAAATGTTACGTTTATGTATAATGCATTTAAGTAAGCGTTACAAGTTAACTAGAATACTTATTAAATTATAATACAGACACGCTCTTAGCCAGTATTTTTAGTTAGGAGCGAAAGTTCTGTATTGTTGCTAGTTATTTTCACCTCCTTCTTCGCACAGCTTTTGTTGCAAGAAAACACATCTTTTTAGTTTGTTTCTTAATTCATCATTATTGGTATTTACTTTATAGGGTTCCGATACCAAAATGGTAAAAAAGAAGGAACCCTTATGGTGCGACTTTGTCTGTCTGTCTGTCTTTCTGTCAAACCTGTATATCTCAGCAACCACTCATGCTATCGACTTGAAATTTGGCTAGGTCGAGTGGGGAATCATATGAAAGGGCTTTACTTGTACATTCTAAAATATACTTTTGTATTTTTTACGACTCTTAGATTTTCAAAAAAAATACCCTTATCTCCGAAGTTTGTGTAAGGAAAAATTTTAATTAATTACAGTCGATGGAAGTTTATGTAATTATTACAGCAAAATAAACAATATTTCTAAGTAGCACAGTTTTTTAGAAATCTGCAAAAAACTTTTACAAACAAATTTAGTTTTGCGGTCCTAAAAATGGAGTTTTTTGCTTCCAAAAATACTATAGGTATATCGGAACCCTCGGCGCGCGAATCCAACTCGCACTTGACTGGTTTTTTTTTAACTACACTCACTGTAAATATAACAAAAACTTTAATACCCGTTGGTAATCTATTACTATAAAAATAATGATTTTGTAAACGTGTACCTGCCAAGTCGAGCAAACAAAGACACACACTCTTTTGACCCCCCTGTTTAAATTTTACAAAATTTCATTAAAATCGTTCGTTTTTGATGATGTCATGCCACATCACATCATGAAAAATCATAATGTTCCCGTGGGAATTTAACATAATCCTCCCTTAGTGAGCGCTTACAATATTACCTATGGAAACAATACAAATATATTATTATACATAATAATATAGTACCAGGGCGACCAAGCTTCGCTCTATATTAGCTGCTTCAACATAAAAATATCATCGGGTGAGCGAGCAAGCTATGCTACCCGCCAACAGATGGCGCTGTAGGTTTTTGTTTAAAACGCAAATGCTTAAAAACACGGGGTAAATGAATTTTCCCAGACATCAGACCTAGCTAGATCGATGTATTGTCCCTGAAAACCCCCGTATGGTAAATTTCATAGAAATCGTTAGAGCCGTTTTCGAGAAACCGATTAGAAATATATATATAAATAAATATTTATAGCAATATTTGTATATATAGTACCTGGGCGACCGAGCTATGCTCTGTATTATTTAAATATTAGCGGGTGAGCAAGTTATGCTACTCAACAACACTTCTTGAACGCACTAAAACGCGCTAAGAAATATTTCCCAGACATGAGACCCAGCTAGATCGATATTTTGCCTCCAAAAACCCCTGTATACTAAATTTCATCAAAATCGTTAGAGCCGTTTTCGAGAAACTGATTTCAAATATATATATATATATATATATATATATATATATATATATATATATATATATATATATATATTTATATACAAAAATTGTTCGTTTATAGTATAGGATATACAAATATTGCTCGTTTAATAATATAGGATTTCTGATTATAAATTCTTGGTTCAATGATTTGTTTGAATGAATGAATATAAGGATGGTGGCTGACATTTTAGAATATGCTTTATTTGTTAATGTTTGACATAGATGTTTGATGATCATGGAAATATTGAATGATCGCTCAGATCGATACGAATCATACGAATCCATTTGTTCTAAGGTGATCTGTCACGATGATTTCGTGCTTCGGAACGCACGCCTTTGGTCTCGACTACTATCTACGGATTTAGCCGTTAATGAAGCATTGTCAGAGGCCATTGGAAGCTCAACAACTCTGACACCAGGGTTTTGTGAGGTCAGTCATTGTCATTGACCTTGCAACTAACACGATATGATGATGACTAGTTACTTAACAAGATCGATCCGGTTGCTTATAAAGTACAAAACGACGTTAAATTGAAAGCGAATCTGAACATATAAATGTGAGGGTGTTGGATTGAAAGATTTATCTATCATAATTATTTGTTTTGAGGTTTCTTCCACGAATTAACTCGAAATAAATTCATTTATTCTAAATACGCAAAATATTCGGTGCGAAAAAGATAGGATTGATGGCTGCGGCGCACGACTACATTACTTAAATTAGCGGTGTGTAAAGATTTTCACGTCACATTTTCTATACGCTTATGACATTAGGTTGAGGTTGTCCCGGCCTGTCAGAAGTAAAATATTGGCACGGGAAGTACCTATTATGTATATTTTTACATTTCTTGCAAATGTCGGTTAAAGATTGCATCTCCTTGTGCGGTGCCTCTCGTGATCTGAACAACAAATTTTTTAAGCGTAACTTTTTTTTTTTTCTTTTTTTCTTTTTTTTTTTCTTTTTTTCTTTTTTTTTTCTTTTTTTCTTTTTTTTTTTTAATTTTTTTTAAATTTTTTTAAATTTTTTTTTTCTTTTTTTTTTTTCTTTTTTTTTTCTTTTTTTTTTTTCTTTTTTTTTTCTTTTTTTTTTCTTTTTTTTTTCTTTTTTTTTTTTTCTTTTTTTTTTTCTTTTGTTTTCTTTTTTTTTTAATTTTTTTTTAATTGTGAGTTACGCTTTTACATTTTTGAATTAGTTACTTTAAGCTACATTTTATACAATGCAATAAGATATCTAGGTTAGCCCTGGAAGCGCGCTGTCTTTAATTTTTCACTTACTGAGCCAATTATTTAGCTTCCTAACTTGTTTTTGTAGTCTCTGCGATGCAAGTTCTGGAGATTTATCACAGCCAAGAACTGCAGTTCCATTTGCATAGGTAGCAAGCAGTAAGAATATCATCAGTTTCTGGTAGGTCTGATGTAAATAATGTGTACAGTACCGGTCCATCGTAAATCATTGATGATGCTTCACCAAATTAAACATAAAATAACCTGTCTTCTAGGTATGATTTTAGAAGGGAATACATTGCTTGAAGCAAAGTAGTTTTGAGCTTATATAGCAACTCTTTATGCCACACTTTGTCAAATGCCTGCCGTATATCAAGAAAAACATCACAGCAATACAGACTGTCGTTCTTCCATAGCTTGCCTGATTTTCTCTTCTGCAAACTTGCTCAATGGTGGAATAATGTCGTCGAGATCCAAACTGAAGTTCAGGTATCAAGGTCTTTCATCAATGATGGGCCGGATTCTATCCATCAGCATACGTTCGAACAGCTTCGATATGACTGGAAGAAGGCTAATAGGTCGATATGATGCTATTTCATTTAACGATTTTCCTGGTTCCTGGTGAAAACTTTGCTAAGATGTGATGCAAATGCTTCTGCTTTTTCTAACTTTCTTCGGGCCCAGTTTCCTTCTTTTGTTCTGATCGGGGTAACATTGGTTGAGGTTTATTTGCAGTTTTCGCTGCTTTCCACGCAATTGCAATTCGCCTTTATTTGTAGCCGAGAGTCCAGCAATTCTGGGTGAAATTAATGGGGTTGACATCCATGCTGCACATTTTATTACAGATTCGATATGTGTTGCTGCGTCTTCAATGTTACCCGAGGATTTTTATTTTATTTTGAGGTTTATTTAGTATTTAGTTTAAGAAGAACTGGTGTATGGTTCATCCAGGCAACTTTTGACGTCACAATATAAATTAGATATGCCAGCAAAGTTATATAAAAGTCTAGTAAATCTGGCAGTTTCTTTAGGTCTGTTGGCCAGTACAATGCCCTGGAATTTGCAGAAAGATTCTTGAAGTGTTGTCGAGACGATTCTTCTTAGCGTGGGGTCAGGTTAGGTTAGAAAGTGGGCCATAGATTAAGATACAGCTCCACGGTTCCGTTCTCATAGAGAGGCGACTCTCGCCCATCATAATTATGTCCTGTTGCTGCTGCAAGAAGAATTTCCATCGGCGGGGTCCGGACGCTTGATGGAGGGCAGCACTGACGGGTATCTCCAGCGCATTTTCTGTGTGCATTAGCTGTGAGTAGTTGAGGGCTAACCTAACCTAAACAAATTGTTTTTTTATAGGGATACGAGAGACACCCACACGAGTGCGTAAATTATTAGCGCTTCTTAATTGGCGCAAAAATAATCATGCCTTTCGTGTCAATATTTGACTCGCTGACAGACTTTTTCTGACATTTATATGATACATGATATTTTACATGAATAATATACTTTTCAAAAATAATCTGCTTAGGAAACGTGGAAATCTTTCCCAGGAATCCGCAATATTTGGATTCCATAAATATTATTTAATTATATATATATTTAATTGGGTCGGTCTTTTGGTAACGGTGCGCCACTGCCTTTCCCAACCGAAGATATTTAGTTTCTGTTAATTTGTGCAAGAACCGCAAAAGCATAAAAAATATGAACTTTAGCATTATTATAATTATGTAGAACACTTTGAATATCCCCAAATGCATTCTTATTCTTCATCATAAAGAACTACAGAAAAATACTGCCCTTACATCTTTTTTTACATCTACTAATTAAAATCTACGGTCAAGTTATTTTAAAGGCAAGCAAAGTTCCACTTTCAATTTCGGCGCTGTCAAAGGACATTTTGGAAACAGGAAATGAGTGAAGAATATTATAAAATAATGAAGTTCGTTATAGCAAAACGTGTTGGAGGGAGCCATCCGGTAATAAAGATTACCAGAGAGATTGAAAGATTATATTGTGGATTTTTGATGATTCAGTGGATTCTAATGTTTGGGAGAATTGGATGAAGAGGAGAAGAAAGGTACATGAGAATATTGGGAATTGTTGGACAACTAAGAAGTTGCTGAAGGGAGAGAGCTACTTACTAGCGAATGGGCTTTTTGCGACTTTACAGAAGTTATTAATATTTTTTCATAAAATATGACAGTATGATGCTGCTATCTAATTTCATAACCTAACTTACAGATTCGAGAAGGCACCATTACATCTAACGTTCTCACTGGACGAATGCTATATTCTAAAGATTTTCAGTACGAAAAGCATGTATTATATTGCATTAGGCATGGATTTGAGAACTAACACAGTCGCTAAATTTGATTACGGTGTGTGGTGCACCAAACGTATAACTCTTCTTTACCTGCCCATTAAATCCCATGAAACGTCCACTGCAGGACAAAAGGCTCATCAAGTAACATAGTGACCACGCTTGTAAGCGTTGCGGCTGGCACCATGGAAAGCGATAAAATATAAGATGGTACGATACATAGAAGGATTCAAAATCCTTCAGTCGCCTCTTTAGACCCCCACGGGCAGAGTTGGGTAAGTACTATTTTTTGCCGGTTACTTTACTGGTCTTCCGCGTCCCTATAATTAAAAAACGCGAGTACGGTATTTGAGGGGACTCCCACGTGACCCGGGCTCGTTGGTCCGGTGGTCAAATATGGCCATTTTAGCCTAGAAGTCGCAAGCCCCTAAACTCATCGCTGTAGGGTGGTGAAACGGCGTCCAATGGCCGCCAGTTGCATCTGCCTACAGATAGGTTTGGATGTGAGTATAAACGTCATATGTGAGAGTAAGCGATAGGCGTACTAATACTGGGTAGATCAGCGTATTGCAGAAACTGTTTATTGCACACAAATTTGCAATAATTGCGTATGGAGAACATTTTTAGTTAATTAATTTTTTTGGGGTGGGGTCGGCACAGTGGTCCCTGGCTCGGTCACCTACCTTGCCCCCCCGCCCACCTGAGTGTCCGACTGGGCTCTTGGAAGCCGACCCAAATTATTGCTCCCACCCAGTGTCAGCCAGGTGGGCTGAGACGCTGACCAACATCTAATCAATTGCCACGCCTCATCGCTTACCATTTCCACTTTATGAAGCTGAAGATTTTCGGTTGCGAAGGGTTGCGACTCCTGGACCGCATGACCATAATCGGCCACGGTGCTTGCTGAAGTGACAATCATACTGCTATACCCGTGGGTGTCTAAGGGGCACGCTTTCCATGGTGCCAGCTGCAACGCTAACAAGCGTGGTTACTATGTTACTTGGTGAGCCTTTTGTCCTGCCGTGGACGCCGAAAGAAGACTGATAGTTTGATGGCAAGATGCGCTTGTAACATTTAAAACCCCTTTTATTTTGACCCATTCGCTAGTAACTAGCTCTCTCCCTTAAGCAGCTTCTTATTAGTTGTCCACCAATTTCTTTACTACTTTTCTTCTTCTCTTCATCCAATTCTCCCAAACATTAGAATCCACTGAATCATCAAAAATCCACAATATAATCCTTCAATCTCTCTGGTAATCTTTATTACCGGATGGCTCCCTCCAACACTTTCTGCTATAACTAACTTCACAATTTTCTTCTATTTTTCATTCATTTCCTGTTTCCAAAATATTTTATATATATATATATATATTAGAAGCACCTATTAGATAAAAAGGATATCGAAATTTGCAGATAAGTGAGCACAAAAACAAAATTGGAAATTATATCAAAAAGAAAATGAAATACTCGTATTTTTTTTTAGCTGGTGCTGATTAGAATCTACATTTAAACCATTTATATAATTAACAAATGTATGACGTATCATCACTTGAGATACTCGTAGTTCATATGTGGCTAATTAATTTTTAATCATCATCATATCAGCCGAAAGACGTCCACTGCTGGACATAGAACTTTTTGAATGTGTGGAAGAAATAAATAATTTTAATGTTTCCCGAAAAATCACAAAATCGGGGAAAACTTAAGGTGCTTTTACTAAGAACAGAACGAACACTCTCCGCCCCCTTACAATCTACCCCGCACCCCCGCGCGCACCCGGCCGCGAGTTTCTCGTACTCAGGGTCTTTTGCACTGAATATGCGGGCCTACACGACCTTCCAGTTTCAAGTTCGCGGTTTATGTATGTAGTGAGAGAGGAGTATAGTATTCTTTGATGTAGTGTCTGGGGTTTGGCAGAACGCTAGTCATAGATAAGAGTCGAGTATGTAATCTTTTTGAAAGATGCCTGAAGTTTATCTACATACATAGTCATCATGCTATCTCATAAACAGTCCACTGCTGGGCAAAAATCTGGGTTTCACAGCAAAGAAAATGGTATATTTGGAGGTACCGTCAACATGCTTGTTAGCGTGGCAGCCGACTGACACAAGAAATAGCGGTGGCTGGTGGTGACGTTATGGTATGATACGCAGGAGGACGCTGCAGACTATCCTCCGGTTCATGGTCCCCTAGAAGCTAACAACGCCCACGAGAAGATACGAGGTTACTATTATTTCAGTACCTAGGCGACCGAGCTTCGATCTATAAAAGCCGCCCCAACATTAAAATATCATCGGGTGAGCAAGCTATGCTACCCGCCTACAGATGACGCAGTAGGTATTTGGCTAAAACGCAGTATTTAAAAAAAAACAGGGGTAAACGAATTTTCCCAGACATGAGACCTAGATCGATTTATCGTCCCTGAAAAATCTAGTATGGTGTTCAAAGAAATCGTTAGAGCCTTTTTGGAGACACCGATTACAAATATATATATATATACATCTATAGCACCTGGGCGACCGAGCTTCGCTCTATAATAGGCGCCTCAACATTGAAATATCATCGGGTCCAAAAGGCAGTATTTAAAAAAACATGAGACCTAGCTAGGTCAAAAGACATGAGACCTAGCTAGGTCGATTTTTCGCCCCAAAAACCTCCATATGGTAAATTGTATTAAAATCGTTAGAGCCGTTTTCGAGAAACCAATTACACATATATATACAAATATTGCTCGTTTAATAGTATAGGATATATAATATACAAATATTGCTTGTTTAATAGTATATAGGATTATATTGCACCTAAAAATTTTCATAAGCGCTCGCTAAGTAAAGGTTTTGCAAAAATCCCACGGAAAACTATTTAAATAAAAAAAGCAATACCAAATGTAGAAAATAAGCCGTCCGAATGGTGGAATTATTTTTAAAGCAAGGTGAGTATGAAAATCTCATTTATCAATATATTGGTATTTGTTAGTAAAATATATCACCGAGGCAGAAGTTCATAGGTAGGACAATAAATTAGGAAGTTAAACAAAACCGGCCAAGCGTGTGTCGGGCCACGCGCAGGGTTCCGTAGATTTTTTTACGATTTTTTATCATAACGTTTGTAAAATAAACTTCATACCTCCTAATGCTTAGCGAGGTCCTAGCACCAGATTGCTCTTTTTAATCGACTTCGAAAAAGGAGGAGGTTCTCTATTCGATCGCATTTTTTGTTTATTTTATTTTTTTCATCTAGCTTGCAGACCTGCGGCTTCGTCCAAATTTTTCCTAGTTCTCTTTTTTTACTTAAAATCCTTCCTAGAAGCCAAATCCCGTGTCTTTTTTATTAATTCAGTTTTTCGGCTATATGTCATTAATTTGTGAAGCCTACTTAGCTATGGTAGTTTTCCTTATAATTACAGCATATACACTACTACTGTGAATATTTTGACAATTCCAATAACAACTGTTTAGCCGGCAGGGGGGGGGGACACTCCACTCTAACAAAAATTGCGCTTTCAAGCTTAATATTTCGAAAACAATCCCTAATAATCCCTAAATCAAAAAAATATCTTTCAATCAATGTTATATTATTTTCAAAAGACCTATTCAAGGACACCCCATACTATAGGGTCAACAAGAAAATTTAAATTTCCCCCACTTTACTTGCAGGGGGATGCCCTAAAAATATGTTTTTCAAGATTATGTTTGGGAGCCCCATTGACGTAAGAAAAACGCTTGGCTTCTGGCCCTGCACATTGTTTCTTAAATTTTTGGGGAGCCACCTTAAAACATTTCAAATTCTTTTTTATTTGTATGGCTTTGGGTCAAAAGGATGCTTAAATACTGATCAAATTTAAAAACTGTAGCTACAACCGGTTGGTTTTAGAGACGACGGTCAAAGTGACAGGAATAGGGTTCCGTGTGTACCTTTTGGGAATGGAACCCCGAAAACTTGTATAAATTAGATCTGTCTATAATTACAGAGACTCCAGCGACTTAATGGGGTATTTATTAGCTAACTAATCGGCCATCGTCTATATGAAAGCAAAGGTAGTAAGTTTTCTTAAAACTATTGACGATGCATAAAAATCTAAAAAAATATAAAAAATACGCGGATTTAAAATACTCCATTCACTCTTGAAATACTAGAAGAGCGAGAGATACTCGAATCCTATAACACCAAAGCTGACTAACAGATGGCGCTGAAGGGTTACTGAATCGCGCTTTAGTTTTTTTAAACATGAAGAAAACTAATTTTCCTCGACATGAGACCTCTACACCAACTTTTCTACCCTAATTCTACATTGTAAATTTCATCGAAATCGTTCGAGACGTTTTAAGAACGCGATTCGTTATCATCATCACAT
Source organism: Athrips mouffetella (assembly GCA_947532105.1). Lineage (NCBI taxonomy): Eukaryota > Metazoa > Arthropoda > Insecta > Lepidoptera > Gelechiidae > Athrips > Athrips mouffetella. Next base: position 51,319,560 of record OX383956.1, read on the forward strand.
AGGAAATATTCAGTCTTTTGTAGTTCTTCATGGCACTGTAGTATCAGTCCTGAGGTACTATAGCTGCCTCTCAGCGTTTGGAGTACTGATGTGCTGTCCGAGACTATGCGAATGCTTGTGTTTGTGATGTTCCTTGCTGTTATCGCTTGTGTGGCTTGTATAGCCGACACATTCAGCTTGGTATACTGTGTTATATTGTCCTAGGGTGCTCGAGATTTCTATATTATGATCTTGTGAATATGTACCTGCGCCTGTGCCTAGTTTTGTTTTTGACCCATCATTGTATATGGGCAATTCATTTATACCTAAGTAGTCATGTGTTTCTTCTTGAAAGTTTATGTTATAAGTTTTGTGAAAGGTGTTTTGTTTGGGTATCCTGACACATCAAAGCTAAAATGTAAATCTGCAACGTTGAAAGTTTTACCCCGCGATTTATCAAAAGATATCTTGACCGGAAATTGTAGGCGTTTAGATTGGAAAATCGACAGGTACCGCCGCAACCGCTATGTCCCTGCATTTTAAATCTGTAAATATCTTCGAAAATATTCATTTAAATTACATGCTGTAAAGAGCTATATTGATCTATATTGAATGCACAATGTTTTTAAGGTACCTACTTATTTGGATAAAGATTAATGCTGTTTTGCTTAAAATCGCTTCGTAAGTAGGCCATTATTTCTCGAAGGATAAAAAAATGGATATTGTGGGTTACCAATCATATCATTGGGGAGACCAAGTCGGCCCGACTCCGCTGGTTCGGCCATGTGGAAAGGTTGGGGGAGGATCGTGGACTGGTAGACGACCCGTCAGACGTCCTAGGTATCGTTGGATCGACCAAGTCAAAAAAGACCTGTTGGAGCTTCAAATAGCCGACTGGCAACAACTGTACACAATAGAAAAGAATGGCGGCTCTTAGTGTCCGAGGCCAAGATCCTCTTCGGGTCGCTGAGCCAGCATAAGTAAGTAAGTATTGTGGGTTATTCCTAAGAGATAGACATACCATCGCGGACTTTTTTGTAGACCTTTTTAAGTTGTACAATACTGTATTACATTATTTTGATCTATCTCGTAGGGTTTAGCCAGAGTTTGCAATGTATGCAAAAAAATGTGTTTAATTACATTAATTACATTAAAAACCTTCCTCTTGAATCACTATATCTATTTAAAAAAACCGTATCAAAATCCGTTGCGTAGTTTTTAAAATCTAGGCATACATAGGGACAGACAGACCGACAGGAGGCGACTATGTTTTATACTATGTTGGACACCATATTTTAACCGACTTCAAAAAAGGAAGAGGTCTATGTTCCACTGTATGTATTTAATCTATTGCATAGCTTTTATCGCGAGCTTTGAGCGCGGCGACCGAATCAAGAAATCCCGTAACGAAAATAAACCTAACATTCGTATAACATCGTTTCAGTTCGGCAGACTTCGGCACGGTGTTTGCGTGCGTGGAGCCAAGTGGAGCGCAGCGAGGCGCTCAGCAGATGAAGGGGCGGACATACGCGGGCAGTCACGGACATTGTCGCCAGTGTGGCCGGTATTGCGAAAATTATAGTTTTTATCAGAATAAAATTCAAATATAGCAACTTTAAAAGTTGCTCTATGTTTCAAACTAAATGAAAATCAATCTGAACAACCTTTCCGAGTGATTTTTTTTTTTCAAGCTGTTTTTCTTTCCAAACTAAAGATTTTGGAAAATACGCGCATAGAAACGGAGCGTTTTTTTCATGTCAATGACTATACGAAAATTATTGCAGTACCGGCCACACTGGCGGACTGTGAGAACAAAAAGTCTGTCGTCTGCTGTGCCACTAAAATTTCTTTGGTGCGACTAGACGTATGCGTGTAGACCAAAGAGATTTGAACCTCGCTACGCCGAGCGCAGCGAGATTCAAATCTCTTTGGTGTAGACTGTACGAAGCTCGCACGGATCGAGACGAGCTGCTCCGAAATCGGATGAATACGTAAGCAGCTGTTTGTGAGAAAGTATAAGTATAGGTTTATAGGTGTCTATCATCTATGTACAACTAGCAATTTCAACATCAACTTCGCTGATAAAAATCAGAGCAGTTGACAACTTTTCTTTCGGAAAAATTGAATTTAAAAATGAATAACGATCCACAAGTTGATAAAAAATGCTATGCAATAGCTTTACCCGGCAGTCCCTGAGTGCCACAAGTATTTTTTTTTTAATGTATGATCACCGATTATGTATTCCGTCAGTTGTGAACCGATTTGCAATATTCTTTTTTTATCCGAAAGGGTATACTCTTGAGGTGGTCCCATTGTCACCAAGTCAGGATCTGGTGATGAGATCCTAGGGAAATCGAGGGCAACCCTCAAATTTTATAAGTGCGTATTACGACTTTCATATATTTTTTAAAGCAATACAAGTATTTGCGTTTGGTATTCATCATCTCATGTTGATGATCTGATGATGAAAGGTACAACTCCTAAACGGTTAGTAGTTGGAGGATAAATTGTTTAACTAAAGTTGCAGTTTACTTTGTATAACTCTATTACTTTGCTTATACTTACATAATAATGAGAAAATAGATGAGGTAGATAGCTTTAAATTCCTCGGTATCATAATAGACAAACACCTGAAGTTGAAGGAACATATAGACTTAGTGTGCAACAAATTAAATCGTTTTATTTTCGCCTTGAGGCGCTTAAGGCAATCTGTCTCACTTGATGCAGCGCTAACAGCGTATCATGGATATATTTCATCAGTGTTAAACTATGGACTGATGCTGTGTGGTAATTCAGTAGAGGTTGATAGGGTGTTCAAAGTCCAGAAAAAATGCATTCGCGCATAACCAGGCCGAAAATTATGAACTTAATCTATCAACCCCCCGTTCATAAGGATAAACACAAAAATATTAAATTTAATATGTGTATTGTACTCTACAACAGTCTCCCTGAACAATTAAAACTTATTGATAGTAAAAAAAGCTTTGAATCGAGGTTTTCGGAATGGTTGTTGTTTTATAGTGTTTGGAAATATATAGACAATGCTTCTAATTCAAAATAAAATTTGGTTATTATTTTTTAATTTAATACCTAATGTTATATTTTTTTCTTTTTTTGCAATTTATTAAATCAATAGTTCCAAATATAATTCATTTTAAGTTTGACATAGATATATTTAATAGTTTGACATATTATTATCTTGCACGTGGCAAAACAATAAGAACGCTCTGTCAATTGTAGAACTATTTTCATAATGAAAATGAAAATGAAAAATCTTTATTATTTCAACTCACAAACTAAACAAAACATTCAGTGTAAAAATAATTGGTGTAAAAATAGTTAGTAAGATGTAAAGTTTTATTTGTGAGAGTCTGGTGTCCATACTAGGATGAACCTGTGTTACGGAGCGCCTCTCACCCCTCTTTCGCAGTAATTTACGAACGTTTTTTTGTAATGCTAAGATATACAGTCAAAATAAATATTTGTATTAGAAGTACATTAAAATATTAGTTAATGTGTAAGTGTGCGAGTTTATCATGTGTGTATGTGTGTGTGTATTTTGGATTGCGTTTGTGTGAGTGGGCACCCAATATGGTAAGTTGTGCTTAGTGTATATTATGACATGATTTCTAATAATTGTTCTGTGCTCGTTTAGTCATAAGATTCCAAACATACCAATATTTTCTCTTTGAATATATGAGTAGTAAATTCTTTTACGTTGTTAATTTTCCTTGTAAAAATGTTGTAAATGCGCGGTGCTAGAAAGTTGTAGTGTATTTGTGCGAATGTGCTTTTCATGACTGGTACTGAGCAATGATTACGTCTTTTATTTGTATTGGGTAGATAAGGTATGGTTTGTTTGTGGTAGCGACGTAAACTCTGAAAGAAAAAGAATTTCTTAATACTTAAGGTTTTTGTCTTATTATACAGGTCTTTGGTAGGAAAACTATATGGGAGCTACAGCAATACTTTGAGAACAGCTCTTTGCGATCGTTCTGCTTCTATTAAATGAGTCTTTGCAACACTTCCCCACGAACAGATGCAATATGCTGTAATGGATTCGCAGAGGGCTTTATAGACTTGTATAAGTAGTTTGAAATCAGCAACCTGCCTAAAATTCTTAAATACATAAATTAATCTTCTAATTCGAGATGAGACGAGCGAAACTTGTGTATTCCAACGTAGGTGTTGGTCAATTTGTACTCCTGAATACCTGATTGTTGACACTCGTTCGAGCTTTATGCAAGAGCAAGAAGAATTGCCATTTGCTAACACTCTTTTACACGGATATTTTTTTTTTTATTTGAATTGATCCCAGGGAAATCGAAAGTAATGCTCAAATTTTATAGACCGTATTACCTACGTTTATAAAGGGTGTAAGGGACGGTGTACCGAAAACTGAAAGGGCGTGCTCAGCCAACGAAACTGAACAACTTTTCCAAAGAAAAATTTTTGGGAAATGTAAAAAATTTTTGATCTCTCCATACAAATCGCTCACTCTGTTCGAACAGTTTGTATGGGGAGGTCAATTTTTTTTTCATTTCCCAGAAATGTTTCTTTGGGAAAGTTGTTCAGTTTCGTTGACTGAGCACGCCCTTTTGAGTTTTCGATACACCGTCCCTTACAGCCTGTATATAACGCAAAACCTCTCAGGTGGAGGCTCTATACATGAAATTGAACATCTTGGAGATGCCATGGAACGCACGTCAGCGTGCACGTAGATACAAAACCAGTGTAAGCTGAAGTCAGCCGAAACAGTGCTACGCTAAACTTGTTTACTAATATAATATATTCTGTGGCTACGTAACTAACGCCTAAAACCAGAGACCCGCTCAAGGTAAAATTGTTTCCACCGACGTGCGTAGCTATCTATAAGTTGGTGACTTATTACTGACCATCTATTTTAGAGATTTTATCCGTGAAATACTCGAACCTTTTTAGCGACATCATGATTGTAAATAGTGATATGACAACACCACGTTTTTTGTGCTTCGGAAGGCCTTTTAAGTCGTTTGTCCTGGCCACTCTTATGGAGTGATCATTAACAGGACCAGTCACGGTGTTTACTTAACACTAAAACTTGTAAAATAAAAATAGTTTTAACAAAAACTACGCACCTACTTCAAAGGTTTGCGAGGTTTCTATTAGCACTAAAACGTATAAAATAACCATAGCATTTAGTAATAGAAAATACCCAAGACTATTTTTAATTTCAATTATAAATTTATAGGTACATGACAACGGTTCATTTTGGAGTCGGTGCCAGCCTAGTCGCAAAACCAATTGAAGTATGTTATGCTACTAGCTAACTATCGCATAAATGCACTAACTTACTCGCGCTTCATAAGCTGTAGGTATGCCGTTACCAAATTACGTCGAGTTTTCATTTTACATTTCGTGCCTACTTTTCATGAAATCTTAACCACTGACAATTTAATGTAGGATCCCCTTGAAGGTAAATAAAAAAGCAGTTCAACGTCTTCTGTAATAAAAAACACCAGATAAATGCAACTTCCTTGCTGTCATATTATTTTTGGCTTTTGAATTGGGTTTCGGTTTTACGTGGGAGTCCTATGTCGTGAAGATCTACAACGTGCTAATGGAATAAGCGAACCCTCATACACCCCAACTGATTTAAATTAAAATAAATTCATTCCCGTAATTTCTGTGGATACGCCAGCGCGCGTATCCACAGAAATATTTTAAATAGAAGCGGTAATAATTTAAATAATGAATAAAAAATTACCCCTATCAAAAACCCGTGCAATTGATTCTACTATTGATACAGAAAACGCTTTACCTTATGATAATTAGGCTTTATTCAAGTAGAAAACATGCATAGGAAAATTAGCAGACATAAGCAAATGAAAGACATGATTGACTACGTGTCAAGTATTATTCTTCCATTGCCGAGACTAGAGCGAAGAGTTCACATCATTCACCCTGGGCCTTTTAAAACGAGCCGGTATCATAATCTTGAAGATACACCGGCGGCCTGCGCTCTCGGGTTGACCGGCGTAACCCAGTTCCTTCTTGAGTCGGGCCTTCATTGTCAATAGCTTCCTCTTCAGTATCAGGGGTCATATAATCTTCTTCTGACGAAGGTTCATCGACCACTGGAAGTGGAGCTAAAGACCTGTTTGAGACAGATGTTTCGCGGCCATCTGATAACCTCACGAAAGAGTAATCCGGATTACTTTGCAGGAGCTCTACTTCTTCGACAGCTGGATCATATTTAGAATTTCTCACATGCTTCTTCATAAGAACCGGACCCTGTGAAAGTAACCATGTTGGCATACATTCACCGTTCAGTGAACGTCTAGGATGATTAAACATTCTTTCATGTGGTGTCGTATTCGTCCCAGTAGATAGTAGAGATCTGATGGAATGGAGTGCTACTGGTATCGCATACTCCCAATTAACTATATCCAGATTTTTTTGAGCGCAAAAACAACTGAATTGTTCTCCAGAGTGTTCCATTAAGACGCTCAACTAGTCCGTTCCCTCTTGGATTATAAGGAGTAGTTCGGCTGCAGGCGATTCCCAAATTAGTAAGGAAAATTCTCAATTCGTCTGATAAAAAAATGAAGTGCCTCTGTCGGAGTGAATATATGCTGGCGTGCCGAAGATAAAAAATATTTCTTTTAGACATTTTATTACCGTTCCTGCTGTCATATCTCTGCAGGCAAAGGGAAAACGGCTATACTCGTCTATTATTGTGAGAATGTAACGGTTCCGTGTGTTAGATGGTAGTGGACCTTTAAAATCCATGTTGAGTCTTTCAAAGGGCGCTGTGGCTTTAATGAGTTTTCCCTCATTCTTGACAAATCTAGGTTTAATTTCAGCACAAACAGGGCAAGCTGCTGTCATCCTTTTTATTTCTTCGACAGAGTAAGGCAAATTCTTTGTACGAACCCAGTGTACCATCCTCGTGATACCTGGATGACATAAGGAATTGTGTAGTTCTGTTAATTTACTCGAAGCAATATTCATATGTGCACATACCCGTGAAAGTGCATCAGCGGCGATATTTTGTTTTCCGGGTCTATATATGATGTCATAACGATATCATGATAATTCTAGGCGCCAACGCTCTATTTTTTCATTTTTTATTTTACTTGCGTGATTCTGATTGAACATGAAAGATACGGATTGTTGGTCTGTAACAAGTAAAAAGTGCCTTGCGATCAAATAATGGCGCCATTTGCGTAGCGCTTCTACTATGGCGCTGGCTTCTTTTTCAATTGATGGTTGTCGTCTTTCAGAATTATTGAGTGAAAAAAGCTACGGGGCGTCCTTTTTGAGATAATGTAGCAGCTATAGCAAAATCTGAAGCGTCCGTTTCGACAGTAAAAGTCTCTTTCTCGTCTATAGCGACTAAAGCAGATTTAGTAACATCAGTTTTCAATTTATTGAAACAGTTGACTGCGTCATCAGATAATGGGAAACCTGTTTGCAGTAGTGGCTTGATTTTAGCAGAAAAATTTTCTATCCATTTCGAATAATGTGCAAATAAACCAAGGGCTCTTTTCAAGCTTGCCGCATCCGATGGTATGGGTAGACTTATCAGTGGTTCCAAACGAGACTTGTCAGGTTTAACTGTATTTTTATCAATTGTATATCCAAGGAGGTTGATAGATTCAGTTGCAAAGACACATTTGTCAAAGTTCAATGTAAGATTATATTTTTCTGCGGCATCCATGAATTTGCGTAGGCTTTCGTCATGATCCTGTTTATCTTTCCCGCAGATAGTGACGTCATCCAAATATGCAAATGTTGCGTTCAGTTTCTCATTATGAATAATATAGTGTAAAGTTCTTTGGAATGCGGCGACTCCATTTGTTACGCCAAAAGGTATGCGAGTAAATTGATACAGATTACCGCAAGCTTCAAAAGCGGTGTAAATTTTCCCTTTAGGAACTATTGGTACCTGGTGGTAAGCACTCTTCAAATCAATTTGACTGAAAAAGTTATATTTGGCGACTTGCGAGACAATAGAGTCAATGCTCGGCAAAGGATAAGCATCTAATTCAGTATATCGATTGATTGTTTGCGAATAATCAATAACCAGTCGTTTTCTGTGGTTGTTTCCACCAGCAACAAGCACCTGTGCTCGCCACGGAGAGACGCTAGGCTCTATAACCTTGTTTTTTAATATATTTACGATCTCGTTGGATATAAACGCCTGGTCTTCCTCTGAGTGACGGCGGAAGCGAATTGATATAGGCTTAATATCGGGCGATAAATTCGTGAAGACGGATGCTGGTGGTACAGTAGCCTCAACTACATTACATATCTTTAGTGGCTCCTTTTCTCCTCCAAATTGAAGTTCTAGTGAAGAATGATTTTTCAATAAATCGTGTCCAATGATAACATCCGCACAGAGATTGTTTACAATAAGTAACGGCTGGTGTTTATAGATATGGTGATCAATTTGTATAGTTGCATAGCATATTCTATCGACATAAGAGACATGATTCAGTGATGCGAGGTTCACGGCTTGTCTGCAAGGCCGCCTCTTTAGTTTCATTGTTTGTGCAAGGTTGTTGTCAATAAAGCTGATAGAGCTGCCTGTATCAACTAAGGCTTCAGCTCGATAATTGTTAACAGTTATAGGTATAGTGGCTTTGCGTAAGCTTGAAGGCGAAGCGGCCGAAATAGTCGATAAGTTAAGGACTTGAGAGTTCTCTTCCGAAGAAACAGCTGCATTTTTGTTGCGTTGCGTGTGAGCAGAGCTACGACAAACATTTGCAAAGTGGCCTTTTTTTGAGCATAATTGACATACTACATTAAAGGCAGGGCATTTTACCCTTTGATGAATACTGCCACCACAGAAGAAACATTTACGATGTTGATTAGCAGAATTCGTGGCTGCTAAGTTTTGTTGTTGTGGAGGCTCTTGCGTAGTTGGTTCAGATATAGCGTTAAAGGAGATAGGGCTGGTATCGGACTCTATTATATGAGAGGTGCTTTCTGCACTTTCGAGAGAAATTGCTAAATTTAGTGTTTCGTCTAAAGTCACAGTACATTTTTCTAGTAATCGTTCTCTTATTTTATTAGAAGTCAACCCTGCGATAAGAGCTCCACGAATAGTTTCATTTTGGTGATCTTCGGCTGTGACTGCTTTAAAATGACAATCGTGAGCAAGTAAGGTAAGAGCTCTCGAATATTCAGCTACAGTTTCTCCAGGCTGCTGTTTTCTGGTAGTAAGACGATGCCGAGCTAAGGTGACATTTCGTCTTTTCTCATAAGTATTGTTTAGTACTTTGATAGCTTCGGTATACTTGTCGCACTCTCGTATGAAGTTAAATATTGTCGGTGAAATGTGATTCACGAGAAGTTTGTACTTTACCTCTTCGGTCGCGGAGCTGATCTCTTCCGAAAGAAAGTTTTCAAATGAAAATTGCCAATGCGTCCATTTTAGGTCGGAGCCAACCATCGAAGGCTCCACATCGAATCGCTCTGGACGAAGAAAGCGAGAGATCGTCGACGACATGACCGTGTGTTTCGTGTCTTCAGTTTTAACACTTTTAGGGCTTTTAGGCATAATTTCATAGAAAAAAATTCTAGTTGAATAAATTGATACAGAAAACGCTTTACCTTATGATAATTAGGCTTTATTCAACTAGAAAACATGCATAGGAAAATTAGCAGACATAAGTAAATGAAAGACATGATTGACTACGTGTCAAGTATTATTCTTCCATTGCCGAGGCTAGAGCGAAGAGTTCACATCAACTATCGATTCTGATCAAACTATTTTCTGAGTTTCGCTTATTCCGTTAACACGTTGTATACGTGCTTCATGTGTAGCTAATCGATCGACTTTTTATAGTGTCAAGGAATTTTTAACGACCATTAAAATGGTGGATTGATGTATGTACTTAGATTACCTATCCCGATGGTTTTGTTTTATTTTACTATTCTGATATTTAAATTTATATTATTGACTTTATATTATTATCATTTAATTGTGATTGCAATTAATAGATTAAGATTGCAATTTTTGACATGTAAAAATAAATTTATTAACAAATAATATGAATATAAAAAATAAATAAAGATAAGGTAGGGTGGCTGTCGAGAAGACAGAAGCTCTCTGTTTCTATGGGCCGCGGAGGAGGCCGCCTGCTGGTGCGAGCATTATGATCAGTGGATTGAGTGTCGGGGTCGGATTTAAGATGAAATGTCTTGGACTCGTCCTCGACAGGAAGTGGGACTTCCGAGAACATTTTCGGCTGCTCCCAAATGTAGGAGGACCGAATGTAGGGTGTCGCCGCCTCTACACTAGTGTAGTGCGCTCCATGGCACTTTATGGAGCTCCTATCTGGGTTGATGCCCTCTCTACCCAAAACAGGGCAGAGCTGCGCCGCCCGCAACGCATAATGGCGACGCGGGTGATAAGAGGGTACCGCACGATTAGTTGTGAGGCGGCGTGCGTATTGGCAGGGTCCCCACCGTGGGATCTGGAAGCGGAGGTCCTGGCAGGTGTTTATGCCAGGAAGGTGGAGGCCCGTAATGCGGGTGCACATCCTCCTCGGGAGGAGATCGAGGCCTGGAGGGATGAGGCGCGGATTGTTCTGCTCCAGAAATGGAGTCTCCGCCTCGAGTCTCCCTCCGCAGGTGTCAGGACAATAGATGCGGTTCGCCCACTCCTCAAAGAGTGGGTGGACCGTAAATTTGGCGGGCTAACCTTCCGGCTGGTGCAGGTACTGACCGGACATGGTTGTTTTGGCCGGTATCTGCACCACATAGCTGGCAGAGAACCAACTCCAGCTTGCCATCACTGTGACTGCGCCGAGGACACGGTGCAGCACACAGTGGTGGAATGCCCAAGATGGGCAGAGGAACGTGCTGCCCTAGTGGCGGTGGTGGGTGGAGATCTCTCGCTGCCGGTTGTTGTTCAGGCAATGGTCGGCAGCAAGAGGTCTTGGGAGGCCATGGTCTCCTTCTGTGAGTCAGTCATCTCGCAGAAGGAGGCCGCGGAGCGGGAGAGAGAGGATAATCCCCTGTCTCACCCGCTTCGCAGAAGGCGCAGGGGGCGCAGGAGACGGGAGTACGCCCGTCCTCCGCCCGCTCCGTAGGCTTGCGTGCGGCGGGCCGGGGAGCCCGTCGCTCGCTCTAAAAGGCCAGTGAGGGGGCGACGTCTGATGTGTGCTCAGACGTCGTCTAGGTGAGGGAGCCTCTCAAGAGGCTGTCGCAGGGTGGGTTGCGAAAGTAGTGCGAACGTACAGTGCTCGTGACCCACCCGAAATGCGAGAGTGGCACACGGTGGAGTTTTTAGTGGGTGCAAGTCCCACATAACCGTACCATTTCCCCGAACGGTGCGGCATGCGTATGCATTTTCACCATCACAAAAAAAAAAGAGAGATGCGTGAAACAGGAGATGCCGAATTAGTCTTTGAATTCAGTTAGGTGTGATCGTGGCTTTAGGTAATGTTTGTAATAATATAGTACATATTAACAGGTTTTTCTTTATAAAAAAGTCGGTATAATAATTATTATTTTTTAATGCAACCATACCAGGACTTTAAAATAATATAGGTCCTACTTAAATAATGAACATAATTTTAGCATGTTACTGAGTCCATTAAACTGAATAACTTGTCCTAACAAACGTAAATACAAATAAAAAATTTACCTGGTTCTATAGGAACTTAAAAACACGCGTTGTACTACTGGGGGTTAAAAGATAAACTATAGGATACAAGTTTTAATAATTTAAGAACTCCTTCAAATCCATTGGGTTATAGACGAGGGCGTATCGTGACTCCTCTAGTATCAAGTCTTCAAGTTTTACAATGTTTGGATGATTTGGTTATTTTAAGAGTGAGATTTCTCTGCATAGTTGAGTTGAAAAAAGTATAAATAGGTTAGATTGTGGTACAGTCAAGCATGACACATGGGACTTTGTACTGTTCTTATTTAGCTAGCCATAGGAGCTAAGTGGCACAAGCTTGACCTGCTCTCAACTGTACAGCATAAATGCATAGCAAAATACAGGTTGTTAGGAAAAGTACCGATTTCCTTTTAACTACATGTTGCATAAGTAGGATAAAGTATATTAAACATATTGATAATAAAAAATAACGTAAAAACACACCCTAGAATCAGAGGAGCCCAAACCTAATATATTTTTCTACGTACACCCAACAGCACATCAGTATAAACACTTTGGACTTTATGGCATAGTAATAGAGTTGCAAATGTTTCCATTCACGTGCAGTGACGGATTAACCCTTAAACAAATTAAGCAATTGCCTAGGGCATCACGTCTGGGGGGCACCAGAGAAAGCACAAAAAAAAATCCGTCCTTAGGGCATCACGTCTCACTCTCACGTCACCAAAAACCACACCAAAAAAAGTTTCTTCGCACGTTTTAAGTTGACATAGAGTTCGACCTAGAGTCATAACCCCGCTCCCGCTTGCCCACTCGCTGCCCGCTAGTGCATTCGGCAATTCGAATACACCGGAATTGCGATCAGCCAATTACAAATTACCCCTTCCCCGCGGGCCCCCCGCTTAGCGCCCCCGCAAATCTGTATCAATAAAATGTTTTGTTTTTAGGGTTCCGTACCTCAAAAGAAAAAAACGGAACCCTTATAGGATCACTTTGTTGTCCGTCTGTCTGTCTGTCTGTCTGTCTGTCTGTCTGTCTGTCTGTCTGTCTGTCTGTCTGTCTGTCTGTCTGTCAAGACCCTTTATCTCACGAACGGGTAGAGGTATCAGGTTGAAATTAATAATATATATTAGGATCCACAAACCACACAAGATCTGAAAATTTCAATTTTTTACAACGACGCAATCAAAAGATATGGCATTTTATGTCCTCATCTCCATACATTTATGCAAAAACGCAAAACCTACAGGGTACTTCCCGTTGACCTAAAATTATGAAATTCGGCAAGAAGCTAGGTCTCACAGTACAAATAATGAGAAAAGTCTGAAATCATTAAATATTACAACTTTTCTCACAACTAATAGTAACCAATTGTGGTGAGCTCCCGTTTCAAGAACATTCATATGAGAGAGGGGTCAAGTTGGATGGTCGCTGAGGCGATTTTTGTTTTAGTTCTATTTTAAAAACGGGAACACATGCAAACTTGAAAATTGGTATGTTTATAGTGCATAAGCTATAAAATAACAACAAATAATAAAATATAGTCAAGCGCGTGTCGGACTAAAAAAATCTAGCACATTAACTTTCTGAAATTTCAACTAATACAATTACGATTATGTGGTGGTACGGAACCCTCTTTGAGCGAGTCCGACTCGCACTTGGCCGGTTTTTTTGAGTAATAGCAGAAACGAGATGGGAATCACACGCTAAAGCGACATCAGCTATTTCACAGACAGATAATATAACATTATTGATGCATTAGTCGTCATTTCTGTGGATGACATGCAAAAAGGAGAAACCAGAAGAGAAGCAGCTAATTTGTCAAATAAACTACAAGAATTGGAGTTCGTACTCATGTTGGTCATGTGGGACGAAATTTTGCAAACCTTCCGAAAAGTCAGCAGGGTATTACAAGACCCAGAAGTGGCTCTAGAGACTTACGCTAGTCTCTACAAATCACTCGTGGATTATTTAGAAAAATTGCGGTGCGACTTTGATCTTTAGAAGCCCGCTCAAAAGAAAAGCTACCAGATGTGGAATACAAAGGCGAAGAAAGAAAAAGCCCAATGATGGTTCAGCTCCTGAAGTAAATTTCAGCCCAAGAGAACAATTCAAAATAACGTGTTATTATAGCATCATTGATAAATTAAATGCAGAGATGCGAAAAAGAGGAGAGATATACAAAGAAACAACAGAAAAATTCTCATTCTTGAATAAATTAAAAACCAGCACTGAAGGACTCATCAGCAAAATTGCTGCCTGTCCTATATCTAATAATAATAATAATAAATACCCTATGCCGATAAAATTATAAGTCCCGATCAAACTGCAGAATACAGTCAGCACAGTACAAATCTAGTAACACACATATCCAGAAGACCTTAACATCGAATTATTAACAGAAATTCAACAGTTTCATTCATATATGTCATAAGTAAAATAAGTTCCAGACCCAGTGATTCGGCTCGCACAAGTTTACATCAAACTCAATTGAATCAGAATCAGCTTTCCCTAATGTGGACACAGCCCTGCATATATTTTTATCGCTTATGATTACAAATTGCTCAGCGGAACATTCTTTTTCAAAATTAAAATTTAAAAAAAAGAAAAAAAACGAAGATGATAAAAGAATGGCTCGATAATTTATAGATATTATACATAGAGTCCGATATGTTGAAAAAGTTAGGCGTTAATACTATTTTTAGTGCTTTTCGCAAGGCGCAGAATTTCAATAAATAAATAAATTATGCTTTGGTTTTTATTGTTGTCGCACCTACTCCACTTCTAAGGTACGTTACATCTCATCATTTTATTTTACAAAAACCGGCCAAGTGCGAGTCGGACTCGCGCCCTAAGGGTTCCGTACCTATCTACCATATTTTTTTGCTCTTTGATTTTAAAAACTCCGCGACCATTCAACTTGACCCCTCTTTTATAGAAAATTTCTTGAAACGGGAGCTCACCTTAATTGGTTACAATTAGTTGTGAGAAAAATTGAAATATTTAACGATTTTAGACTTTTCCCTTTATTTGTACTGTGATACCTAGCTTTTTGCCAAATTTCATAATTTTAGGTCAACGGGAAGTACCCTATAGGTTTTGCTTTTTTGCATAAATGTATGGAGATGAGGACATAAAAAGCCATAACTTTTGATTGCGTCGTTGTAAAAAATTGAAATTTCCAGATCTTGTGTGGTTTATAGACCTTAATAATCTTTATCAATTTCAACCTGATACCTCTTCTCGTTCGTGAGAAAAAGGGTCTTGACAGACAGACAGACGGACAACAAAGTGATTCTATAAGGGTTCCGTTTTTTTATTTTGAGGTACGGAACCCTAAAACTGATGTTTTAGGTGGTACAGGTTTAAAGACCGATTTTAGTTGACAAACGGATAGGGGGGCCCACAGGCGTGGATTGCTTAGGGCATCAAGTAGTCTTAATCCGTCACTGTTCACGTGCGGTAGACCAAACATAAGGTATGGTTAAATTAGTTACAAATCGGCAACGAAAGATGAGACCTGTCAGTTGAAAGTAGAGGGGATTTCACGCAGGTACAGCCTAGCGTCCCTCCCCACTTTCCGCCAAAATGGCCTGCGAACTGTCTACTGTCAAGTCTCATCTTTCGTTGCGCGCATTGTAGTCGACATAAAAAAACAGCGCCCCTATTATGGAGTTGAAAAACTACAGTATCATACAAAATTTTGACTAAGAATTACATACGTATGCACAATTTCATCTCAATCGGAAACCGGGAAGTTGGTCAAATTTGTTTTATCCCAACTAATATTATAAATGTGAAAGTAACTCTGCCTGTCTGTTACGGTTTCATGGTCAGTTTTGAAGAAACTTGGTATGAAGATAGTTTGAACCATGGGAAAAGACAAAGGCTACTTTTAACTATGAAATAAAAAGTAATCGGGTCTGACTGATCTATCAACGCATAGCTGAAATAATTGAACGGACTGGGGTGAAAGGCACGCAGATTACAACGTAACATAACGTAAGCGTCCGCTATGAACGGATTTTTGAGAGTTCTTGTCCTAAAAGGGGTAAAACGAGGGTTCAAAATGTTTAAAGACAAATCATGTTTTTGTAATAAAACCAAAACCTAGGCGGAAAAAGTCGCGGGCACCAGCTAGTATTATAAATTTGTACAAACCTTTGCATACTTTACTTTACATGTTTTACTTACATACTTTACTTATGTATATGGGCCCAGTGTGTGACGGGCTTTATTATTGTTTCACAGGCGATCAGGCACCCGAGCGAGTTTTAGCAGGCGCCCTTAAACGTTTTTCTTACCAACATTACATTTAAAAATCGATCGCTATTTGTTTTATCGGGTTCAGTTGAAACCGGGTGCAGTTGAATAGGGGGGAGTTGAAACCGGGGGGAGTGCAACTGACCCGCTGAACCGATTTTAAGATAGTTTGAACGTGGTTCCATGGAGAAGGACAGATACAATTTTTTTCAGAACTTCACGCGTAAGAAGTCGCAGACAACCACAGTTGGTTAATATGTAACGCATCTTTTTTGAAATGGATATATTCGTGAGAGAATGAGCTGTAATAGGATCGATGACTACCACTACCACAGTCACGAAAAAAAGGGTGAAAAAGGGGTAATTAAGTTTTATTTTCTATACCTAGCTTAGGAACCAGACAGACTTTTTTTATTGTGCCTACTTTTTTGCCAATGTTTTTTGTAGAGGAAATAAATTGTTTTTACTTTACTTTATTGAGCCAAAATAATTAAATCATTATAAAATGACACACAAACCGACAACACACCAATATTTTCAAAAATATGATGGGTCACTTGAATTTAATCCTAAGCAGTTGAATAAACAATGTTTTGATGTATTTTAATAATATGAATAATAATTTCTGGTAAGACATGAGGACACATACTGAAACAATTCTATCTATCATTTACCATGTTTTATGCAAATAAATTTTCATTTCATTTTCATTTCATATGCTTATGGCGAATCGAGAGACTATTGCTGAGGAGTACGAACCGAAACTAGTAAAAAATACAATAATGTTCAGCGTCAGAAGGCACGGAGACGACGACGACCTGACGAGCGATTCACAGAAGCCTTCATCAACAAGTCAGCCGTAGCGGTGGTTCCAGCTTAAGAGAGAGAGACTCGACTTGTTCCTTACCAGGCGATAAAGAACAAGTGGAGTCTCTCACTGTCCTACTCCGTCCCTTAACCCCCCCTATTTTTATTGTAATAAATAACTAAG
Organism: Athrips mouffetella; assembly: GCA_947532105.1. Taxonomy (NCBI): domain Eukaryota; kingdom Metazoa; phylum Arthropoda; class Insecta; order Lepidoptera; family Gelechiidae; genus Athrips; species Athrips mouffetella. The sequence continues at coordinate 51,336,413 of OX383956.1, forward strand.
TAATGTAAATGATTTTTATTTTAACACTTCCTGTGTTCGGATAAATCTACAAAGTTTTCAATTATACGTAGTGTTACCAATTTTCAACTCGAAATCTGTCTGCAATGATTGAGCTAGTACAGCAAAAATGCTTGCTAGGTGGCAGCACAGACGCAACGTTGGAATGCGTATAGAGGTCGCTAAATTTCACAACATCGGGCAGGACCACAGTAGCCTAGTTGGTAAAGCGTCTGCGGTACTTACGCAGAAGACGCAGGTTCGAATCCTGCCTGTGGTTGTGAAATTTAGCGATTTTCTACTTTGTAGATAAGTAATGTAATTTAATTGTATTGATGTAAATTTGTATTAATGTACTCGTAATGTAATTTAAAATCGAAAATAAATAAATTTGTAAGATAAAAGGTAGCTAAAAGCTGCCATTGTCTTCATTCAGCAAAGACAGAGTGACTAATAAAATAAAATCTTAATTAACTGTTTTAATATTTTTTGGTAAATAAAGTCAAAAAAATGTGATGGCTGCACTATCGTGCGTTACGCTAACCAAATGGTTCAATATCGTGAGTTAAAATGAAGTTTATTGTAATATTTTCTTTTTTATCTCCTTTCATATCGTAAATCCTCAATAATGCGTTCACAAATTGCAGGTTACCATCTTTATAATGTCTGTTCTTACATATTTTTTTAATCTAAGGGAGGAGTAATGAATTTTACAGTCATCGCATGAGAAACGAGACATTAAATCTTGTATTAAACCACTTTTCTTTTTATACGCAGCTAGGAACTTCGCTTAGCAGTTATCACCGGAAAAAGAGAAAAACATTACGAAAAGGCATGTTTTTAAACACATTATTTTAGGAGTCACAATATAAGAGTAGATAAAGCTGTACATGCAACTCCACATAATTAGGTATTAAACACTCGTGTTATCTATTATGGAATTTGGCTCGCTGGGCTCGCCTGCGTCCTACGAACCGACGCTCGAGTATATACCTTTCATTATGTATCGTTGCATAAACTGCCATTCTATCCATGTCACATTTCTGTAGATTGATGATCAATGATAAACAAACATGTTTAAAATTTTTGAAGAAAATGTTTTTTTCGATAGGTAATAGAATGTTAGATAATTATATTTAAATGTTATTACCACAGATTTTCTGGTAAAATACAATTATTTTGTAATAATGAGACTATTACTTAATATCTTTATAAAAAAAAAATTTAAGCTCTTAGATTCATATTAAAATAATCATTATTTTTATTAGATGAACATTAAAAAAGTTGATCAAGTAAAGCAAGCTAAATAAATTTTTTTATTGTGGTCTGATCCGCTAAACTGTGAATTTCCGGTCTGACCTTTAGCTACACTGGGCGTCAAAATTAAGTAGTACACTTTTCAAATTGCAATTACTCCAAGACTATAGAAGTTAGAGCTTTGAAATAAAAATCATTTTATAGCACATTTAAGTAACTTTCTTAAAAATTATATTTTTTAGCAATAGTCAAGTCACTTAAAATTAAGAAAAAACTAAAAATTTATTTATTTTGAACGTACTGTCAAGAACTTCATTTTTATGTTTTGGACCTGGTTCACACTTTAGTAACTTGTGTTACCGCCTCGGGCTCTGATAACAGCTTGGAGCCGGTTTGGCATGCTGAACACTAAGTTTCTGAGGCGGTGTTGGGGAATATTTTCTCATTCTTCTATCAGGGCCTGTTTTAGAGCCCTGAGGGTGGCGGGGGGTGGAGTGTGCCTTCTGACTATCCTTCCAAGCTCATCCCAGGCGTGTTCGATCGGGTTAGGATCTGGGCTTCTTGATGGCCAAGCCATCAAGCTGATGTCAACCTCCTGAATGTACTCTTGTACGAGGCCAGCGGTGTGTGGCCGGGCGTTATCATGCATTAGTATCGCTCCTTCACCCATATTTACTAAATATGGCCCTGCATACTCGTTAAGGATCTCTAAAGCATATCTTTCACTAGTCAGAGTGCCATTTTCTATTACTACTAGCTCTGTGCGAGCCTCTGAAGAGATGCCAGCCCATACGTGTACAGAGCCCCCGCCGTATTGGACTCTTTCCGAGATGCAAGCTTGAAGGTATCGCTCACCAGGTCGCCTGTAGACTCTCCGCCTTCCATCGGAAGTGTATAAAGATAAACGAGACTCATCTGTGAACAAAACTCTTGTCCATTCTTCTTCGTCCCATTGTACATGTTGACGGGCGTAGCGTAGTCTCCCTACTCGATGCCGTCTCAAGTTTGGGACCATTTGCTGGCCTATGGGACTTCAGGTTAGCTTCAACAAGTCTTCTTCTCACTGTACTCTTACTAATGTAATCAGCTCGGGTCTGAAGAAGTTGTTGCTGGACCTCAACTGCATTAAGGTGACGATTTCTTAACACAGTAGAAACAATAAAGCGATCTTCTCGGGTACTAGTGCACCTGGGTCTGCCATTACCTGGTCTCCTTAGATGGTTTCCAGTCTCTTCGTACCTTTGCTTTACTTGCTGGACCGTTCGTAGAGTTACACCTACCGTTCTTGCAGTACCACGCATACTGATGCCTAGTTCGAGAAAAGCTAAGATTCTTGCACATTCTTCAGGTGGAAGAGGCATGATTAGTAAAGTTTACTCGCTGTAGACGCCTTTGCTCTTGCATTGCAATTGATTTATCAGCAATAAATGTAAAAAAAAAATAAAAACAAAAGTAAAAAAACAGTTTAAAAAAAGTGTTTATGTTTATTCAGTTTTTTACAGTCAATCTGTTACAGATGACATTGTGCATGAAATTTTTATTATATGAAATTAAATTCTCTTTTTAACTTTTCTTATTTCAAAGTTTTACCTTCTATAGTTTACGAGATATTCCTATTTTAAAACTGTAGGGTAAGGTGCTCTAAGAGTGCGCGGTCTGTAAGAGTGCGCGGCTGATATCAGACGGGTTCTGTAAGACATTTTTTGCTAACTTCAGTTGTGTTTTGGGGCTACAGTGAATGGGTACTCCCTGCCAAAAAAATATCTTAATTCTTGCAAAAACTTAGATTCCAGGTAAACCTATAGATTTTTGCTCGTTTTGATCTTATTTTTATGTGTTTAGCGATTATTGCTATCCAAGAACTATGCAGTAAACAATAATGGAAACTTTCTCAACTCACAAGTTGTTCTATGGTCTTATCGTGAATAAAGAGAAAATGGATATGTTTCGCAAGAGATGTCGCCTCCAGTTCTTTATATTGCAGCAGGGTGAGATTACTAAGAGTGCGCGGTGTGGTTGCGCTTAAGAGTGCGCGCGCACTCTTACATACCACTTGATTTCAGTGTTGCGTTTAGTTGAAGCTTTGTTCTAATTACATACTAAATTTAATGACATCTTTATTTAGAGCAGGTTTGGAAAAAAAACTATAGGCTAATCAAAAGAACTGTACACCCGAAGTACTTAAAGAAGCTCGAAATCTTATAGAAAAGGGACAATCGACATAGGTTGGTAGCTGACGCTCTTGGTATGCCATAATCTTCATTAACAATTTAGCTGAAGAGAGGTGAAATTGATTGATGATTTCATTCTAATTTTCATTCATTCATTCATTAAAGTGGTCAAAGAAGAATTTTGTGAATACATTAAACATATGAAGATGTTCATTGGATTGACAGCAAAACGTTTGAAGGAGTTAGCTTATGATTTCGCCGTACAAGATAACATTAGTTACATTACAACACACAGATTTTATAAAAGGAAAAAAAACTAGCAAGCAAAAGATGGTTAAAAGGATTTTTAAGTTGCGCACTCTTACCAAACCATGCGCGCACTCTTACTCGACCAGTTGGGTAAGAGTGCGCATTTCTCTTTTTTTTTATTTAGCTATTTGTGCCAAAACTGATTGGATTTGCAATGGATTTTTTAAGGTATTTTGTTATTAGATATATAAAGACTCATAAAACATAGAGTTGATTTTCGTACCCCTAATACTTTTTTTCTTATAACATCTCATTTGAAAAGTGCGCACTCTTGGAGCACCTTACCCTACTACTTATTATTGACGCTCAGTGTATTTTGCTTTTCCGTACCTATTATTTTTATAACCTTAAATATATTTTATATCAAATGGCATAAATAATCTGCCTCCTTGATTTGGACTTTTATTTGGACTACTAAAGTTATTAAAAGAAAATCACAGGTACTGTTATTTTATTGACTGATTAAGTCAAACTTTTTAAAATAATAAAAAAAAAACAACGTTTCAGGAATTAATCTCACAGCTCGTAAGTCTCACAATAAAACAAAGCTTATGTATATAACGTGATAATGGAATAAGCGAAACCCTCATATACCCCAACTGATTTTTATTAAAATAAATCCATTCCCGTAAAAAAAATCTTTAAAAAAATATTTAATTTTCTTGATATTGTTATTTTAAAGTTTCATCGTTGTTCTAGTAGATTTTTAAGCTATCATGGCGCGTCCGCGCACGCCTCGCCCACTTCAACCTCACTCCTCCCCCTCACTCAACCCCCTCCTCAACGCACATGTACGTACCTCGCGCCGCCTATACAATTGTAATACTCGTATCATTGGCCCGCCCGCGCGCGTTTAAAATTAGAAGCGACATACTAAAAACAAAATAAAAATCCTCTTCTCAAAAACCCGTGAAATTTATTCTACTCTCGATTCTGCACAAACTATTTTCTCAGTTTCGCTTATTCCGTTAACACGTTGTAGGTACTCGTATATACGGAAATAAGTCGGCTACCGCGAACTTAATCGGACGTGTACTTTTGAGATGTTCGTTTGCAAAAATTGCGGGTCGCGAATTGTTTTGTGATTTGTCTACTTGAGACTCCAGACCTCATTTTTTTTTAATTTTCGTAATTTTTCATGAAATTATTAGTTTTCTACTGCAGTACTGACTTGGATTTTATTTGTGACACATACAATAAAAGTTGCCATAAAAAAACCAAACATGCGCAGAGCTCGGTCCAACGGAGATCATGCGGATAGATAAGAAAGCAGTAAAAATCGTAAACTATACACATACAGGTTGCTCTGTTATTTCACCCGGTAGAATTATGTTTTCATGAAATAATTTTTTTCATGAAAGTTCTTTTTTGTTATGGTTTTGAAATTGTTAGCTCCGCTTGTGACCAGTTTACCAAAACTTATTGGTCGATTACTTTTATTACGTGTTATCGTATTAGTACAAAAAGTATAATGGATTTCGCATAAAAGGAGAAGATCAACTGCCAGGCCTATGCACAACTTGCCAGGTTGGCAGACCAACGTTTTGTGAATCTAAAAGGCCACTACTATCGCTACAAAGCTGCAAATTTCTTGTACTCGATGACGTAGGATAACTTGCAGTGCCCTCAGACTCTATAAATGAGAGTAAAAATTGACTTTAAGTACCGCGGGGCTTCTTTTACGGTCAGCAAAAAAGGCGATGACCAAATTCAATTAAGACGATATGTAACTTTTTTTTATATTTTTTACGCCATTATTTCTTCATTTACACAACATTTGGCGTGTTTTTATGAGTATTATGTATGTCGACCATTCAAGTTGTTACATAAATATAACGACTTGAAGACCGAAACATGATTAGTGAAAATCGACTCAACAAATTAAAAATCTAAAGTAAATTTAATTAAAAATTAATTAATTTAATTTTAGATTTTTCGTTTTTTGTGGAATATGAGGGGTTTTACGTAGTGAAATTAATTAAACTGAAAGGTATCTGTAGTTGCTATCATATTTAGAACCAAAATTTTTCTTTATTACTTAGTTTTTACAATAAATCGATATTTGACATTGGGCGCTTACGTCATTTAGTTTTGGTGCACGCGCAGTATATCTGTCGCAATCTAATGCGTTAGGGATCCCTTTCTTTCAAGCGAAAAGACTACGCCCACCGTCAAATAAATACCTTTTCACATATCCTCTTAAGACTGTACGAGTCCGATTTTGTGGAGCATGCCCCGTCGTCCTACTGTTTGCCGTGACCTTAATCAAACTCGTACGTTTGTGTTTCTCTTTTAAGAGTGTGTGTACCCAATGTGGGCAAAGTTAAGTCATGCCAAAAATACGAAACCGAGCTAATAGACGGAGAGCGCGTGGTCGTCAACCCTACCTGATCGCTTACCAAGATGCGACTAATCTAGGGTGATGCACGTTAAAAAGTTATATCCGAATCAACAGGGTTGCCTGGGCGCAACCTGGCAGGTTTTGTACAGTGGGCAAAAAACTTGTCATTTTTTGGGCAAAAATTACCTCATCGATTACCAAATAGGTACATTGTGCATTCGATAGTACTCATCAAGGAGTGCCTAAATCAACAGGGTTGCCTCACTCAATCCTGGCACATTCGGGAGTCGGCCTGATTTTAAGGTGGTCAAAAATTACAAAAACTACCTCATCGATTACCAAGTAGGTATTTATCACAACAGATAGAGCTCTTCAAGAAGGGGCAAAATCAACAGGGTTGCCTCCCCAAATCCTGGCACATTCGTGAGTCGGCCTAATTTTAGGTTGGAAAAAAAAATACAAAACTTACTTACGATAATGAGTAATGAATTGAAACTTATACCATTTGAAGGTTCTAGACATCTTAATAATATTTGCTATAGTATGCCTACACTTAAAGTCATGTTTCATATTATTATACAGGATAGAAAGTTAAGATGGGGTACACACGGCAGCTACTATAAGCATAATAGCTACATAAAATCTTAGTATGGAGACTAACCCTAACTTTTAGAGATATTTTGACCTACATTTACAGATTTTGGAAAAAATGTACAGTCAACAAGAAAAATGGCAATTTTCACATAATTTTTTATCATTCCATTTAATCTTCTTACTGATTAAGAACATAATTTTCTATGGGGTCAACCGAGGTTAATGTATTAGAACTGTCAGAAAGCACAAAATTATTTTCCCATACATGTAATAGGAGAAACAGAAATTTTCATGTACCTTTTTTACGAAACATTTTATCCTTTTGTTACTAAGAAACAGAAGTCTGTAAAAGGTCCACCAAGGTCAAGGCAATAAGAATTCTCAGAAAATACAAAATAAATTTTTACCTTACTTTAAGGGCGATTTGCATTTTCTAAGTGGGCAAAACACTTTTTGGGTAACAATTACCTGTACGAATGTAGATGTAGTGGATGTATGTGTGTATCTGAGTGTGTGTGTGTTTGTGTGCATGTGATGTGTGTAGTGTAGGATGTGTGTGTGTGTATTGATATAAAACTCTTTAAGAAGTGGCAATATCAGCACGGTTGTCTCGCCAAATCCTGACACTTTCGGCCTGTTTTTTTTATTATTGAATGAATGACTGGTATATCGACGCACAGCCCAAACCGCCGGACCTAGAAACTTGAAATTTTGCACATAGATACCTCATACAGTGTAGGCAACATGGTTGCCCCCCCCAATCCTGGTATATTCGGGAGTAAGCCTGATTTCTGATCTGAATTTAATTTAGTTTATCATAAGTTATTGTAAAGTATTTAAATTTCACTTTCGCACTATTGTGTCCTGCTACCATTCACTTTTTCACTGCTTCAGATTAGCCAAAAGAAATCCTTTAATTTTGTTGTTTTATTTTACCTATGTGTAAAATAAGGAATATGCACAAAATCATTAGGGTTACCCGCCAAATCCTGGAACTTTCGTACGTCGGCCTGATTTTGGGTTGGCGAAAAATACAAAATTTTGCTACATGAAAACATACTATGGAGACTAGCCCGATATTTTGGAGAAATTTTATCGCACATTTACTAATTTATAATAAATGTACAGTAAAAAAACACTGCAATGTTTACAAAACTTATATTTATCATTTCATTTGATCCTCTGATAAATAACAATTATCTGTGGGATCAACCGAGGTCAAAGTATTAGAACTCTCATAATTCTCGGAGTTGCAATTGAAATGGAACTAAATTGAAACTAAATTAGAACTGAATTAAATGTTTATTGGAATTGAATTATTTTGAACTTTAATTGGAATCATGGAAACGGTTGATCCTAGTCAATTAGCTCTTGTAGGAAAATTAGGGGCATGCCCCGTCGTCCTACTGGAGTGTCCCACTGGTAGGACGACGGGGAATTCGCATTTCCCCCTCGTATAGGTCTCGAGGATATCTTCATTACGGTTAATATCAGTCAAACTTAAAACCGATATATATGTAACTACTGTCCCTAGACCATTCATATATTCGCACAAATGATAGATCTCGTCAACATCTATTCAGTTGACAGCTGTTAAACTTAAAACCGTTACAATTCTGAAACCACTATTCCTAGACTACTCATATGTTCGGACAAATGATATATCGCGTCAAGATCTTTATTTCGTTTGACAGCTGTCAAAATTAAAATAACTATAACTAAGAAACTACTGCCCTTAGACTACTTGCATACAGGGACAAATGATAGATCTTGTCGAGATCTTTTTTTCGTTTGACAGCTGTCAAATCTAAAACCACTATAACTCAAAAACCACTAACCCTAGACTACTCGTATGTTCAGACAAATGATATATCTCGTCGAGCTCTTTATTTCGGTTGACAGCTGTCATACTCAAAATCGTTATTACTCGGTAACTACTGGCCCTAGACTACACGTATGTTCAGACAAATAATAAATCTCGTCGAGTTATATATTTCAGTTGACAGCTGTCAAACTCAAAATCGCCATAACTCGGTTACTACTGACCCTAGACTACTCGTTTGTTTGGAATCATGCTAGACCTCGTTGAGATCTCCGTTTCGACTGCTTTATCTCGAAACACAAAATTAAAACGGCTATATCTCGTAAACTAACGATGAAAGACTACTAGCTCTGTTAAGGGAAAAAATTAGTGTTCTTGCTTGGTCTTCACTTCTAGTGAAATAAAGTCTCATATCTCGTAAACTAACATTATGAAAATACTAAATGTAGGAAAAACAATAATTTGACACTTGTAAGGTCTCTTTGAGACCTATATTTTTTCCTCAAACAGTGCTAGTCTAGCATCTAGTTTATAAGATATGGCCGTTTTTATTTTGACAGCTGTTAACTGAAATTAAGATCTCGACGAGATCTATCATTTATCAGTCTATTGTCATTAATTTCCGAGTTACAGCGATTTTGAATTTGCCAGCTGTCAAACAAAATAAAGATTTCGACGAGACCTCTTATTTGTCCTAGCATACGAGTAGTCTAGAAACTGTAGTTTCAGAGTTATATGGGAGTCTGATGGGAGGCCTATGTCCAGCAGTGGACGTTTTTCGGCTGATATGATGATGATGATGGGAGTCTGATCCAAATGGCAGACATTAGACATTAGACATTATTCGGCAGACAGGTAGACTGCCAAGTAGACTTATAACTGTTCATTTTTTCTTTTTGAGGTACGGAACCTTAAAAATAATCGAACTTAATAATATAAATAAAATTACCTTAATAACATTAGCATCATAAAATAAAAATGACCACTAATTATTTAAAATCAGACCAACTGACGAAAGTGCCAGGATTTGGCGAGGTAACCCTATTAATTTTGTATATATTCTTTATTGCACATTTAGGTAAAACAAAACAACAAATTAGCAGTCTTAACTCTAGAGATTTCTTCCAGCCAACCTAAGGCAGTGAGAAAGTTAATATCAGTGGGACAGTATAGTGCAGAAAGTATAATTAATATCTATGTGCAAAATTTCAAGTCTCTAGGTCCAGCGGATTGGGCTGTGCATCGATATATCAGTCACTCATTCAGTAATAAAATGAAATCAGGCCGAAAGTGCCAGGAAAGCGAGGCCACCGTGGTGATATTGCCACTTAAAGAGCACTACATCAACATACACACACACAACTACACTACACACACATCACATGCACAAAAACGCACACACACTAAGACACACACATACATCCACTACATCTACATTCGTACAGGTAATTGTTACCCAAAAAGCGTTTTTCCCACTTAGAAAATGCAAATCGCCCTTAAAGTAAGGTAAAAATTTATTTTGAATTTTCTGAGAATTGTTATTACCTTGACCCTGGTGGATCTTTTACAGACTTCTGTTTACAATACAATACAAATATACTTTATTGCACACCAAGAAATACAAGAAATAGTTACAGAAATATACAGAAAAAGAACAGAGTAGTACAAAAGGCGGCCTTATTGCTAAAGTAGCAATCTCTTCCAGGCAACCTTTAGGTGTTGAAATGGGCGTAGAGTGGATAATGCGACGCGGGTTGGTGGCTACTTATAATAATCCTACATAAAAATACACCATGTACATAAAATACTTAAATAAATTACATCATAATACACAGATACTATTAAAATAAATAAACTTAATATATATCTTATAATATGTATAGACTAATATATATCATAATATTACTATAAAAGAGAGGAAATAATACAATACTTATATATTAGGAAGAAACAGAATTAAGGAAATGCCTTTTGACGCGTGCTTTGAAACTGTCCAATGACGGAGCCCGCCTGATTGACTCGGGGAGGTTGCTCCAAAGAGAGATAGCTGGTACAGTAAAGGATTTGGAATAGAAATCTGTGGAGTCGGAAGGAATGTCAAGGGAGAGGTTGTTGCCGGAACGAAGGTTAAGAGACGAGGACCGGAAGCTGAACAGGTTTTTTTAGGTAAGGAGGGGAGTAAGGGTTGGAGAGGATAGTGTATAGGAGAGAGAGAATGTGACAGTTCCTTCGTTGACGAATAGGTAGCCATTGAAGTTGAGTGCGATAGTCAGAGACATGATCAAATTTCCGCAGACCAAAGATGAACCTTATACACAGATTCTGCAGGCGTTCAAGTTTACTAAGCTGTTCCACCGTAATATCAGGATAGCAGACGTCTGCGTAATCTAGCAAAGGAAGGAGAAGAGAGTGGGCCAAGGAGACCTTAGTTTTTGTCGGTAGCAAATTTCTGAGACGTTTAAGTGAGTTGTACGTGGCAAACATCTTCCTGCTGACCTCAGACACTTGGGGCTTCCACGAAAGGTTATTGTCAAAAATGACACCAAGATTTTTAAGCAGGGAGCGAATTGTAGTCGATTCGTGTGGTGTACCAACGGCTGCCAATAATAATGGCCTGGGTCTTTTTGGGGTTTACTTTAAGTCCATGAGAGCGACTCCAGTCTAAAATATTCTTCAGGTCTCTATTAGTAGACTCAATGGCTTCTGAGAGGTGAGTGATTGGAGCTTGTGCATAGATTTGGAGATCGTCTGCATACAAATGATAGGAAGAAGTAAGAGGTAGTGTGATGGAGTTGATAAATATTGAAAAAAGGAGAGGAGACAGAACGCCACCCTGAGGTACACCGGCAGTAGTATCGCACCACGTAGAGAAGACTTCTTCAATACGTATGCGCTGCCGGCGTCCATACAGGTAACTACGAAACCAGTCAACCATGGTTGGAGATATGTTAAGAGAATGAAGCATCGCAAGTAGAATGTCAAAATCAACCGTGTTAAAGGCGTTACTGAAATCCAGTAGCGTTAACACAGTCAATCTCTGATCCTCCATGCCCAGTCGAATGTCGTCGGAAATCTTGACCAGTGCAGTGGTCGTACTATGACCGGGGCGGAAACCGGATTGGAGTGGGTTCAAAAGGTTGTTCATAGGGAGGAAAGATGCCAGTTGCTGTTGGACAAGCCTTTCAAGGACCTTAGAGAGGAAGGGTAAGATAGATATTGGGCGATAGTCGGAGAAGGTACTGGGGTTAGATTTTTTGGTATGGGGACGATGTGAGCTTCTTTCCAAGCAGCAGGAAAAACACCAGTGGACAAAGAGTTATTGAGGATACTGGCGATGACAGGAGAGAGGATATCAAGGAGTGGGACGATCATTCTACGACTAATGCAGTCGCTTCCGACGGCATTAGATGAGATAGCGAGTACATTCTTTTTAACATCACAAGCCGTGAATTGACGTATAACAAATGCAGGATGTTTAGGAGCAGGCAGTGATAATATATTGTTTATTGTGCAAGCTTTTGTGCTAATGTCAATTGCAGCAGAAGAGGAGAAATGAGTGTTAAGCGTGTCAACGTTAATGTTGATAGGAGAAAAATGATTACGCGACTTGCCTACTCCAAGTTTGTTTAAAAATGGCCAGACTTTGGCTGGATCGCCGTTTTCGACAGATTGATGGATATGGCGTCTCTGTATATCCCGTATCTTTGTATTGCAGCGATTCCTCACCTTTTTGTAGATGTCATAGGTCTTGTCGTTGGTATCAAGTTTGTATTTTGTTTTGGCACGGGACTTTTTTTCCATTAGGCTACGCATTTCATCGTTGAGCCAAGGCGCAGGAAGATGTTTTACACGTACAACTCTTAAAGGAGCATGTTTATCATAAAGATCGGTCAAATTGGAATTTAGAAAGGCAACTTGATCATCAACGGACTCGATTTCATTTACAGCCAACCAGTCTATTTTACTAGCATCTTCCAGCAGTTGATCCATATCAATGCCTGCAAAATTACGCAGAAGTAAAGTTTTGGTCTTAAGTCTTGGGAGGGCGGAGCCGATATGATAAATACAGTAGATCATGGTACGAGAATTCGTCAGCGGAAAGTTGACCATGCTTGACCACGTGGTCTGGAGAGGATACCATAATAAGGTCAAGAAGAGAGGGACTACAGTTTGGAAAGTGGTGGGTAGACTTTAGAGGAAGAATGTGCATGTCACAGGAATTTACCAATGATACAAACTTTTTAGCACGATGATCCTTCTTTAAAAGACACGTGTTAAAATCCAAAGAGATTTGAACCTCGCTGCGCTCGGTCATAGAGGGATTTGAAGGCTTGTCAAGTGTTGCACTTTTGAAATGTCAAGTTGGAACCAGGTTCTTTTTACACTCCTGCTAATTTAAAAAGTTATCTGATTGTTCTCTTGACAACTAGTATGTCATTGTCTTTACTTTCAGTCGTCTATGAAACTATTTGTTTTGATCTTGTCGTGAGCGAACCGGCTCTTTAGTTTTTATAATTTTACTGTTTTTAAAATACTTATATCTAATCAAATAAGTGTTGTACACAAAAGCCTAAATGCTGAACAATACATATATCGTACCGGCATGCGGATCTCATTCTTCTAGGAAGCAGGACATCGAAGAATTCTTATGCTTTCATTTGTAAGTAATATTTATAAGCTTATTTTGCAAAAATATGTGTAATACTCATTAAAGTGACAACAAATTATACTAAAGTTTAGGTAATTCAATTTAAAAAACCCTTCCACAAAGAAATATACTGCAAATTTCAAGAACAATTCAAGAATATAAACATATCGAGAATGGTTTTGATTATCCACCATTAGAGATGTAAGTAGTGGTTATCGATAATGTCTAAAAAGTTATCGAATTAAATCAGATGCTAACTTTATTTTTCTAGTACGATCTGTTATCGTTATCACAGTGGTGAAGTTAAAAAGTGGTCAAGCTTGACAGTTGCAGCGCGATTTTAGCTTCTACAGCTATTGAATTATAAAAACTATTGTGGAAGGAAAGGTGGAAGGAAGAAGAGGCCGCGGCCGGCCTAGAATAGAGTACTGCCAAAGGATGAAAGAGAGGGCGGGGGTAAATACTTACGGAGAACTGAAAAACCTAATACAAGACAGAGACAGATGGAGAAAGCTACACCGACAAGAGCATGGCTCTTAAATAATAAATGAAAAAAGCTATTGAAATAATAGGTCCTTCACTATGAAATTGCCGAAATTTTCTTACAGATTAATGAGATCATAATTCCTATAATTCTAAAGCAATTTTTTCATTTGTCTTATATTTGAAAGTTGAATTCAAGATTAAGTATAAATTTTTGCATAAAATAAAGTTTTAATTTTTAGTTTGATTTTTAAAAGTAAAGGTTTGAAAATGGTTCGTTTTTAATGTCTTCCGATTTCATCTTTAGATTTGTTTTAGCTTCTTAAAGAAGCTAAGTTAATGTCTTCCCAATGATGCTAACAAAATATGAAAATTTGCCATACAAAATGCCAATTTCATAGTTTAAGACCCGATAAGAACGGTACAAGTCCAATGTGTCAAGCTTGACGTACTCTTGACTGTACCATATCATTGGTAGTCGATATTTATTTATTTTCAGGTCCCTTCAAGTTTTAAAGATAAAGTAAAACAGCATAGCATCGGCATTGCAACTAGGCATTAAAACTACTAAATAAACAACACTTGCAGAGAGATTTGAGTGAAAATGAAGACAAAAATAAGAATTATTTTAGGTAGTAGGTAACTTTATTAGTAGATTCATAACTTTTAAAATATACTTACGTAACGTTCTGTAATTTTATTTGTGTCTTTTCATTTACTCTTAATTTTAAGTAAATGAGAGAATAAATAAAGCAGCTTAATTCATTTATGATGACTTCCTAACTATAAATACAGAAATGCGAAAAAAACACTCTACGCACCCCTTGGAATAGACTCCATCACCTAACGCGACCCGCGCCCGCGCGACAGCCGGGTTCTTTATCGAGTCTAGTTGTACTGCGTGGACGTGCGTAAGTCTCTGTCATTTTCAAATTCTGACAATTTGTGGTTTCGCGCTGGATGTATGAACTGTTCGGGGTGCGCTATTATAAACATAAAGCAATTTCCAGACAACATAGTGAAAACTGCAAGTAGTTTCCTGTCGAGTATCTCATTTTGCAACGTCAAATTTTTATTCTATTCATTTGATTTCTCTTCAAAGAACATTATTGTGAATAGCATACAAAACATTCAAATTCAACGATTTTTGAAGTCACAAAATTTTGAATTCATCATGAGCGTCTAACCTCTGCTCAAAGCCTCGTCAATATTTAATGTGTGGGTGTTAATACTATCGTTTTAAAAAAGTCGAAATACTACATTATCGCTATCGTCATATCGAGTGCCAGCACATCTCTAGCTGGTCAAAAAGCGTTACAGCGACGTTTGAAAGTAGATAATCATAAACATGTTTATCTCTTTTTTTCTAATATGACTCTTAACATGAGTAAAAAGCCAAGCTATAGCCGACAATTTTCGGATCCCTCTATGACCGAGCGTAGCGAGGTTCAAATCTCTTTGTTAAAATCGCCTAAAATAATAGTGTGACCGTAAGAAGGGGAGAGGTCTTCAATGAGTTTTTCAAAGGAATCGAAATAGTTGTTTTGAAGGGAAGGGTTATAATAAACACCAAGAAGGATTTTACTATGAGAAAGAGAGATTTCGAGGAAAAGATGTTCAGCAGTTGCTGGAGGTGGAGGTTGAGGAGACTTACTAACGATGGAGAAGGAAATATTTGAGCGAATATAAATGGCTACGCCACCGTGCGAAGAACTGCCACGGTCGTTACGGACAAGTTGGAACCCTGGAAGAGAATACGAGGTTGATGCAAGTGACGGATTCAACCAACTCTCCGAGATTAGGATCGCGTGTATATTCTTATTCTCAAACGTCGCAAGCATATCCATGTAATGAGCTGGGATACTCTGTGCATTAATGTGCACTACGTTAAAAATTTTCCGTACGTCAGAGAAAGTTACATCCAGACGATCACGCAGGGAGGGAGGGAGACTGTGAAAGCTATCATCGGAGTCAGAAGAACAAGAGTGAAAAATATCAGATGGGTTAGATATAGTAATATCCATAGAATATAAATATATATAAATACCTATAAATAAATATAATAAGTACCTATGTTAATAGGTAATTAACTTAAATTAAGTACGCTAACGCACTTTTCAACACCCGCTGGCAGCCAAGCTAAGAAAGAGAAAAAAAGAAGAAAAAACACAGAGGATGAAGTGGTACAGTCAAGAGCAGGTCAAGCCTGACACTTGTGCAAAGGCTAATGTATCAAGCTTGACGTTCTCTTGACTGTACATATAAGAAAAAGAACGTATGAAGAGAAAAAATAATAAAATAAATTACTAGTAAAACATATCAAGCACAATCACAAAACAAAAGGAACAACATTTTTGGACTTTCCAAAAGACTTTCAAGCATATTCAAGCTTGCTTCCGGTTATTATTCACTCAGCATAACTAGCGCAATCAAGTAAAGAAATAAACACATCGTTTGACGTTTGACAACAGTGGGAACCTCGACACTGGCAGAAATGTCCCTATTGTCGGAAGCCATATCATATTGTTGTAAATAAGTTTGTTTGTGAAGGTAAACAAAAAAAATATTAATAAAAGTGAAGTGAATTCGTAATAATTTTGTTTGAGATGAAGGTTAGATGAAAAATAACCGTAATAAACAAGATCAAAGGAGACAAGTAGTGAATTACCTACATATTAAAACTGTCTTTATCTTCGGTCGTGTGTTGTAGCATTTAAAAGGCACTGCCCACACATCATACTGCAATGATTTGGGCTAATGACTACGCCACATAAAGCAAGCCCTTATAGGGGCGATATGAGGTAAAAAAGTACTTATTGAAGACTTTAGTTCGACAACAGTTCATTGAAAAACGGAAACACAAACATATAACCATTCACTTCTTTGCAGTCCTCTTTCTGCTGCCTGCACTGGCTGAGGCCTTATCTGCTGCAGAGTTCTTCTTGCCGACACTTCCAACTGTCTTCGCAGATGAGCCAGTAGGCACTTCACGGGTCACGGCAGCATGTTGAGAGACGGGGTCAGGCTCCAAGTCAGAGTCAGACTCAGAGCTCCGAGGGATTCTCAGCTTCTCTAGATCTTTCGCCGATGTGATGGGAATACGTTTTCCTTCTGGCGTCAACGCGATTATACGCCCTTCTTGCGTCCAACAATTCCTAATCCCAAGTTTCTGACGAGCCGCCATGAAAAGCTTGTGCCGCCGTTTTGTCAGGAATTCGGAGACAGTAATACCAGTGGCCTTGAGCCCAACCTTGCCTCTCCAAGCTTCATCACGGAGTTTACAATCAGCAAATTTTACCAGGACCGGTCGCGGCTTGGCTCCAGGGTCAGTTGCACGTCCCATGCGATGAGCTCGACGGATGTCACTTGACTGCACAGATGCACAAGAAAGATGCTTTTTTGCTATTCCCACTATGAGGGTAACAGTATTCTCATTCTGCTCCTCGGGCACACCATGCAGTAGCAAAATCTTCCGCCGGCTCCGCATCTCCATCCCGTCCACCTCAGTTGTCAGCATATCAACTTGCCGTTGCAAAGCTTCCAGTACATCTACCACGAACTTACGGAACTGCTGGAACTCCTGAGTGAGGGAACTGTGGGTAACATCTGCATTTGGTGGATCCTTCTTCAGCTGCTCCTCAAATTCTGCCATCCTTGTGTAGAAAGATGCTTGTAGTGTCTCAATAGTTTCTTTTATATGCTCCATTGTGTTCCAAAAGTGCTGCGTTGTGAAGTGTGGCTACAGGAGTGTTTTATAAGGATATAATGACTGCCGCAGGTATTTACTGTTTACTATAACATAATTACACTAAAAGTTTTACAAAAGGTGAATATATTTTAATTTTAATCCAAAAAATTCGATACTTGTTTTCGAAAAACGTCCACCTTTTTTGACGCCTACCCGCAAATTTTTTGCAGGTAGGCGTCAAAAGGCGTCTTAGTAACAAGAGGATAAAATATTTCGTAAAAAAGGTACATGAAAATTTCTGTTTCTCCTATTACATGTATAGGAAAATAATTAGTTCTAATACATTAACCTCGGTTGACCCCATAGAAAATTATGTTCTTAATCAGTAAGAAGATTAAATGGAATGATAAAAAATTATGTGAAAATTGCAATTTTTCTTGTTGACTGTACATTTTTTCAAAATCTAGAAATGTAGGTCAAATTATCTCTGAAAGTTAGGGTTAGTCTCCATACTAAGTTTTTATGTAGCTATAATGCTTATAGTAGCTGCCGTGTGTACCCCATCTTAACTTTCTATCCTGTATAATAATATGAAACATGACTTTAAGTGTAGGCATACTATAGCAAATAATATTAGGATGTCTAGAACCTTCAAATGGTATAAGTTTCAATTCATTACTCATTATCGTAAGTAAGTTTTGTATTTTTTTGCCAACCTAAAATTAGGCCGACTCACGAATGTGCCTGGATTTGGGGAGGCAACCCTGTTGATTTTGCCCCTTCTTGAAGAGCTGTATCTGTTGTGGTAAGTACCTACTTGGTAATCGATGAGGTAGTTTTTGTAATTTTTGACCACCTTAAAATCAGGCCGACTACCGAATGTGCCAGGATTGAGTGAGGCAACCCTGTTGATTTAGGCACTCCTTGATGAGTACTATCGAATGTACAATGTACCTATTTGGTAATCGATGAGGTAATTTTTGCCCAAAAAATGACAAGTTTTTTGCCCACTGTACAAAACCTGCCAGGTTGCGCCCAGGCAACCCTGTTGATTCGGATATAACTTTTTAACGTGCATCACCCTAGATTAGTCGCATCTTGGTAATCGATGAGGTAGGGTTGACGACCACGCGCTCTCCGTCTATTAGGTTACAAGTCCTATTAGTCACTGCAACTCGGCAGCGGCGATACGGTGGCGACGACGCACCGCTCTATAGGGATTTGTATAGGGGGCCATCCGATTCTAGGGTCGGTGACCATAATCAGACCAAACCCTGTAAGTGGGCGTCACCACCGGATCACCTCTGTCAGGTCACGCTGGCCGAAATCAGAATCTTAGCTGAGACCATGACGGGTTATCTGTATGCTGCACTCTTCCAAAAATATCTAGAAAAAAGATGTTAGTGAAAAAGTGCTGGAAACCTACCTAGAAATGATTCCGGCAACCAATCAGCACCAAGGTTCCATCAAGCAAGTATGCTACCACGAATGCGGAAGCTACAAAATGGGTCAAAATATCAAAGCTCGTAGCACTAAGCTGAAGAAAACGCTTTGGCATTCTCATCGTCCGTATTCAAACTACATTCATTCATTCGTTCGTTAATATATTCAATCATTCTTACAGCTCCTTGCTTGCGATATTAATGTATAATGTAAATTGAATGAAATGAAATGAATGTAAATTATTTAATGCGTTGGTCCCAGCTACTTTCTAATATTCTTTAAGATATAACCGTTTGTTTACTGGACGCAAAGGCCATTCGGCGCCGGTGGTGGTATCATACTTCTTACCTACTACCACAGTACGCTTCACAAGAAAGATCTTGCCACGTACGACCGCATTGTGGAATCAGCCTGGATACACTGCAGCCTATGAATGGCAAAATGGGAAATATAGCGACAACGAAAACCCAAGAAGAACACTTGCCGGCCGGAAAACGGGCACTCGGAAGAGTAACAGAAGTGGTCCATTCAGAAAGCGACGGCCAAATGTGATTACAAACCGTGAAAATTTCGAACGACTTCCTACCTGTCGCAAATTAGTTTTTAAATTATGGATAAGTCTTAAAATTATAGTCACGGTCAAACAGAAGAGATGTAGGTAGCTTTATAAGGCTTTTCATTACTGGCCATATGCCGATGCAATTGCCCTATGGCAAAGGCCCATACTGTAAAAGAAATTACTGGAGCGACACGACCAGCTAACATTCACTGTGTTCGATATCGGGTGGTCTGGAGAGGCGTGGTGGCACGAGTAACAGCTCACAATTAGGGAACATGCACGACTTTTTTATTTAAAAAATTTATTCTCATTCATGTAATAAACAGTCTTGTAAAACAATTTTTCGAATAACTATAATAGTAAAAAAGATATAAGCCATCGAAGATTTGTTTCTGTCTCTTTCTAGCAAAACGAAATATTATATGGAGTATATACGGCCGTAGTGCATTCCCAACTAGCAAAAATTGATCTTTCAGACGTCTCAAGAGTCACTCTTATATCATGCTTACAGACCTCCGTAAGTAGCGATTTGGGCGCACTTTATAAGTGTTTTCACCCTTATTGTTGCCTTACAATTGTCTTGAGAAGTGTATTTGCAGTCTTATAAGCCTCTTTCTGATGCTTTTATGATACCAAATAAACTTACAAGTGACTTAAAATGGCATGTACTAAGGGCAAATAGGCTTATAGTCTTCTTACTATTGCTGGCTTAGGTGAGATAAATCATATATATTTTATACTTGGTTTTAAAGTGGATTTATATGATGCCGTAGTAAGAGTTTTTAGCACTTAGTAAAGCAACTTCTAAGATCAAATGTAATTTTAAAAGGCATTTATAAGTGTTTATTAAGAGTCAATGACAATCAGACTTATAAATGCGTTTAAAATACCATTACTCTTATTAATTGCTTACAACGTTATCTTATGTACGTCTGTAAGAATAAATCATAAGTATAACTGACGAAGTCTAATAAAACACTTAAACAAGTCATTTCTAAGCTCGAAAGTACTTACAAAATGCATATATAAGTGTTTATTAAGAATCAAGTGCAATCAGGCTTATAAAGTGCGCGTATAATACCACTACTCTTATTAATATTGTAAAAATTTTACTTTCATACGTCTATAAGAATGCGTTACGAGGGTGAATGCTCTTAAAGCCTAAATAGACTCATAACATGCCTTTATTAGGGATTCTGTCTTAATCAGTACACATAAGCCTTATATAAGACCTTAAGCTCTTATAAGGTTTATGACCAAGGGAAATTTGCTAGTTGGGTCGTGACGTCAATATTCATGTCGGATCTCTCTGTCTAATTAGTAGTTTTAAATGCTTATATCGGCCGTATTTCTTAGCCGATTTTAATTTTAATTACACTTTTTGTCATCTCTACTACGGTATTTTCATATTTTGTTAATAAATGCGACTAAAAAAAATAATGCATGTTCCCTATTGTCACAACCCTGAGAAACGACTAAGTGTAGCAACACCTACGGAAATTTCCGCGACCGAAAAATCTGTCAAGTATGAAACTAGCGGAAATTCTGCCAGATGTGTCATAGGTAACCTAAAAAGCGTTGCGGGCGTAATGAGTGGAACTCTCCGCGTCAGCAAGTTATGTAGGTGTGCAGCTAGAAGAAAGATCAGATTGATCGCAGTCAGGCATCGCAGGCTTCGTGACGGGTCCCGTTGGCATCCTTAGGGTACGTTCCATAAAAAAAAAAACGAACTACATGACTTACACCACTGCTGAATCAAATAGAAGAGCTAGTACAACCAAAACGAAAAGTGAACAATCTGTCTATCGCCCTCTCTAAGTGAGCAAACCTCTTAGCCTTAGATTATTGATGGGTCAGAGTGCGCGGAAACCTTCAGTCCAGTCAATCTACGATATGAGGATGCATTAAATGCACATTTAGATAAATTAATTTGGAATAGTAATAGAGGCTATTTGAAGCTATAAATAATTAAATCTGGCAATTTTTTAAAACACATTTTTTGTTCAAGTACCAGTATAAGCTGACCTGTGCTACATGGTAAATATTATACAATTTGAGTTCACCTTATGCTGGTATTAAAAATATCAACGTTATGTCGGGGATTACTGTGGTTTTAAAATTTTGAATGTGTTACAGGTGATTTAACAAATTATCACCCAATGTGCATTTATTCCATCGGTTTGGAACCTTTTTTCCTTTTCCCTTCAATACCTATTAGTATTATTTTGTATATTGCTCCTAATAATTTCTGTCTCGTAGTCTACCTGGTTTGAAAACTACTGTGTGTTACCTTTAATTTAGAGTTTCTGGCTTTTTAATATTGTTTATAATAACTCTACTTGTGAAAACCTGTTATTAGTTACCTGTATTTGTGTAAGTTTTTTAGTAAGTATTAGAAACTGATGGTTTTCCTACAAATAAATAAATAAATAAATAATTCCATTTTCTCCATACAAAGTTTCGTAAATTGACTGGACTTAGAGACTTTCCGGTGTATGTTCCTCAAAAATATCATAGATGGCGCTGATAGTATGCTCCACTTTCAACACTCTTTGCTGGTCAGAATGAGCCGAAAGAAGTTTTTACTATAATATTGGACAAAAGATAATCTACAGGGCATTATTTTTTTATCACCCCGGATGGCGGTTCTGCCCATGAAACTGAACCACTTTTCCCGTTGTACGTATAGTATTTATCTAGTCCCTGCTTTTCTCAAAAAACATAGTTCGAAATACGAAAAACATAAATTGGACCTCCCATAAGAACTGTGCTGTCAGCTGATGACACTTTCCGACTCGGCTTTCTAATGAATTTTCCTCAAAAATTTCATTCATGACAAAGCCTACCTTGACATACCTGTGGCTGAATTGGTACCGCACCACATTGTTTGTGAAGCGATGACGTCATTAAGAGATTTTAATATCTAACAATAAATAAACGATTTTGACTTTTAAACTTTATACTCTTGTTAAGTGTCCCCAACTCACCGACGCTATGAACGAATTCTAGGTCTTAATGGTAATCATACCCATGCGCCCGTGTGGTGCCGGCAAAGAATAGTACCAACCCATCCCAACCTGCGGTTGTCTCAAGAGGCGACTTAGGGTCTATGAACCGGAGGAAGGGCAGTAGCATCTTTCTGTGTATCGTATCTTACATACTGCGGTCACGAACCACAGCAATGGCTAGCTGCAACGCTTACAATAGCATTGGTGATTCTTTATTTTCATGATTAGATCAGTAAAATTGTGTCCGCAAGTCATCGTTTTGTCTATGAATATCGAAGGAAGAACAAAAATTAATTCGTTTATTTAGCCAGAGCAAACATAAGTTATAAAATACGATGATTCAAATACCTACGTAAACTTTCGTAAATTCGTAAATTCGGACTTACTGTAAGCATGTGTAAGAAAATTTTGTCTAAGTTATTTTTGTCTATACAATTTATAAGTACATTCTCTTTTGTCCAATATTATAGTAAAAACTTCTTTCAGCTAATTGCAAAGAGTTTTGAACCTTGAGCATTGCCATCTATAAAAATTTTGAGGAACATTCACAGGAAAGTCTCTCTAAGTCAATAAATAATTCATCATCACGACCATCATTGACGAAAACGTAAGAACAATGGCCGACCTCACTAATCCTTATGTCAGAGTTGTTGAGCCGCCTAAGGCCCCCAACAATCTTTTAATATTACTAAAGGTAAAAGAACACCCACGTGCTGAAATTTCGGGTTAATCTCGTTTTACCCCGATCCCGATTTCACCCGTTCCGTTTTCACCCGATTTTGATAAATTTGATTACATTTTATATCGTTTTCAACTAGTACCGACAACATAAAAACTGTTTCAAGGTAAAATAATGCATTTTTTTTTTCTACATCTGATTATTGAAAATTATTTTTAGTCCAGTAAAAATACGGTTTTGCAAAACATTAAATGTTAATAGCTACTTTTTTGTGTATATCGTATTTAAATATGATGTTAAGAAGCAATATTTACGAATCCACCTAAAATTTAAAGCGGAACATTTTTTTTGAATAACAACTAAGGCAAAAATAGTAATAGACAATTATATACTTTATGTCATAGATTAACGTATACTTTACATATAGGCATAAAAATCCACCATAAATATATTTAAAAATATCAATTTGTTTCAAAATATGAAATCTACACTTATATTTACATATAAGATCCAATAAAGTCGAGGTAAAATAATATAAATAAACTGAGTTAAACTCAACCTTTTTAAATGAAAGTGATTCTTATATAAATTCACAAAAATTCTAGTGTAATATTATTTCTAAATGTTTTTAGAGTTTGTACACAGAAGATTATATATTTTTTCTTTTACACAGAGTGCAGTTACGCGACAGACTGATTGACAGAGAATACTCTTATAAAAATAATATTTAAATACCTAACTGTCAAAATACGGCCAGGATGTTCTCATTGTTACGAAGGAGTTTCAACATCTTTCTTGGAATTAACTATGTTTACGATGAGTGGATATTGTTAGTAGGTAGTTGTCAGTGCTCACTGACTGATTCGCCAACGCCGATTCGTAGCTGTACAAAGAGACAATCAAAGAAAGAAGACCACCATATATTAAAACTCACAGAAAACCAACTGAAAACCAGCGCTGAAAAACAAATATGATGGATGAGCATACTCGTATTCAGCATATAAAGGTCAGCAATGGACGTAAAGGAGCCTTACTTTTAAAGAAGAATTCTGCAACCTTTCACGCCGCCGAATGACCTCTGTCGTTATCTAAGATAGTAGTAGCCGGGACCTACAGCTTAACGAGCTTGCCGAAGCATGAAAACGCTCTCAGTTATTTCTTCCTTAGTGCTAAACAGTTATTCAAGCTAGCTGGACAAAAATATTTCTTCATTCTTATTTCAAAGTACAGTCATTAACAAAAATTTTATTTTATTATTTTTATTTTATAATTTTATTATTTACCCGGCTTATAATTCGGAATTACAATAATTTGAAACATTCTAAAAATATGAAATCCGTTAGAAGTTTATAATTTCATTATTATTATTTTCAAAAATGAGAGGCGAAAAACAGTAAAGGTAATAAACTTAACAAAATTTATAAAAATATTATCACTCCAATTATAATGTTGTATTAGAAAAACATTCAAAATCTACACAAAAATTGCTGAAACCTGGAATTAGCTACATGTTTTTATATTTGAGATTAAAATTCATAGCTACACAAAAATATTTTGTATCTGAAATGATATTGCAGCACGGCAATTTTTATATAGCATGATGATTATACGCCTATAAATAATCAAAATACTAAAGTAGGTACCTACCGTTAATAGTGGTTTTTGCCTAGCTAGCTTTTGCTATAAAAAAATATTAATACTGCACAGTCAACCGCGAGGTAATGGAAACATTTAGCTTTAAAAAATTCATTTAATATTCGAAAAGAAGGAATGTTTCCACCGATGTGCGGCTGACTGTACAGGGCTTACTGTCCTTGTAGCAGCTGCGCTCCGAGCAGCTCGGCGCATCTTGCACAGCACCGAGAGACGTCCTGTAACTGCCAACTCCAGCTGCTGCAGCTGGAATATACAGAAAAGAAAGACACGTAAAGCAAAACATTTTATAATCCATTTTTTAGGGATTTTTCGTTTATTCCAACGCTTACAAACACATTTTGCAGCCATGACAAACGAGAGTATATTTGACGGAAAGAATGACATTGTTTAACAAACTTGTTTTTTCTGGCAGCTTTAGCCGATTGCTTTTAACATAGCTGCAAGATGTGTTGGTAAGCGTTGACATTAAACGAAACAAAATTATAATGTACGAGTATGTAGTATGTACCGGGCGTAAACAGACATGTCCCGAAAACTGACACTGTGGAACTGGAACTGAGCAACTTTTCCTAGTTTTTTTTGTCTGGTGAGCAAATGAGTTTATTACGGTAGCTGAAATGTGTCTGCCATAATGTAAACCTTTGCAACCAATGATGTTTCATTATTATTAGGTACTAGATTCCCAATTTTCCTGCTAATTTTCATGCTAATAATTAGCAGGAAAACAAAAATTCGGATCTACAAAACTGTAATTAGACCAATTTTGATGTACGGATGAGAATCATGGACACTGACTCAAAAAGAGGAAAGTAAGCTCTTAGTGGCAGAGAGGAAGATTTTCCGGAAGATCCTGGGACCAACTAGGCGTGATGATGGCACTTAGAGGGTACGAAAAAACCAGGAGGTAGAAGACCTAGTGGCTGACCTAGTGACTTCGTTGGCTTGGCCACGTAGAGAGGATGGAGGAAGATCGTGCAGTCAAAAGAGCGTACCTGGGACGACCGACGGGAAAACGTCCGGTCGGACGTCCCAGGTACCGCTGGGGTGACGACGTGCAAAAGGACCTGAGCGCCCTCCAAAGACCCGATTGGCGTGAGAAGGTGCAGAAAAGGGACGACTTGCGGCTTTTGGTGTCAGAGGCCAAGATCCTCTTTGAGTCCCTGAGCCAGCGAAAGTAAGTAAGATTTCCTATTGATCTGATTTGAAATACGACCACACGCTGCCAGTATGGTCTAATTTCGTGAGCCGTTTTTCAGCCGCTGAAAAGTAAATATAGAAATAAAACAACATTTGTTGCAAATTAAATGTTTCGCGTATGGCGGACACGCACGTCCCAGCTTTAAGTCCATCTGGGGAAGTACCACCCCCTAGCTTTTTTCTGCCGTGAAGCAGCAATGTTTGCACTGCAGTGTTTTGTTTTGAAGTTCAAGCGAGCCAGTGAAATTACCGGCACACGAGACATACCATCTTAGTTCTCAAAGTGAGCAACGCACTTTGCTGTCTTATTAGTGTCAAAATATTCCATTAATAAGAAAGTGGGTGCTATGGGCGGTGGTGAACACTTACCATCAGGTGGCCCACATGCTTGTTTGCTCACTTGTAACATAAAAAAAAAACCGGCCAAGTGCGAGTCGGACTTGCGCTCCGAGAGTTCCGTACCACCACATTATAATTGTATTAGTTGAAATTTTAGTAAGTTACTGTGCTAGATTTTTGAGTCCGACATGCGCTTGACCAGATTTTATTATTTGTTTGTAGCTTAAGCACTATACACATATCAATTTTCACGTTTGGAAGTGTCTCCGTTTTTAAGATAGAGCTAAAACAAAAATCACCTAAAAAAATAGGTCTTTAGTATGGGAGCTCCCCTTAATTTATAACCTTTTTTTATTTTTAGTATTTGTTGTTATAGCAGCAATACAAATACATAATTTGTGAAAATTTTAACTGTCTAGCTATTACTGTTCATGAGATACAGCTCAAACAAAATTATGTAAAAACACCTGACTTTGGTGGCATCTTATTCCTTTGTTTTTTAATATTTTTTAAAATAAAAAATACAGTATTTATCTGCTCAACGAGTTCTAAACAACGATACCCCACTCGATGGGGTAGGTCATACTTTTTTTTACGATCCCCTCTTTAGCTGTATGGGAGCCCCTTAATTTAAACTTTTTTTTAATTTTAGTATTTGTTGTTGTAGCGGCAACAGATATACACAATTTGTGAAAATTTCAAATGTCTACCTATTAGGGTTCATGAGATACAGCCCGCTGACAGACAGACAGACATCGGAGGCATATCAATAGGGTCCCGTTTTTCACCCTTTGGTTACGGAACCCTAAAAAGCTACCGTAATAGACCCCCAAGTGACCCACCTGGTGGTAAGCGTTCTACACCGCCCAAAATGCTTGTTGTTTTATTAGTGACATAAATTGATACTAATAAGACAGTAAAGCGCGTTGCCCACCCTCAGAACTAATATGGTGTGTCTCATGTGCAGGTAAATTTACTGGCTGCCTTGCCCTTCAGAGGCCTCGCCTGGCAAAGGGCGCAAACGAGCCATTGGACGTAGCGTATGAGCAGGTATTGAAAACTCGCCTTGGAAGGTATCAACAACCAACCAGTGAATTATAAAGCGTGGCGGATTAAAGCTAAAATTTGAAATGATTACGAAACAATTATTGAACACAACTTACAAAAGCAAAATAACAGAACAGAACAAACTACTTACACTTACATCTTTTACAGTCAAACTTCGGAAGGGGAACAAATCATTAAAAAAACAGACTGACAGAAATAAAAATTGTAGACGAGAAAAGTTAGTAAAGTTTTGGACAAGACAAAGGATTCGGACTTCTCGCTTATAGACCGGAGGTTTTAGCAAAATTTTAGGTTTACCTACCTATCCGCAGCGTCAAAGGACTGGAAACTGGACTGGACGCATGTGGCTGGCGTGGCTCAGGACAGAACGGGCGCGGCGCGCATCGGGTGTGTCTGTGGCACGCTACGAGCGCACATAGTTTGCGCCCATGGCGCGCTTCTGGTGCCGAACCGGCGCGTCACTCGCAGCGTACTGTGCTGTGCGGCGGCGTGCTGGCGGTCACGCCGGCGGTGCGCCGGTGGTGCACCGACGGTGCGCCTTAGGCATGCCGTCTCGTCGCCTGTTCAAATCACATGCATACAAAATGTAGGAGAACGACGCGGTGCAAGCCAGACAGAAGAGGTGCGCTGAAGGCGTGCCGTGCGGCGCACCGCTGCTGTCTGGCCAACGCCTTAGGGAACTGCCTATCTACGAGTATCTGCCTTTTCACGAACGACGACGACCCTATTCAGATGTACTCGTGAGTTTGTCGCGTTCTGTCGTACATTGCTTAATCGTAATAATATGAACACTTGTACGGCTAAACAAAGCGGCATTGTAGGTGAAATCGCGCAAAAATCGCTTTTGAACAGGATCTAATTTCACCATTATGTTCTGTGGGTGGGAGAGAAGCGAACGCCCAAAACCGGTTTGTGACACAGAAAAAACGCACTCGCAGCCAATCAACGCTCGCAGCGCGAATTTAAGCGAAGACATACCTTAAGCAGTAAGCACACCCAACAGCACGTCAGTATAAACACTTTGGACCTTATGGCATGGTAAGGAACAGTGTTGCAAATATTTCCACAGACGTGTTGTCTACTGTACAGTCAAGGGCACATCAAAATCTTCAAACTTGATCGGACTTTGTACTATTTTTAGGATACCGAAACAAAATGGAAAACACGGAACCCTTATGGCGCGACTTCGTCTGTCTGTCTGTCTGTTTGTCACACCTGTTTATCTCAGCAACCACCCATGCTATCAACTTGAAATTTGGAATAGTTTTAGAATATGGTTTGCCAACCTTATTGCAAGGCGTGATATTATGTATGCAATTGAAAGAACTATAAAAATATTACTATAATTTTGAAGGGGGCCCAAATGGGGGGTCAAAACTTAAATTGGTCGTGACTAGGTCGAGTTGGGCATCGTTAAAAGGGCTTTATTTGTACAGTCCAAAATAGATTTTCGTATTTTTTAATAGGTAGGTACTCAATAAAAAAATAGAAGTTTTAGTCGATAGAAATGAAAACATTACCTACAGCAAAAATAAAATGGTATCTCTATGCAGCACAGTTTTTCAAAAATCTACAAACAAAGTTAGTTTTGCGGTCCTAAATATAGACTTTATCGCTTCCAAAAATACTACATCGGAACCCTCAGCAAGCGAGCACGACTCGCACTTGACCGGATTTTATTATGTAATAGCCGTAGGTGACGTGCTCTTGTCTGCACAACCACGGTACAGTCAGCAGCTCACCAAGCCTGACATTTTTAGCGCGGCTCTAGTACCTACGTAGACAAGCTTGACTGACTGTACAACCCAATTGTAACTAGGTATACCTAAAACTTTTTAGCATGGCAAAAGCTTACCAACACATTTTGCAGCCTTGATAGGCTATTGTGCTCCATGATCGATAGTAATCAGATAAAGCTGTTAGAAAAAACAAGTTTGTAAAACATTCTTATTTTTTCGGTCAAATATACTCTGGTTCGTCTGGTTCGTGGTAGTTTGTCTGGTTCTATGGCTGCAAAATGTGTTGGTAAGCGTTTGCCATGCAAAAAAATTTTAAAATATAGGTACAGTCAACGACAGGTTAAGCTTGACACTAGGAGTGCGACTCTAGCCCGTACGTCTTTTGAAATAAGAACGGTATAAGGTCCAATATGTCAAGCTTGATGTGCTCTTGACTGTACCTACTTATCTATGAAATATTAGGTCTTTACCTATGAAATTGCCGTTTTGTATGGCGAATTTTAGGTAAACTCAATTTTCAGTACTAACATTTTTGCATTTTTCTTAGGAATTATAAATCCAATCTTTTTTATTTTTTAAGCATTATTGGGAAGACATTAAGCTAACAGAAGCTTAAACTTAATTTTCGAAAAATATTATCTGTAAAAAAATATAACAAATCTAATGATGAATACGGACGACAATTAAGACGAACAATTTTCGAACCCTAAATTTTATATATCAAACCATATATATCAAACTAAAAATAAAAGCTTTATTTTATGCGTAAATTAATAACCTTGAAGTCAACTTTCAAATTAAAGACAAATGAAAAAAATTTAATTAGTATTATAGGAATTATAATCTCATTAATCTGTAAGAAAATTTCGGCAATTTCATAGGTAAAGACCTATTATAAACACAAACATTTATAGGGTAAAGAAAATGAAGAAAATTTAGGAAAACTTAGTTATTTACGAAATTTATCGCGTAGGTTAAAGGGCAGAACTAAATTTACCCCTAGACTTAAATTAGACAGACTGACGGACACGTGAGTGACAGCCTTTGGGTGCGGAACCCTAAAAACAAAGAAAACGAATTTTCCTGGACATGTGACCTAGCTATATCGTTTTTTCGCCTCCGAAAACCCCTGTATTGTAAATTTCATCGAAAACGTTGGAGCAGTTTTCGAGAACGCGATCACAAAACAAAATATAGGGTGTCAATTTAATTGCGTGCCACAGCTTAGGGAGTGCTTCAGTAACTATAAAATAACACGAAACAATATCTTTAAAACCCCCATCATAACATCGCCTGAAACTTCCACTGCAGGACAGGGGATTCCAGCAAAAATGCGTGGTACGATTTAGAAGGTAAGTACCATACCATAGTCACCCACGCTTGTAAGCGTTCCGGCTGGCACCATGGCCCGCGGTTGTTGATGACCGCAGTATGCAAGATGGTACGATATATAAACCCTTAGTCGCCTCTTACGTTACTCACGGAAAAAGAGGTTGGTACTATTCCATGCACCACACGGAATCCTAATGACATAAATTTAAAAAAAAATGAGGTAGGTAGGTGCTTGAAAAATAAAATAAAAACAAGTTAAAAAAAGTCTTTTTTATCTTTATCGTTACTGAAAAACCCCTTAACAATAAAATTAACACCCTGTTTACGAATAACGTTGGGTCACACACATAGTGAATTTAGGTTATAGTCAAGAACATTAAAAATATATAAATAATTAAAATAAATTTATTTCAGACTGGCAGTGAACAATTATCATTCAAATTTAGTATTAATCAAAATTTAAATTTAAACCAAATCAAATAAAAATAAATGAATGAAATAAAAAAAAACAAATTAAAAGAGAAGGTACTAATAAAATTAGTTATATCAGTGATCGTTGGGACAAGAGTGTTAAGCTTCAACTACCCAAAAACTTACAGCACGTCAATAAGAACAGTGGACTTTTAAGGCATGGTAATAGAGTTACAGACAATTCCACTGACGTGCGGTTGATTGTACCTACCTTACACAAATAAATGAAACTTAACCTACCTCATACCGCCACGTGGTCTCCTGCGCAGTCATCACCTAAAAAAAAATTTCAATTTATTGCATTACTACATGGTTAAAAGGCTCTTATAATTAAAATGTAAGTACAACATGTAGTACCCCGTTGGGGCACCGCAATGGTGAGAGGCAAATTTTCCATTAATCCTTAAATTACAATTATTAGCAATAAAAATAATTACCTACAAATAAAATAAATTATAAATTCAATTCAATTACATTCAAGTCTAAATCATGCAATGCAATTAAATGTAGGTAGGTATGTGTAACAGAAATGTTTTGTTGTATTGTCTTTCAATACTATATTGTAGGTATTGTTTGCCTAAAGAATGCAACATGAAACTGAAAAAACTTAATATGAACAAGCAAAATATTTGACCCCCCATACCGGTGTGTCCCATATAAAATGTGGAAGTAATTTTTTTTTCGTATTTCGATGTTCCATCGGAAAAGTTGTTCAGTTTCTTTAGCAGTATACAGCTTATACGTATTAGTTACACACATAAATCTTGCACGTGGCGGCGCGGCGTGGTAACATGACAAGATGGCGGTCGTATGGGAATTTATCGAAACAAAAATGGCGAACATTGTTTATTTTTTACCCCAAATCACAAAAGTACAGTTTGTCTTTATAATTTAAAAGTTAATTGAATTATAAAAACAAACTGTGCTATCGAAAACTAAATTTACTGACCTTTTTATCCTAGTAGCAGTGTGCGCGTGCGACCGGCCGCGCCGTGCTGACTGCTGGCGGTATCTGACGAGACGAGTGGCGCGGCGGTCCGCAGTGCAGTCCTGTGCGTCTGCGCCAAGAACCTCTCCCAATGTCCATTCCGCTAGTGTGACCAGATTAAGAATAGAATAGAATAGAAACGTTTATTTGCAGAGATACTTACAAAATACAAATTCCAGATCTTATAGAAAAATTGTCTTAGTATCTAGTCTGCGAAACAGGCATGCAAATATTTATATAAATGAGTAATAGTCGTGCCTATCACTAATTATTCGTGGCTTTATACTCTCTATACTCCTTTAGGCTATAAAAACAATGTTCCATTAACCATTTAGTCACTCGTGTCTTAACCATGTTTCCATCAAATTTTTTTATTTCATCTGGTAGTTTATTATATATCTCTATCATTGAGGTATTAAAATTTTCGTATAAATATATTTATGACATGCTGGCTTATGTAGTAAGTTGAAATATTGAGTTCTTTTTGGCCTAGTATGTATATCATGATATTTACTAAAGTAATGAGGATGATCTTTTACAAAACAACATGCACTTTTTATGTATGCGCAGGGGAGGGGCAGGATATTAAGACTTATGAAAAGTGCAAATTGATCTAATACACTTTTTTTGAAGTCTAAATAGTCTGTCTACCTCCACGCAGTTTCCCCACAAAACAATACCATAATTTAATGTTGAGGATACATAACCTTATAAAATTAGTCATTATGCTAGCTGCCCAGCTAAAATACGGCTAGCGTATATTTTGTATGAAAATATACTTATGAATGCAACAAAACATGCTAAGCCCAAAATTTGGGATTATCTATGTGTCGCAGGCATATTGAATAATTTGTCTTTTTATATTATGCCTTGGCATTCTACAATAATGCCGAAAAATTTTTAATTCGTCATTTTACATACTGCCGCGACATTTCACAAAACGTTACGTAATAAGTTTCACGCGCTTGCTTCGCTCGATCGGCTCGTGCTCTGTGGTCGAAAGATAACCCAACCGAACCGTTTTTAACGGTTTTACCGTGACTAACGAACCTAAAATGCACCAATGATCTAAACCCATTTACAATCTGCCGGCGCCGTTTTACAATTTGCCGACCGCTTACATTACCGTTTGCCCGCCGTAATTATGAGATTGGCCTGCGACATATATATAATAAAATCGTAAAGGCAAAAAATTCTGTACATTGAACATATTGAGAAAAAACCAACCAGGGCGACTTAAAATGATTATCTGAACATATTTTTAGAAATTTTAAAATTTTTGTCTGTTTGACAGAGCATCACGCAAAAACTACTGAACGGATTTTGACGAAACTTTAAATTTTGATAGTGTATATCCCAGAATAACAGCAAGTACAAAAAAGTCTCGAAAAATGGTCAAGAAATCGTAAACCATAAACAGAAACTTCCGCATTGTACGAAATCACTACATTTCGGAGGTCCATTTAAATCTACTAATTTTGGTTAGGTCAAAATAAATCAAGATGTTGTAACAAGGGGCGCTTGAAATTCGATATTATATTCGTTAATATCGTTACTATGGTTACCTAAATCAATTTGCATATATTTACTAAATATTGACTAATCTGGGGTCAATAATTTGTATCAACAAAGGATATTAACGTTCTTTGGATAAGATATTTAGCTAAACAATTGTATAGCGTTTACTATTATTTAATCTGTGGTATAGCCCAAATCGTTTGTTTGCTGTAATACCAGGATCTGTGGGTTGTCGGGATCTGTGGGATGTCTTGGTCTAGTGGCCGTCTTCTCGACCAGCCCTTTCTTTTGCACACAGTAAAAAGGTGGATATTTGTAGGTATTTACTTAGAATGAAGAGTGGATGTAGGCTCATCAAGAAAAACTCACTTGCAAAAACTTAGTTTAGGTTAGTTTAGTTTATTTAATCACATATTGTAACTTCATACAATTACATTTCATGTCAGATTATATTCTTTCACAATACGATCGTCAATAAGTATATAAAAAATCAATAAAATTATTTGAATTAACAAAAGAGAATCAACGTTATAAAATACAAATTTCAAATAAAATAAAATGTCATAATGATCACCGTACAATAGTAAAATACTCCGTAATGGAGTATAATGCCTTATCCAACAAAAAGTTCTTCAGTCGACTCCTGAAAGTTTCGTCACAAGATTCATTTTTTAAACCAATGGGAAGTTGCTCATAGTACGTCGGGCCTATAACACGCGGATTTTTTTCGAGCAGTGCGGTGCGCCGCTGTACACTTCTGAGACTTCTTATTATCAGCAAAAAAGTTAAGTTTGTCTTGCATATATTTTGTACACATTTAGTACCAAAAACAAACTTAACTTGGCTGCTGCATAACTCAGCTTTGAACAGGCTAACCTGAAAACCTTCCTAGATGAGGCAAACAAGCCTTAGATATTCGAGACGTGAAGGAACGTCACGTCACGAATATCTAAAGCTTGTTTGCCTCATCTAGGAAGGTATCTGATGAGATAAAAACCTTTCTCCAAGGCCAGGCTGAGGAATGTTAAATTTTGACAAAATGTTGTTTATAGTACCCTAACCTGGTTTGGTCCCATATACCTAAGTTGCTCCTGGACTATCAAATAATAATAATAATAAGGTTTTGATTTGAAACAGGATCGATTGGCACCAAAAAAGATATCTGTGTAAAATGGTAATTTTTTGGAAAATCTGTGATGAGAATCAAAATTTCAAGAAAAATAATGGATAGCCTCTTAAGATCATTTTAGTGTAGCTGCAACGGTTAAACTAGGGGGAGTCCGGGATGATTGACCAGGTAGGAGATTTGAACCAACCTCAATAACTTTTTCTATTTTGCGCGAATGGCCCGCCCGCGCTAACTGAAGTTTGCCCAAAGCTGGCCAGTCATGCACATCCTACCATCTTGTGTGAAAACAGACACATGCGACAGTGAATGGTTTCAACGTGAATTGTTCGTTCCGGACCTTAGTTTTTGTGGTTTATTATTTTCTTTATTACTAGTTAATTTACAAAAATGTGCCATTGATACCTGTGTTGTTTCATTACTCAATTATTGTGGTATAAAGCTTGTATGGTTTCATTTTTCTAAGCATTGTAGTTTTAAAGAAATTTCATGTGAAATGCTGAAGGGGGGTGGTTGGGATACTTGAACCACTCTGCGTAGGGAGTGGTGACCAGTGGTTCAAATATCCCTTTCATGCTTAAACCAGTAACAAAACCAAGTTGTGTTTTATATTTGGGGCATTTTGGGGGTAAAAATGCCGTTCCAATACAAACCAAAGGACACTTCTTAACGCCTCTGCGTTTAGTACCATTTTAGTTGGTTTAGAATACCATTCACGAAGGCTGAAGTGTAAAATGCTGTGAGAGAGGTTCAAAGAGGATCTTCCGTATGTGGAACTGCGGTCAAATATGGAATTGACAGGACCACGCTACGTTAATATTTTACTGGTGGTGAACAAACATTTCAAAAACTTGAAAAGCATGGCAGTCAATATAAAAGTGTAAAAATAACTAGCTAATTGTTTGATAAACTGCAGCATTATGCACTATGGACTGATAAGGAAACAGGCACTAAGATTATCTTATAAGTATGCAAAAGCTAACGGCTTATACAACTATTGATTATTAATATCACAGTCTTTGTTCTGTCCTATAAGCGGTTTCTCGTTACAAATGTTTACGAACACAACCCAAGTAACCAATATTTTCTTTATTAAATTTGTACAATTTCTTGTAAAGGATGTTTTTAGTTTCTATACCTTTATAACAGTATGTATTACTTTCCATATTCTTTGTATTGCCCCATAAGTGGTTTCGAAGTAAAAATAATTACAAAATATGAATACTTTATAATTATTTTTCTTGGTAAAAGATGGCGTGGTATATATCCCTGCCTATGGTTATATCTCCCTACCCCTGTGGTCAACTCTCCTATTAGGGGAGGGGAGATTTGACCCATTTCCCACTTTTTACAAAAATACGCATATTTTGTTAACTAAATCAATTCTGCAAATTTTAATTATGTCAAAAGATACCCATTTCCCTAAGCTATCAATTTGTGGATGAATTGAGTTAGTATAAGATATACAGAAAAAAATGAGAGACTTTTTGTAAAAGGCGGTTCAACTATCCCGGACTCCCCCTTCATCCATCACTTGCTTTCTAATCTCAAAAATCCACCCTGTATATACTAAGTCCCGTGTGGTGCCGGCAAAGAATAGTACATACCCGTGGGTGTCGTAAGAGGCGACAAAGGGTTATAAACTTGAGGATGGGCAGCATCATCCTCTTGTGTATCATACGATCTTACTTACTGCGGTCACCTACAAACGCGGTCCATGGTACCAGCAGTAACGCTGACAAGCGAGGTGACTATGGTTAGCGAAAGAGTACCTATTAACTGAGCAAGGAACAGCACAAGGATCAAATCTTGCACCGACAGAATATCTGTTATACGTCAACGAAATGTGCAACTTAATCACAGAAGGATCGGTATATCAGTTCGCTGACGACGCCTGCCTAGTGACTGCTTACAGCGATATAAAAATAGCACAAAATACCATGCAAAGGAACTACAACATATTATCATAGAGTAATATAATACTGGCGTAATATTATGCAGATGGGTGCACGACGTAAGCTTGGTAATCAACGCAAGTAAAACCAAACTTTTACTAAATCAATGCAAGTAAAACCAAACACCCAGTATATCACCGTCAATAATTTCACACAATCATCAATGCCTTCACTCAATAAATGAAAACAAAAAATGTACTTGCCAAAAAATACAAGTAGTTGAACAACAAACATACTTAGGTATTATGATTGATAGTAAATTTCATTGGAAAAATCATATAAATAAAATTTCGGACAAGCTACGGGTGATACTTGCAAAAATGTCTATTCTAAAACACAAGATACCATACAACACACTTCGTACCATGTATTTGTCACTAGCTGACTCACTCATATCATATGGATTGACTAGTTATGGCCGCAGCTACAAAACATACCTATCTGATATTTACAATTTGCAAATTTCTTTATTGAAGACCATTGTACCAAATAAAATTAAGGTTAAATACAGTAGCGATTACAGTAAACTGTTTGGCTTTTGCAAAGTACTTAGTGTTTATGATAAAATAAAACTACAAATAATCTGTGACGAATTCCATAAAATATTAACTTTGCAGAAGCAGAACAGACCAAGTAACCTACGCACACTAACATACTTACCTACTTATTTACTACCTAAATATAATAATGTGTACGGCCAAAGAACTAAAGATTACGCCCTACCTAATATTATAAATAACTTACCTAAGGATCTGATAGATAAAATATTGATTTGTAAAAACCAAAAACAATGTAAAAATGTATTGAAAAATCACTTCATTAAGCAATATAACAATGAACCTACCTAACTTAAGAACTTACCTACTCAAGAAATGTATTTTTGCTGTACTAACGATGACGTTTACCTACTACAAATAAACCCATTATAGGATTTAACGTAGAAGGTTAAGTTAAGAAACAGTGCAATTTTTGTATTGGAAAAAAAACTAAAAAAAAAAAAACTTCCCCTCCCCATTTTTCCAGCAAAAGATAGAATTCCCTGCCCTGAATTCTCGTAATAGCTCGTATTCTACTAAAATTGCAGAATTCTGCTAAGTCTGGTCACACTGTCCCAACCGCGACACGCTTCAACCACAGAAAGCCGAGAATATTGTACTTTGTACATAAGCGAGATGTGTATATACGGTCATAGCCGAGCAAAAGCGAGAGGGGGTTACATATTCGATCATTCCGACCAACCGCTTCGCTATACAGTAATTTTTTAAGTGTGCGACATAGAATATATTATATACAGTCGCCAGTCGGGCGTGCGCTGTTGCCTTCTCGCTCACTCAATGTACATACTTGTTTACTTATGGTATGGGAGCCAAGAAGGTTCATTCACGTGATAATCAGGGCGAAAAAAGATGTTCCAGTAGATGAGGCTTTATGAGAGGATTACGAAAAACTATGTAAGATGTTCCAGACCGGAGCCCGGTGCTCAAGAGGCAATTTTCTGGAAACAAAAATGACAAAAAAACGTGATCTTCAGCAAAAACAATTCTGATGCAAAAATATTGATGTGTAATGATAAAAAAGTTTTGGCCAGACAAGATAACCTGGGGCTTTAAGAAAAACGACAGCCTTCGTGGTCTAATGATTAGAGCGCTCGGCTCTCGATCCGGCGGTTCTGGGTTCGATTCCCGTTGGGGACACTGTCAAACAAAAATCCCTTTGTGCGACCTCCCCAGTTTGGTTAGGACAGTACAGAATGAATCACCTGATTGTACGAAAATTTAGATGATTCTGTGCTTCGGAAGGCACGTTAAGCCGTTGATCCCGACTATAATCTACGGATGTATGATTTGGGTTAATATCAACATATGTCTTTTTTTGTAAGTTTCAGTGGTGCATTTTTTTCATTTGTTTTTAAGAAAATAAAAGTGAAAATATCAAATAACATGACTAACACGGGACTAACAACTATTTTTACTGAAATATTGGTAATCCTAGTTTTGAACGCTAGTGAAAATGAAATTGCGCCACCAAATCTGAAGCTGAAAATAATATTACCTACAAAAAAATTATGAAAAGACGTATTTATTATGTACCTACTTATGTGGCCGAAAGCAAGTAGTTATACGCTGGCGCAGTTTCAGTTTAACTGGCGCAATTTCAGTTTTGCTGACGCTATTTACGCCAACGAAACTAAGCCAGTGAAACTGAACAATTACGAAATAAAATCGGAAAAATTAAGTGAGTTCACATCTAATTAAATATGACTTCTTATAATTTATGACCAGCTGATAATCAAGACGCTTAAAACGACACATCATTTGTTAAATTGCGATTAGCAGTTTAGAAGTTATGAAGGAACGGATGAACATATACCCATACACATAAGTACTTACATACATACATGCCGGTCAAAATCATAACCCTCCTTTTTGCCGTAGTCTGATAAAAATATACGAAAACCAGAAAAAATCTTGAACCTGTTGTTATATACAGACGGCAAAAATTTTCTCTGGAGTACTTAACACAATTAAACGCGATATTTAAGTCTATTATGATTTTGACCATCAAGTAGGTATGTATGTTAGTAGATATGTATGTATGTATGTAAGCTTTTTTATCATTACTCATCAGCCCCCATCTTTTTGCATTAAAAATGTTTTTGAAGAAGATTACGTTCTTTTGTCCTTTTCCGTTTCCAGAAAATGGCCTCCTGAAAACCGGCACATCCACCATCAGGAGTCCAGACGCACCGCAGGATATCACCCATGCTTGGTTGAAAAAAAAAATTCTTTTATGATATGGCTAAAGAGTGGAATTCTCTGCCTACGTCTGCGTTCCCGAGTTCAAATAAACCGAATCTATTCTTCTTCTTCTTCTTCTTCTTCGTGTCAATGTTCAAATACCAGATCCTTTTAAATGTCTTTTTCCCAAAACCTTGCCACTTCTATGGCTTTATTCGACGCCTCACGAAGATCGTCGCCAGTGCAGGTGGAGGGGCACAGTGGACAAGAGAGCAAGTGCGCCATGTTCTGAGATGGAGCTCCACAGTCACAGTGCTTTAGCAACTGGTCTGCGAAGCCCCACCTCGCCATGTTTTCTCTGCAATCTATTCAAGTCGCAAGTGAATAGGCTTCTTCTGGGCAAGCTCGTTCCATCGTCGACCTCATCTCTGTCCTCAAGACTAGATCAAGGTCAAGAGCAAGCCCATTGGTAACAAAAAAACCGTACAAGTGCGAGTCGGACTGGCGCCCTAAGGGTTCCGTACCTATCTACCATATGATATACTAAAAGTTTTTGCTCTTTGATTTTAAAAACTCCGCGACCATCCAACTTGACCCCTCTTTTATAGAAAAGTTCTTGGAACGGGAGCTCACCTTAATTGGTTACTATTAGTTGTGAGAAAAATTGAAATATTTAATGATTTTAGACTTTTCGCTTTATTTGTACTGTGAGACCTAGCTTCTTGCCAAATTTCATAATTATAGGTCAACGGCAAGGCATAAATAAATGTATGGAGATGAGGACATAAAAAGCCATATCTTTTGATTGCGTCGTTGTAAAAAACTGAAATTTTCAGATCTTGTGTGGTTTATAGACCTTAAAATTCTTTATCAATTTTAATCTGATACCTCCTCTCGTTCGTTAGAAAAAGATAGACAGACAGACAGACGGACAACAAAGTGATCCTATAAGGGTTCCGTTTTTTTATTTTGAGGTACGGAACACTAAAAAGGCAAACAAAATTTTTATTGTCGATCAAACCACTTGTCTGACCAATGTTTTTTTTATTATCAGTGTAAGTTAACCTTTGTTCACCCTGAATAGATACTTACTCAGGGTGAACAAAGGTTTACTTACAAGTTATTTTTACCAGATGGTAGAAATGTCTTTTGTCCATTTTTAGATTTTAATGCTTGTCTGTTTTGCTAAAGCCTCAGGTTTTCTAGTACGGCTACAATTTCTTAGTCTTAATATAAGCTACTATATTGTGGGCAATCTCTTATGTTCGCCCTGAATATCACGTAAAAAATGTCTCTTTTCAGATTTTTAGGCTTATCTGTTTTAATTGAATAATAATAAAGTTTATTTATTTAGTCAATCACAGTCCACATTGTTAGTAAATACAGCACAACTTAATCTACGTTAGTAACAAATCATTACACTACTTAACCTGCTACTTACTTACTAAAAGGCCGAGTCCTGAGTCTTACCGATGTAAATTTTCATCTTTCATGTTTAACTTTGAATTCCGAAGCGCGTACCGAAAAAAACAGCGAAGCAATGCGACGTTGCCGTACCGTGCAATCACGAGCCGTGTACTATGTTAATGTCAATTATGAACTTTATTTCAACTTCTTTAGGGTCGATATAAAGCGCTTCATAATGTATTTTTTTGTATAAAAAGATACGCTATATCCTTAAATGTTTAATTTTCAAGGTAATCAACGTTAGTACAGTTTTAGAGTATAATCAAACACTTTTCATTCAGTTAACTATTTTGGCCACAGAGAAAACCCTCAATAATTATACCACTCTAAAGCTATAACATATTTTGTTCACTTTTATAACTGTTTGATCAAGTACGACAAAAATTTGAAGTACAAAAAGTAACGAGATAGTTATGTATTTTGCCCGAGCAGACAAAATGAAATAAAACTTTTAGCGGGATTTTTTTAATTTCAGGCTTTAACTAAGAACTTAGGTGCTTAATTTGTTTGTAAAATACTAAAACTTTATCATTGAACGAGCCCAGAAAACATTTCGTTTAGTTGGTATTTTTGCCACAGTAACTATTTATATAATAGGGTATTTTTAATCTGCCGCCTTGTGCCATTTGGTGATATGCTTAATTTTAAGTAATTGTGTAATTACTTCCAAGAATTCATAAACCACAAAAAGAAAATCTTGGTACCGATTTTTGTCTAGGCCAAAATTTAATTTTCTTGGGTATAAATCGCTCCTGTCTGACCAGGAGACTAACAAAGTGCTTAAGCATAGGCTCAGCTAATTTCTCACTCAACATTTTTAGGATACTTAAGCCCCCTGTTTTCTCGTCCAGGAAAAGTGTTTTTATCATAACTCATACAATAACAATTGGTATAACAATTTTTTATGCTGAAGATCACGTTTTTCTGTCCTTTTTAGGCCCGAAAAAGGCCTCCTGATCAACGGGCTCTAATCTGGAACTTCTTAGATGAACCACTTAGAGTAGGAGACAAGTGATAATCTGTTTTTCTCAGAACTAAAACTGGACCAAATTTGTCAACAAAGGTTTCCTGGAGTTTTGGACACCGCGGAATTCAAAAATCAATGTTGTCAATCCGAAATCCTACAAGGCAAAAAATTACCAAGGCCAAATTATAGCGGTAGGTTTGTTTTTATAATAGTGTTCCTTAGGTCCCCCTGAACATATCTAGAAAAGTTGCCGTCGATCCCTTCTCCTCATCCTCAAACGGGTCTCTGATTTTAGTTTTTTCGTTTATCTCAGAAACCTCCTCCAAGTATCCCTTAGACATCATAAAATAAAAGTAATATAATACACACATAAATTTATATTTTATTTTATCTGCCTAAGTTTCTTTATCTTCTTATCAGTCTTTTACTTCCAGTAAATGTTTTGATGGAAATCAAATGCAGTACTCAATAAAAAACTATTTATCGTCTGGTTTGCCAAAAGGCTTCATATTTTTGTCAGGTTTTTTTGTATTTGTTATCAGTATAAGCTCTTCTATTACTAGCAATTACATTTGTTCACCCTGAATACCATGTAAAACAAAATTATTGTCTATTTCCAGATTTTCCAGCTTGTCCGTTTTTGCTAAAGCGCACGGTTTTCATGTCTGGCCAGTGATTTTTTGTATAAGTAAAAGCTACTCTTTTACGGCCAATCAATTTTGTTCGCCCTGCATATTACTTAAAAAATCTTTTTAGATATTCAGGTTTTTCTGTCACCACTAAAGCCCTCGGTTTTCTTGTCTGGCCGAAGTTTTTACATCATTGCTCATCAGCCCTCATCTTTTGGTATGAAAATTGTTTTTACTGAGTATCACTTTTATGTTCTTTTTCGTGTGGCGACTACACCACCCTATGTATTTAGATAAGTAAAGTTTGAAATAAGGCATGGTAATTTTATATTTTATGTTTTATAAGCCATTAGTTAGAATAGATAGTTAAGCTTTTGTATTTTTGGAATGTAACAATTCTATGAAGTTTGCCGAAACGCCGAGACGCGTCGGTGGGAATTTTAGCAATAACCATAATCTTTATTTTTAGCATTGTAAACATATCCTTTGAAAAGCCGACAACTTAATGTTTGTATTGTTACTGTTCGCCAGATGTTATTTACCATGGCAATTTTTATACACAGACTAATCAGTCTCTCTCAGTCCGCCGAATGGTTAGGTCGCATAGTTTACTTACTGTAGATATATAAATAAGTTTTGAAATAGAAGTTTAACCAAGCGATTTCAGTATTTTATTAGTCAAACCCTAGACCCCGGTAGAGCGCCGACAGTGGTGACCCCGACGTGATCTTCGCGCCCAAGGTCTAGGTTTCGCGCCGCGGAGTGCTAAGTAATTCGCGTCAGTAATCAAAAGTGACATTCCGTAATATTTTGTGACTTTCACGTAAGTGCAAATAGTAAGCGTATCAAAATGACTGGTGGTACCTCAGATAATGGTAACAACTCCAACGAAAACA
Source organism: Athrips mouffetella (assembly GCA_947532105.1). Classification (NCBI taxonomy): domain Eukaryota; kingdom Metazoa; phylum Arthropoda; class Insecta; order Lepidoptera; family Gelechiidae; genus Athrips; species Athrips mouffetella. Next base: position 51,379,498 of record OX383956.1, read on the forward strand.
CAAACGGTTCCGTAAGACAAATTTCCTGGCCACAGATGGCTCAGTTTAACACAACCGATCCGGAGACATGGATAAAATGCGCCGAGAGCTTCCTGCGTATGTCGAAGGTGACAGACCCGACGGAGAAATGCCTGTACATATTGAGCAAAATGGATGCTCGCGCTCTTAAGGAGGTCAGTGACTTGATAGCCGACTTATCAGTGTTATCTCCGGCAAAGTATGAAGAACTCAAAAGTAATATTATAAAAAGGTTTGGAGAGTCGCAAACTGTAAAAACCCAGCGACTTTTAGAAGGAGATGAGATTGGCGATCGCACACCGTCACAGTTCTTGCGGCACTTGAAGTCGCAGGCCGGCACCGCTATGTCCGACGACGTTTTACGTGTTATTTGGACTAAAGGTCTGCCGTCTGACATTCAGGCAGCTATAGTGGCAAAAAGAGATACCACGCTCGATACATTCGCAGAAATCGCAGATCTTGTAGCAGAAAATATGAGGCTGCGAAGCTCTAAACCATCACCCACGGTGGCAACTATCGCCGCCGCGAACTCCGCAGATGGACACATACAGCGATTGTAAGCCGAGATTGCATCTATAAAGGAGCTTCTGAAAGGTATGCAGAAGATGCAAGTTTCAGTATGCAGCACAGAAAGAAGTGCAAGAGCACATTCACGCACACGCAGTCAATCGCGCTCACGTTCGTCGTCAAGAACCCGACCAGACGGCTGGTTATGTTGGTATCATTACAAACATGGACCGAAAGGCAACAAATGTGTACAACCATGCGCGTAAAAATCGCAGCAGGGAAACGGCAGCGGGAGTCATTAGCGGCAGATGACGTTAACTCCCTAAGTACATCACGCCGCATTTTTATCACGGACAAGGACAGCAAAGTGACATTTTTGATCGACACAGGCGCGGATCTATGCGTATATCCGAAATCGCTAATTCATACGGCTCGCAAAGTCTCGGCCTATGAACTAGTAGCTGCTAATGGAACGCCGATTGCTACGTACGGTACCGTCGCCTTGACTCTTAACCTCGGGCTACGACGTGACTTCCCTTGGATCTTCGTGGTGGCTGATGTATCTACCCCGATCATTGGTATGGACTTCTTAGTGCATTACAATCTTATGGTCGACGCGAGAAACAAAAGGCTACTAGATGCGATCACTCATCTTACGGTTAAAGGACACGTAGCTGGGTGTAAGCAATCGACGGTCAAGACAGTGAATGGCACGTCACCCTACCACGGTCTTATAGCGAAGTACGTAGACATAACGCGCCCAGATGGGATCGTGAAAGAGTTGAAGCACAACACTAAGCATCACATACTTGTAACCCCAGGGCCTCCGGTAGCACAAAAACCGAGACGCCTGGCACCAGACCGCCTCATAGCAGCTAAGAAAGAGTTTGAGACTATGGTGAAACTTGGTATTGCGCAACCATCGAAAAGTCCATGGGCAGCCCCGCTTGTCATGGTACAGAAGCCGTTGCTACGCGGAAAGCCGGAGACACCGTCACCGTTTGTCACGCCTGATGCAGAAGAGACGACAGTGAGACATCGGCCGTGTGGTGATTATCGGCAACTAAACGATAGGACGATACCCCATAAGTACCCAGTGAGACACATTGAAGATTTCGCTCAGTGCTTAAGTGGTAAAAAAGTGTTTACAAAGTTAGATTTAGTGCGCGCTTTCAATCAAATACCGATCGCGGAAGACGATATACCAAAGACAGCAATAACTACGCCTTTTGGATTGTTTGAATTTAAATTTATGACTTTCGGCTTGCGTAATGCAGCTCAAACATTCCAACGATTTATGGACGAAGTGCTATGTGAACTAGATTTTTGTGATTGTTACATAGACGACATTTTAATCGCGTCAAGTGATGAAACTGAACATTTGAAACGCTTAGAGACAGTATTTAATAGATTAAGGTAATATGGTGTTGTAATTAACCCGGCGAAGTGTGTGTTCGGTCAAACCGAGATAGAGTTTCTAGGTTACTTAGTCTCAGCAGAAGGCACGCGTCCGCTTCCTGAAAGGGTCGAAGTAGTACGTACGTTCCCACTACTAACTGCCAAGGAGCTACGTCGGTTCTTAGGTATGTTAAACTTTTACAGGAGGTTTATACCTAAGGCCGCAGCCAGCCAAGCTAGCCTGAACGAGCTCATCGGAAATAAGAAAGGTAAAGCTCCAGTTGCGTGGACAGAGGTGACTAAGCGTGACTTTGAGACCTGCAAACAAAGCCTTGCCCAGGCAGCGTTGCTAGCCCATCCTCTAATTGCTACAAAGCTAGCTCTATTTAGTGATGCATCTGATAAAACCATGGGTGCGGCTTTGCATCAAATGATAGGTAATGACTGGCAGCCTATCGGACTCTTCTCTAAGAAGTTAACTACTGCTCAACAAAAATACTCAGCGTACGACCGCGAATTACTCGCTATCTATGCTGCAGTAAAATATTTTAGGCATTATGTCGAGGCACGTCATTTTACTATATTTACTGATCACAAGCCCATTATCTACGCCTTTAAGAAAAAAGAGCAACAATGCACGCCAAGACAGTTTAGGTACTTAGATTTTATTGGTCAGTTTACTACAGACATACGTCACGTGAGTGGGGAAGACAACGTTTCCGCAGACACACTGTCACGCATTGACTCTATTCATAAAGGCATTGACTGAAATCCCTTGCAATTTCACAGAACAATGACCCACAGCTAAAGTCATTGATACAAAACAATATTTCTTCACTACAGCTTCGACTTATGCAATTACCGGATAGTAACCAACCGATCTATTGTGATATTTCGACTCAGACGATAAGACCTTATCAAACTGAACCATTCAGGAAGACCGCATTCCATATGCTACATCGAAACTCGCATCCAGGGGGTAGAGCTACGACTAAACTAGTTACTAAACGCTTTATATCGCCTTCTATAAATTCTGATTGTAAACGATGGGTAAAATCATGCATAGATTGTCAGCGATCTAAGGTAAATCGACACGTTATTACCTCGCCTGGAACTTTTGCTCCACCTTCGTCACGTTTCGATCACGTGCATATTGATATAATTGTTATGCCTTATTCGGAAGGGTCCCGTTATTGTTTAACTTGTGAAGATCGATTCTCAAGGTGGCCTGAAGCTATTCCCATAGAAAACCAAGAAGCAGAAACAGTAGTTTGCGCATTTTATTCCAATTGGATAGCACGTTTTGGCATCCCGTTGAACGTAACTTCTGACCAAGGTCGACAGTTTGAATCACATCTGTTTAGAGAACTTAATTCCCTAACAGGTACGAATCATTTTAAGACCACAGCCTATCATTCTGCAGCTAACGGTATGGTGGAACGTTTTCACCGACAACTGAAAAGTGTCAAAATAAAATGTCACGGTTCTAGACACTCCAGTTGGACGCAAATCTTACCAACTGTAATGTTAGGCATAAAAGCATCGTGGAAGGAGGACCTTCAGGCTACATCCGCGGAATTAGTTTACGGGCAGAGCTTACGCCTCCCAGGAGAGTTCTTAGAGTCTAGAGCAACATGTGTTATAACACCGGCTGAGTTTGTTAAAGAACTACGTACTAACTTTAGTCAACTAAGACCTATTCCTGGCACGCAGCATGGCCAAAAAAGTACTTTCATATATAAAGATTTAGCTGCAACAAGCCTTGTCTTTGTTCGGAATGATACAGTCAATGCACCTTTACAACAACCCTATGATGGACCATATAGAGTGGTAAGTAGAAAAGACAAAACCTTCGTGCTAGATATACGTGGTCGCGAGGTCACGGTATCGGTCGATAGGTTAAAGCCAGCTTATCTGTTACGCGAACCAGAACATCATCCCGACAATGGAACGAGTGATAATCCGGTTGAAGTATTAGTTTATCGCAACCAGCAACCTCAGCAGAGTACGAACGCGAACTATGATTCTGGTTCTGCCACTACAGCGGAAACAATACCTCAGAATGTAAGTTCAGGTTTACCGGACAATAGTCAGCGTACCGGACAATAGTCGCCGGTCTAGCAGACAAGTACGTTTTCCTGTCTTTTACCAAGCCGGTTTTTCGTGATTTAGAACACCTTCTTAAAGTTTAGTTTAGTTTAAATATGTATCTTTTGTGTTCTTGTTGCGTATTCTAAATCACTGGTAGGAGGGTACAGTGGCGACTACAGCCTATGTATTTAGATAAGTAAAGTTTGAAATAAGGAATGGTAATTTTATATTTTATGTTTATTATAAGCCATTAGTTAGAATAGATAGTTAAGCTTTTGTATTTTTGTAATGTAACAATAGCTTCTATGAAGTTTGCCGAAACGCCGAGACGCGTCGGTGGGAATTTTAGCAATAACCATAATCTTTATTTTTAGCATTGTAAACATATCCTTTAAAAATCTGACAACTTAATTTTATTTATTTATTTTTATTTATTCAGGATCATTAATGTTTGTATTGTTACTGTTCGCCAGATGTTATTTACCATGGCAATTTTTGTACACGGACTAATCAGTCTCTCTCAGTCCACCGAATGGTTAGGTCGCAAAGTTTACTTACTGTAGATATATAAATAAGTTTTGAAATAGAAGTTTAACCAAGCAATTTCAGTATTTTATTAGCCTAACCCTAGACCCCGGTAGAGCGCCGACATTCGTTTCCAGAAAATGTTCTCCTGAACTCCGGTCTGGAACTTCTTACATAGTTTTTCGTGATCTTCTCATTAAACCCCATCTTCTGAAACATCTCTTTATCGCCCTGAATGTCACGTGAAATATCCTTCGCGGCTCACGGTCCATTATACGTATTATACACGAAGAGCCTAAGTCCATTGCGTTGCATGTTTGTGTACTTTTTTAACAACTCTGTAACCAAGCAATGTACGTTTACTTCACTTTTTACTGCTTACAGCGTGTGCAGAATAAGTTTATATCTTCTTTGGCATGGGTGACAGGCGGAGAGCCAATAAACAATTCGCACGCCTCCCTCCACTGCCGTGCTCACCCCCGCGACAAATATTTTTACTTCTGCGCATTAACGGTCATAGCCAGAGTAATTTTGTACGATGAATACCTACGTGAATTATTTATTTACTCATCCGCTAGCAGAATAAAGTGCCTGATACACGGGAGGCAACAAGGTCCCGACAGAGGTCACCTTGGCTTGCAAACATTTGGGTCAGTATCAACTACACGGTCGCCGACTCGTTGACAACAAGCATTGAAATAGATTAAAAACACGATGTGGTGATACAAAATGACAGTTGAAACTAACAGTTCTCGTGTTTTGTAGTTCCGGTTCTAAACATGAATATAGTAACTTGACTTAAGGGAAACACATTTCGGATGATGAAACTAGTACCAACTTTTAGTATGTTATTAAACATGATATTACACCTTCAAAACCACCGGGACGAAAGCTGTCAAATGCCTGGATCAGGAGGTATGACGTAATCAATTTTTTGTATGGGGTTTCAAAAAAAAAATTTATTCCTATCTTGTAGTATATCAAATGAAAAGACTTTAGTAGCTGATTCTGGAAATATACTAAAATGTCACATTTGAGCATCTGGTTATCTTAAAATCAAAGAAACATTTCCGAAACACACCAAGTTTGAGCTCCTCCAGGGAAAAAACGGTTGAATATTTTTTTGGAAAATATACGTCCGATGACTCGCTATATCCTCATTAATAAATTGTATGAAAGCAATTTTGAAAATATTGAACCCGAAACTAGATAAATAGGAAAACCTTTAAAACCTACCTTATCCTATTTATCTAGTTTCGGGTTCAATATTTTCAAAATTTCTGTAACACAATTTATTAATGAAGATATAGCAAATCATTGGACGTATATTTTACAAAATTATTCAGCCGTTTTTTCCCTGGAGGAGCTCAAACTTGGTGTGTTTCGAAAATGTTTCTTTGATTTTAAGATAACCAGATGCTCAAATGTGACAATGTAGATTATTTCCAGAATCAGCTCCTAAAGCCCTTTCATTTGATATACTACACGATAGGAATAAAAATATTTTTTGAAATCCCATACAAAAAATTGATGACGTCATATCTCCTGATCCAGGCATTTGACAGCTTTCATCCCGGTGGTTTTGAAGGTGTAATATCACGTTTAATAACATACTAAAAGTTGGTACTAGTTTCATAATCCGAAACGTTCTGGCCCTTTGCGACCTTAAGTCGAGTCGTTAATATACGCAATCACTGCTAGACTGTTCATATCTTCTATGTCACAAAATTATCAATTTCGCTGTCTTCTTTTGTTTTTAATTACCGGGAAAGGCAAGAAACGTCAGTTTATAATCTATGCGGTCGACGTGACCAACGTCCTCTATTTGACCTTAGCTTGTGAAGCTTCTTTCAATACCAAGGGCGTTGGAAGGTCACTAAAAATTTGGTTGTAAACCACGAACTACACGGTCGGAACTGACCAAGGTCACCTCTGTTGGGCTTGGTTGGCGACCGTGTGTCACGGCTTTATAGCTTTTTTTACGCGTTCACTTTAATTTATTAACAAGATACAAGTATTGCCTATTTTCTGCCAAAAAGCAGCAACCGGAATCCAGTGAAATTAGCGGAATTGTATACCGAATAGTAGTACAGTCACGAGCAGGTCAGGCCTAACAACGCAGCGCAGCGTAATATTATATATTCTTTGTTCTAGGTATGCAATGCGGCGCTAGAAGTCGACTGGGTGAGGCAGTAGATTTTACTTTTCTTTATGTCATCTTAAGCTTACACGGATAAAAAGGATTTCTCGGGCCAAGAAAATATATTTTCTTGAAATATTTCGTAAAAATAAGAAAATATGTCTCTGTCCAAAAAATATTAATTTAATTAAAGAGTACGACGTTCTTAAAACAATAATAAAATTTACTTGACATATTTGTTCCAAACAAAGAAACCAATCTTCAACTAAACGAAAAGTGTCTTAATCTAAGAACACCAATATATCTTATATCAACTTATTATAAATCTTAACCTGACACAAGATATTCTTCAAATTAATAAGAAATGTTCTTATGGCAAGAAAATTAACTCTTGTATTAAGAGAAGTGGGTTACTTGGGACTAGAAAACAAATTATTCTTGATGATAGATACATTGTCTCTGATCAAGTCTCAATTTTATTAATACAAAAGAAAATCATTTTCAATTCAAGTAAATATTTTTCTTGCAGCAAGTAAATATTAGTTTCACTATATATGAGAGCACCATGTTCTTGGTTCAATGCAATAAGATAACGTGTCTTATTTTGAGAAATCGTTTTTATCCGTGTATGGCGGCAAAATAGCTAAGTAAGTATTTGCATGTTTGATTGAACAATATATACATATATATATATATATTCTTTATTGCACACAAATAACATACAGTTTTTAAATGAAAATTGTTTACAAAGGCGAGCTTATCTCTTTAAGAGATTTCTTCCAGCCAACCTATTAGATGTGCAAGAGTGTCATTAAAGCGGGCACAGGAATGTGCATAAAATACATTTTTAAATTAAAATTAATTTTAAAATACAGTGTAATATAAAATATATAAATATAATAAATAGGATAAACCTACTTAGAACAATATTACATACCTACTTGCATCGCGCTCAGTATCTCATAAAGTGACAAAATCATCGCCTTAGCCCACCTGTCCGCGATCACCCGCGATCTAAAAACTTGTCCTAAACGGTGCACTGCAAGTATCGAATTTGAGCTTAGACCGTAAGTAAGGTTAAAATTTGTCGGCACCCCGCCTGGGAGTGTCGGATCTGTAAACGTTAGTTTACTATTATTTAATCTGTGGAGTAACAGCCGTACGGTTTTTGAATATAAGAACGTAGTAAAGACTAAAGTCGAATGTGTCAAGCATGACGTACTCTGGACAGTACACATGGTGGCAAACGCTACGTTCAAACGAAATCAAAGACATGCTCAAGGTCAAAGTGTTACCACTGACGTGCGGCCTACTGTATGATCAGATCTTAAATGTACAGTCAACGACATTTCAAGGTTGACATTAGCAGTTCGTCTCAAGCCCATACATCTGTTGAAATTAGAAAGGTACAAAGTCCAGTGTGTCAAGCTTGATGGGCTCTTGACTGTTACTTCAAAGCGGACTAGTAAAGTGCTTCTGGCTCGGCTCCATAATCAATCACGAAAATAACAAAGGCATCAACACTTGTAGACCTGTCAAATTTAGTTTAGTTTTAGTTTGGGTTCGCCACTGCCCGTAGCACCCACTGTCTTATTAGTGGCATAATTTGACACTTATAAGACAGCAAAGCGCGATGCCTACCCTGAGAACTAAGATGGTGTGACTCATGTACAAATAATATCACTGTCACCCTTACACGGCAGTATATACACTGCTGCTTTACGACAGAAGTACACACGGCCGCACATCGGTAGAAACACTTTTGGACCTTATGGCGTGTTTCTACCGACAAGCGGTTAACCGTACCTAGCCAAGGGGATGGTTCCCCAGACGAACGTTGCATACCAAATGTGTGGTCCCTTGTGGTGCCAGCAAAGAGTAGTACCAACCGTCGTAAGAGTCGACTAAAGGTTATAGCTGGAGGATGGGTAGCAGCGTCCTCCTGAGTATCATACCATCTTACTTACTGCGGTCACCAACAACCGCGGTCCATGGTGCCAGTCGTAACGCTAACATGCGTGGTGACTATGGTACTTCCCCTCCACATTGTTTCAGCATAAGCTGGAATTCTGGAGGGAGTTCCCTGTCCTATAGTGGACGTTTGATGGGATGTCATGATGATGATGATGATGAATATGTGGTCGAGGCAGACTGGCTATCAGAGAACAGTTATTACCCGATATACCCAATATTCTTTGATAAATGATTCGCTGCGCGCGCAGCGAATCATTTATCTAAGCCAATATTATTACCCCTTTTGAAGCCCGGTCCAGTTTACTGTGACCCAACACTACATAGAATATCATATATTCTATGCAACACTACGTCAGTGGTAATAGTTTGGACTTTATTGCACGGTATTAGAGTTACAAATGTTTCCACTAAAATGCGGCGACTACCTAGTTGCAATGCAAAGAAGCTGGGAATCACGCGGGCGGGGCGCGGGGGGTAAATGGTTGAATTCTGGGTGGATTCCAAGGCAGACCGAGATCCCTTTTTAATGTAGCAAAATATAAATAAAGAGCAGTAATATTACAAAGAGTACTATTACTTTATTCTGTGTTTAAAAGTGTTGATTTTCATTCAAACGCTTTCTGTCAAATAAATGAAATCAGTGACGTCACGTCATTAATTCTTGGCAGTCACTTTTAAAGAGTACTAATACTTCTCTTCTTCGTCAATGAAATCGGAAAGGACGCATAAAACTTAACACAAGATTAACTTTAACTCTGGACCGCGTGACCGGCAACGGCGCGATTAACGAATGTTCAATACAGCGCCTACACACCGCTGCGAGTGTGCGGAATAGTTGGTACTCAACGCGACGTGTATTGCGAAATCACATGTCGCGCCGCCGTATGCGCGGTCCCGTGGCTCTGCCGTAAGTTACGTCTCTGACTCTCTGACATTAATCATTTCATATCCGCGCAAAGCAAGCGCGTTCGTGTTACTTTATGTTTTATTCATCTAAAAAAAAGAGACCCGCAAAAGTGCTACAGAACCAACTATTTCAAAAGTGTGCAGTTATAAATTTATAAATATAATCACTTTTGTATTAAAGAGATCGTAAAAGACGAAACTGAGCTGTGACGTCATAGCTATGTGATGTCATACATAATTATATGGAAGATTTTCGATTTGACGTTCAAGAAAGAGTAGTTGATTTGACTATGTACGTGGTCCTCATGCCTATTGTTATCCATCTCATTCGTAAATTCCATCGCTTACCAACACATTTTGCAGCCATGACAAACGAGAGTATATTTGACGGAAAGAATGACATTGTTTTACAAACTTGTTTTTTCTGACAGCTTAGCTTTGAAATAAACGAAGAAAAATATCAATAATTATTCATAGGTAAAGTATTTATTCGCAGACGCGCGCGTTGTTGTCTTTTGTATGCGGCGGTTAGTTGATTGGGAAACTAGGTTAAAAATAGAACATGATTGATCACGAAACGTTGGCCGCGGTCGGTGCCTGGATGGATGACCAATGGTGGCACAACAACAAGAGCGTTTTCTTGCTTCGGAAGATACGTTAAGACTTTCATCCTGGCTGTCAATAAAGTAGTCGTTAGGCCATTATACCTGACAAAACATACAGGATTGAGCCTAGTTTTCCCTTTGTTTTCGGAGATCATGTAGCAGTCGATCTGTGTAAAAGCCAGAGCCCTCGTCAAATCCCCTTATCCATAATGTATTTTCCCTCGACAAGAAAAAACCGGCCAAGTACGAGTCGGACTCGCGCCCTAAGGGTTCCGTACCTATCTACCATAATGATACACTAAAAGCTTTTGCTCTTTGACTTTAAAAACTCCAACTTGACCCCTCTTTTATAGAAAAGTTCTTGAAACGGGAGCTCACCTTAATTGGTTACTATTAGTTGAGAGATAAATTGGAATATTTAACTATTTTAGACTTTTCCCTTTATTTCTGACTGTAAGACCTAGGCTTCTTGCCAAATTTCATAATTTTAGGTCAACGGGAATTACCCAGTAGGTTTTGCTTTTTTGCATAAATGTATGGAGATGAGGACATAAAAAGCCATATCTTTTGATTGAGTCGTTCTAAAAAATTTAAATTTTCAGATCTTGTGTGGTTTATAAACTTTAATATTCGTTATCAATTTCAACTTGATACCTCTTCTCGTTCGTGACAAAAAGGGTCTTGACAGACAGACAGACAGATACACAGACAGATGGACAACAAAGTGATCCTATAAAGGTTCCGTTTTTAGGGTTCCGTACCTCAAAAGAAAAAAAACGGAACCCTTATAGGATCACTTTGTTGTCCGTCTGTCTGTCTGTCTGTCTGTCTGTCTGTCTGTCTGTCAAGACCCTTTATCTCACGAACGGGTAAAGGTATCAGGTTGAAATTAATACCACATATTAGGATCCATGAACCACACAAGATCTGAAAATTTAAATTTTTTATAACAACGCAATCAAAAGATATGGCATTTTATGTCCTCATCTCCATACATTTATTCAAAAATGCAAAACCTACAGGGTACTTCCCGTTGACCTAAAATTATGAAATTTGGCAAGAAGCTAGGTCTCACAGTACAAATAATGGGAAAAGTCTGAAATCATTAAATATTACAACTTTTCTCACAACTAATGGTAACCAATTGTGGTGAGCTCCCGTTTCAAGAACATTCATATAAGAGAGGGGTCAAGTTGGATGGTCGCTGAGGCGATTTTTGTTTTAGTTCCATTTAAAAACGGGAACACTGACAAACTTGAAAATTGGTATGTTTATAGTGCATAAGCTATAAAATAACAACAAATAATAAAATTTGGTCAAGCGCGTGTCGGACTCAAAAAATCTAACACATTAACTTACTGAAATTTCAACTAATACAATTATGTTTATGTGGTGGTACGGAACCCTCAGTGCGCGAGTCCGACTCGCACTTGGCCGGTTTTTTTTTTTATTTTGAGGTGCGGAACCCTAAAAAGTAGCCGTTTCCGTAAAAACCATTGGTGAAATCGGAGCTTGAGCAATGATGACGATTGAATATGATTATACTTATATTTTTACTATTACTCATCATTAATAATCATCATAAAATCCCATGAAGGATAGGGGAATAAAGGTGTGGTACAAGTATAAGTAAAAGTACCAGTCACCATGCTTATTAGCGTTGTGGCTGGCACCATAGACCGCGGTTGTTGGTGACCGCAGTATGTAGAATGGTAGATACGATACGATACGCAGAAGGACATCAACAAATATTAAAAATTTTACACAACCAATTAAGGTGAACTCCCATTTCATGTTAAAGGAGTGATCACACCTAGCTGAATTCAAGGACTAATTCGGCATATACAGTGCTCGTTGAAGTAAGGATATAGCATTTAACATAACCAAGCCTCCCAGTAATGTATGCCGAATTAGTCTTTGAATTCATCTAAGAGGGGTCAGGTTTAAGTGGACACGGAGTTTTTAAAATAAAATGGCAAAAGCTTGTAGGGATATATATGGTGGTCGGACAGGTACGGACAGTTCGACTCGCCCTTGGCGGGTTTTTTTGTTTATCTCTTGCTGCTTGAGAATGTAACACGCTTTTATTTCAACCGGCGAGTGTGTTTTCGGGTCTGTGTACCGGTATGGTATGAATTTGTGTAAATATTTTTTCTCTATGGCGTCACAGCTTTAAATTTTGGTAGCATACAATTCAGTACAGATATTTTTAGGGTTCCGTACCTCAAAAGAAAAAAACGGAACCCTTATAGGATCACTTTGTTGTCCGTCTGTCTGTCTGTCTGTCTGTCTGTCTGTCTGTCTGTCTGTCTGTCTGTCTGTCTGTCTGTCTGTCAAGACCCTTTATCTCACGAACGGGTAAAGGTATCAGGTTGAAATTAATACCACATATTAGGATCCATGAACCACACAAGATCTGAAAATTTCAATTTTTTTCAAAGACGCAATCAAAAGATATGGCATTTTATGTCCTCATCTCCATACATTTATTCAAAAATGCAAAACCTACAGGGTACTTCCCGTTGAACTAAAATTATGAAATTTGGCAAGAAGCTAGGTCTTACAGTACAAATAATGGGAAAAGTCTGAAATCAATAAATATTACTACTTTTCTCACAACTAATGGTAACCAATTGCGGTGAGCTCCCGTTTCAAGAACATTCATATAAGAGAGGGGTCAAGTTGGATGGTCGCTGAGGCGATTTTTATTTTAGTTCTATTTAAAAACGGGAACACTTACAAACTTGAAAATTGGTATGTTTATAGTGCATAAGCTATAAAATAACAACAAATAATAAAATTTGGTCAAGCGCGTGTCGGACTCAAAAAATCTAGCACATTAACTTACTGAAATTTCAACTAATACAATTATGTTCATGTGGTAGTACGGAACCCTCAGTGCGCGAGTCCGACTCGCACTTGGCCGGTTTTTTTCTGTCCTGGCCGCTCGTCGGTGGAAACACTTGAGCGTGACTCTGGTTTCGGGCGTTTGTAGCGTAGCGCTGGTTCAGCTTATACTGGTTTTGTTTCTACGTGCTCGCTGCCGTGCGTTCAATTAACACATCAGTACAAATAATATGATACCCTTATTTTTGAAGTACTGTAACTCGTCTTAGTTCTCAAGGTGGGTAACACGCGATGCTGTCTTATAAGTGTCAAACTATTTCACTAATAAGACAGTAGGTGTCATGGGCGGTGGTGACCATTTACCACCAGGTGTCCCACCTGCTCGTTTCCCCACTTGTAACATTAAAAAAAACTACATGTTGTCCTTGTGTTGTGACGTTACGCTCGTGCGGCACCCCCCTCCCATACCCCGCCCGCACGCACACACTCACGCCACGCGTCATTTCAGTACAGAAATAAAATTAACTGTTAAATAACTGTAATAGAATAGGCAATATATCGGTACAGAAATTCAATCTGTACGGGATATCTCTATTGATACTTTTACTTGTGCAAACGGCCGCTCGTCGGTGGAAAACTTTGACCTTGAGCAGGCCACTGATTCCGCGCGTTTGTAGCGTAGCCATCACACCTAGCTGAATTGAAAGACTAATTCGGCATACATTGCTGGGAGGCTTGGTTATGTTATTTGCAATATCCTTACTTCGACGAGCAATGTATGCCGAATTAGTCTTTGAATTCAGCTATGTGTGATCTTGGCTTTATACTGGTTTTGTTCCCACCTCCTTGCTGTTACTTCTATGTATCATTCAACGGGATTGAACCCAAAGAGATTTCAGACACACACAATACAGTCAAAAGAAAATCAAGCTTGACACATTGGACTTTGCTCTTATTTCTATCGTCATAGACCTTAAACCGCGCTGCGTTGTCTAGCTTAAGCTGCTCTCGACTGTACATATGCAACCAGAGCTTCAACGTAAATGGCAAAACGTCCCTGAAGTTTCATACGAGTATATATCCATCTCTCTTTCTAGCATACTGATAGCACTGTTGTTAGAAAGAGATGGATGCGCATTTTGTTTTTTATTTCTTGTTAACTTATTTCAGATTTCAATCTAAAAGTCGTAAAAAAAATAAAAATCTATTTGGTAATGTACGGTCAACCGCTGGTCGGTAGAATCTTTTTCATCTCTGTTACCACGCAATAAGGTCCGAAAGTGTTTCTACTGACGTGCTATTGAGTGTACAAGTAAAGCCCTTTCATATGATACCCCACTTGACCTAGTAACGACAATTTAAAATTTTGCCCTCCCATGCCCTATTTCCAATAATTATAATATATATATAGGCTAGCCTTGTCCTGGTATTGTAGGGCTCTGCCTGGATGGACCACCTGGATATCCCTTACTGCTCGTGGGAACGCAATGGATTCTACTTAAATTATAAATTCAAATGGCGGCGATGTGATTCGCAACGCATCACGTCCCGTTCCTCGCGGGGGCGAAAAGCGGACTACGGAGAGCCGCTTTGCTACGATGAATGTCAGAGGTGGAATGAATGGCAAAATAGATGAAGTATGTCAGATGATGAATGAAAGGCGTATAGACGTACTGTGTGTGAATGAGACTAAACGGAAAGGTTGTGACACCACAGAACATGGCCCTTACACAGCGTACTGGTCTGGTGTTCCCAGTACCAGCAGAGGCTGTCAGGGAGTCGGTGTCATACTTTCCGAAAGAATGGTAGAGTGTGTGAAAGAAGTCGAGTGTGTGAGCCCAAGACTCATCTGGGTCAGGCTAAAAGTCGGACTGACTCGAATCTTCGTTCTGGGTGCATATGCACCTACGGATGTGGGTTCGCGAAGGTCTCCAAAAGCCCAAAAAGAGATAGATGAGTTTTGGGAAAATATGAGAGATACATTAGGGAAATGTGAACAGAATGAACGAGTTATCATGCTAGATGATTTTAATGGATGGGTAGGAAGAAAGCGTGACGGTTATGAAAGAGTTGTTGGTAAGTTTGGTGATGAACGTGTGAATGAAAATGGTGTAAGTCTGCTTGAGATATGTTTGGAATGGAATATTTTTGTGGCAAACACTATGTTTAACCACAAAAGGATCCATATGTATACAAGAGAGGAGGGTGATGCGAGAAGTATGATCGATTTTGTAGTTGTGGATGAAAGATTGAGGAAAAGGGTTCTGGACGCTCGCGCATATCGCGGAGTCAGCATCGACACAGACCACCACCTGGTTGTAACCCGAATAGTGGTCTATTTAATCGGTGGCGGCATAAAGCACAAGAGCAGACGAGCGTTTTGGAACGAATTAAAGTAGAGAGATTGCAAGAGGAGGATGTCAGAAGTGAATACTTGAAAGGCTTGAGTGAAAGATTTGAGAACCTAGATAAAGTGAATGATATTGAATGCTTGTGGAATGAATTTAAAGATGGATTAGTAGGAGTAGTTGTCAATGTTTGTGCGGTGTCGAAAAGGAGAAATGGTGGAAAGAAGAAGAATGTGTGGATGGATAAAAGTGTACAGGCAGCTGTTTGTGAGAAGAAAAAAGCATGGTTAGATTGGTTAGCTGTAAAAGCTAATCAAAGAATGCAGAAGGCCACAAGTGATGATGTTAGTGTAGCACGAAAGGAATATAAAAGAGTGAAAGGTATTGTAAAGGATGTTGTTGAGAGAAAGAAAGAGGAGTGTAAAGATGAGTTTGACAGAAGGCTTTCTGAAGATTTCCAGTCAAACCAAAAGTTTTTCTGGAAATCCATACTGACAGCCCGAGGAAAGTTTGGAACATCGGAGCTGAGTAAAATCAGAAGCCAGGATGGAAGTATTATAAAAGGTAAAGAAAGTGTGCTGAAGCGATGGAAGGAATATTTTGAAAGTTTGTTTGAGAGAGAAGCAGAGGCTAGCGTACCGAGGTCTTCTGTGGAAATGCATGAGAATGAATATGAGAGTAATGCAAGTGAGATAAGTATGGATGAGATCATGAAAGCAATGAAAAGTATGAAATCAGGTAAAGCAGGTGGGTATGATAGAGTGTCGGTCGAAATGTTGAAGGCTGGGCGAGGTATTGTGGCTAGTCAGCTGTACCGCCTTTTCAACTTGTGTTGGACGAACGGCCAAGTACCAGGTGACTGGTGCAAGGCTGTGATTGTGCCGCTGTACAAGGGAAAAGGGTCACAACAGGACTGCAAAAAATACCGCGGGATAAGTCTTCTCAGTGTCGTCGGCAAACTGTATGCAAAGGTTTTGATTGAAAAAGTGATGAAAGATACTGACGAAAAAATATGGGACGTACAAGCGGGATTTAGAAAGGGAATGGAATGTACAGATCAGGTCTTTTCCTTGCGGTGCATAGCTGAAAAGTTTTTGGCCAAAAACCAAAAAGTCTACTGCGCGTTCGTGGATTTGGAAAAGGCCTATGACCGAGTGGTGAGGAATTAATTGTGGTCGGCATTGTCTATGTATGGGGTGAACGGTCATCTGATTCAAGCACTGAAATCTCTCTATGAGGATTCCAGTGCTTGCGTCAGAATAAACGGGGCGTACACTGAATGGTTTAGCAATGAAAAAGGTGTTAGGCAGGGATGTGTAGCGTCACCTTGGCTATTTAACCTATTCATGGATAATTGTTTGACTGATCTGAAAGAGAGTATGTGTGGACTGAGAATGAATGAGTTACTCATCAAATGTCTTCTCTACGCTGATGACCAAGTTATACTTGCGTCATCTGCTGACGAGTTACAGGAGATGGTAACAATGATAAATGTGGCTTTTGATAGGAAAGGAATGAAAGTTAATGTAACCAAGACGAAAGTAATGGTACTTGAAAGAGAAGAGTGTATGACAGAGTGTACTATATTAATAGGTGGTGAACAAGTCGAACAAGTAAAGGAGTTTGTGTATCTGGGTTCTAAGTTTACTAGAGATGGAAAGTGTGAAAGTGATATCGAAAGCAGAGTGAATGCTGGAAACATGGTGAATGGTGCTCTGCATGCTTTTATGAAGAGTCAGAAGGAGTCTCACAAGGCTCGTCTGGCTGTTCATAGAGGCGTTTTAGTACCAACACTGATGTACGGCAGTTAAAGCTGGGTATGGCAGAAAAAGCATGAAAGTAGAATTAATGCAGTAGAAATGAGACCGTTGAGGAGTATGATTGGTGTGAAATTGAGTGACAGGATTAGAAATAGTGTGATAAGAGAACGTTGTGGCGTAAAAGAAGACGTAGTGACTAAAATTGAGAAAGGTATGCCGAGATGGTTTGGTCATGTAGAGAGGATAAATGAAGGAAGATTGACGAAAGAGATCCACAAGGCGAGAGTGAATGGAAACGTTGGAAGGGGAAGGCCTCGGCGAACGTACCAGGACCAAATTCAGGACGTTCTGAATAAAGGCCAGGTTAAAAGTACCCTAAACCGACGAGCATGTATGAAAGGATTGATGAAGGTTCAGGAAGCAAGGGAAGTATGTCAAGATCGTAGCAGATGGAGAAGTGTGGTCTCTGCCTACCCCGACGGGAACAAGGCGTGATGTTATGTATAATATATTTTAATGATTTTTTCACCTTCAATAAATTTGGGTAATTATTTTCCAAAAGTATACCAAATTTCAAGTCGATTGCATAAGTGGTTGCTGGGGTGAGCGTAAACAGAGACGCAGAACGCGCAGGCCAGGGCAGAACGCGTCTACACTCTTACGTTATTACGAAGAAAACTGAAAAATATAAATACTACTGTGCTGCCCTACGGCGTCGTCTGCGAGTCAGCTTACGCCAACCCACGGAGGTGAATTTCCTACAGTGTTGTGCGAGGGAGAGCTGGAAATTTCCAACCAATAGAATTTCTCCATTTGTCAGCTGATTTGACAAGCCCTGACAAGCTGGGAAAGTAACGCAACCCCATTGGTTGGAATTCTCCGGTCTCCCAGCTTAGCTCCATAGCACAGCACGACGGGTGAACTGTCAATTTCCAACGGAGCTGTGCTAGTATAGGAAACGATCACACATCACACCTAGCTGAATACCAATTCGGCATACATTGCTGGAAGGCTTGACTTGGGAGCTAGGGGTGATCGTGTCTTTAGATAGCTGCGATGCCTACGAGTATACCTAAAAATTTTTACCATGGCAAAAGCTTACCAACACATTTTTCAGCTATATCAAGGTTTTTGTGCTCCATGATTAATAGTAAAAACAAGTTTGAAAAACAATGTTATTTTTTCGGTCAAATATACTCTGGTTCGTCTGGTTCTATGGCTGCAAAATGTGTTGGTAAGCGTTTGCCATGCTAAAAAATTTTAGGTATCTATACATCTATACATATAATAAAACAGTAGAAAACCATGTGTCTGTACTTTTGATGAATTTATCAAAAAATGAGTGTGGGCGATAAGAAAGGACTAATAGAACACAAAAATATGTTTTTTGAATTTTTTGTCTGTCTTTCTGTCTGTCTGTCTTTCTGTCTGTATGTATTCGATAATCTCTGAAACTACTGAACGGATTTTCTCGCGGTTTACACAAAAAGATTAAGCTTAGCTCTGAGCAACATATAGGCTATATTTCATTTAAATCGGTTCACGCAATCAGAAGCTACACCAAAGTAAAGTATCAAACTGCCTGTGCGACCATAACTCACAAACTACCAAACCGATTCAAACTGGGTTTTCAATTACGAGTTTGGCTTACTTTCATGCAACATAACATGCTTATTTTAATTGCAAACGGTTCACTCAAGACAGAAGGTAGGCGAAGTTTCTGAAAGTACTGAAATGATTCTATCGTGGTCTTCAATGACGCGTTGGAATTCTTTCCGTGCAACTAAAAGTTTAGTTTAATTGCAAACGGTTCACTCAGACAGAAGGATGCACAGTTTTAAGTGGCGGCGCAAGTAACTCACAAACTACTGAACTGATATAAACAGGGTTTTCAAAAACGTACCTTACTTCTGTGCAATGTAGGTATATTGGCTTAATTTCATTGAAAACGGTTCACTCAGACAGATGGTATTCAAGCGGCAGCGCTAATAACTCACAAAGTACTGAACCGATTCAATCGGGGCTTTTAATGACGCGTTGAGCTTCTTTCCGTGCAACTAAAAGCTTAGTTTTATTGCAAACGGTTCACTCAGACAGAAGTTAGGTCAAGTTTTAAGCGGTGGCGCCAATAACTCACAAACTACTAAACCGATTGAAACGGGGTTTTCAGTGATGCGTTAGGCTTCTTTTCGTGCATTTAGAAGCTTAATTTCATTGAAAACGGTTCACTCAGACAGATGGTATTCAAGCGGCAGCGCTAATAACTCACAAAGTACTGAACCGATTCAATCGGGGCTTTTAATGACGCGTTGAGCTTCTTTCCGTGCAACTAAAAGCTTAGTTTCATTGCAAACGGTTCACTCAGATAGAAGGTACGCCAAGTTTCAAGTGGTGGCACCAATAACTCACAAAGTACTGGAACGATCCAAACGAAGTTTTCAATAACGTATTTTCGTTACATCCGTGCAACATATTAACTTTGTTCTATAACGATCAGTTCACTAAAACAGAAAATACGAGTATGTAAGTATTAAATTTCAAGTGGTGAACCCTAAACAAAATTTATAATGTTGCATGAAAGTAATGAAGCATGGGTGCTAAGAAAGGACACATGTACCTAAGAGACTGCAAGCGTTTGAAATGTGGGTTCTGCGTAGAATGTTTAAGATACCAGGGACCAGTTTTACATCCAACGCCAAAGTCCTGCAACGAGCGAAGCAGCGTAAGCCCGAGCTGTTGTTGACCATTGCCAGAAGGAAAGTGGCCTTCTTTGGGCACTTGCAAAGAGGCTCTGCATTTCAATTCCTGCGGACAATTCTTTAAGGCAAGATACCGGGTAGAAGGCCACCAGGAAAGCCGAGACGGAAATGGTACAATGACATAAGGGACTGGACCGGATTACACTACCACGAGTTGAAGAGGGTGGCGCAACGCCGCGACGAATACCGATTGCTGACCTCCAAACTTCATTTCGAAGATGGCACCCCATGATGATGATGATGAAAGTAAGCCAAATACGTTATTGAAAGTTCTGTTTGAATCGGTCCAGTTGTTTGTTTATAAGTTGTGGGCACAGACAAATGGATAAGTAAAATGTAGATTTAGTATTATGGTAAAAATAATTATAAAAAATTCCCAGCAGTTTCGGCATGGCGGTGAAATAAATGTAATGAAATGTATGAAAGTTTTGAAAACTTAGATAAAGTAGGTACTTATAAATAAAATACTTAAAGAAAAAAAGATAGTTTTTTTAGAAATCATGTTTTTACAGAAGTTAGGTCTTACTGTTTTGTGTGGAGGTACATGTAGGTACAATTAACAGTATGTGAAACAAGATAAGTTGGACTTTGTACCGTTTTTTTTTTTTCAGTAACTATTGAAGCTGAAGTAACTGAGCCTCAAATTTAATTTTGTTCTGTACAAGAAATAAGTGAAATACGTGGGACACTCAGAAATATTTGCGACACTAAAAAAAATTGTTCTACAGGTACATATATTTTTATTAAATCTTTTCAAAGTACTCTCCACCAGCCTCTATACAAAGATTCATGCGTCTGAACCAGTTTTCAAAACACTTTTTCCAGTCCGCCGTAGACACCTCGTTTACAGCCTGCTCGAACGCAGCCAGCGCATCTTCCGGCGACGAAAATTGTATCCCCTTGAGCTGATTTTTTATTTTTGGAAATAAAAAGAAGTCACACGGTGCTAGATCAGGGCTGTAAGGAGGGTGACCCAGGAGTTTGACTGGTGTGCTGTCCAGGAAGTCCCTCGTTTTGAGCGCGGTGTGTGCAGGCGCATTGTCGTGGTGGAGCAGTAGTCCGCGGAGCCCTGTGTTTGGTCGCTTGTTGCTCACAACAGAAAAAACTTCTGGTAAACATTTGGTAGTATACCATTCGGCGTTGATGCTTCTTTGATCTCGTAAGGGAATTGAGGCCAAGTGGCCAGTCAAATTAAAAAAGCTGGCGATCAAAATCTTCCCCCCGCTTCGAGATCGCTTCACTTTGGTAGGCGTTGGTTCATTTTGAAACACCCAAACTGTCGACTGGCGCTTGGTTTCTGGATCGTATTAATAAATCCAGGACTCATCACCTGTTACGATGTCGTAAACACGCCGAGACGAGCCTGCTTCAAATTTGTTCAGCATATCACGGCACCATTCCACCCGGGCCTGCTTCTGAGCGTCGGTGAGGTAGTGCGGCACCCAGCGCGATACTATCCTCCTCACGCGAAGATGCCCGTGTAGAATCTCGTGAACGCTTCCCGATCCAATCTTTAATATGTGCTGAATCTCCTGATATGTAATTCGCCTATTATCTTGGATTAAATTTTTCACTGCTAGCACGTTTTCTTCCGTAATAGCCGTCAAAGGGCGACCGCTTCTTTCTTCATCCCCCAAGGTTGGTCGACCGCGCCTAAATTCGTTATACCAACGATACACGGTTGCCTTGGAGGGGCCTTCATCCATAAATGCCATTTGAAGTCTATCGAACGATTCATCCGGTTTCAGGCGACACTTGAAATCGTAAAAAATCATAGCTCTAAAATGTTCCCGGCGCAGATCCATTTTTCAGTAAGACACGATACTTTGAATTGGCTCGCAAAAAATGTGGAGGGAAATTTTGAAAATGGAACACACATATTTTTACTTACAAGTAATCATATTTTCGAAAAAGATTCTGACCGGCCAGTCTCCCATATATAAAAACTATTTTTCGCAATACTTTCTGAGTGGCCTGGTAAGTGAAAAGTATTTAAAATTACAACACTTGTGCTTGTGATTGTACAGGCAGGTAGGTATTTCTCTGAATAAAATTTATCGGGGGCAAATGATACTGGGGGCGTTTGACACGGGGGCATTTGAAAATGGGGGCAAATGCCACTAACCCAATATTTTGACCATAATTTTACACATACCTACGAGGACAGTAGTCGAACTAACAGTCCAAAAGTAGGTAAACAAGAGGTGTTTAATTTTCAAAAAACTATTTGTACCTACTCTGTATAATATTGTAAAAGCGAAAATTGCTCTGTCTAATCTGTCTGTTACATTTTACGACTAATCCAATTAACCCATTTTGATAAAACTTGGTAAGAAAATAGTTTGAACGATGGCAAAATTAATAAGCTACGTTTTTCAGAACCCTACGCGGACGGAGTCGCGGGCAACAGCTAGTAATATTATATATTCTTTACAAAGAGATTTTAACTTCGCTGCGCGAGCGTAGCGAGGTTCAAATCTCTTTGATTCTTTCAAAGATTTTGGAAACTACGCCAGGGGGCGGATTCTTTACCTGCGAGCTGGAAAGAATCCAACCAATAGAATTGCTCCATTCTACTAGCTAAGATAATGGAGATCTTTAGGGGAGGCCTTTGTTCAGCAGTAGAGAAAATAATATACTACGAGTACAAAAATGTCACATTTATTCAAATAAGAACCATTATATGATAATAATCTATAATAATCAAATATTTACATTTATTTAGACATAACATAGTGTTATTTTTTACACAGAGTAAATTAGAGTCCGTCATTTACATAGTCTGTATGAGGTAGTGAAGCGTAAAACGTCTCCTAGTCGACTATGACTAGTCAGTCAAAAAACCCTGCTAAGTTTTACAAAAATCAAGAAATCTTTAAAATAAACATGTAATAGTTAAGTTAAGTAATAGTTAAGTTAAGTTAAGTTAAGTTTCTTACTTGTGAATTGACCATTAATACTAAGAACGGATGCGTAAATGCATGTATACAGTACAATGTACAGAATACTTATTCGATTTTTACTCCTATGTCATGTCATGACTTTCAATAAGTATTCCGTAAAGACTCTGCATTGACTAAATGAATCTGAAATCCTTAATGATAGAATTGGTCTAACCAGCTAACTCTGTCTGTATGTAGGATTAGGTTAGTATTCGGTAACCTAATCCTCGGTAACTGTGTTAATAACATTTATCAGCCCCAAGCCACATATTTCTCAGAGAGAAAGATAACAATTTTGCGTTTTTGCGATTTGATAAAAATCTATACATTTTAGTACAAAGGAAAGGATTCGCTTATGGTTCTCTCCTTAGCAGAAAGTGCTGCTAATTCAACCTACTTGATTGTTACTATGTTAATCTAAATCTCATCAAATTATGTACTATAAGTATGGAGTATATTGAGTTACTGAACAGAGTCAAACAGGGTTTTCAATTATGTATTTGGCTTACTTCCGTGCAAATATGTAACGAAAAAGTGTGATGATACTATATAAAGGGTGTGAATCACCCATGAAACTGAACAACTTTTCCCAAGGAACATAGGCCATAGAACAAGAAAAAATTTTGACCTCCCATAGAAACTGCATCAGCTGATAACGCATTTTGTACGAGGTCAACTTTGGATTTTCGTATTTTAATCTATGTTCCTAGGGAAAAGTTGTTCAGTTTCATGGGCAGATTCACACCCTTCAATATTGTCACACCACGCGATGTATAAGCTTTGCTCCATTGCAATCAGTTGACTCAAACAGAAGCTGCACGAATGCAAAGTATCAATCGGCTTCTTGTATCTTCTGTTTGAAATTCCGATTGCCGAGAAACAGAGCTTATAAATACAGGGTGTAAGGGACAGGTTGGCAAATACTGAAAGGGCATGATCAGTCAAAGTAACTGAACAACTTTCAGTAAATAAAAATTTCCGGAAATGAAAAAAAGATCGGTCTCTCCATACAAAATTGCAAACTTGATTGGACAGTTTGTATGGAGAGCCCGATATTTTTTTCATTTCCGGAAAGTTTTCATTTACTGAAAGTTGTTCAGTTACGTTGACTGATCATGCCCTTTCAGTATTTGCCAATCTGTCCTTTACATCTGTATATTGCACCAAAAAAATACATTATCGAACTCCCTGCTGTAAACGTGAATTAGTTAGAACCGTATAGTTGGATGTAAAATCTCAAACTCCACGCGAACGAAGTCGCAAGTCCAATTCGCTAAGCTAAATAAATAAAAATTATTTTTTTATATTTTTAATTGAAAACTTAGACTATTTTAGGAAACTAATTTGTTTTTTTCCGCCTAAACTATTATTATTAATTTTATAATATTTTTTTAAGTTTTAAAGTTGATGACGTCATTTCACAATAGACGATGAAACGAACGTTACATAGTGCCACAGTGTGGTCACAGTGAAACGAACGTGCTTCGACACAGATCGAATTGTTTGACAGAAAGAGCACAGAGAATAAAAGTTTTCTTTTCTATTGTTTTTTTTTACTTGTGGAATGACGTCACTCAGTGGTCAAATGAGTGTCACAACTGCCGCAGCATTTTTGAATATATTACCGCAATCAAATTACTTTTATAGTGGAAAATTAAAAAATATAGTATGATATAAAAATATCTCGAAATGGTTTTTGTATTTTAGTGTGTTATATCATATTTAGCTTGGCCATTTGGCTTTAAGAAATTGAAAAATCTGTGACACATCATTTTGTGAGTTCTGTGGTGCAGCACACTACGTCTATATTAGACTATACTTAGGTCTATA
The DNA here is from genome assembly GCA_947532105.1 of Athrips mouffetella. Taxonomy (NCBI): domain Eukaryota; kingdom Metazoa; phylum Arthropoda; class Insecta; order Lepidoptera; family Gelechiidae; genus Athrips; species Athrips mouffetella. Next base: position 51,404,148 of record OX383956.1, read on the forward strand.
CTAGATATGTACTACATATAATGTATTTGAGATTCAAATGTTCGTGTATAACCTTTTAAGGCCTCTGAGGACTAAATGCAACAACTTTCAAATAGCAATTTTCAAAATTTGTAGGACTTCAGTTGTTGATTTGGACCCCAGACTAGTCCCTTAAAAGATTATACACGAACTTTTTAAAACGCAAATACATTACAGTTTTAGAAATCGTAACCCGGAAAAGTAAAAAACTAGATGGCGCTAATAAATAGTCCGGGAAGTTATTATAATTTATCGAGTATTCTACTAAAAATTGTAAAACGAATTTCAATGTTAGCGTTTCTTTACATTGAAACTATGTTGAAATTTTGAATGTTTTTTTGGCAGAATACTTGCTAGACCATAATTAATTTCCAGATTATTTGAAAGCACCATCTACTACCACTAGAACTATAACTAGGTACTTTATTTAGATCTTATATTAAGAAGTAGGTATGTACTACATATAATGTATTTAAGTTTTAAAAAGTTCGTATAAAAGCTTTTAAGGCCTTATTCTGTGGACGAAATGCAACAACGTTCAAATAGCAATTTTCCAAAATTTGTAGGACTTCAGTTGTTTATTTGTACCCCAGACTAAGCCTTTAATTTATTTTACACGAACATTTTAAATTCAAATACATTATATTCAAGTACATACCTACTTCTAAACATAAGATCTAAATAAATTATTTTTTTTTAAGTATCAAATCTGGGGGCCAATTCATGAAAGTCACCGGGCGATTTTCGAGATTTTTAAAATTAAAATAAGTCCTGTTAAACTCCTTAACAATAAGGATCAATATTTGTTAATTATAAAATAATGTTAAAATTTAAAAATTACTACCATAACAATTTGAATTTTATGAGTTTATCTTTGCTTTTTTTAATTTAAAAAATCTCTAAAATCACCCGGTAACTTTTAAGAATTGGCCCCCTGTGACACATCATTTTGTGACTATACCTAGTGTTCTGCACCACAGTATTCACAGTATGATGTGTCACAGATATGACACTTCTTTTTGAATAATTTTTCTTCCAGCCCGGGCGCAGGCATTTTATCAAGAGGGTATGAGGCTAACCGGGCCGCCTCTTCGAACACCTTGTCTACCTGCTGCCGGTACAGGTGTGCCGCCTCCCACGCGACGGTTGCTGCCTCCTTTAGCCATGTCGCGTGGGGCTTGTCGGCTATAGTCTTTCGGACTTTCCGGCTGGAAGTGAAAACATGCGGTTATAAACAATAAAGCTCAAAAACACGGATAAAATAAATAAATACTATTTAACGAGCAATATTTGTAAAAAAAAAATCGTTTATGGCAACTCTTACACTAAAACCAGAGAATATTTGATAGTCCAGTCAATCTATGAAAGTTTGTATGGAGAAAATGGATTAAATACACACTAGGGGATAATTTATTAAATTACCAGTAAAAACATTCAAAAATTTAAAACCACTGTAATCCCCGACATAACGTTGATATTCTTAAACCAGTATAAGAACTCAACCTGTATAATATTTACCATCTAGGAAAGGTCAGCTTATACTGGCACTTTTTACAAAAAACATGTTTTTACAAAATTGCCGGATTCCATTATTTACAGCTTCAAATGGCCTAGATTACTATTTAAAATGAATTTCTCTAAATGTGCATTTAATACAACCTAAAATTGAGGGATAGAATAACATTGTTTTACAAACTAGTTTTTTCTGACAGTTTTTATCCGATTGCTTTTGACATAATTTGTCGGTTAGCGTTATAATAAATGAAAAAAAAAATGGCTCAAATTAGAATCAAATCATTTCTCTCTCGAGGGGTTCTCGGGGGCGAAATATCTCTGGTACACAGGATGTTAGGGTATAACACTGTACGACAAAAATACGAAATTTATTTTTTCATCTCCCATATAAAACGCGCAATCAGCTTGTGCAGTTTCTAGGGGACGTCAAAAATTTTCTTGTTTTTCGACCTATGTTCCTTAGGGAAAGTTGTTCAGTTTCATGGTCAGAATGCACAGTTTCAAGGATCATGTTTACCCTAACACCCTGTATAAGTCTCTGTTATAGTGGCTGAGGCTAGTTTAAGATCATGTGGATTTTTGTGAATGGTCCCCTAATTATTTACTCCCTCATACCTTAAAGAACGTTTCCGATACCTAGGAGCTGACCGCTCTCGTGATTTGCGATCCAAGACTGATAATGTGTTGAAAATACCCTTTACTCGGTCAGGTTACTATAAGGAATCTTTCACTTTAAGCTAAAAAAGAAAAAAAAGCTAAAAAAGCTATCAGTCTCTGGGATGATCTGCCATCTGAGATTCGTCACTCCAACTCACTACCTATTTTTATTAAATCTAAACTGCATAACTTCTTACTTAATAAAATTGTACCTTAGTTTGCAACTGAGTTTGTATATATTTATATGTTATCTATTTGTCTATATATTTTTATATGTATTTTTTATTTATTTATTTGTGTATATTTTGTTTTTATATTGGCACACTACTACAGTTACTATTTACATTTTCCTACAAGCAACTAAGGTTGTCTGGAAGAAATCGCTTTAAGCGATAAGACCGCCTTTGTCTACCCTAGTTTTAAGAGTCTCCTGTGTATTGTTTTGTTTTTGTGTGACAATAAAGAATTTATCTATCTATTTACTTAGTACCTAGGTGATCCAGCTTCACCCTATACTGGCCGCCCCAACATCAAAATATCATCGGGTGAGCAAGCTATGCTACCCGCCTACAGATGGCGCTGTAGCTTTTTATCTAAAACGCAAATTCTTAGAAACACGGAGAAAACGAATTTTCACAGATATGAGACCTAGCTAGATTGATTTTTCGCCTCCTAAAACCCCCGTATGGTAAATTTCATCGAAATCGTTAGAGCCGTTTTCGAGAAACCGATTACAAATATATATATATATATATTGCTCGTTTAATAGTATAGGATTTATTGATAACAGTAAATAAAATACAGAGTGTAACAGAGAAGTGTGATAGTACTAAAGGGTATGAATCTGCCCATGAATCTGACCAGCTTTTCCCAGGGAACATACGTCATAGAACAAAATAAATTTTTGACTTCCCATAGAAACTGCATCAACTGATAGCGCATTTTGTATGGGAGGTCAAATTCGGTTTTTTGTATTTTGACCTAAATTCCGTGGAAAAAGGTGTTCAGTGTTCTTGTTTCACCCTTCAGTATTACATCACCTTTCCGTTGCACGATGTATACCAAAAACATATTTTTCAACACATTTGCTCATAAAACAGCTCTATTTGCACTGTCTTAAGGTCCATAATCCAGCTCATTAAACACGCGTGTTTTTGTCATAATATAGTGTTTTATTTTTGTTTTTTTTTTATCGGCCAAGAGCAAGGAGTTTTTATGCTTATTATGTTACTAAAATTTTCAAGCTGACTTCGAGAAAATATCATAAATGAATGTTGGTTTTATGAAATTATTTATAGTAATTAACTAATTAACAATAAATTTGTCATTTACGTAACAAGATATTCAATTTTTGATAATTTATTTCAATGGAATAGGATGTTTGTGTACCGAGTGACAATTACTTTTTTTTTATAGCTTGGTTACTAGATTGACTAATAATTGATAAAAGATTGATGGTGTAAGATAACATTGTAATGTTTTGGGGGCTCCTTACGCGACGTATAATCTGTGACCGCTGAAAAAGAAAGAATGCACGCCATTTTACAAATATCTGTAGTGTTCATTATTGTAATTATTTCTAATAGTGACGACTTCTACAAATAAAAAACTGATCCTGAACCGTCTAAAATACTCATACACAAAATACAATTTTGAAATTTGGTAAAATTAAAGGGAAACATGAACATATGCAGCCGACAAAATGTTCCGGTGGACGTGCGGTGGACGTAAGGTTAGCAAAGTTTAGTATTTTAAAGGTAACCAATTTGATTTGTTTTTATTCGCAAATGTGTTGAAAAGCTCGTGCGCGTTGGAGATTACAAACTCGGCTCCATTACGCCCTCGCCTGCGGCTCGGGCTGCAATTTCTGAGCCTCGGGTGTAATATCCAAAATAGTGCACTTGCATTTTAATGTACTATTTTATTCCTCACTTTCAGAAAACAATTTTGAAAAGGATTAGTAACGAATGAGTATGAAAATTGGATTTTTAATATAAGTTTTAGATTTCCATAGCAGAAGCCAGCGAGACCCTGTCACTGAGTTTATGTGGTCTGTAAATCAATTCTTGAATATCATCGGGTGATAAAATATTGCTTTTGAGATTTTAAACTTCCAAATTCATCCTGATAAAAATGTTAAAAAGAAAATACAAAAATTAACAATTAAAAATAACAAACTATTTTATATTTATCGGACACCAATCTTCACTTTTGAAAACAGTAATCAGTGATATTAAATTATTCGCGTGATATTTTGTCTGGGTGATATTCAAGAATTGAGTCCCTGATCTGATTATCTTTTGAACCGTAAGATATTTTTGACTTACTTTACAAGTCTCATTGGTATCTCTGGTAGTTCCGCCGAGCGCCTTTTGAGTCTGTCGCTCCTTCTGCTTGGCTGCTCGGCGAATGGTCCGTACGAGTATTGTTTTGGCATATTTCTAAAGAAAATAAATTAAAATTAGAAAAAATACATGGTATGGCAGCACTGCACTTAAGCCACAATCACACCTAGCTGAATTCAAAGACTAATTCGGCATACATTGCTGGGAGGCTTGGTTTTATTAATTGCAATATCCTTACTTCAACGAGCAATGTATGCCGAATTAGTCTTTGTGTTCAGCTAGGTGTGATCGTGACTTCACTTTCTCCCGATATGCAAGTAAAAAGTATTAACTGCAAATTTAAATTTGTAATGCCATACACATAGTATGGAAATACAAACTTATGCTTAGGTGTTTCCAAAATATTGTTGAAACAAAATATTTAGTGCGCCTTTAGCGGCGCCCGTGTGGTGCCAGCAAAAAAATAGTACCAACACATCTCCTCCACACATCTCCTCTCCTTAAGTGTTATTCTTTGTGTGTTCTTATTTTTATGTGTGCAATAAAGAATTTAATCATTCATTCATTCATTCATTCATCTCTACCCGTGGTTGTCGTAAGAGTGACTAATGGCTTATAAATCTGAAGATGGGCAGTAACATCTTTCTGTGTATCGTACCATCTTACATACTACTGTCACCAACAATAGCGGTCGCCACCAAGCGTGGTGACTACGGTAAATCCCCTCCTAAGTACCACGCGTTTTTGCTGGAGTTCTGTAGGGAGCTCCCTGTCCTGTAGTGGACGTTTCATGGGATGTTATGATGATGATGAAAATATGTAGTCAGGTAGGCGACAGTGAGACAGACAAGCCCGTTGGTGTGGTTGGCAGTGAGCCTGCCTCACACGCCGTGGGCCGCGGGTTCGATCCCCGCCCTGGGAAAACATTTGTGTGATGAACACAAGTGTCTCTTCTGTGTCTGGGTGTTATTTATCTATTTATGTATGTATATCGGTCTCTGCTTTGCCTAGTTTGGGATCAGATGACCTTGTAATGTCCCCCAATATTTATCCTATACTATTAAACGAGCAATATTTGTATATATATATATATATATATATATTTGTAATCGGTTTCTCGAAAACGGATCTAATGATTTCGATAAAATTTAGTATACAATGGTTTTTGGCGGCAAAAATCGATCTAGCTAGGTCTCAGGTCTGGGAAAATTCGTTTTCACCGTCTTTTTAAATAAACTTACAGCGCCATCTGTTGTGGAGTAGCATAGTTTGCTCACCCGATGATATTTTAGTCATACAGAGCATTAGCTCGGTCGCCCAGGTACTTTATTATTAATAGTGTAGAACTATCAACCGATTTCGAGTGAATCACATGTTTCAATTTTGGTAGTACTTACCTACTGGAACACCTTTGTTCTCTGAGACAAAAGTGACGGAGGGAATCACGTAGAAGAGGCTCAAAGGGTGAACTCGATGATGAAACTCGGGCCGTATTGTAATCGAGTCGTATCCTCGGGTCCTAATAAACGAAAAAAACCTATATTAGCGTTTCACTCCAATCCCGAACCGCTAGCTCATAACATTTACGAATTTTCACATATAAATGAATACTACCGCAAGATCCCTTTTTTCATTGCCCAAAACGTTATAGTAGTTTAAGATACAAGTGCCGTAAGTAGGGTTATTACAAACGAATTGACGTTTTGTATACCCAAGACGTAGTCGAGGGTTTACCATCGGCACGAGTTTGTCATAACCCTTACGGCCGTGTATCTTACGACGTTTTTCAATACATTTCTGAGAAAACAGGTATAAGTAATACACTTGTTAAAGGAACCAACCATGGGTACTGTCAGCCTCTTGTCGATTTATGTTCTCCTGGTACTCTCCATTTTATTTTAAATATAGATAGGCAGTCGTCACCCAAGTAAAAAGTCACCACTTAACAAAATAATTTTATGATCAGAGTGTAAAAACGTCTTGGTAGTATACTTTTTTTACTTACCGCACTAGTTCGGTAAGCAACTACTTACGAGCAATGTTTATGTCCTTCTAAGTACGTTTTTCGAGCAAATGTATTGAAATTTTTTTTAAGGGCTCCATAACTCAAAAGGAATAAAAAGGAACCCTTACCTAAAGGATAATGTTGTTGTCCTTCTGTCTGTCTGTCAAGACCCTTTTCTCACGAACGAGTAAAGGTATCAAGTTGAAATTGATATAAAATATTTAAGTCCATAGGCCCTTCAAGACAACTTAAAACCTTTGAGTACGTTGACCTAGAATCATGAAATTTGACTAGGAGGTAGATCTTACAGCACGAGCGAAAGAAAAAGTTTTCTCACAATTAATAACAACCAATTAACGAGAGCTTCCATTTTAAGTAATTTCATATTAGAGAGGGGTCAGGTTAGAGTGGACACGGAGTTTTAAAAGCAAAGGGTAAAAGCTTGTAGAATATTATCATATAGTACTCGTAGATAGGGACAGAACCCTCAAGTGCTTGAGTCCGACTCGCACCTGGCCGGTTTTTTATGTTACAAGTAAGCAAACGAGCAGGTGGGCGACCTGATGGAAAGTAGTCACCATCACCACTATTAGTTGCATGATTGGACACTAATATGACAGCAAAGCGCGTTGCCCGCCCTAAGAACTAAGATGGTATGTCTCATGAGCCAGTCTTAGGGACAGTTGCTCAGTTTAGTCTACTGAGCAAGCTCTTTCAGTTTTGGTTCACCGTGACTTACACCCTGTAGGTATACTAGATTTTTACACAAAATATTTAAATGGAATGTCCATTCACGTAGATAACTGATTCGAATTAAAATTATAAAACATTAAAATGAACTCCATGGAACCAATTATGAGAAATCACTTGTTTACATTTGGTAGGACTGGAACACCCCTTGTATGATTTTTTACAGATTAACTGATTCTTCTGCGCATATGAGACACGCGGTCACACTCACCCCCTTGACTTGTTTTTTTCGCACTCACTCGTACTAACGGTCAGATCAGAGCTAGAGCTAGCAAAGTTTCATCAAAATCGTTTCAGCTATTTTTCAGCAAATTGCAATTTTTCGTTTTGAGGGTTCTGAACCCAAATGGTAAAAGCGGAACCCTATTAGTGCGACTTCGTCAATCTGTCTGTCTGTCATCATGACATCACATAATATGTCTGTCTACTACAGGACAGGGAGCTCCCACCTTAGATTATGAATAACGGCAGCTTACTGCTCCCACCATAATTCAGCTGTTGCTGGAACAATATGGAGGGGAAGTACTTTAGTCACCACGCTTGTCAGAGTTACGGCTGGCACCATATACCGCGGTTGTTGGTGACCGCAGTATGTAAGATGATACGATAAACGGAAGGACGCTACTGCCCATCCTCCGGTTTATAATACAATACAATATTCTATATTGCACACGAAATTTAGTGAAAAATACAAATTTTATATTAGAAATAGGTATACAACGAGGCGGCCTTATTGCTAAACAGCTATTTCTTCCAGGCAACCTTTGGGTACAGGATATTAAGCTAACAGAAATGCGGGGATGGTGCATAAAGATTGACATAAACCTAAAGTTATATCAAATTAAACATACATAAACAAAAATTTACGACTCTCCATACTAAAATGGTAAAGTTATATCAAATTAAACATACATAAACAAAAATTTACGACTCTTCATACTAAAATGGTCACGTGACCGACCCATTTTGTATGGGAAGTTGAAAATTTTTCGTGCGGTGTTAGCAAAGTCGTAGAACAAAAGTTGTTGCTTTTGACCTCATAAGAGGGCAAAAGGAAATCAGGTCCAAAAAAATAGCCTAGTATATACATATACATACCTACATATAATATATATAAATACACAATAACACACATAAACCCTTAGTCGCCTCTTACGACACCCAAGGGTAGAGATGCGTTGGTACTATTCTTCGCCGGCACCACACGGGCAAGGAAAATGGAGCAATCATATTGGTTGGAGTTTTCCCAGCTCACAGATTGAGGAGTGATCACACCTAGCTGATTCAAAGACTAATTCGGCATACATTGCTGGGAGGCTTGGTTATGTTAATTGCAATATCATTACTTCAACGAGCAACGTATGCCGAATTAGTCTTTGAATTCAGCTAGCTGTGATCATTCCTTTAGCTCCCTCGCACAGCACTGGTGTAAAACCATCCTAAGTGCCTCGTCATTTAGAAACAAGATAAGCATGTACAGTTAAAAAGATTTGAAAAAGTAATCGAAAATGTAGAACTAACAAAAATAGGCAAACAATGATTTAGAACTTTTATTTACCGTCGTTTGTAAAACAGAGACCATTTGGCGGCTTGAAAACTTTGACACCCAGATTCGCTGTCACCCTGGCAAAGCCTAATGTAGTTTGAATAGGGTTTGATTTTCCCTCTGGGTTGCAGAGGTCAGTTGGCAGTCGCTCTGTGTAAAAACCCGTGTCCTTCTCAAACCCCCTAGGTTAGCTAGCCGACTCCGCAAAAAAAAACATTGGTCAAAAACGGAATATGTCTAGGCGATGCGATGTTAGTGATATATCTGGAAAATATTGAAAAAATAAATTCGAAAAACTTGACAGTACCTTTCTCTACTCCTTTGCGTGGAAAACCAGCCAACTAAAAGAAATTTTCGCTATTATTTATTGAGCGTTGCGTGCGTCCTGTGCGCGTGCTGAAGCAGTAGTATATTACTTGTTCTGAAGCGTTGTCCCGTCGAAGGAATCACGCGCTGGCGCCAGCCAGGCGGGAATCAACGCTTTAGTAAAACAATAAAAATCAAAGATTTTTTTAAAGTGTACATTAATATTTGGATAAAAATAAAGTACCTAGTGTTTGATTGGTAATCCTATATTAATAAACGAGCAATATTTGTATATATATCTATTTGTAATCGGTTTCTCAAAAACGGCTCTAACGATTTCGATGAAATTTACCATACGGGTGTTTTTGGAGGCGAAACAACGATCTAGCCAAGTCTCATGTCTGAGAAAATTCGTTTTCCCTGTGTTTTTGGGCATTTTTATCACACTAATCTACAGCGCCATCTGTTGGAGGGCAGCATACTCGTAGCTTGCTCACCCGATGATATTTTGGTAGAAATACTTTGGACATTATGGCATGGTAATAGGGTTTGAATTGTCAACACTGACTTACGGTTGACCGTAAACACCTCGCGCCGCCTGTAGTCTTAGTTGCTTGGTTGTTTTTATGTTTCTTTGAGAGTTGTTCAGTTTTATAATTCGAGTAACATACATACATACACACATACTCGTACATAACATCACGCCTCTTTCCCTACATCGTATCCGCTGGATGTTAACGTCGCAGGACCGGTTGTCATGGAGATCTTTAGGGGAGGCCTATGTCCAACAGTGGACATCTTTCGGCTGAATGATGATGATGATGATGGTTCGTACGAGTATTCTATGATGATTCGATGCCTCCGTTAACTCTTTTTAGGGTTTTGTTGACGTAACATGTCTTCGACCGTGTGGCGCCAATAAGGAATAGATAGGTACAGTCAACGACAGGTCAAACTTGACACTCGCAGTGCGACTCTAGCCCGTACCTCTATTAAAATATGAACGGTACAAAGTCCAATGTGTGTCAAGTTTGATGTGTTGTTGACTGTACCACTCCATCTCTTCCGGGTGTCGTAAAAGGCGACTATGGGATATCGAACCGGCAACAGTATTTTTGCGTATCGCACAGTCAAGAGCAGGTCAAGCTCGAAACTCGCAATGCGACTTTAGCTCTTACTGCTATTGAAATAAGAACGATACAAAGTCCAATGTTTCAAGCCTGGAGTGCTCTTGATTGTACCACCCATAGGTACTACTAAAGTAGGCACTGCAAACTTGTTTATACGACATACAAAAAAACTCTGGCTGTGACCGTTGATGCGCAGAAGTCAAAAAATGAGTCGCGGGGGTGAGCGCAGCAGGTGGGGTGAGGTGATCGCGGCAGGTGGAGGGAGGCGAACGAATCGTTCATTGGCTCTCCACCTGTCACTCATGCGCAGAAAATAATCGTTAGAGCCAAACTTATCCTGTACACGCTATACTAGGTATATATTTTGAGGTATAGGCCGCATAAACTAGCTCTAGCTCTGATCTGACCGTTAGTACGAGTGAGTGCGAAAAAAACGAGTCAAGGGGGTGAGTGTGTCCGCGTGTCTCATATGCGCAGAAAATTCAAAGAAAATTGCGTCAGGGCTAATGTTACCTACTTCATACCATACTATACTACTATACAATTAAACGAGCATAATTATATTTGTCATCGGTTTCTCGAAAACAGCTCTAACGATTTCGATGAAATTTTGTATACGGGAGTGTTCGGGGGCGAAAAATCTATTTAGCTAGATCTCATGCCTGCTGGGAAAATTCGTAATTTCTGTTTTTTGGCATTTCTTGGTCTGTTGTAAAATAGTGAGTTTCAGAAACGCTACAGTTCTGTTAGTAGGCTTCGGTTAAGATTATACAGAGCGTCGCTCGCTCATTCAGGTACAGTCAACGATAGGTCAAGCTTGACACTCGCAGTGCAAATCTAGTCCGTACGTTTATTGAAATAAGAACGGTACAAAGTCCAATGTGTCAAGCTTGATGTGCTTTTGACTGTACTACTTAGTATACTGCGTTCTCCAGCCACCTCGGTCCACTGAGCCGGCCACAACGCTAATATTCAAGTGTGGTGACTATAGAGCAGAAAAAGAAGAGCAGATCAAGCTTTACACATGCAGTGCGACTTTAACTCCTTTGGCGATTGAAATAAGAACGGTACAAAGACCAATGGTAACTGGCTTGATGTGTCCATGACTGTGCAACACAGGGCACATAAGAAATCCCGCGTCGCAACGATCCAAGCTGGATCTATCCGTCAAGTATGACACATTAGAGCGGAACTTCAGCGTCGGAACAATCCGAAACACAAAGTATATGTCACAAGTAACAAGACCTTGCGGTGCGCCAACGTCAATTGAAATAAGAACGGTACTCGGTGCATTGTGTCATGCTTGACGTGCTCTTCAAATTAGAACTTAAAGTAATTGACATAGCCCTGAGAATCGCTAAGTTAAAGTGGCAGTAGGCAGGGCACATTGCAGGACGAACCGATGGCCAATGGGGCGTAAGGGTTCTAGAGTGGCGAGATACGAGTATCAATGCAAACATTCTATTCGAAACATGCAAATTTAAAACTTGGTCCCTTCACGGTAGAGTAGAATATTGGTTGGATGCTTATCAGCTTGTCTCTGCCAATTTGAAAAGTCTTCCAACCAATACGAGTATTCTACTCTATTGTCAGTGAACGAAATTAGGAATTCGACTGTATCGAAACAGGGTGTCTACTCTCAAAGTCCGATATATCGAAACGATACTACTCGAAACATGCAAATGCAAAACTTCGTCCCTTGCCAATAGAGTAGAATATTGGTTGGATAAATTTTCAAACTGCATCCAACCAATATTCTACTCTATTGTCAAGGGACGAAGTTTTGCATTTGCATGTTTCGAGTAGTATCATTTCGATATATCGGACTTTGGGAGTAGACACCCTGTATTGTGTCGATATATCGAAAATTAAGAGTGGGAAGCCACACAAGTAACGATGAAAAATTACTAAAAAAGTAACATTTCCCCCCCTTATCTCCGAAGTTTGCCGAAGGAAAAAATCTGAATTAACTATAGTCGATAGAGGTTTATGTAATATTAAAGCAAAAATAAATATATCTCTCTAAGTAGCACAGTTTTTTAGAAACCTACAAAAAACAAACAAACTTAGTTTTGCGGTCCTTAAAATTGCCTTTATTGCTTCTAAAAATACTACAGTTATATTGGAACCCTCAGCGCGTATCAGACTCGCAATTGACCGGTTTTTTTTTTATGTACGGTCAACCGCACGTCGGTAGAAACTTTTTCAACTCTATTACCACGCCATTAGGGCCAAGTGTTTGTACTGACGTACTGTTGAGTGTACATCGGAGTTAGTGACACTAATACACCTGAGGAAATTCCTGTTCAAAACGGATCTTACTAGAGCGGAATTTCCGCGTCAGAACTAACCGCAAGGTCTTGTTACTTGTGACATATACTTTGTGGTTGAGGATCGTTCCGACGCGGAAGTTCCGCTCTAATGTGTCATACATATCATACTTGACGGATAGATCCAGCTTGGATCGTTGCGACGCTGGATCTGTTTTGTGGTCTGTGTTGTACAGTCATGGGCACATCAAGCCACATATCCCTTGCCCACATAGTGCCATCCCTCTTCGCCCGAGTAGGTGTCTTCGACATGTATAACATTTCATTTCGTTAAATTTGTTTGTACAGTCATGTTTGTTTGTACGCACGGCCGCAATTCACTGGAAACACTTTGACCTTGACTTGAGCGGGTCTATGGTTTCAGGCGTCTATAGCGTAGCTCTGGTTCAGCTTAAACTATTTTTTTCCACTTAACCCACGATCACATAATATTATTATCGTGTGTGGAAAACAGACGTCCTCATTCATCATCATCATTGCCCTAGCCTTAAGGAGTGATCATACCTTGCTGAATTCAAAGAATAATTTGGCATACATTGCTGGGAGGCTTGGTTATGTTAATTGCAGTATCCTTACTTCAACTAGCAATGTATGCCAAATTAGTCTTTGAATTCAGGTAGGTGTGATCGTGTTGTGGCTTTACTTGCCGTCGGGCGGCCTTGGCACATGAAAGGCCGAAAATAAGTAAGTAGTAACAAAACCAGTCATCGCATGTGGGCTAATTAGATAGATAGAACCACAAGATATGACAAAAGCAGGAAATAAGCTGAACCAGCGCTACGCTGCAAACGTTCGGAACCTGAGACCCGCTCTAGGGCAAACTGTTGCCACTGACGTGTGGCGGCCTGTATCACTCTTATCTCATTCGCTGTAGGAGCTCACATCTCACTGCGGTGTACAAACTGCTTATGACTGTACGTTTACAAATTAGGTACAGTCAACAGCAGGTAAAGCTTTGCACTTGCAGTGCGACTTTAGCTCCTTTGGCGATCGAAATAAGAACGGTACAAAGACCAATGAAACACAAAGTATATGTCACAAGTAACAAAACCTTGCGGTGCGCCAACGTCAATTGAAATAATGCTCTTCAAATTAGAACTTAAAGTAATTGACATAGCCCTGAGAATCGCTAAGTTAAAGTGGCAGTAGGCAGGGCACATTGCAGGACGAACCGATGATGGCCAATGGGGCGTAAGGGTTCTAGAGTGGCGAGATACGAGTATCAATGCAAACATTCTATTCGAAACATGCAAATTTAAAACTTGGTCTCTTCACGGTAGAGTAGAATATTGGTTGGATGCTTATCAGCTTGTCTCTGCCAATTTGAAAAGTCTTCCAACCAATACGAGTATTCTACTCTATTGTCAGTGAACGAAATTAGGAATTCGACTGTATCGAAACAGTATCGTGTCGATATATCGAAAATTAAGAGTGGGAAGCCACACAAGTAACGATGAAAAATTACTAAAAAAGTAACATTTCCCCCCCTTATCTCCGAAGTTTGCCGAAGGAAAAAATCTGAATTAACTATAGTCGATAGAGGTTTATGTAATATTAAAGCAAAAATAAATATATCTCTCTAAGTAGCACAGTTTTTTAGAAACCTACAAAAAACAAACAAACTTAGTTTTGCGGTCCTTAAAATTGCCTTTATTGCTTCTAAAAATACTACAGTTATATTGGAACCCTCAGCGCGTATCAGACTCGCAATTGACCGGTTTTTTTTTTATGTACGGTCAACCGCACGTCGGTAGAAACTTTTTCAACTCTATTACCACGCCATTAGGGCCAAAAGTGTTTCTACTGACGTACTGTTGAGTGTACATCGGAGTTAGTGACACTAATACACCTGAGGAAATTCCTGTTTGAAACGGATCTTACTAGAGCGGAATTTCCGCGTCAGAACTAACCGCAAGGTCTTGTTACTTGTGACATATACTTTGTGGTTGAGGATCGTTCCGACGCGGAAGTTCCGCTCTAATGTGTCATACATATCATACTTGACGGATAGATCCAGCTTGGATCGTTGCGACGCAAGATTTGTTTTGTGGCCTGTGTTGTACAGTCATGGGCACATCAAGCCAGTTACCATTGGTCTTTGTACCGTTCTTATTTCGATCGCCAAAGGAGCTAAAGTCGCACTGCAAGTGCAAAGCTTTACCTGCTGTTGACTGTACCTAATTTGTAAACGTACAGTCAAAAGCAGTTTGTACACCGCAGTGAGATGTGAGCTCCTACAGCGAATGAGATAAGAGTGATACAGGCCGCCACACGTCAGTGGCAACAGTTTGCCCTAGAGCGGGTCTCAGGTTCCGAACGTTTGCAGCGTAGCGCTGGTTCAGCTTATTTCCTGCTTTTGTCATATCTTGTGGTTCTATCTATCTAATTAGCCCACATGCGATGACTGGTTTTGTTACTACTTACTTATTTTCGGCCTTTCATGTGCCAAGGCCGCCCGACGGCAAGTAAAGCCACAACACGATCACACCTACCTGAATTCAAAGACTAATTTGGCATACATTGCTAGTTGAAGTAAGGATACTGCAATTAACATAACCAAGCCTCCCAGCAATGTATGCCAAATTATTCTTTGAATTCAGCAAGGTATGATCACTCCTTAAGGCTAGGGCAATGATGATGATGAATGAGGACGTCTGTTTTCCACACACGATAATAATATTATGTGATCGTGGGTTAAGTGGAAAAAAATAGTTTAAGCTGAACCAGAGCTACGCTATAGACGCCTGAAACCATAGACCCGCTCAAGTCAAGGTCAAAGTGTTTCCAGTGAATTGCGGCCGTGCGTACAAACAAACATGACTGTACAAACAAATTTAACGAAATGAAATGTTATACAAGTCGAAGACACCTACTCGGGCGAAGAGGGATGGCACTATGTGGGCAAGGGATAGACATCAGTAATAGCAGAGAACACGATATTGGCCGAACTATTTGTAGCAGACATCGATAACATCTTTGACAATCGCCTAATTCAATCGAGTGTAACTTACTTGCATAACGATCATTCATCCTGACTTGACCTCTCATACGGTATTCTCCTCAATCACGTCGTCGGTAAACACAGCGGTGTGCAGGACTGCTTGTGCCACCTGTTGTTTTAATGTAAAATTAACTAAGTGGCACAATCCTGTCAACCCCAAACGTTGGAGGCTTATTCTAAGATTCTATTCACATGTTCAACTACAGCAAACTCACAGTTTAAGGCAGAAAAGATCATAAACACTTAGCTGTCGTTAAAGGGTCGCTCCTGTCATCGCAGAATTGCCACGGCTCAACCTCCAGCGGCTGCAGGCTTCATCTCGCGGCCAACTATCACTTTAGAACTTAACGTGGTAAAATCTCGAACAAGAATGAGCTGTTGAAAATGGCGGCCTCGTCTTCACTTTGCTACGTGTTGGCCAAACTGACACAAACCACGCCCCTTTACGCGCCATTCGTTGTAGTAGTACCACCCTCACGATCTAAATAAAGCCATCATTGCCAACATCATCGTTCAACATCGACAATCTACACTGGTACCGAAATTCAGTACTAATTAGACGTTTGGCGTAGCTTCGCCGTGCTTGGGCCACTGCATGTTTGTCTTTGAAAATACCGCGGGAAATTCGAAATTAGAGTCGCTCTACGACATACATGTTATTGCTAGGACGCCAACGTTCATGGTGGTTTCGTTTTATTTTATAATTATTTTTTCACCTCCAAAGCTCGGAAACATTTGTTTTGTCGGTTAAATTCTGCGGCCAAAAGCGATTTTTGGCCCCTAGCGGGCAAAAGGTTTTTCTGCGGCCAAAAGCGATTTTTGGCCGCTAGCGGGCAAAAGGTTTTTGAAATTCGAACGTGATGCAGTATGGCAGACCTCCACGCTGCGGTACTGGCTGCTTCCTCGCTTTAGTGAGGTGAAAAATTTTGTGTTTCGCTCGGCAGCAAAGTTATTTTGCGTTTCGTGCCTTGAAACCTTCGCTACGCTCAGGATTCTTCTTTTGAACCACGAGCGAAAATCCTTCGCTTGCTCAGGTTTCAATACAAGGCACTCACGCCAAATAACGCTTTTGCTGCCTTGCATAACAAATAACTATTGTTGACAAAACCAGTAGGTATAAACCACCGTTACACTATAAAGCCACGATCACACCTTCCCTAATTAACTCATTCGGCTTACATTGCTCATTGATGTAACGATATTGCAATTAACATATCCAAGCCTCCCAGCAATGTATGCCGAATTAGTCTTTGTATTCAGTTAGGTGTGATTGGGGCTTAATACATTTTTTTCGTTTATTCCAACGCTTACCAACATATTTTGCAGCCATGACACCAAAACCAGAGTACTTATTTGACGGAAACATTGTTTTACAAACTTGTTCTTTCTATCCGCGTTAACCAATTGCTTTTGACATATCTGCAAAATGTGTTTTCCGCAGACGCGTGCGTTGATGTCTTTTGAATGCGGCGGTTAGTTGACTGCGTAATTAGGTCAATATAGATCATGATTGATCACGAAAGTTAAGCAACGTCGGCCGCGGTCGGACCCCCGATGGGTGACCACTGGTGGCGCAACCACAAGAGCGTTTACTTGATTCGGAAGGCACGTTAAGACGTTTATCCCGGCTACTGTCAATGATAGTAGTCGTTGGGCCACTATACCTGACAATATGCCCAGGATTGAGCCTGGTTTTCCCATTATGTTGCGGACACAGGTTACAAACTTGTTTTTTCTGACAGCTTTAGCTGATTGCTTTTGACATTCCGTTCCACGAGTCAATCCCAAAGTTTACCAACACATTTTGCAGCTATATCAAGGCTATTGTGCTCCATGATCAATAGTAATCAGCTAAAGCTGCCAGAAAAAACAAGTTTGTAAGACAATGTTATTTTTTCTGTCAAATATACTCTGGTTCGTCTGGTTCGTCGTACTTTGTCTGGTTCTACGGCTGCAAAATGTGTTGGTAAGCTTTTGCATTGACTCGTGGAACGGATTATAAGCGTGAATTATAATAAACGAAAAAAATGGATCATACAAACCCTTCCTTTCATGGGTGTCGTGTGTCGTAAAAACCGACTAAATATCATTGACCCGAACAAAGATAGCGTGATTCCGCAAATCCTACAACTCCCCCAAAATTATTAGCTAACGCTCGGCAATGCAAATGTCAACCTAATTTACACGTTAATAACGTTCAAATAAGAGTTCTCTGCAACATGGCTGTTACGACCAACGGTGAGTCAAAAGAATAAAAAAAATCAAAAGATAACAATATGCAACGTAGTTTTGTGAATTTCATATACAAAATCGTTGCAGCCGTTTTCAAGAAACCGGTTCCTTACAAAGAAATATTAAAATCAAAGTCCTCCCCCTGGCAAGCACTACTCGTAACGAATCCAGCTGACTGACGGGAGGTTATTTTTCTACTCCACTAAAGCCATGATCGATCACACCTTCCCTAATTCAGAAACTAATTCAGCTTACATTGCTCTTTGGAGTAAGGATATTGCAAATAACATAACCAAGCCTCCCAGCAATGTATGCCGAATTAGTCTGTTCAGTTAGGTGTGATCGTGGCTCCGTGGCTTAAGACTAGGCACCCTACTCGGGCTACATAAATAGGATTACGCTATTATTTACGCGCGAACACGACACTCTGATTCCCGCGACTTCTTCCACGTGGGATTCGGTTTCATCACAAACTTGGTTTCCACCACCTTCTCATCACCAACGAACTTCTTGGCTCTGGGACCGATCTAAGAGACTCAAAATTTTAAACTGAATTACTTTTACATAGGGTCGAAAGACGACCAAGAGGCACATTACGTTTTATCAGAAAACTTTAATGATCCACAGATTTTTGGCAGACAAACAGCCAGTTGTACAGTCAAGAGCATATCAAGTTTAACACATTGGACTTTGTATCGTTTTTATTTCAATGGATGTATGGGCTAGAGTCGCACTGCGAATGTCAAGCTTGACCTGTCGTTGACTATACAAAGCATCTTTAAAGTTAATAGTCTTTCAAACTGTTCCTCTCACTTTTTTGTCAACACTTAAAGAGTCAGTCATCGGTTTAAAAGAGCATTAAGTTTGAAGATGTTTTATGCTACTGGCGAAAATCGCAAAAACATCAATCGTTACACCTGAGGCAGCACCCAAGTTATTAACGTTTTTGCAAGATTATTGGTCAAATACTTATCACATTCAGCGAAAAAATCACTCATCATCATGTCGTATGGGTTGCAAGGTCGATGACCGACCTCAAAATCCCTGGTGTCATATGTCACTGTAAAAATGCGTGGTATATTTGGGGGCCAATGTACAACCAAGAGCAGTTTAAGCTTAACAATTACCGTGTAACTTTAGCTCCTACGCCCTCTGCCTCTGATATACGTCAGTTAACTCACTATTCTTCCTTCGCGAATAAAATAAGAATGATACAAGATCCAAAGTGTCTATCTTGACTTGCCCTTAACTGTACCAAATTCATCATCCACGCACGGCTTCCATGGTCTAGTGCTTAGAGCTTTCGGCTCTCGACCCGGAAGTTCTAGGTTCGATTACCAGTGGGCACACTGTCAGGCAAAAATCTGTCGAGGAGACTTTTCCAGTTTGGATAAGTTAGGTTCATCGCCCATAAAGTAAGCTGATTCCGTGATTTGGAAGGCATGTTTAGCCGTTATTGATATCAATGGAAGAGTCTTCTCTGCGAGGAATATCGGGTTTCGAAAACTACAATCACCTTATCATCATATCGTGTGGGTTGCAAGGCCGATGACCGACCTCACGAACCCTGAAGATGATGTCTTAAATTAAAATTATAACGAAGAAACATTCAAAATGCGCTATCAGTTTGATGCAGTTTCTATGGGATGTTGAATTTTACTTTTCTTGTTTGGGCCAATGTTCCTATGGAAAAGTTGTTAAGATTTATGATGCGAGTAACATACCTACTCAAAAGTTCGCAGTTGACTACTACTAAAGGTGAGTTTTAGCATTGTTTCTGGGTCTTATAGGTCTTTTTTCTTTGAAACACTATCTCACTTTCTTACTCAAACTAACTAACCAATTACGAAGAACACCCTAGATTATACTCCACTCACGCAGCCACAATGCACCCAACTTCACAAACATCATACCGAACATTCTATTCGCTCACGCACACTCGCATGCACTCACCTGTGCGCACACATATTTAATAAGATAACTGCAGCAGTATACCTACCTTATCTATTCGCACATTGCAAGTGCGGACTATCGCCGACGAACTATGCAATGTACGGAGAAACGCCTTAGTTTTTGTTACGTTGTTTTAAAAAAGTCGTTGTCATTGTTTTAATATATTACTTAAGTAAAGAAACAAATACTACGCTACGCGGAAATTTCTGAAATTTTTATTCAAAAGACAAAAGTAGACTTTTGAAGGCTGCTACGTACAAAAATCTAGGCCTGGTCCAGTCTCGATTAAAGACTGGGGACCTGTGGACTAGATGATTTACGTCGTTTGAACGATATATTTATACACAAGATTTTAGCAAAACTTAGATAGGTACCGCGTTTCAGGTTCATGTCAATTTTGCGGAATGGATTGTATTATTAATGACAACTAAAAGGGTTCCCTATTTGGTAATTTTGTTTATATATTCAATCACAAACGATTGGACAAGAACTGAAAGCTCTAATTGAACAATTTTGCCTTTTATAAATATTTATTAGGAAGTCATCTCGACCCTGGTGACATATATTAAATAGCAAGTTGAAGTTTTCTAGAAAGCGCCAGACTTCAGCAGACACAAACAAACCATTTTAATGAAAAGGTTTTCTAAAGATGGCGCTTAACATACATCTATAAAATAGGCAATTATAATATAACTCTGTACGTTTTAACTACTTTTGTGTAAAATGACCGTTTTTTGCTTACTGCACATTTTTTTGAAAACCTCTGAACGAGTATAGAAATTTCACGAAAAATTATGGAGTCTCTTAGGATCATTTTAGAGAAGCTGCAACGGTTAAAATACGTCCCATTCTCTGCTGTCCCATCTCAAAAATCCACCCTGTACGAATACTAAGGTAGGTAGGTTTATTAGGTGACAAAAAGATACTTCTTTTATTAACTGGCTGCGCGACAGCGCGGACGAAGTCGCGGGCAACAGCTAGTTTGTAATGCAGGAATGTAAAAAACAGAAAATATTATATCATGGCACAAGTTTATTAAGTCAAAAATATACCTTAGAGGTAAAGAAAGATGTACAATGTACTACTATAATATAGTATCACACAAAATTTACACATGTTATAACTTTTTTTATAAGACCGCAAAGCACACTCAATGATCCTTTAAGGATCCCTCCTTTACCTCTAAGGTATATTTTTGACTTAATAAACTTGTGCCGTGATATAATATTTTCTGTTTTTTTACATTCCTGCATTACAAATAAAGTGTGAGAAACTTATACATAACTAGCTATGTAGTACATATCTATACAAGGTGTTTGTGTTTCTTACAATTTGCCAACAACAGCCAACATAACTGAACAACTTTCCCAAAGAAACATATGTTTAGAAAAGACAAAAACATTGCCCTGAACAAAATTTCATGTAGTTCATGCTGCAAAATTGTGTGGAGTCTATTATTTTTTTCTTTACCCAGCCGAATGCTTCTTTGGTAAAGTTGTGTATTTGTTGACTGATCAAGTCCAATAAATTAAGCTAATTGAAAAAAAAACACCTTTTCTTGTAAAGAACTATTTTAATGGGTTTTGCCAGTAAATACAACGGCATATCTTGCTATGTGAACATCCCAGTTTGGGACCTCTTCTTCGCCTCCTATGAGGGGCATGCATCTGTACACTTCTGTAAGAATAAAGTCCTTCGTATTGTTTAAGACCCTCGTAATACTCCTGGTAATCCTGCCAGTATAGCCAGGGTTAATCTTAAATATAACTTTAGGGATCTCTTCATGTGAACACTGGCCATGCTTGCATAAATGGCAGCTAGGTTTAGGCAGGATTTTCTGCAACTTTTTTGCCCTAAAAAAAGTAATGATTTTACTTATATTGTGAAATAAATTATGGTTAAAAACGATTTTTTGTTTTAAGTATGGTTAAAGTTTCCCAGTTTTTAACTGATTGATGTCAAGTAAAATAATAAATTCAATTATTAATTACAGTAAAGATGTAACTGGCATGCTGTTAAGTATTTAGCTACTGCATTGTGCATAATTTTCTCTGAAGGCAGGTTATTGAGAAATAACTTTTGATTAAAATACTTTTGAATTTCACAAAGTATATAGGGTGACTTTTAATTAGTTCTTGATAGCAAAATATATGCATGTACTCATGATAATGAACAAATTTTCCCAAGGAACATAGGTTGAAATACGAAAAACCACATTTGACCTCCCATACAAAATGCGCTATCAGCTGATGCAGTTTCTATGGGAGGTCAAAACTTGATTTTCGTATTTCGACCTATGTTCCTTGGGAAAAGTTGTTCAGTATCATGAGTACATTCATACCTTTTTCTATCAAGAACTAATTAAAAGTCAACCTATATAAGCGTTTGCTGTTACTAGTTTCCTATAAACAGATTTAGGTAGACGATTTTGATATATACTCACCGCATTGTGCTGAGAACCGGTTACTAGTTTTAAGTTTTTAAGTTTTAAGTAAATTGAAGCACTTCTATTTTGGTCCTGCAATTTTTTGTGGTTTATTTTGTATTTTGTTTTATTCATTGGTATAAGTGAAAGAGACAAAGCTATACAAAAACTCTAGTCTGTTGTGTCAGATTATTTGACTATAGATATTCATCCCTTTCAGAGTACTAACAGACGATTGGATCGGACTGCTCAGAATTTAGCTCCGGACCACGATTTTGTCCAATAGCGTTGCGGATTGACCCCCACGACAATTTTGCTATTGGTCAAAATCGTGGTACGGAGCTAAATTCAGAGCAGTCCGTTCCGATCGTCTATTAGGGTACCAGGCTCGAACCCCCCGTGTAAGCCGTCTCAAATGCTTTCAGCGCCTGACATTTGTGACGTCACACTGTTTAGCTGTCATAATCAAGTAGTGATGAGGTATTGTCGATTTTTATATCGATGAATTTTGGATACAGGTGACAAAATTTGTGAAAAAAAAAACAAATACTATCAGATTTTTTTATTATTATGGATTACTTATTTTTAAACTTGTATTATGTAAATAAAAAGGCTAATATAAGTTTATAATTTTATTTTTAGCTTAAAGAAAAAAGATCCTTAAATAGGTATCCTTAACAATAACTATCATTATGACAATGGATAATCATTTTATTATTTTCCATTAGGCAGTGTATTTTATACTTAACAATACTACTAATACTTAAATAAAATATACAAAAAGCTATTATTAGTACAGGTTTCACTCATGATTCTTCATGACCAGCAGTTGTATTTTTCACTACGTACTCAAGATTAACAATCATAATAATCTGTAACAAAACGTATTTTTAAGTACAATATCATTAGAATATTTTATTTTAACACTTCCTGTGTTCGGATAGATCTACAAAGTAGACAATTGCAAAATTCTCAGTACCGGAGACGCTTTACCAACTAGGCTCAGGGTCCCGCATGATGTTGTAAAATTTGCGATCTCTATACGTATTTCAACGTTGCGTTTGTGCTTCCACCTAATAAGCATTAGCTGTACTAGCTCAACAAGTCCTATTTTTGTAAATATAATTCAAGTCAAAAATTGGTAACACTACGTACGAGTATAAGTCAAAATGATTGAATTTTGCAATTTTCTACTTGGTAGATTTATCCGAACACAGGAAATGTTAAAATAAAATCATTTTCAATCATACGTAGTGTTACCAATTTTCGACTTGAATTCTTTTTGCAATAATAGACTACTTGAGCTAGTAGTCTAGTA
The DNA here is from genome assembly GCA_947532105.1 of Athrips mouffetella. Taxonomy (NCBI): domain Eukaryota; kingdom Metazoa; phylum Arthropoda; class Insecta; order Lepidoptera; family Gelechiidae; genus Athrips; species Athrips mouffetella. The sequence continues at coordinate 51,427,679 of OX383956.1, forward strand.
CAGCTAATGCTTACTAGGTGGCAGCACAAACACAACGTTGAAATGCGTGTAGAGGTCGCAGATTTCACAACATCAGGCAGGATCACAGTAGCCTAGTTGGTAAAGCGTCTCCAGTACTGACGGAGAAGACGCAGGTTCGAATCCTTCCTGTGGTTGTAAAATTTTGCAATTTTCTACTTTGTACATCACCATAAGTTCAAAACTATTCTATTAAAGGGTTTAGAACAAAACTCAGTTTATTGGCCTTCCAGGCTCCGATATTAATACCACCAACAGTTGTCTTTTTCTCTCCTTATTTAAAATGTACAAACATAAACACCTGTAACAAAATACATTTTAATGTACAATATCATAAGTTAAAAACGGGTGTATTAACGTGCCACCAAATTTGAGTAAATTTTTACCAAATAATATCCACCAAATTTTGTCTACCAAAATGGATGAATGTACACCGAATTTGCTCCTGGCACTTCAGCGGCAGCGGCCGCGGCACGCTCACTCCGCTCGCTCGGCTCATACGTTGTGGTCGCAAGATAACCTAACACAACTTAACCGAACCGGTAACCCAAATTTGGTGTACGTTCTGCCAATTTGGTGTACATTCATCCATTTTGTCTGAAGTGTATGGGGGTATAAAAAAATATTTTGGGAATCATTTAATTTGTTGCCGTTAAAAACTATTAAAACATAACTCACTTTATTGTCCTCTCAGGCTCCAATATTGATTCCACCATCAGTTGTCTTTTTCACTATGTACTTATTGATTAACAATGATTAACCTGTAACAAAATATATTTTTATGTACAAAGTCATAAGTTATAAACTATGCTATCAAAGGGTTAAGGGTGTATCTCAGTTTATTGGTCTCCCAGGCTACGATATTGTTACAACCAACAGTTGTCTTTTTCAATATAGATGATTAACCTGTAACTTAATGTATTTTTATGTACATAGTCATAAGTTTAAATTATGCTATCAAATGGTTAAGGGTGTATCTCAGTTTATTGGTCTCCCAGGCTACGATATTGTTACAACCAACAGTTGTCTTTTTCAATATAGATAAACAATCATAATAGCCTTTAACAAAACGTATTTTATGTACAATACCATCGGTTGAAAATATGGCATCAGTGTTTAAAATTTTACTAAAACCTAGCTGAACAGCCTTATGACACCTCATAAAATTAAAATATAATATATCAAGCCATTTGGTAGGTACGAGATTTGTGCTTCGCCTCAGTTGGATATAAATATATCGATGTAAGAAATCCCATCACTATAACATGTTTTGATATCAATGTTTATTATCATATTTTTATGTAAAATTTACTAATAAAATACGATATTGAGCATACACCTAATTTACCACAATGTATTGAGTACTACACAATATTTCGTGAAGCAAAATATTGCGTATTATCAACAATAAACTAAAAAATACTTACGCATGATACGATATGACTTCGGCACTGTTTTCTTTGTAATTTTCTCGGGCATTGCAGCCTAATACACAACAAAACATTTTTCACTAACTTTCTGAGCAATTTCTGAGCTCAAAACATTGGCTGAAACACACTTTAATACTAAAATTTTGCAAAAAACAACCAGTAAACAAATAAACAACAACTTTCACAGTCTGACAGAAAATGGAGGCATAAACCTTCCAAATTAAGTGACACCCTACAAGAGGGGTTTTGTCCTATGTTTATGGATCCTGCATGTTTAGTCGGATTATGCTTATCATTATAATCCGACCAAAAAATGCCTGTGGCGGGGGAGAATCGAGTATAACCAGACGATATATTTCTAGCTCTTTCTATTACGATGAATCACTTCTAGTTGAAGTGAGATAAAACGTTGTTATGAACTAATGCTCAATACAATCTGTCTTTTATACGTTAGTATTATGTATTATATTATTATGTATTATATAGTCTAAGTACCAATCCCATGCTGCCTCATCATTAGTTGACACTTGTTTACAAAAAAAAGTAGGTCGAAAAAGGACTAAGTAACATATTGCATTATCAGAGAAATTAATCCTATCCTATCCTACTTAATATTATAAACGCGAAAGTTTGTAAGTATGGATGGATGGATGTTTGTTACTCTTTTACGTTAAAACTATTGAATGGACTTTAATGAAACTTGGCACACATATAGGTTAGGTCCTGGAATAACACATAGGTTACTTTTTACCGCGGGAAAGCACTTCATTCCCACGGGAAAACGCATTTAATGTTAATTAAGAAGGTGACTGACTCACTGACTGACATATCAACGCACAGCCCAAACCGCTGGGTCTAGAAATTCCAAATTTGGCATGTTGGTTCCTTATGAGATCTAATGGTGGACCTAGAATGGGTTTTACAAAATTCCACCCCTAAGGGGGTAAAATAGGGGATGAAAATTTGTATGAAAGTCAGTTTTAGAGTTAGGATCTTTGAATTTTGTATTTAGGCTTACAACTAAAAATTAATGTTTACGTATCTCAGGGTTTTTAAAAATTCGACACCCTAAAGGGTGAAAAGGGGGATAAAGTTGAAAATCCTTTATTTTTAAAGTAAAATCCACATAATTTATTATGTAGGCATAAGGTTTGTAATTATATGCAACGTTCATCACTGTTATTGAAATTCCTCCCCAAATTCAACCCCTAAAAAAGGAAAATGGGGTACAAAAGTCTAAAAACCAATATGGGTATCGTTTGTATGGTTTATCGGGTCGCTGATTACGAAAGCTACAACAATTTTAAAATCCAACGTGGTGAACGTGAAATATCATCATCCCCTGGGGATGGGGTTTATTTTATTTTATTTTATTTGATTTATTAGGTACACAAACAGATTGCAGTACAAAAAAGAAAGAAATAAACATTAAAGCTGTTACAGTACTTCACTACAACCCAAAAAAAAGTGTACACAACAGTACCAAATAATTTTACAAAAATTTTCTCAGACGGTCACAAGAAAAGCGGGAACTACAAATAAATTGAGGTTGAGTTGTAGGTTGAGGTGCAATAGGGTTGGAATGTCTAAAAATCAATATGGGTGTCGTTTGTTATGGTTTATCGGGTCGCTGATTACAAAAACTACAAAAATTTTGAAATCCAACGTGGTGGAAGTGAAATACCATCATCCCCTGGGGTTGGGGTTGGGGTGCGATAGGTCTGAAATGTCTAAAAATCAATATGGGTGTCATTTCTATGTTAGGGATAGCGATTAAATTGGCGTTAGGGGTAGGGGATAGGGGCAGGGATAGGGTAGAGGTAGAGAGGTAGTGAGGTGGATAGGTAGAGAGGTAGAGGGAGAGGGAGGGGAAGAAGTAGGGGAAGGGGGAGGGGGAAGGGGAGGGAGAGGGAGAGGGAGGGGGAGGGGGAGAGGGAAAGAGAGGGAGAGGGTTTTAGCACAGGGTTTTAGTTTTTCTTAATTACTTCTGCGAATTGGCTCTGTTTTGAAATATTACATAAAGGTGTCTCTCATCTCTCTTTCTATATTTGTTAGGTTAAGTGACAACTTTAATGCATAATACTGCTGCTAAGTTCTTCTGTTCTGAGTAATTCAGGAGTAACTTCAGCTGGATCTTGAATTGTACTCATTGATTTGCGCAGGGTTAGTCCCGTTTTTCCTTTGTTTAAAATTACCCCGAAATGACGGGAAAATATCTCATTGCATCGGAAAACCGGTAACAACATAAATACGAAAACCACGCGAGCGAAGCCGCGGGTAACAGCTAGTCCTATATATTTATATGGGAATACAAAGTTATTTATGTAGTTGCTGACACTAGAAAACTGGACCAAATAAAAAAAATTATAAGCTTTGTTTCATGTAAAGCCACGATCACACCTAGCTGAATTCAAAGACTAATTCTGCATACATTGCTCGTTGAAGTAAGGATATTGCAATAAACATAACCAAGCCTCCCAGCAATGTATGCCGAATTAGTCTTTGAATTCAGCTAGGTGTGATCGTAGCTATAGCTGGCAACAAAAAGTTTATATTTTTTCTCTGTGGGAAATACGTACAATCAAAAGCACATCAAGCTTGACACATTAGACTTCGTACTGTTCTTATTTTAATAGACGTACGCACTGCGAGTATCAAGTTTGACCTGTCGTTGAACTGACCGATTCTGTAACAGGTAAACTGTGTTTTTTCGATCCGTGAAGGTTTCACGATTACTACCTACCCGTTCCTTCAGAAGCACCTTTTCGGACTTTCAACCCCGTTCTGATTTCGTCCGGTGACCAATTTGACAAGTACTGTATGTAGCCCGTGGACATTTAAATTACGAAAAAAGGTTACCGTTTGTCTTTCTGAAATTGTTATAAGTTAAAAGCGAAGTCGTAGAGATCGAAACCCGCCGTAACCATAATAAACCAAACTATAATTCCATATATGTTAGTTATATACATTGGTAGCTTATCGCATTGTTTCTCTATTGTCATGTTGTACAGCTTTGTTGAATTACCATACGTAATAGTAAGACTATAGCAAATTTGCCAAAAATAAATTTAAGACCAAATGAGTCTTAAAATCTGAACCGGCCACAGTTGCCTCACAAAATCCAAAGTTGCCTCTTCAATTTTCATTATTTCCTCTTTTTGTGGAAACTGAGGTGTTTTAAGTAGTGAAATTACTTAATTAAATGATAGCAACTACGAATACCTTTCTGTATACTTATACAGAAAGGTATTCGTAGTTGCTATCATTTGCCCAACCTAAAATTTTATTTTATTACTTAGTTTTTACAAAAATTTCGATATTTTATATCAGGTGCTTACGTCATTTAGTTTTGATAACACGCACAGCATATCTGTCGCAATCTAATGCGTTGCGGATTGCACACTTCATCCCTTTCTTTCAAGCGAAAAGACTGCGCTGTATAAATATCAAATATCTATATTTTCACATATCCTTTTAAACAGTTTACGCGCCCATGTCAGTAAAACTTACGAAAGTCACTTTTCTTGACTTAGTCGACAAACATCATCACAGTTCAGTCAATTTGCAATAAATATTTGTAAATTATAGACAAATACCTTCCTCGTTAATCAGTCGATTAGCGATCACAGATTTAAAGGATGGATGGATGCACGACATAAAAACGCCCCGGGGGCACCCGGGGGCTTAATAATATCTACCTATATAATACTCGTAGTGATGATGATGACGATAATTAATATGTAACTATCAACTTGCATGCATATTTGCCTAATATATTGACTTATATATAAGAAAGCTAAAAGATCTTTCACTTACTCGATCCATTGAAGTATGCCGTAAAAAATTTAAACATGTTGTACAGTCGAACCAACTGATCGTGACCCATTTTGACAAGAAATTGTCTGAAACTGTTAAAGCAATAAGGTATTCTTCTTGGTATTTTGAATGCATGTTCAAGCGAAATTCAACCTACTTGTTGCTGACTGTATGCACGAAAGTAATCATAATTCCGCAATCACACACACCTTCCTAAATTCAAAGACTAATTCCACATACATTGCTGGGAGGCTTGCTTTTGTTACTTCCAATATCCTTATTTAAACGCGCAATGTATGCCGAATTAGATTCTCAAAATAATCCATGAGTCCTTAAAAAATCTGCTTAGAACTTGGACTCAACCAGAGTGGTTATCAGCAAGCAACAGGTACAGCTCCATCTATTGTGGGTTATTGTCGGTAAAAAGATAATAACTAGAGGACGCTAGGATTCATTGGAATGGAAACGCGCTATGGTTGTGTTCGATTCTCCCATGTGTCGGAAAAAACAGTCTCATTATTTTTTGGGAAACGCTGCCCAGCAGAGCTAATGCATAATCTTTGTAATCTGCCCGTTAAACGTTTTTCAAGGATCTCTCTTTGAAATACCAAAAAAAAAACCGGCCAAGTGCGAGTCGGACTCACACCCTAAGGGTTCCCTACCTATCTACCATATGATAGACTAAAAGCTTTTGCTCTTTGACTTTAAAAACTCCGCGACCATCCAACTTGACCCCTCTTATATAGACAAGTTCTTTAAATGGGAGCTCATCTTAATTGGTTACTATTAGTTGTGAGAAAAATTTAAATAATTAATGATTTTAGACTTTTTCCTTTGTTTGTAGTGTGCGACCTAGCTTCTTGCCAAATTTCATAATTTTAGGTCAACGGGAAGTACCTTGTAGGTTTTGCTTTACTGTATAAATGTATGGAGATGAAGACATAAAAAGGCATATCTTTTTATTGCGCCTTTGTAAAAAATCTAAATTTTCAGATCTTATGTGGTTTATGGACCTTAATATTCGTTAATTATTTCAACTTGATACCTTTACCCGTTCGTGAGAAAAAGGATGTTGACAGACAGACAGACAGACAACAAAGTGATCCTATAAGGGTGGCGTTTTTTTTATTTTGAGGTACGTAATCCTAAAAATCAATAAAAACCTGGATTTTCCGAACTGACGGCACCTTAAAAGGATCTTTTTTTAGACCTGACCTATGGACCTGATACTCGTTTTCTTGTCGCTTTTTTAAGAGACCTAGTTTAAGTTTGTTTGTGAAGATTAACTGAGGTCATTAAGTAAACCTAAATCCAAATGTAAATAAAAATATAACTTGACTTTTGACTTTGCCAACTCAGTCGTGAGTTCAAATGGAACAACTTTTATTTACGACTTTTGCAACAAGCAACATAACATTTTAAATTTTCCATACAAAATAGCAGAATAAATTAAGGTGATAGAAGACGGAATAAAGAAATAAGGAGTCGTTCTATTAAATTGGTACAGCGCGTTCAGGACAAGTCTGTCTATGACGGTTATTTTCTGCGCATGGGTGATAGGCGGAGAGCCAATGAACGACTCGCTCGCCTCCCCCCACATGCCGCACTTCACCCCCGCGACTCATTTTTTTGACTTCTCAGCGTTATTTTGCACGCCGTATAGGGTTAAATCTCGGGGTTATATTCAATGATATTACAATTATATAACCGACAGTTATATTGAATATTTCAAATTGATCGATTATGATGTGACATTGCAATTTGGGACATGCTGACAGATGTCATCTGAAAGAAAATAATTTAGCACAGTTTCTATTCTGAGTGAAGCAAGGAGCCTGCATGCTACCTGCATTTACAGAAATATAGCCAGGTTCTGGATTATTATGCCTCTCTGATCTCAGTCGCATATATGTAATTTAAAATTTAAAACCAGCTATAAAATAAGCTATGACATAGCCCTAAAAATCGCTAAACTAAAGCGGCAGTGGGCAGGGCACATCGCAAGAAGAACCGATGGCCGATGGGGCGTAAGGGTTCTAGAGTGGCGACCACGTACCGGAAGACGAAGCGTTGGTAGGCCCCCCACAAGGTGGACCGACGATCTGGTCAAGGTCGCGGGAAGCCGCTGGATGCGAGCAGCGCAGGACTGGTTGTCATGGAGATCTTAAGGGGAGGCGAATGTACAGCAGTGGACGTCTTTCGGCTGATATGATGATTATGATAAAATAGGGACAATTTTGCACCATTCTTACGATTCCTCATTCGTCTAGTCAGCCACCGTTTGTCCATTTCCCCAGTAGGTCTTCCAGCACCCGTTCGCCCGCCCGTGTTACTTCACCAATGTACAAGCTGGTCGTATCTGCACGGTAAGATGCTATGCGCTAAAAGTTCATGGTCTGGTTCGCAAAGTCATCATAACATCCCATAAAACGTCCACTGCAGGACAGGGAGCTCCCTCCAGAACTCCAGCAAAAACGCGTGTTACAGTCTGCTCCCGATAAAACTCACCCCCCTAGCGCGCTACCCTACCGCACTCTTTCAAGAAATTGAGGAACTGTTTAAACAGCCTACACAACCAGGCCACTGTCCGAAATAGTGTCATCTATTTTTGAATAATAGAACTACGTAATAAGACGTAATAAGACCCTCATAACCTAAAATGCGTATGCTTATTTCATGCACTTTCTCTATAGCCTGCCTGGCGTAGTGGTTTTAGCCAAAGAGATTTGAAACTCGCTATGGCGCAGCGAGGTTAAAATCTCTTTGGTTTTAGCCGTATATTTTTTGTCTCTTATTCACTTTTTTAAATTATAATATTAATTAAAACAAACAAAATATAATTATTTTTAGACAGTTTATTAAAAATTTCATTTAAAACTATACACTAAAGAATCATTGTTTTTAGGGTTCCGATACCAAAATGGTAAAAAAAGGAACCCTTATGGTGCGACTTTGTCTGTCTGTCTGTCGACTTGAAATTAGGAATGGTTTTAGAATATAGTTGCCCAAGTTAATTGCCCATGTAAGAATTTTGAAAAAAATATGATTATTAATGTAAAGGGGGCCAAAATAAAGGGGGCCAAATTTCGAATTGTCGCTACTAGGTCGAGTGGGGTATGATATGAAAGGGCTTTACTTGTACATTCTAAAATATATTTTTGTATTTTTTTACGATTCTTAGTTTTCAAGTTATGATGAAAAATGTCCAAAAAAATACCATTCCCCCCCCTTATTTCCGAAGTTTGTGTAAGGAAAAATCTGAATTAACTACAGTTGACAGATGTTTATGTAAACTTTACAGCAAAAATAAAACGATCTTTCTAAGTTGGACAGTTTTTCAGAAATCTGAAAATACCTTTACAAACAAATTTAGTTTTGCGGTCCTGAAAATGGACTTTATTGCTTCCAAAAATACTATAGGTATATCGGAACCCTCGTCGCGCGAGTCCAACTCGTACTTGACCGGTTTTTTTTTTATCTCAAAAGTATTACAATCTACATCTTTCGAGATTTTTGAAATGATTCTATAAAAAAATATAATAGGTCTTTACCTATGAAATTGCCGAAATTTTCTTACAGATTAATGAGATCATAATTTTTATAATACTAATGATATTTTTTTCATTTGTCTTATATTTGAAAGTTGACTTCTAGGTTATCAATTTACGCATAAAATAAAGTTTTTATTTTTAGTTTGATATATAAAATTAAAGGTTCGAAAATTGTTCGTCTTAAATGTCATCCGATTTCATCATTAGATTTGTTATATTTTTTTACAGATAATATTTCTCGAAAATTAAATTTGTTAGCAAGCTTCTGTTAGCTTAATGTCTTCCCAATAATGCTTAAAAAAAATAAAAAAATGGGATTGATAATTCCTAAGAAAAATGCAAAAATGTTAGTACTGAAAATTGAGTTTACCTAAAATTCGCCATACAAAACGGCAATTTCATAGGTAAAGACCTATTACAAAAATAAAAATTCATAACAATAGAAAACAATCCAAAATATAAAAATATTAACACTTGCAAGATCAAAGGTTCCTCCTGGGTTGGTTGACATGTTTACTCCACTAGATTTTCATCCCTCGTTATCCGAAATGAATTTTATTTCTTTATAGTAAAGTGTATTTGTTCTCCCAATCAAAATTTTATAGTCTTGCTTCACGATGAGCTATGGACAGTTTATTTCTTTTTGACCAGCTGCACGAAGATGTTTTCGATCTCGATATGTTATAGGTTATATTACATCCTCGGGTTAAACTTTGACAATATCATGATGATGATGTTCCTTTGCTGTTGCTTCATTAACATCGCCAGTTTTTCGTATTTTCAAACGCACAAACACACCGTTTTTTCAAATAAAAAGAGAAAACAAATACATTATGAGAACACCACAACACTTCACTCTTGCTTTATTTATTTTGCACAAATTTCCTACTTACTGCGATATTAAACTTTCAAATAATACTTTTAATACTATTATTCCCATAGTGTTATAATTTTGCACTTTAAAAATCAGTTTAATGACACATGATAAATAATTGAAGAAATCGTGTGACTATGAGCATCTCAAAGCGAATTTTTATTTGTATCCTGATGCAAACTACCTTCATTGTTATAGTGTTAGCAAACTACATTCATTGTTATATGTTCGCGTCACTTGCTCTGCTATCATAGCTGATCAAAACATATGATGACAAATTTCAACAAACTCTTAACAAGCTTAATAGCGCATTGGTTGGTGTTGCCTTAATCATAACGAATCGGGCTTGATACCCAACAACCTCATAAAATTGTTTTTGTTAGAAAATGATAGTTTAATGGAATCTAAGAAAACACAAAATAAGTAAAATGAATACGATCTGACCGAGTAACGAGCCCAGATCAGGTTTGAGCGCATAGTTTTCAACTTACTTAATAGATGGCGCTTTCCAGAACGTAAATTACCATTTTACTTACTGGGGGGTCAGGTAATGCAAATTTTGATTGTACATTGGAGGGGATTTACCAAGTTCGCAAAGTAGTGTAGGGATTTACCAAGTACGGAACACTCGGTGCGCGAGTCCTACTGACACTTGGCCGGTTTTTAATAGTAAAAACCGGCCAAGTGCCAGTAGGACTCGCGCACCAAGTGTTCCGTACCACCACATAATATTGATTGTATTAGTTGAAATTTTGGTACAACTTACTGTGCTAGATTTTTTGAGTCCGACTCGTACTTGAGCATTGTTTATTATTTGTTGTTATTTAATAGCTTATGTACCATAAATATACAAATTTCCACGCTTGTAAATTTTCCCGTTTTTACGATGGATCTAAAACAAAAAATCGAGCAAAAATCGCCTAAAAACGCGTTTTTAGTAGGGAAGCCTCCCTTAATTTAATATCTGTGAAAATTTCAACTGTCTGCCTATTACTGTTCATGGGATACAGCCCAAACATCATCATCATCATATCAACCGAAAGACGTCCACTGCTGGACATAGGCCTCCCCTAAAGAACTCCATGACGACCAAACATAATTTTGTAACTTTGGTGGCATCTTACTCCTTTGTTTTTGAATATTTATTAAACAAAAAATACAGCATTTATCTATTCAACGTGCTCTGAACAACGATAGGTACTCGATGGGTTAGGTAAACATTTTTTTTCGCGCTTCACTTTATCTATTTGGGAGCCCTCTTTAATTTATTTTTTATTTTTATTATTTGTTGTTGTAGCGGCATCAGATATACACAACTAGTAAAAACTTCAAATTTCTACCTATTACAGTTCATGAGATAAAGCCCGCTGACAGACAGACATCGGAGGCATATCAATAGGGTCCCTTTTTTCACCCTTTAAGTACAGAACCCTAAAAGTAAAAGAAGGTATGCACGGCATCAAGCAAGTAAGCTAAAGCTACGAACGCCCGAAACCACGACCTGTTCAAGGTCGAAGTGTTTCCACCGACGTGCTGTTTTGATTGCTATTTATTTTAAAGTAAAGGTAGAAATTTCACCCCTCTAGCGCTTTTCCATGGCGAATGCTAATACGAGTATAGGCATAGTCGGCCTCACGTCAGTGGTAACACTTCACCATTCTTTTATACACCCCTATTTTATTATCACCCCGGGTAAGTATTTTAAGAGGTGGCTCTGCCGATGAAAACAACTTTTCCCAAGGAACATGAGTCGAAATACGAAAAGAAATTTAAGTCTTCCCATACCAAACTACATGAGCTGACAGCACACAGTTCGAATTTTTTTTTCGTACTTCGTCTCTTGCTCCTTCTTAAAACCGACAAAGTGCGAGTCGGACTCGCGCACCGAGGGTTCCGTACCACTAAAAACAATAGTGAAATACCGTCTTAGTTATGGACACGCTTTTACGCAGTTTTTATTATTTGTGGTTATTATAAAACAAAAATCGCCTAAAAACACATTTTTAGTAGAGAACCCCTTAATTTATTATTATTTTTTGTTTCTGATAGTTTTTGTTATAGCAGCAACAATAATACATAATCTGTGAAAACAGTGTATTACGGTTCATGTGATACAGCCCGGTAAAAGACAGACAGACAGAGAGACATCGGAGGCATATTAATAGGGCCCCGTTTTCCACCTTTTGGGAATGGAACCCAAAAAAGTTGTTCAGTTTCATAGTCAGAATTATCTCGCTGTATTCAAGAATTGATCCCCTAAAATGCTTGTAGCTGTATTGAAACGTGCTCCTACACCAGATGTTTCTTATACAAACGTTTCTGAACACTGTAGTACAGTCAACCGCACGTCAGTGGAAACATTTGCAACTCTATCACCACGCCATAAAGTCCAAAGTGTATCTACTGACGTGCTGTTAGGTGTACCACCAGCAGCCTAGCAATTTTACAAATTAGGCAATCAGTGCCCCGCGAAACAATAGAAGAATGGCCAGGTGCAACACAACTGCGTAAAATAAGAAAAAAAAGGTATTTCTCGTTTCTGTGTTAAACTTTACCAACGTAATAAGAAATGGAGGTGTTGGTGATAATGGTCCTAGCCGTGACAGGGCTGACTGCGACTGCAGAGCGTCTGTATTGTGGAAGGCCTACAAGAGCCATCGAACGCGGCATTTGGACTAGCAAACTTGTCCACATCGATAGCGCTAGCATCGAAAGGCCGCCAAAGGACAAAGACGAGCAGATCTACGTGTACGAGAAACACTTCCCCAACCACACGATCGGATATATCAACGTGGAGAACCTCGCCACGAGGACTTGCGGAGCTGTAGGTGAGCGTTGTGTCTTCTCTGACTTACCTTGTCACAGACTACTTCTATATAGGGTGACTTTTAATTAATTCATTCTTGATAGCAAAAAATATGAATGTACTCATGATGCTGAAAAACTTTTCCCAAGGAACATAGGTCGAAATACGAAAAACCAAATTTGACCTCCCGTACAAAATGCGCTATCAGCTGATGCAGTTTCTATGGGAGGTCAAAACTTGATTTTCGTATTTCGACCTTCCTTGGGGAAAGTTGTTCATTATCATGAGTTCATGCATATCTTCGCGGGCAACAGCTAGTTCTATATGCTATCAATACCTATTAACAATATCGGTTTCTCGATAACAGGACTAGGGATTTCGTTGGAATTTACAGTACACGAGATTTTGGGTCATCTGTTTCTTCTGTTCTATCTAGCTCACGTCTGGAATACTCTGGAAATATTCCTCCTTTTTTAAGGATAACTCAAAAATAGCGCGATTCAGAAGTCATACAGCGCCATGTAAAAACAATTTTCCCTAGGGAAAAGTTGTTCAGTTTTGTGGGCAAGACATGGTGTGCATACATACACATATAAATACATAATATCACGCTTTTTTCCGTTGCGGTAGGCAGAGACCGCATTCCTGCACCTGCTACGATCTTGACATACTTCCGTTGCTTCTTGTATTTTATCAATCGTTTAGGGTACTAGTGTAGGGTACTTTTAGGGTCTTGGTGTAGGGTACGTGGTGGTTTAAATGAAAACGCAAACACCCGCCAAACTTGTTTCAGTAAACAAGTTTGCCGTGTCCAGAATGTTTATCCCCTTAATTTAATTATATCCTATACTATTAAGGCGTAAGGGTTCTAAAGTGGCGACCACGTACCGGAAGACGAAGCGTTGGCAGGCCCCCCACAAGGTGAACCGACGATCTGGTCAAGGTCGCGGGACGCCGCTGGATACGAGCAGCGCAGGACCGGTCGTCATGGAGTTCTTTAGGGGAGGCCTATGTCCAGCAGTAGAAGTCTTTCGGCTGATATGATGATGATGGTGAGTATTAAACGAGCAATATTTGTATATACATACATATATATATATGTAATCGGTTTCTAGGAGACGGTTCTAAAGATTTTGATGAAATTTGCCATACGGGGGTTTCGGGGGCGAAAAATCGATCTAGCTAGGTTTAATGTCTGGGAAAATCACAGACCTAGCAAAAGCTCACGCTAACGCTTACTAGGGAAAATTCGTTTTCTCCGTGTTTTTAAGCATTTCTTTAAAATACCGCGTTTTAGACAGAAACTTACAGCACCATCTGTTGGCAAGTAGCATAGCTTGCTTACTCGATGATATTTTCAGGTTGAGGCGTTTTTTAGGGTTCCGTACCTCAAAATAAAACACGGTACCTTTATAGGGTCACTTTGTTGTCCGTCTGTCTGTCTGTTTGTCTGTCTGTCTGTCTGTCAAGACCCTTTTTCTCACAAACGGTTAAAGGTATCAAGTTGAAATTGATAACTAATATTAAGGTCCATAAACCACACAAGATTTGAAAATTTCATTTTTTTACAACGACGCAATCAAAAGATATGGCCTTTTATGTCTTCATCACCATACATATATGAACTAATGCAAAACCTAGGGGGTACTTCCCGTTGACCTAAAATTATGAAATTTGGCAACAAGCTAGGTCTCACAGTACAAATAACGAGAAAAGTCTAAAATCATTAAATATTTCAATTTTTGTCACACCTAATATTAACCAATTAAGGTGAGCTTCCGTTTCAATAACTTTTCTATAAAAGAGGGGTCAAGTTGGATGGTCACGGAGTTTTTAAAGTTATAGAGCAAAAGCTTTTAGTACATCATATGGTAGATAGGTACGGAACCCTTAGGGCGCGAGTCCGACGAGCACATTGCCGGTTTTTTGAGTGATACTTTGTTACCCAGTAATATTCAAGAATTGGCTCCTAGACTCGCACTTGGCCGATTTTTCCTAACGGTGAAAGCATGCAGACGGTCAGTTGCACAGAGCTTCTTAAAAGTTAAAGCTCTTTTAAATCTATTACTGTCACTTTGTGATTTGATGTAAAAACAAATAGACAGCAATAGATTTAAAGGAGCTTTACCTTGAAAGGAGCATTGTGCAACTAGCAAAGAAACACCCTATAAAAGTTTTCTAATAATGGTTATTTTTATTTGATTTACACAGCATCCATCAAAGCAGGGGGTCTGTTCACGAGCGGGGTGATGATAGTGCTTCATTCGGAAGCCGGGCAGGAGATCAGGTCAGTCATCGACCTTTGGGGTACGCGGTTGCCCTTCGTGGCCCCGAGAAAGCCGGCGAGAAGACGCCAGCACGTCTCGCCTATGGAAGCGCAACAAATGAAAAAACTCAACTCCATATACTTACAGAAAGCGGCCAAGAGAAGCAAATACGCGCATAACAACTCTTTTTTTGAGTCATCGTACAATGCTAAACGTAAAAACTCTGTATCCGTATTTGATTAAGCCACGATCACACCTTTCCTAATTCAGAAACTAATTCGCTTACATTGCTCGTTGAAGTAAAGATATTGCAATTAACGTATCCAAGCCTCCCAGCAATGTATGCCGAATTGTGATCGTGGCTTTAAACTTCGAGTTATAGCAGACTGAGAGCAAAGAGGACACTACACTATTGAATAATTAACATTTTTACCAATCATAAAACTTGTTTTAGGTGGTAGGGCTTTTGTGCAAAGTACGTCTTGGGAAATACCACCCCCTTATCTTTTTCTGCCGTAAAGCAGTAGTGTTTGCACTGCTGTGTTTTGGTTTAAAGGGTAAGGGAGCCAGTGAAATTACCGGCACACGAGACATACCATCTTAGTTCTCAGGGCGGGTAACGCGCTTTGCTGTCTTATTAGTGTAAAATTATTTCACGAATAAGACAGTGGGTGTCATGGGCGGTGGTGACCACTTACTACTCGTACCAAGTGGCCCACCTGCTCGTTTGCCCAGTTGTGACATAAATAAATAAATAAAAATCGTAAATATTTGGCAAGTTACCTCGTACAGTTTAGAATGTACTGCCATATTCGAAGCATTCGAATTGCAATTATACCTACTTTTCTTTAACGGACGAGAGTTAGAGTTGGATGCGGTTGATCCCAGCAGCCGTATTGCAATTAAAGCTTGACGATATAATTTTTTTTCAATGAGAAGTTTTCTGTAATTCATCATAACATCCCATGAAGCGTTCACTACAGGACAGGGAACTCCCTCCAAAATTCCAGCTTTTGCTAAAACAATGTGCAGGGGGGAGTACCGTAGTAGTCACCACGCTTGTAAGCGTTACGGCTAGCACCATGGACCGCATTTGTTTGTGACCGCAGAATGAAAAGATGATACGATACACAGAAGGCTCTGGTTCATTAAAAACAGGACGTTATTTTTTATCACCCCGGATGTTTTAAGAGGTGGTTCCACGGAGTACAGAATGAAACTGAACAACTTTTCCCAAGGAATATAGGTCCAAATACGAAAACTAGGTCACCTCCCATACAAAATGTGCTGTCAACTGACGCAGTTTGTGTGTCGAAAAATGCTTTTCGAATTTTGACCTGTTTCTTGGGAAAAGCTGTTTATTTTCATGGGCAGAACCACCTCTCAAAATAACTAGGATGGTAAAAATATAAAGGTGTATGTCAGATTGTTCCCGTTTAACAAGTCCCTAAAGAAAGGAACTCAAACTCAAAATCGTTAATTCATTGTTATTAAATACTCTTGATGACGTCAGCTAAACTTCATCGCTTCACAAACAAAGTGACGCCATGGTGGGAAAAAAAGAAGCTACAATAAAAACCCACGCGCTCTGTTTTAATGAATTTCTTTCCTATAATCGTTCACTTTTTATATTTTGCTTTGCATTTTAAATAAAATACTGATATAACAATCATTTTCGTTTTATTTCAGAAAAAGTACATTTATTTAACAAATATATCGTTAGATACATCCATAGTTTTATTATACCAATGGCTTTCTTACGTATTATAATATACTTAACTAGAATTACACTATTATGAATGACTTGTACTTAAAACTACAAAATACTTGTCTCAATTTTATATACAGTCAAACGCACATCGTTGATAGAAACTCCGACCTTGATATGGCCTTTATTGCGCAGCAGTATCGCTGATATTCGTAATGCAGGTATGGCTTGATGAGCGGTTGGCTGTAAATAATATAAACATAACATAGAAATTTTTGAAACACAACCTGACTAGGGAAATTGCAACAAAATTGCATGTTAAAATTGAACAACATTAAATTTTTTCGTACTCTTTGTCAAAACCGTCAAAATATAATATGCACGAACATATTTACTCGTATCACTTTCCTGCTTACTTAATTTCGGCTTTGAAAAGCTGCACATTCTAAAAAGACAAGCATTAAAATAGACACCCCTTTGCTACAAAAGCTACAATTCAATATAAAACTATGTAATTGTTAAAAATGACAAAATTGCGAGTTTATGTTTATGAGCAGGCAAAAGCTATACAAAACAACTGAATGCGTTTTGTCGATTAAAGTTACTTTTTTTTACAAAATGTGGAATTAATCCCCAAATGTTCTTTTTTGGAGATAAAATACAAATGGCTTAGAAATTTTATAAAATGTTTTAATTTGTCATTAGTCAATCCACGGTATTTTATCTACCACAGATATTATAACTATGAAACCTAAACTATGATATAACAACGTTTCAGTGCAATATTGTTACATCATAATTGAGGTAATACTTAACGTTACGTTTTATTTTAACACTTAAGATATTGGTGTCGAGTCTGGCAGACCCAAACTAAAACTAAACTAAATTAGACAGGTCTAAAAGTGACGCTGTCTTTTATTTGTCTGTCTGCAGGAAGTAAGATGATTTTGTATTTGCCGCCTTTTGACATGTTTGTATTTCTTTATTGATTATTTTTTGTTTTTATATTATTTGACGATCATATTATTCATTGACATCTGAACAATTTATGTAATTTTGAATTGGATAGTATGAAATAAATAAATCTAATCTAATCTAATCTAACAAAGCCAGCAACACTTTAAGACCTGTCAAATTTAGTTTAGTTTAATTTGGGTCTGCCAGAATCGACACCATTAGGCCTTTACCTATAAAATTGCCGTACAATATGGAGAATTTCAAAAAGCTCTATTTTCAGAACAAACATTTATATTTTTATTTTAGGTATTAAAAATTAAAATTTTATATAGAAATAGCTATAAGAAATTATGGTCTCATTTTGCAAGATAATTTTGGCAATTTCAAAGATCTTGTGCAAGCAGATTGTTAGATTTTATAGAGTGGATCCCTAATTAGTTTTGACATAATAAACTCGTTCTGGGCTTTGAGAAATCACAAAAAATAGATATATTTGTTTTTATTTGAGTTAACTGCCAGTTGCTCTAAGCGTTTAAGTTAAAACTACTTTAAATCAATGGCTGTCACCATTTTTGTCAACAAAACAGAAAGTGACATTAATAAATTTAACAGAGATTTAACTTTGAAGATGATTTGTGAAATTTGCAACAGAGACCCTACATACAAGGAACGTCATACCTTTGCCAGAACATTATTTTATTTTAAAAAATACAAAATCTTTCGAACTCTAAACGCAGTTAACATTTTTTTTGTGTAAAATATCGATTATTTTATGTCAGAAGGAACATAGTCATAGCCTATTATAGAATTAAAATAAAAACTGTCACTTCTCTTAGTAAAATAACATCCTTTCTTTTTAATTTTGTGATAGGCTACGACTAAATTCCATTCTGCCGCACGATAATCGATATTTTACGAAAAAAAAAATTTTTACTGCGTTTTTTGTATTCGAAAAATATTTACATTTTTTATAATACCCTATCTCTACTTATAGACCAAGTTAAAAGGTTCCTTACATTTGAATTTCCATAGCGAATTGCCCGTTACAGAACTCATCCATCACATATAATAACATCAACGAAAGCTGTCCATACAAAACCGCAGGAAATTTAAAAATAGTAACAAGTTTTAAGACGATATGTAATTTTTTTTGGGTATTTTGAAGACAAATATCTTCTGATTTACTCAGTATCTTGCCGTGATTTTCAGCTTGACCATTCAAATGATAATATCGCTAAAACCAAATCACGATTACTGAAATTCGGCTCGACAAAATAAAATTCCAAAGTTGCCTCTTAATTTTTCGTTATTTCGTCTTTTTGTGAAATCTGAGGTGTTTTAAGTAGTGAAATTGAGAATACAGAAAGGTATTCGTAGTTGTTATCATATGCCTAACCTCAAATTTTATTTTATTACTTAATTTTTACAAAAACTCGGTATTTTATATCAGGCGCTTACGTCATTTAGTTTCGGTAACACACACAGTATATCTGTCGCAATCTAATGCGTTGCTGATTGCGCACTTTATCCCTTTCTTTCAAGCGAAAAGACTGCGCCCACTGTCAAATAACTATCTTTTCACGAATCCTCTTAAACCCTGCAAATTTGATACTTTTAGTTGGTTTTCAGGGAGTAACTTGTAATCTTGAAAACCAACTAAAAGTATCAGCAGCAGTATTTTCAGGGCCTAAAACTTGTTATTTTTAAATTTCCCGCGGTTTTCTATGGACTGCATTCGTTGGCCAGACTCTAATATGGTAACAGAGCAGAGGTGGCGCCACTTTTAGTAATGAAATGTCGAATTTGAATGTGAATACAGTGTCACAGAAAGGGTATACATACGTTTCACCCGCACTCCCGAGCTGTCGCGTACTATACAGGGTGTGGTGTGAGGGACGGTGTACCGAAAACTGAACGGACGTGTTCAGTCAACGAAACTGAACCACTTTCCCAAAGAAACATTTTTCGGAAAATATTTTTTTTTGACCTTTTTGTATAATGCGCGCCACGAAATATGAGACCTGTCAGATGAAAGTAGAGGGGATTTTGCGCAGGTCCAGCCATGCGTCCCTCCCCGCTTGCCGCTAAAATGGCCTGCGAACTGTCTACTGCGCAGGTTAACCACGTGACCGTAAAGTCTCATCTTTCGTGGCGCGCATTATACAAACTGTTCGATCTGAGTGATCAATTTGTATGGACAGGTAAAAATAAATATTTTTTTTAAAAAAATCAGTTTTTAGTGCACCGTCCCTTACACCCTTTATATCAAAACTGAACAAAGTGAATCTGCAAATGAAACTGAAAAGCTTTTCCTAAGGAACATCGGTTAAAATACGAACAACATTTATTGATCTTCAAAATGTGATCAGATAATTCAGATGCAGTTTCTAATGTTTTTTTTTTCATATATCGACCATTCGACCTATGTTCTATGGGAAAGTTGTTCAGTTTCAAATGCAGATTCACATTCTTCAGCGTTGTAATTTTCCGTTACACCTTTTATATTTACAGGGGGCAACGGAGAGCCTTACGAAAACTGAAAGGGCATGATCAGTCAACGCAACTGTACAACTTTCAGCGAATAAAACTTTCAGGAAATGAAAAAAATATCGGCCTCTCCATACAGACTGTCCAATCAATTTTGCAATTTTGTGTGGAGGCTGTTTTTTTTAATTTCCTGAAAGTTTTAATCACTGAAATATGTTCAGTTACGTTGACTGTCCATGTCCTTTTAGTTTTTTGAAGTCCCTTTATTTTGATGAGCAATGCTAATGCTAGACGGACACACGGCCGCACGTCAGTAGAAACACTTTTGGACCTTATGGCGTGGTAATAGAGTTCAAAAAGTTTCTACCGACGTGCGGTTGACCGTACGACTGTCGTTAAACCACATCCTCATAAGGGCATGCGTAAACCTAAATATACCTATAAATTACGCATCATTCAAACAGTTTAAAACTAATCACAAAATTCCGATTCAGACCATGAAACGGAACGATTTCCCCAATGATCACGTCTCTGGGAGCCAATTCTTGAAAATCATCGGGTGATAAAATATCATTTGAGACTTTAAAAATTCAAATTCAGCCTGATAAACTGTCATAAATTTTGTAAAAAGATATGAAAATTACCAATTATACAGCCAGCATTTTATATTAAACTAATATCAATCTTCACTTTGAAAAGAAAAATCAATGATTTTGAATTTTTTGAGTGAAATTTTATCTCCCGGTGATTTTCAAGAATTGACACCCTGATCAGATCTACATCCGACTTCATAGAAAGTCAACGATTTACAGTAAATACATGGTGTAAAAAAAGTACTATGTATGATTACCTAGTATATATTATAAACAATATTATGTTATGTTCCTTGTAATAAGTTGTTTCATGATCTAAATCCAGTTTCTTTTAACAAGAGGTAATTTTATTTTACACTTGATATTGTGCGTGATTTGGCAATTTTGTACTGTTTAAATATCTACTTCCTGTTTACAGTCACCTTCCTACCAGTGTAGGGAAAAAAGATCGGTCGCCATCTTGGAATAATTAGTACAGAAGATACGAGTACATCAGATATTATGCGAATCATGTGAAGAAGACTTGGTTTAAACCTTATATTATCAAATAAAATGACTTTATGTGTTTAATTACGAATAGGTACCTACTTACAATTAAGTACAGGAACACTTTTTAAAATTATTTATGGTTACATTAAATATTTTGTGATGATAGGTTTTTTGTTTGCTTGATTAGCCACTCAAGAGTCCAAATTTTGTACAGTCAAGAAAAGAAGTTGTTGAGCAGGTTGCAGAGCTTTTAATTTTTTCATATTACTACTAAAAGTTGATAAAACAGCATGATTCCATGTACTGTTTTATCATACTAGCTGTCTCGATGACCATTATAAATGACTTAAGACTGACTAATCTATTAGACATTCTGGATTTTCTCATTGAGAGATATTTGTTAAAGTTGAGATACTTGAATTAAAAACTCAAGTTAATGTTTTTTTTTTTCATTCCTCCTTAATCTCCTGGCGACATGTCAATAAATGTCAAAATTGTACATAGCTCCTACACATAGGTAGATTCTTACTTCTTGTTTTGAGGCTGTAGATTAAATACAAAATCTTTACCTAACAAACGTATCGGTACTATACGACTAAATAAATGTAAACATGTTCAGCAATTAATTTCCGTGGCTGTACCTACCAAATGTCTTCTAATATGTGCCATATATTTATATGACTACTTCTCTCTCGTAGGGCAAATTCCGCCATCATTTTTTATCTACTTACGCGCACACTTGACCGCTGACACACTGGAACAGAAACAAAACCAATCAAAACCAGCATCATACACGGTGTAAGGGAAGGACGGTGAACCGAAAGCTGAAATGGCGTGTTCAGTCAACGAAACTGAACAACTTTCCCAAAGAAAAAATTTTTTGGACTCTCCATACAAATCGCTCACTCTGGAGAACAGATTGTATAGAGAGGTAAATTTTTTTTTATTATCAAAAAATGTTTCTTTGGGAAAGTTGTTCAGTTTCGTTGACTGAGTACTCCCTTTCAGTTTTCGGTACACCGTCCCATACACCATAGACCTTTAAAAATCATTGTATAAACCAAAGTTTTTGAAATAATGCATACAATTAAATGCGGCCCCAGGATTCCGAAAATAAATTATATTCATTAGTTTATTTTCTCTCACTGCTTTGTGGCATATCTTATCTAAATACTTAATAACCTTGTTTATGATTATGAGATAGGAGTCCAAACTAGGTAGAACCTGTGCCATAGATTAAAACATAGCTCCTGATCAAAATTAAAATTACTCGTTTACTTTTTAGGTGAAAATAGTAGTTTAAGACGATATGTAATTTTTTTTGGGTATTTTGAAGACAAATATCTTTTTATTTTATTTTATTTTCTTTGGGATGCTTACAGCTATATTTACAATTTGAGTGCTATAAATTAATTGCTATAAGCCAATGACAAGCTTCCACATGTGTATGTAAAAAATAACTTAAGTAACAATTCTATGTTATTATGAAGTACCTATGTGAAGCATAGAATTACTTAAGTATTAATAAAAAAATTGAAATTAATCCAAACTCAGTACAGGTCTCTAATGAGTGCATTTATTTACTCATTATCTTGCCGTGATTTTCAGGTATGTGTTTCTTGACCATTCAAGTGATAGAATCACCAAGACCAAAACATGATTAGTGAAAATCAACTCGACAAAATAAAAATCCAACAATTTTCATTTATTCCTCTTTTTGTGGATTCTGAGGTGTTTTAAGTAAACAGAAAGGTATTTGTAGTTGCTAGGGTTTGCCCAACCTGAATTTTTATTTTATTACTTAGTTTTTACAAAAAGTCGATATTTTATATCAGACGCTTACGTCATTTAGTTTTGATAACACGCCCAGTATATCTGACGTAATCAGTATTGGGCACTTTATCCCTTTTTTTCAAGCGAAAAGACTGCGCCCGCTGTCAAATAACTATCTTTTCAGATACAAGTTCCTTTAGTAGGGTTATTAACTTATTACCACGGAATTATAGTTTGACCTATAATTCCGTGTTTATTACGAACGAGTTGACGTTTCGTATACCAGAGAGTCAGGTGTTTTGTAAACAAACATATTTCAGTTAGGAAAAGATTTATCTTATATTACACGAAGTACACGTTTGTAATACGCACAGAAAAACGCTTAGTCTATATCTTAGAAGCCAGAAATATCTAATTTTTTTACTGAATTTGAGGTTATGACTTTGTTTACAATACACTTCTTTGCAATTCTTCACAATTCTTCCGTGAATTTCGGTATACGCCCGAGACGAAGTCAAGGGCTTACTATAGTAATAACCTTTACAGACGTGTATCTTAGAGTATTGTGTAATACTCTCTATCACTGGCATTCGCCATATTTTATAAATTCAAGTCAATGTTAAGTAATCTAAAAACTGAAGCATATTCTAGAATAGGACACTGGCAGTAATGTCACCTAAAATGCGTAGTCATTACTAAATTATAAAAAAAAAAGATTTTTAAGTGTCAAGTGAGCAAACGAGCATGTGGGCCACCTGTTGGAGTTCTTGGCATAACTTAAGACTAATAAACTACTACTACTTTTTAATAGACAGGAAAATTGGCAAAAGGAGTTTTGGATGGTGAAATTTCAAAAGCCTTAAAATCTGCTGTAATTAAATACTGGTCATTATAATTTCCATCGATTTTGTAAATAAGTGACTTAGTTTTATTAACTATTGGTAAAAAAAAATTGCATAAATTTTATTTGAAATTTTCGGGCAAAACAGTATCGTGACTGTAACAGTTTTTGATTGTATTTTGCACCTAGGTAACCTAAGTAGGAATCATATATTGCGAGCGTGAGGTGACGTACCGGTTGTGTTGTGTGTTAGTTTAGTCGATGTTGTGAAACTTGAGTATGGCGCGGCCCTGGATCTCGGAGTTGCACAGTCTGCGGACCACTTCCTGTGCCTCCTCTACGGGAAACACCGAGTGTGGGGGCGGCTCGATCTGAACGCAAACAAATACTAGTTAGGGCCGGTTCCCACTTGTCGTGTGTCGGATCCGTTTAATAATCGGAGGTTCCAGTGGCAGAGCATTTTATATGAAGCTATTCACACTCGTCCCACAACGATTTTGTGTCGGATCTGACAAGAAATGTCGTGTATTTTGTCAGCCAACCGTCCGGAAAAAAGTCGTGTGGGATCAACGCTCGCTGTTCAAATTTGTCGGATGTCGTGCGGGCCGATTCCACCCGGACAACCACCCGATTAAAATCGGAATCCGACATCCGACATAGTGGGAACCAGCTCTTACAGTATAGAAAAAGATAAAAATATATTTTTTTTGGAAATTTCACAAACATAACAATCTGTCCCGTGTGGTGCCGGCAAAAATTAGTGCCAACCCATACATACCCGTGGGTGTGGTAAGAGGCGACTAAGGATTATAAACTGGAGGATAGGCAGCAGCATTCTCTTGTATCACACCATCTTACTTACTGCGGTCACCTACAACCGCGGTCCATGGTGCCAGCCGTAACGCTGACAAGCGAGGTGACTATGGTACTTCCCCTTCACATTTTTCCAACAAAAGCTAAAATTCTGGAGGGAGCTCCCTGTCCTATAGTGGACATTTCATGGGATGTTATGATGAACAGCAATCTATACAAGCCCGTTGGTGTGGTTGATAGTGAGCCTGCCTTTCACGCCGTGGGCCGCGGGTTCGATCCCCACGTGATCCCCACCCAGGGCAAACATTTGTGTGATGAACACAACTATTTGTTCTGTGTCTGTTTGGGTGTTATTTATCTTTTTATGTATGTATTTCAGACTCTGACACCCATAGTATTGCCTAGTTTGGGATCAGATGACCTTGTGTGAAATGTTTTTGTTATCCTTGTTCGAATGCATTAGAAAATCAATTACTCGTATAATTTACCTCCCCACTGGCGACCAGGCCGACTAACTCCTTCAACTGTTCGATGGACCCGTTGGGTACTATGGCGATGTTCACACCCATTTCTTCAGCTTTCTTCGCAAACTTCGGCAGCAGCTTCTCACCAACGTCTTCTGTTACCAACACTACACCACCCTAGTAGTACAAAATAATGAAAAAAAATAAGAAATAATGTTCATTCTCAAAGTTATTAAAAGGCATCCTGTAACAAGTACATCTTATCATCATCGTCATTCGTTGCGCGCGGACTCGAATACTTTCTCGCTCGCACACATCTACCTCGCTCGCCCTGCGCGTCGACACTGCGGAGCGTGCCCCACCACCAGCGACGCCCGGCTGCACGGACCGAAGCATATAAAAGCCGGCGCATCTCCAATATTCTCATTATCTAGCTAGCGGTTAGCTTGAGCGATAGCCACGCAGTCCTCAAGTTATACCTTGCCTAGAAGCACGGGGTGCGATAGCCGCACTGCAGTCCACCCTTATGCTTGTATGTGAGAAGGGGTGCGATAGCCACGCAGTCCACCCTCCAACTCACCCCCTTTAACTTAGTCTACGTATAACTTATGCCTAGTATCAGTCTATGTTATTTAAGTTCTGTATGAATAAACGTATCTCAACCATCTGGCGTCTCATTCACTCTTCATAGTGGCGCCCAACGTAAAAGAGAGGAAGGTCTAGACAGTCGATCTATCTGGCGTCTCATTCACTCTTCATAGTGGCGCCCAACGTAAAAGAGAGGAAGGTCTAGACAGCCGATCTATCTGGCATCTCATTCACTCTTCAATCCTAATATTACCAAAAGGGTGGTAGGCCTTTTGTGCAAAAACCGTCTGGGGAATTTCTGCCGTAAAGCAGCAGCTTTGGCAATGTTGTGTTTCGGTTCGAATAGTAAGGGAGCCAGTGAAATTACCGGCACGTCTTGGTTTTCAACGTGGGCAACGTGCAACAAACAAACAGACAAATTCTCCAAAAATCAGTGATAATTTTTTTTAATACTCGTATAGCATAACATGATAAAAAAATTTGTATCTTCAATGTACAAACAAAATGAATTAAACATATTATAGCAGAGATATAACACATACAGGGTAAATTTTTGAGATTGGACAGCAAGGGGAAGGTTGCAGCTACACTAAAGTAATCTTAGGACAATATCTATAATATTTCTAACCTCTAAAATGCACACTTCGTTAATTTATATGATCCTTAAATGTCCGTACACACAGGAATACAAATTTCAACTGTGAACAAACAATAAGGCCCCGTGTTGTGTCGGCAAAGAATGGTGCCAACTCATCTCTCTCCGTGGGTGTCATAAGAGGCGACTAAGGGATTATGAACCGAGGGATGGGCAGCAGCGTCCTTCAGTGAATCGAAGAACAATAATCACCAACAATCGTGCTACAAAGCTAGCAATCGTGCTGACTATGGTACTTCACCTCAAGAGTACACACAGCCGCACGTCGGTGGTAACACTTTGACCTTGAGCGGGTCTCTGGTTTCGGGCGTTTGTAGCGTAGCGCTGGTTCAGCTTACACTGGTTTTGTTTCTACGTGCTTACTGCCGAGCGATCCACGCGTTTTTGCTGGGGTTCTGGAGCTCCTGCAGTGGACGTGGACGGAGCGATCCGAATCATTGGCGACGATGTCCTCACCGGCCGTCTTGACCATCTAGCACTGCGGAGAGATGTTGCATCTCTATGCATCCTTTATCGCGTGTATCATGGGGAGTGCTCTGAAGAATTGTTCGAGCTAATACCTGCTGCAGAATTTCACCACCGCACCACTCGCCAAAAGTTAACATTTCATCCTTACCACTTAGATAACTGGCAATCTTCCACCGTACGTTTTACAAGAAACTTCTTACCACGTACGACTGCACTGTGGAATCAGCTTCCTGCGCAGGTATTTCCGAACGGGTACAAGGCAGCCTTCAAGAAACGAGCCTACAAATATCTCAAAGGCCGGCAGCGCACCTGTGATCCCCCTGGTGTTGCAGGTGTCTATGGGCGTCGGTGATCACTTACCATCAGGTGACCCGCCTGCTCGTCTGCCTCCCTCTTCTATAAAAAAAAAAAAAAAAAAAAAAAAAACGTCCCATGGGATGTTAAGATGGTGATGATTTTCATTTCATATTTCATAAACTCTCTGCACAGATCGTAATGTTATTAGTCTGTAGGTAACCGTAACACAGGCTTCGGTATTTTTGCGTTGCTACTGCAGCACCTGATTGTTGAGCGTTTAGTAGTGTCTTGTGTTTCGTAATTGGTGTAATAAGTTTATGTTATAATAATAAACAAAATAAATAAGATTTACCTGTGCGAGGCACTGCAGCGAGCGATGTAGCGACCGGCTAGTAGTGCCGAAGTTCATGACCACGTCTACAGGGCCGCCGCAAGCGTCCGTCGTGCGCTCGATCAGCTGTTTCTCGTACAAGTCCTCACTCCATTGCACTACGTTCACCCTGGACAAACAGTCAACATATAAAAAAAACCGGCCAAGTGCGAGTCGGATTCGCGCCCTAAGGGTTCCGTACATATCTACCATATAATATACTAAAAGCTTTTGCTCTTTGATTTTAAAAACTCCGGGACCATCCAACTTGACACCCCTCTTTTATAGAAAAGTTCTTGAAACGGGAGCTCACCTTAATTGGTTACTATTAGTTGTGAGAAAAATTGAAATATTTAATGATTTTAGACTTTTCCCTTTATTTGTACTGTGAGACCTAGCTTCTTGCCAAATTTCATAATTTTAGGTCCACGGGAAGTACCCTGTAGGTTTTGCTTTTTTGCATAAATGTATGGAGATGAGGACATAAAAAGCCATATCTTTTGATTGCGTCGTTGTAAAAAATTGATATTTTCAGATCTTGTGTGGTTTATGGACCTTAATATTCGTTATCAATTTCAACCTGATACCTCTTCTCGTTCGTGAGAAAAAGGGTCTTGACAGACAGACAGACTGACGGACAACAAAGTGATCCTATAAGGGTTCCGTTTTTTTATTTTGAGGTACGGAACCCTAAAAACGGCCTAGTCCGAGTAGGCTTCGCGCACCAAGGGTTCCGTAACTGTCTACTTTATGTTATACTACAAGCTTTTGTCCTTTGAATTTAAAAACTTGGTGTCCACTCAAACTTGACCCCTCTTCATTATCAATATACTTGAAACAAGAGCTCACTTTAATTGATTATAATTAATTGTGACAAAATTTGTAATCTTTTACTACTACTTTAGACTTTTCCCTTTACTTACGCTACGAGTATGATGCCGAGCTTCTTTGGCAAATTTCATGATTCTAGGTCAACGGGAAGTACCCTATAGGTTTTGGTTTTTGGTTGGAGAAGTATACATATATTTGTATAGAGAAAGGTAGGTAAATACTCGTAGCCGTATCTTTTGATTGTCATGTCGTTGAACCGTGACATTTTCACATCTTCAAGGGTCCTTAAGACGATATGTAATTTTTTTTTTGGGTATTTTGAAGACAAATAGCTTTTTATTTACTCAGTATCTTACCGTGAATTTCAGGTATGTGTTTCTTGACGATTCAAGTGATAATAGTGCTAGGACCAAAACACGATTAGTAAAAAGCCCCCGGCAAAATAAAAATCCAAAGTTGCCTCTTAAATTTTCATTATTTCCTCTGTTTGTGGAATTTGAGGTGTTTTAAGTAGTGAAATTAAGAATACAGAAAGGTATTCGTAGTTGCTATCATATGCCTAAACTAAAATTTTATTTTATTTATTAATTGCGCACTTTATCCCTTTCTTTCAAGCGAAAATACTGCGCCCACTGTCAAATAACTATCTTCTCACATATCCTCTTAATATTTGATACCTACCTATCCTTCGCAAAAACGGAGTAAGGATTGGAGAGAATAATGATGATCAATGATAAATAAAATTAACCACAAAAACACTTACTCCTCGCATTCCTTGGCCAGTACGAAGCCTTCATCTCTGAGCGTGGCGACTGTGATGCGGACCTTCCCGTGATGCGGACCGCTCTTCAAGTAGTGGGCCGCGATACGCAGTGCCCATAAAGCCAGGCCTCCGGTGCCAACTATCAGCACTGTCGCGTTGTCCTAATA
Source organism: Athrips mouffetella (assembly GCA_947532105.1). NCBI lineage: Eukaryota > Metazoa > Arthropoda > Insecta > Lepidoptera > Gelechiidae > Athrips > Athrips mouffetella. The sequence goes on from OX383956.1 coordinate 51,456,705, forward strand.
CAAAAATAAATTAATAATTTACAATTTTATTTTTAACACTTAACAACAATTTGCATATGTAGGCACATACTAGCAGCACCTTCTTAGCGACACCGAGTGAGGCCTCCTTGCTTCAGGAATAGACTGGCAGCTGAGTATTTAGTTAGCTGTCGATCTTATGAAGCGTCAAGGTGAAAGGACGTCACAACAAACCATCTTGTTGGAGAGTTGCAATCGTCCTGGACCCAAAACGAATCATAATAATAACTCCTGAAATAATTAGTGGTATCACAGCACAGGATGTGCAAACATGGAGTCAGCTGTAATAGCTACCCAGGGTCAGACTGGAACAGAAGGGTCCGGGTGCCTCATCATAAGCCCGGAGCACGAAACGTGATGTGACAATAATTCGATCCTGGTTAATTATACCTGAACCCACTATATCCTTGTGAGACTTGGGATTATGATATTATGGCCTCCTGCGCCGATATCAGAAGTGGGAAGAGACACAGCTCAATATTTTAATCATGTGTGCAAGCATTTCAGTTTCATGGATCTGCGTAAAAGTACAGTCGTGCCGAGAAATTGTTGAGCAACAAGTACAACCAAGAAAATTAGGTGCTGTACATACATTTTATGATAAAAAGGAATCAAGTTTAATGAGTTTTAATACCTGATATGTCGTAATGTTCAAAATTATATGCGCTTAGATGGTGACAAAAAGCGTAATTTGCAAAAGTATCGTAAATTAGAAAGGCGTTGATGAATTTTTTTAAAAAAAAAGGATGTTAAAGGCGCTTACGGTACATACGAAGAAGACAAGACTTGCTTGTGGTTGTGAAATTATGTAATTTTCGACTTTGTAGAATGGAATCAAAGTTACGTACGGTAGCGACGATGTGTTCCTACGGTGTTTTTATACAACATTAACCAGATTAACCAGATGTCTGTAAAATTAAAATGGAAATAACGAAATCTGAATGAATACCGATTAAATAAAAACAAAATGCAATGAAATGAAACGAAACAAAATAATTTGATCACACAGCTAATGCTGACTGGTTGAAATGGTGATCGCTGTGACTTTAGGATGCCAGTTGAAACCAAGAGCACTAAATACAAGTATACAAAATAGTGGAGAAGCAACATTTTTAAGTCTCAATGATAATGAGCATCTTAATTAGAAATTTCGTGTCAAATCAGTGTGTGAAAGACTCAGTAGATTCGTATTTGCGTCAATGAGAATCTCCCAAACAATATCAAAAGATGCTACACTAACTGCATATCATGGATATCAGGTCTGTCGTCAGTCCTTAGCTATGGTCTGATATTTATGGGGACACAGCGTTAATCTAGAGGATGTGTTCAAATTGAAAGATGTTCTTCTAGCAAATAAACGATTTGATTGATTGTTTGAAAATCTGTGGTAGACTCGCGATTCTCTACAGGGACGAATGTTGAATACTTAATAAAACTATGTAACCAAAATCCATGTAACCGAGATGAAAATGCTTAGATGGGCCGGTGGAACTTAATTGGATAGACTCAGGAACGTACATGTTAGTGGCAGTTTCAAAGTATCGCCTATTCTAGACAAACTTCAATAAAGTCAGCTCCGGTGGTACGGATTATGTGATGCGCTGAGAAGAAGAGCACCACTTTGAGTCTGTGCTAAATATTGACATAGGGAAACAAATCTAAATAACCCCTGGGATGCCAAAGAGCTATTTGGTGGATGAAAATGTAAGAACTGACAAAAAATATTGTGGTCGATTATAACGACAGAGCCAACGGTTGAAAATATATTCAGGGGGTCGATTCCAAATTAAAATGGGAAGAGGCATGGAGGAAGAAAAGAGATAGACATTGTACTGATTTTGATACATTGTGATTGATGATGAAAATCAACAAGCCAGAGCCATATTCTTAGCAATATCGAACAGCAGAAATGGAATATATGGGAATTTCGAATAATGTGGACTGTCTGTACATAGACAGAATTATGTTGTTGATACCTACCTTATGGATATCTGGTGAGCATGTTCCTTATTGTGAGATAGTATGATATTGTGACGCACGTAATTTGAAATTGCTATGTTGATAATATGATTTGAAGTTACTCAGTTGGTTTGGGTGGTTGTAGGGCGATTACTGTTGAGCTGATAGAAAGGACAATGTCGTACGGGCCAGCCCGATTCGTTGGGTGGTTGAAGGTTCGCATTGGTCCAATCTATGTTTGTGGAGTTGATAGAGAGGGCAATGTCGTACGGGCCAGCCCGACTTGGTTGGGTGGTTGAAGGTTCGCATTGGCCCAATCTGTGTTTGCGAAGCTGGTCGGACAGTGGCGGATCCGGTCCATGCCCATCAGGGCTGGTCGAAGGGACACACTGGTCCGGGCCAGGCTTTGTTGATGGTTGGAAGGACAGTGGTGGATCTGGTCACCGTGCCCATTAGGGATGGTCGACGGACACACTGGTCCTGTCCGTGATTTATGTGGGAAAGATGTCATCCGGTCCATAGTGAGATGGTCGAAAGGGTACATGCTTTCAGAGTTGGGTTGAAGGGGCACATATATGCCTTCAGAGTAACTTCACAATGAGTGGTTTCAGTTTTGTGTGTGATGATGATCTTGATTGTCAGGATAGACGAGCGGATTGCTTGGTGATCTTGTTTTTATTTGTTTTAGGACATTGTTAATGGATTAACGCCCGAGGACGGTCGTGTTGTCAGGACGGCCGTGTAGGCACATACTAGCAGCACCTTCTTAGCGACACCGAGTGAGGCCTCCTTGCTTCAGGAATAGACTGGCAGCTGAGTATTTAGTTAGCTGTCGATCTTATGAAGCGTCAAGGTGAAAGGACGTCACAACAAACCATCTTGTTGGAGAGTTGCAATCGTCCTGGACCCAAAACGAATCATAATAATAACTCCTGAAATAATTAGTGGTATCACAGCACAGGATGTGCAAACATGGAGTCAGCTGTAATAGCTACCCAGGGTCAGACTGGAACAGAAGGGTCCGGGTGCCTCATCATAAGCCCGGAGCACGAAACGTGATGTGACAATAATTCGATCCTGGTTAATTATACCTGAACCCACTATATCCTTGTGAGACTTGGGATTATGATATTATGGCCTCCTGCGCCGATACATATTTAAAAATATATTTATATATATGTCGGAGATTGGTTTCGTTTTTAGGATTCCGATACCAAAATGGTAAATAAAGGAACCCTTATGGTGCGACTTTGTCTGTCTGTCCGTCCGTTCGTCCGTGTGTCACACCTGTATATCTCAGCAAACACTCATGCAATCGACTTGAAATTTTGAATAGTTATAGAATATGGTTGCCCAACTTAATTGAACATGAACGAATAAAAAAAAAATATTATTAATGTAAAGGGGGCCCAAATAGGGGGAGCAAAATTTCAAATTGTCGTAACTAGCTCGAGTGGGGTATCAAATGAAAGGGCTTTCTACGTTGGAAAGGTTTGAAGAAATCTGCAAAAAACCTTTACAAACAAATTTAGTTTTGCGGTCCTAGAATTGGACATTATTGCTTCTAATAATACAACAGGTATATCAGAACCCTCGGCGCGCGAGTCCGACTCGCACTTGACCGGTTTTTTAAATATTTGCGCGCTATTGTAAGTGACAGATGCATGTTCGCGCCAACATTGATGCAGTGGCCAGTCTGCATCGAGCATCGTGTTCGTTCCAAAGTACGTGTCTGTACTGGTAGATGGCGCTAGTGGTTCGCAGAGGCACAGTAAATAGATGTGTGGCAGAGGTCAAGCCATGTCAGGTCATGTCGTTCTGTCTGATTCAAGGTATGATCGTGTTTGTTTACTACATTGATTGAAGTGTGTAGTTTGTGAACTCGTTCGTGTTAAATGGTAAAAAGAAGCATCGTGCAGTGCCAGGAATTATCGCTATTAATCTGAAGATAAGTTACTACAAATTATTGTCAAAACTAGAAATGATTTAGGTTATAATGCCGCCTCTAGGTATCTACTTTGTTGTCAGTGCACTGCTGGGTGTTTATAAGAATAGCTTAAAACGTGTAAAGAATGAGAAAAAGCCTTCAAGGTTCTCTTATCTTTGGGGCTGGCAATAGTATTGTGGTCAACTTAGTTAATGTTTCAATTAATACTACAGGTATGGGAATAAAACCTACATATTTGGGAAAATTCATTTTCCCCATGTTTTTAACCCTTTCTAAAAATACTGCGTTTTAGACAAAAACCTACAGCGCCATCTGTTGGCGGTATAGCTTGCTCACCTGACGATATCAGTGCCCCCGCAAGTCGAGCAAGCAAAAAAAAAACGCGGCCGTACCATCGTTTTCTCGAAGCAGTTCAGGCCATTTTCGACCCCCCTGTAACTTCGTTGTGGATAAAACTAGAAGCCTGTTTTTTAGTAACCAAACAGCTACGAATAAATAATAAGTCAGGAAATGTAACTCCATTCAAAAAATGACCCAACGAAAATCGTGTATTAGTAGGCGGGGCTTCAAAATCGTTCCAAAACGTGACTTAGTCGGACATTTTTCTTAAAAGCGAGCAGACGTCAAATATTTGCGTACGTTTTCGTTTTTATTAGCAAAGAACTGCAAAGAACCATCATGCCAGGTTGCGTTGTGAAGTGGTGCAGGAGCCATACAAAATTTAAATGTACAGGGATCACTTTTCACTAGTAAGTAGTCGGGAAATTATAATTATAATAAAACATTTTCAAATATGTTATCAAAATGATATGGTCAATATTATGCAAAATGAATTGAGTAAATTTTTGACCTAATTTATTTTGTACTTCTTGATTATTTAAATTAAAAACGATAAAATTATCAAAGCTATTTTTAACATGTTTTGCTTATTTCTTCACTTTTAGTTTTCCTACCGAATCAATTCGCCAAAATAAGTGGATGGCTGCATCCATTGGTCAACATCCGCCCGGCCGGAAATCGAACCCAGGACCCACGCAAACGGCAGCTACTCTACCAACTGGGCTATGCGGGTCGTCAAAATAAAATTGTCAAGGAGAATTACACTGCTTTCCAATAATTATTCGTAGTGGAATTCTTATAAACTATGTTACGTTATGGATGGTGGGAAGAGATTCTTTGTAGGAATGATTTCGCTATTGCATGTAAATTATATTTTGCAATAAGTACTGCTTATATTGTGTAATAAAGTTATTCTATACAAGTCTTATCATGTTTTCATTATGTATTTATCGAAACATTTAACCTGTTTGTCGAAACACTTAGGCCCCATCAACAATGCGATTTTATGCATCGATATAGTCGCGTGTAGCGATACAAACGCGCTTTTGCATCGCGACTATCGATGCAGTCGCGCGTTTGCATTCGGTTTCTGACCACGGGTAACGTTGCTCAAATTTTGTGAGCGGAAAGAAAGAACAACTACCACTTAGCCACGAGCGCTTCTAGTATAAAAAACTTGACAAATTAGGAGTAAGGAATAAGTCTAGGACTAAATGAATGATAAAACTTTTTGAAAATGATTTTTATTTTAACACTTCCTGTGTTCGGATAAATCTACAAAGTAGAAAATCGCAAAATTTCACAACCAGGACCACAGTAGCCTAGTTGGTAAAGCGTCTGTGGTACTTACGCAGAAGACGCAGGTTCGAATCCTGCCTGTGGTTGTGAAATTTTGCGTTTTTCTACTTCGTAGATAAATTTTTTTTTTTAAATAAACAACTTGCTAAACTATTATAGTTTAAACATCTTTATAGTACAAAAAATATTGTTATAATTATTGACTTAGTCCTATTCACTTATAGCATAACATCGTCCACGCCCAAGGATGTTTGAGTAGCAGCACTTTCTGTTAAGGATGGAGTCATAACCGTATCCATTTCTTGCGAAGAACCTCCATATTAAAATGTATGAATTTTTATTCTCTCTGAGTAATATTTGACTTTGGGTTAATAAATGTTATTACCACAGTTGTTTTAGTAAAAATACTTACCCAACAGGAAAAAAAATTGAGCTAAAAACCACGCATAAAATGGCTATCATGGATCATTTACGCTTCCGTTCTTAGTATTAATGATCAATTCACAAGTAAAAAAGATATATTTTCACTTTCCCAAACAAAGATAAGCTCAAACATTAGCCGTCTTACTACAAAAAAGTTAAACATCTGTTGAACACTTGATCAAAAAAATCGTACACAATAACTCTGGCTATGTCATTAATGCGCAGAAGTAAAAAATGACTTATTTTCTTATGACTTGACTTCTGCGCATCAACTGACAAAGCCAGTTATTTTGTGAGATTTTTTTTATCAAGTGTTCAACAGTTGTCTAACTTTTTTGTAGTAAGACCCTGGATTTTTAAAGATTTCTTGAATCTTGTAAACTTAAACGGGATTTTTGACCGACTAGTCATACACGTAGTCGACTAGAAGACGTTTTACACTTTACTACCTCATACAGATAATGCTTAGATTATGAATAACGGCAGTACATATGTCTATGAGATAATGTATATGACGGACTCTACTTGACTCTGTGTCCACACCACTATGACATCTGCTGACATAGCAGCACGCGCGCGAACCAATCCCTGCTCTTGTTCTGAATTTAAACCAATAGGCATGTCAATTATTCGGCTTCTTTTTGATTCGTTTTTAGAATATACGTCGTTTTGGTTTCACGTAGGGACACTTTTTGTGTGGAATTTGTTCTGAATTACATTTCCTGACTTATTATTTATTCGTAGCCAAACAGGCATGGTATAAACACGGTATATTTCAAATTTCATTCAATTTGAACCAGTAGTTTGAGAATTATAGCTAGTCAAAGTTTCTCAATGTTGTCACTCACTCACTGACTGACTGACCGATCATCAAAACTAAGGCACTTCTAGCAGACATAGATGCTTCAAATTTAGAACAGAATTATTGTTTACTGTATGAATCAAGAAAAAACTAAAATATTTTTCAAATTTGGTCCAGTTTTCTAGTGTCAGCAACTAAATAAATAACTTTGTATTCCTATATAAATATATAGGATTACAAAGTTACATTTGCAGTTAATAAAGCAGTGTACCTGTATATGTATAATATAATAGAATAACAGGTGTAGATAGGTAGAATAATAGGTGTAGATAGGTACCTAGATATAATTATATTCAAAAGTAACTTGTAATATGGTCAACGGAAGACTACCCATAAAAATAAGAAAAGCTCATAAGACAGAGATCTTTAAGATAATCCTTTGTTAGTATTCAAGAAGTAGAAGGTACCGGAAAGGAAAAAAAAGTAGGACTATCTACAAAAAGAAATGAGATGCCATCAAAAACATAACTTGTAAAAAAACCAAGTCTCGCACGCAACTCAGTTTCTTCTGCCGTAAAAAGTTGTGAGATCCATGTAACCAAGTCGGTTAATTAATTTAGTCCCTAGTTAAGGGTCCTTCTGTTTTAAGTTATTACGTAATTAGCTATCCTAATAACATCTTATAGTGACCATATTAATATTAAAAATCTTATGTTTTAAATCAATAGATCGACTTGGCCATCGCATGAAAACACAATGTAACTCACAATCACAAGTAACAGCCTCCGTGGTCTAGTGGTTAGAGGGTTCGGCTCTCGATCCGGAGGTTCTTGGTTCGATTCCCAGTGGGGACACTGTCAAACAAAAATCTCTTTGTGCGACCTCCCCAGTTTGGTTAGGGCATTGCAGGATGAATCACCTGATTGCCCGAAAAGTTAGATGATTCCGTGCTTCCGAAGGCACGTAAAGCCGTTGGTCCCGACTACTATCTACGGATGTAGTCGTTAATGAGCCATGTCAGAGGCCTTTGCTTTGCTCAACAACTCTGACACCAGGGTTTGTGAGGTCGGTCAACGACCTTGCAACCCACACGATATGATGATGATGATGACAAGTAATACAATTAGTAATAAGTTATATTAAATAAGATTGTTTAGTGCGATTGCCAAGTCGATTTATTGATTTAAAACATAAGATTTTTAATATTGATATGGTCACTATAAGATGTTGTTAGGTTAGCTAATTACGTAATAACTTAAGACAGAAGGACCCTAAACTAGGAAATTAACCGACTTGGTTACATGGATCTCACAACTTTTTACGGCAGAAGAACTGAGTTGCGTGCGAGACTTGGTTTTTTTTTAAGTTATGTTTTTGATGACATTTTAACGTCGAGGCGGCTATTATAGAGCGAAGCTCGGTCGTCCAGGTACTGACTAAAAATCACAGATTAGATAATAGTTAACGGACTATACTCATTATAGTAGGCTGCATCAGCGTTTGAGTTGTGGGCGTGCCTATTAAGATCGACGCCATATTAAATCTATACGCCATAGGTAAGGAATATCAAAATAGTGTCCATGACCTATAGACAAGGGGCTTTCTATTTATCGCAAGCAGCACATATTAAAAATATATGGTGTTGATATTAGCATGAACGAACAATAATAGGACTGTCAATCCCCATACTAGAAAACGTAACCCAGAAAAGCACAAAACCCGTTGAAACTAGATGGCATTTTCAAATAATCTAGTATGTAATTATGCTTTAACAAGTATTCCACTATAAAAACATTCGAAATTTCAACATGGTTTGAATATAAAGAAACGATCACATTGAAATTTGGTATGTTTTTTAGCAGAATACTCGATAACTCGTAATAACTTCGCTATTTATTGGCGCCATCTAGTCAAAAACAAATAATATAGGAAAAAGGAGGAGGGGGGGGGGGTACTTTTACTAATATCTGAGACTAACACTATGAATTTGTAAGCTGAAATAAATTTTTAAATCTAGAATAAAACAAAAATACGTAAACGTGGGGGACATTTCACACATGTTCAACCAATAATCCCACACCTTTGCGGCCGTGTATCCCATACGTTGGTGAGAAAATTTAGGGTCCTAATGAAATAGTGAACATAATTTTAGCATAAGAAACAATTTTATTTTTTTTGTGTTTTCCTTCAAGAAACTTGGCACGATTTTAGGAGGAAATCTTACGTAAGGATGAAGGGAAATCACGTTATTTTTTAATCTGCTTCTCTCTCACATATATGTACCTTTCCCTCCAGCACCCTTGTGAGGCACTCGCTCGCCACGGCGACAGTGTTCATGGCGAGTAGAGCTCCCGTTGGCAACATGGCCGCTACACTCAGCGGCAAACTGTCGGGTACAGGCACGAGGCATTTGAAGTCTGGCACCACTATGTAGTCCGCGTATCTGACCAAAGGAATACATTTCTTTTAGGTTACGGCACAGATTAGAGAATAGTATAGGTTACAATTATGAACAAACGAGTATTTGAGTAAATGACGGTCAGTTAAAACTTCGCCTTAAGTGAAAACTCTGTACATTCCATTTTGAATTTGGTTTTAAAGACCACGAAATGGACAGCTCAGTAGATTAAAATAAAAATAAAAAAGTTTTTGCGGTCGTTTGAACGCTAGAAGCCAGTTACCTGACAACTTATCACTTACTACTGTACTTAATGAAGTGAATCGGCCGAAACTTAGCCGCCTTTTGCGATGCCAACAGATATATGACGGATTGGTAATATTCAATGCCAGCAGCAAACGGACAAAATCCCTACCAGCTTCAAATATTCCTATTTCGGATATTTAATTTTTTTTTTGTTTAACTTGTGCTGTCCCACTGCTGGGCAAAGGCCTCCCCCCTACGTTTCCACTCCTCCCTATCGATCGCCATCGTCGGCCACTCCTCTTCGAAAGCAACCAGGTCATCCCTCCATCGCTTTTTTGCCTTCCTCTGCCCCGGCGTCTGTTGTGTGGCACCCATTCTGTGGCGCGTTTGGCCCACCTATCCGGGTGCATTCGACACACGTGGCCTGCCCAATCCCATTTTAATGTGGCAGCCTTTCTATTGGCGTCAGTGATACGGGTTTTGGAGCGTAGCGTGGTGTTCCGGATACGGTCGGTCCTCTTGACACCTAGTATGCTGCGCTCCATTGCCCTTTGACAAACCGCAAGTCTGGACTTCTGTGCCTCAGTCAGAGACCATGTTTGGGCACCGTAGGTTAGAACGGGCAAGATACACGTCGATTTTTTTACGTTTTAAGGATAGTGAGAGAGTCCCTTTTAGTAAATCCTTCATGGACCAGTAGCTCCTCCAAGCGTTTTCAATTCGGCGACTGATTTCTTTGTCTTGCCTATTGTGGAAGGAAACTATCTGGCCCAAGTAGATGTATTCTTCAACGTGATGTATCTCTTGCCCGTCTATCACCACCCTACGTTTCGTGCCATTGGTCATGACTTTTGTCTTTGACTGTATTTAATTTTATTGTATCTTTATTAATTTTATTGTATTTTTTTACTCACCCGTGCGGCACTCCCTCGTAAGGGTAGAGGACTATTCTTGAACCCTCCTTGATGCCGTCCAGGCATTCAGCTGCTTTGCCGATAGCATCTACTACACCTGCCACCTGCAAATCACAAGGATTATTTTGAACAGCTCGACCTTTTTACGTGGCCTTTTTGGCTACGACTAGATAGGTTTGATTGTAAAAACCACCAGAGGGCGCTGATGGAAGAAAATAACATTAGCCACAAGCACCGCGAGTGCGCACGTAAAATATGAAGTTTAGTAGTAAAATTGTGGATATTTCTGAAAAGTCGTATGTTAAACGGTAGGTTTAAATGCTGAATGTCACTAAGCATGTCTCGGGATAAGCTACAGTACCTAGTGTCCTGGACAGTGCGCGCCGTCTTTAAGGCCGATGTGGGCAGGCGTGGAGGTATAAATGGATGCTGAAGTCTATGCTTAATCTATCGGAACAGGCCGTCAAATGAGCTGATGAGGAACATACCTCGTTACATGGGAAGAGCGCGCCATCTTTGAGATCGATGTGGGCCTGTATGAAGGTTTTATGTCTCGGAACCACGTACCAAGCGAGCTGATGAAGAACGTACCTCGTATCCTGGAAAGAGCGCGCCGTCCCTGAGGCCGATGTGGGCCGGCGTGGAGGTGTGGATGCCGAAAGTCTCCATCTCCCCGGACAGGCTGCCGACTGAGCTGATGGAAGAGGTGGAGCAAACGGAAGCCGAGCGAGTGCGGTTGGCGCGGTAGCACGCTCCGGCGTAGACCACGCGGATGCGCGCTCCGTACATCGGCACCTAGAAGAGCGAATACTATTTTTGTATCGTCTGTACAATATCAAGCAGAACAATGTTAAAGAGCGGCCTCTGACTTGGCTTAAAGACTACTATCAGAGACAGTAGCCGCAGCCGACGGCATAACGTGACGTTCGAAGCGCGGGAACGCTTTAGTTGTTGTGCCACTAGCGGTCATCATCCGGCTTCTGATCACGCCAACGGTTGTCTAACTTGCGTGATTAGAAAGAAAGAGCAACTACCACTCTCACTTGTGACTCACTCATACTATGAATGAAATAAAAGCTCGTTAAAACTTACTTCAGGGACGGGTACATCGAAGCAGAAGACCGTCTCCTTGAGCGTCGGCCCGGGCGATTCAATTGACACTTGTCTGCACAGTTTGCTCATCTTTCTAACTTGTTACAGGAATCTGCAAAAAAAAATACATTTTTATGACTTCCTATCAGTCGTCATATCGACATTGTAGGGTAAAATATACATACCTAAAGGGCATACGGCGATAAGGCAAGGTTCGGTCGACGCGTAGGTATACGGATACGACACGCATGCGACATTACTACAAAAAGCGTAAGGCAAGGAATAGACGGCGAAGCGGCATGCCTGTACCACGTCGCTTATGTATAATTTATGATGCGTCGCTTTCATACATTTTGTATGAACAAGTTTTGAAGTGGCACCGTGCGTTTTTCCTCCCCTGGCCTTTCCTCTTGTCGTATGCCTTATAGGTATATTTCAGACCTAACACAATTGCTCGGTACAAGTAGAGATATGTTGATGTGGTGGTAGAATTTTTATATTTCTTCTAGTTTAGATAGATAAAACCTTTATTCAATTTAAGTTTAAGCGACGAAATCAATATTGTCAATCGAACTGTATTTGGTTCGAAACATACAAAATCATGGAGTGTTCATCTTGAAAACCGATGCAAAATCACAATTATAAACGGTAAAATATTTTTAAAAGAACGTAAATATTGCTCATAAGTAGTCACTTACCGAACTACTGTGATTTACTGATTTACTTTACCGCTTTTACCTCCTATTTCTTCTTAATTGTAAAAAAGTATATTAGCAAAGAGTTATACATTTAGGAGTAACATTATTTTAAGTTTATACGAAAAAAATTGAAACTTATTCAGCAGTATTCAATTACAGCAGATTATAAGCCTTTTGACAATTTATTTATTTGGAAAATTTGTAGAGGCTGAATGTCTAGGCTAAGACTCATTTGCAAAGTTTCCTACTAGTAAGAAGTTGGTATAGGTGGTGACAAACCAAGATAGTAAAGTATCTTTGAGTACGAGTTTGAATAAGTATAGTACGGTCAACCGCTTGTCGGTAGTAACTTTTTCAACTCTATTACCACGCCATAAGGTCCAAAAGTGTTTCTACCGATGTGCGGCCGTGTGTACAGTACAGGAGGTGACAAATACGCTCCATTTTGGTAAAAAATAGATTTTTACTAAGAACTAGTGATCTAACCCCGTTTACAATCTGCCGACGCCATTTTCCAATTTGACTTATACAATTCCCCGGCCGTTTTAAGCGGCGAATTATAAGATTTGCCTGCGATATACACATTAAATGTTAAACCAATTAATATTCATTTATTTAGTAATAATTATACTGTTATTACATGTCAAAAAATATCTACACGACAGTATAAAATTATCATTAAAAGAAAGCCAATAATGTAGAAATAAAATGTCATAATAACAAAACTATCAAACAAAATCAAAACAAAGTATAATATTAAATTAACTAACAAAAAGATAGGTACATAAGTACTTATATTGTCAGCTTACTATTTTGTTTGTAAGGTTGTTCATTGATCCCGTTGGGTTGTTTTTCGATAATAAGAACAGGAAACAAAATTATCTTTCATATTTTTTCGATAGGCTTAAATGTACCTACTTGATAAAATTCACAAGGTAACATGTTATTTTTGGGATATCTTTAAGGCATTATCGGCAATAAGATCGAAAGACAATTAATTTTTGGTTGATGTTAATAATTTTTCACTTGATAAAATCGGAAAACATACACGGATGTACTGATTTTTTGCCTTTTAATGATAAGGTTGTAAGAATGTTATAAAAGGTTATTTTTTGTATCTGACATCATTTGCCCACTTATTTTATTAGGCAGTTTAAAAGCAATAACTTTTGTTCTACGACTTTGCTAACAAAGCACAAAAAAAATTAACTAAATGTAAAAAAATATATATTTTATTAAAATTTTATTTTGGGACAGGAAAGGCTGCGGGATATTTATTTTCTAATTACGGAAATAGCGCTACAGCAGCGGTGCAGGCGAAACTCTTTCTTTGCTTTAGAAGGCACGTTAAGCAGTTCGTCTCGGCCACTACCTTCAGAAGTAGTCGTTAAATGAGCCATGTCAGTGACCCAGCGCACTAGGGTTTGTGACAAATTGTGATGAATTATCTTTTCTAGTATGCCTAAAGTGTGTACTAAAACAAAAACCTTCATCCATAAACAGTACATGGTATCGTCGTCTTCCTTAATCAACGTTGTCTTTGTATTTTCATGTGCACAATAAATACCTAAACAAATAAACCTTTGTTCCTTACTACTTCTTCTTTCCTATTGACAAATAAAATCTTCCGACAAATTTAAAAATAAAATGATGATAAAACTTTACTGATAAGAAAACAAATTAAAACGCTTATCGCGAAATGAATAGTCAATTAATGAGGTGACCGGATCATCACAAGCGCGATCACGCACTATACTGTGTCTGTGAGTCATACATACTTGTAGCTACTACACAAATATACTCGTAGGTACCTACATACAATATACCTAACAAAACATTTGTTCACGTTCCACCGGCGTGCATTATCATAATTATATACTATGTTGTTTTGGCACTTATTGATAGAAACAAGCTTTACATGGATAATCAGAGATCCGGTCTCGACGCATAATGCCCTAATATCTAAACGCATAATGTCTTAAACGCATAATGTCCTAAACGCAAAACGTCCTAAACGCATATTGCCCTAAACGCACAATGCCCTAAACGCATAATGTCCTAATCGCATAATGCCCTAAACGCATAATGTCCTGAACCAATTTTAATGATATAGACAGTTTCAGGAAAGAACATAGGCTATTTTTTATTGGAATTTCACGCGAAAGAAGTCAGAAATCAAGTCCTTTTTAGGGTTCCGTACCTCAAAATAAAAAAAACGGAACCCTTATAGGATTACTTTGTTGTCCGTCTGTCTGTCTGTCTCTCTGTCAAGACCTTTTTTTCTCACGATCGAGAAGAGGTATCAGATTGAAATTGATAACGAATATTAAGGTCCATAAACCACACAAGATTTGAAAATTTCAATTTTTACAAGGACGCAATCAAAAGATATGGCTTTTTATGTCCTCATTTCCATACATTTATGAAAAAAATCAAAACCTACAGGGTACTTCCCGTTGACCTAATTATAAGAGTAAATAATTTTGCGAGGGGCGAGGCATTGTGGCTAGTCAGTTGTACCGCCTTTTCAACTTGTGTTGGACGAACGGCCAAGTACGAGTACCAGGTGACTGGTGCAAGGCTGTGATTGTGCCGCTGTACAAAGGAAAAGAGGCGTGATGTTATGTATGTATGTATGTATGTAATCATTTTGTTTTGTTTAATACATTTTTGATGAACACGACTGAATTTCGTTCTTTTTTTCATTTATCATTAGGGAATATCTTAATACATACATAAATTTTTATTTTATTTATTGGGAATAGTTAACAATTGTGTACATAGCTTAAAATTAACAGTTCATACTTGAAAACGGATTAAAATTTATACACAATCCACAGCACTATTCACAGATTATTAAAAACGGATTAAAATTTATACACAATACATTACATACATACATAACATCACGCCTCTTTCCCGTCGGGGTAGGCAGAGACCACAGTCCTCCACCTGCTACGATCTTGACATACTTCCCTTGCTTCCTGTACTTTCATCAATCCTTTCATACATGCTCGTCGGTTTAGGGTACTTTTAACCTGGCCTTTATTCAGAACGTCCTGAATTTGGTCCTGGTACGTTCGCCTAGGCCTTCCCCTTCCAACGTTTCATATCTTCCAAATATCTTCATCCGTGGTTAAATCAATCTTTGCTCGTAGTGTAGGCCTGTTCCAAGTCTATGCGTCGATACGGTCGCGATACGTAGGCTTAGGTCATTTTGTGTTTAGGTCGTTCTGCGTTTAGGTCGTTCTGCGTTTAGGTCGTTCTGCGTTTAGGTCGTTCTGCGTTTAGGTCGTTCTGCGTTTAGGTCGTTCTGCGTTTAAGTCATTCTGCGTTTAGGTCCTTCTGCGTTTAGGTCATTTTGCGTTTAGGTCGTTCTGCGTTTAAGTCAATTATTGGTTTTAGGTCATTATGCGTCGAGACGAGAGATCCTAACCATCAATAGTTGAGCAAATTTTTGCTTCCGCTTGGACAGACCAAAAAGTATACTTACAAACAGTATCACAGTATACAGAATAGATAAAAGCATAGAGAAGTAGCCAACACCACATAAAAATAGAAAAAACTATTTTATCTACTGTCTTCTTTGGTTCTCGAGACATCATTTTATACGGATTTACATTGTCCTTATTTTAATTTAAAATCTGAGGCCTTGAACACTATGCTGAGTGTCAGGGTAGGCCCTACCCTGACCTGGAATAAATCGTTTAAAAATAATTATTTATATAACGGATAAACTCACGTTTGAAAATAGGTTAAATATTATTCCATTTTTCCTAATAGGCGTTAAACGTAAAAGAAGCCAAGGCCTACGCAGGATACAAAGTCCGCTAGTAGAATGGTGTGCACATTACAACTACCTATAAGTTACAACGATTTGGATTTACAATCTATGAGGCGAAAATGAAAATTTCTACACGACCACTTAAAAAAAAGGACGGGTTGCACTCCGGGAGTGCCGGCAGAAGTGAAAACTTGCATTTTTGAATATTATGCTTTTGTAAGGGTCAATCGCGCCATTGCTCGCGTACTTCTTTGATGTAACTGAATAAAAACCCGTATTGTACTCGTAATAACAATACGGTTGACAGTTGACGCTTTTTCGATCAGGCTACGGATCTGATGCGAGATCTGACGCGACATCTGACGCGAGTTTAACTATTTTTACCCATCTTAAAAAGTG
Source organism: Athrips mouffetella (assembly GCA_947532105.1). Classification (NCBI taxonomy): domain Eukaryota; kingdom Metazoa; phylum Arthropoda; class Insecta; order Lepidoptera; family Gelechiidae; genus Athrips; species Athrips mouffetella. The sequence continues at coordinate 51,473,024 of OX383956.1, forward strand.
CCAAGCGCCGCTAAAGAAGTTTTCACTTCAAAATCTGTCAAATGGACAAGCTAGGAAAATCATCGTAACATCCCCTGAAACGTCCACTACAGGACAGGTAGCTACCTCCAGAACTTCAGCAAATATGCGTGGTACTTAGGAGGGGATTTACCAGAGTCACCACGCTTGCAAGCGTTGCGGCTGGCAACCGCTGTTTTTGGTGACCGCAGTAAGTAAGATGGTACTACACAGAAAGATGCTGCTGCCCATCTTCATAAGCCCTTAGTCACCTCTAACGACACCCACGGGTACAGATGGATTGGTAATATTCTTCGCCGGCACCACACAGGCAAGGAAAATGGAGCAATCATATTGGTTGAAGTTTTCCCAGCTCACAGAGTGATCACACCTAGCTGATTCAAAGACTAATTCGGCATACATTGCTGGGAGGCTTGGTTATGTTAATTGCAATACGAGTATCATTACTTCAACGAGCAACGTATGCCGAATTAGTCTTTGAATTCAGCTAGGTGTGATCACTCCTTTAGCTCCCTCGCACAGCACTGTTGTGAAACCACTTATGTGCCTGGTTATTTAAAAACAAGCTTAGTATGTACAGATAAAAAGATTAGATAACGTAATCGGAAACTCAAAACAACCAAAAATAGGCAAACAATGAAAAGCAAGTTTAGGCTCTGCTAACCATGAAGATGGTGGGGCTTTTGTGCAAAGTCCGTGTGGGGAAGTACCAACTACTGTCGTAAAGCAGAATGGCACGGTCAGGAGCGTATTCTAATTATGGTAAATGCTCTTTTGCTTCTTCTTCTTTTTCTTTCGTGTCGGCAAGAACACAGGCTAAATATTACTTGCCCAGAAAGCGGCTACCATGGTAGCCCTCTGGTTAACCGTCAAGTAAGTCCTCACGCGAGCAGGTGGTCGGGCACGCGGGAGAATTAGTGAGGTGTGCCATGGTTTGCAGGAGTTCTCCACATTCACAGCTGGCGTCTGCGCTACTTAGGAACCCCCACAAGCACAGGTTATCCTTGCTTTGGCCAACCTGGGTCCTCAGCCTATTTAGACTGCTCCAGGTTGGCTCTTTTGCTGCCTTGTTATGTATATCAAAGTACGGCATAACATTTTCTATAATTAAAATATATTTGCTCGCTTACTCATTCACCTGCTTGTTTACACACTTTTGCCATAAAAATTACTTATATTATAATAAATAGCGTCGTCTTAACATAACATGACCAGGAAGAATTTTACTAACACAGGTGGTTATGCGTTAATAATAGCATTCTTTCTTTAATCGTTGTAAACATATAAAATATCGCATTAATGAGGAAAAATTTACATGACCTATTTTGGTAGGCGTAAACAAACCTTGACCTCAACCTTTATGAAGGTACACATTTAAGTTTGTAAACACCTTCTCGATTTCCATACGTTTACAGAGACATCGATCTAGCCAATGGGGAAATACGTGGGGAATACGGTTTCTGCGTTTTTTAGTTTAGCTTGGTAGCACAAGAACTTTATTCTACGTGTTTAAATGAAAAAAAAAGCCAGGCAGTTGTGTGTCAGGTCACGAGCAGCATAGGGTTCCGTAAATTTTTAAGAATTTTTACCGCAAAGCAGATTTGGATTTAGTATTTCATAACGTTCATAACACAAACTTTTTACCTCCTAATGCTCAGCGAGGTCCTGCCTGGCGCCAGATTGATATTTTTATTATTTACAGTTTTTCGGCTATAGCTCATTAACCTGTGATAGTTTTCCTTTTAATTTAATCATATATACTACTAATGTGAATTTTTTCACATACGTTTAGCTGGACAACCGACTCCAACAAAAAAAATCGCAAAACGGATCCCTAAATCGAAAAATAATATTTTCAGACTCACATTGTTATCAAAAGAGCTATCTAACGATACCCCACACGATGAAAAAAACATGAAAAAAGAACACCCCCACTTTACATGTAAATAAAATATTTAAAAAATTAAATAAAATTATTTTTTCAAGATTTTATTATACTACTTTGTCGGCGAGGATGAAATGTATATCCATACTAAATTACATCTTTCTAACTAAGGGTCTCTGAGCGAAGCCGCAGATAGACAGACAGACAAACGGACATGACGAAACCATAAGGGTTCTTTGTTAATTACGGAACCCTAAAAAGCCTGTAAGCCTGTGAAATGTTTCAAGGAACTTGAAGCAATATTTCAGCCTTATTCGTTCAAAGCTGGGGACTATGTTGCAAGAGATAGTGCAGTAGTTTAATCCTATAATATTAAAAGAGCAATATTTGTATATATATTTGTAATAGGTTTCTCGAAAACGGCTCTAACGATTTTGATAAATTTAATATCCGAGGGTTTTTGGGGGCGAAAAATCGATCTAGATACTCGTAGGTCTCATGTCTGGGAAAATTCATTTTGCCGGCATTATTAAGCGTTTTTTTAAAATACCGCGTTTTAAACAGAAACCTACAGCGCCATCTGTTGGCGAGTAGCATAGCTTGCTCACCCGATGATATTTTAATGATGAGGCGGCTATTATACAGCGAAGCTCGGTCGACCAGGTACTTATTTTTTATTGTGTGTATAGGGTGCAACGGGTGCAACCAACATTTGTAGAAAGACGCATGATTTTGTTAACGAATTTTCAAGTCTTAGAACTAATGGTTAAAAGTTGTTCAGTTTCATGTACCGAGCCTCCACCTGAGAGGTTTTGCACAATATGCGTCGATTGTGTCCTTTATTTGTTCAAACACGTCATGTGTAATACTAATGACCTTACATGTACGTCCGTCTTTACCATATCTTTGTTATGACAACAAAACAACCCATTTGAATGGCATTAACTTATCTTTTAGTTAAATAATACCTACGACGAGAATAAATCAGTAGCAATTCTAGATAAAAAACAATCAAGTTATATGTAAGATAAGGTACTTGTTTACAATCTGTTGTCGAGTAGGGAAAATTATATCTTATACTACTCTTATTAAACGAGCAATATTTGTAATTTGTATTATAATCGCGTTCTCTAAAACAGCTCTAACGACCTCGATGAAATTTAGAATACAGGGTTGCCGGAGTTAGAAAATTTCAGGATTTTTTGGACTATTCGCTAACTCGTTGAGAGAGGAGCCAGAGCGATATTAACGTTGCGCGGAGTGTCCTCCCTCCCTCCTCGGTCATTACACTGGTCGACTACAACTAAAATATTTTTTATTTTTGCGTATTTAGGGTCAGAACTATAAAACTAGAAAATTTCGTCGCATCGTGTCATCGTGGGCGCTCTTAGCAAAATGTCAGGACATGGTCAGGACTTTTTAGTAGCAATTAGGCTTTTTGTCAGGATTTTATAGGTATACCATACGGGAAGCCTAATTGCGGGGATACGTACTACAGGACGGTACTTCTTTTTCTTTGCGTGTCGATGGCATCGTAATTTCGTCATATTTTTTTGTCCAGAATTCTGCCACATGAACTGCATTTCGTGTGGCGTCCATTAATTCTTTCTGTGTGCAGGACATGATGTTACGTGCGCCATTGTTTGTATCACACCGCACGTATGCAGACCAGGTTAAGTTAGAGAAACCCTACCTGGAAATATTGGCTTTTTCTGCAGCTAACCTGAGTCCGAAGTCTATTTATAGACTTCCAGGTCAGCCATGGCCAATGTCCAGGCGAAATACTCTGTGAAGGCGAACGGTATTGTCAATTAAGCACATATGCAACGAGCATCCTCTATAGTATTGACTAAATAGCACAGGCACAGACGACCAAATGACCGTAATTAGTTTAATCGATACGAAAAACCGTTTACAAGTCCCATTTTCTTTTGAGTAGCGTCAAGGGCTTTTGACAGTATACAAAGTATACCGACTCACATCTATTATCGGAGAGAATGATGGAACAAACTCGTAAACAAATATCACGTAAAGGAGGCGTGCAGTGAGTCGGTAGGAAATCGGCCATCGACCCATCGACTCAGGGCGGAATTTTATTGGTCGATAACTCCGTGATAATCCCGCATGTTATTGGGACTAGTGAAATTAGCCCTCCATCGATATAAAGCGTGGCTGTGTGGTGTCCCGGCATTAAAATAGAAAGTCTTGCTTTCAATTTCTGTGGGTGTCGTTAAAGGCGGATGATCAAAAATCGCATTGTCGTAACATAAACAGGACTTTAGAATAGGACCAGACACTATAATTATTACATCTGCTAAGTGTGGCTTTAGTGAAACGTAAGCACTGGTCAACCCATAAGGGTATTAGGGAAACAAACGTGTTCTATAATAATAAATACCATGCGGTGATATTTCGCAGTCAGGGTAATGGTCAAATTAAACCATCGAATTTCTGAAAAAGCTGCCTTAGGCCATGCTTTTTGGAAAACTCCAGAACTCCGCTTGCTTGTCCTACTAACGACTAATGAAAACGAGCCGTTGAGTAGGCCTTGTTCAAAATGAAATCGCTGACTGATTAAAACAGTAGTCTGCGCAAACAATAAAGAAGGTTAATCGCATAGACTGCACTTCTTTTGTATAAAGCTGCACAACTTGAATGTTTCTTACGTCAAAAATAAAATATTGCTTCTATCTAAGAAACAATCAAGTAAAATTGTTAAAAAAAAACATCCAAGCAACGCAATGGCAAGAAATTATAACGTCATCGTCATAGACTGCCAATTTCATACAAAAATTATAGAATATTTATGTTAAGACAGTTCTTCTTCTTCTTTGCGTGTCGATGGCATCGTCATTTTAATTTCATATTTGTTTAGCCCAAAATTCGGCAACATGCACTGCATTTTGTGTGGCGTCCATTAACTCTTGCTGTGTGCAGGTGGAACACAGTTAAGACAGTTAGTTGCTCTTGATTTACATTTCTCTCATTTACAAGCAATCACGCCAACTCAGGCCTTGCTGACAGTAGTTCCCATTGTCTGTCACCCACTAGTCCTCCAAAGATCTTTGTTTATGTACATCCAGTTATTTCATTGTGTTGTGATGTAAAACAAGAACAAACCAACATGATTTGCACACTTATATGTAGAACTTGTATAGAAGAGGCAGGATAAGATCAGGTATTCCACTGGCAGGATAAGTATATTCCTGCCTCTCTTCTATTTGTGCTATTGTATGTTGGAATACCTTTAAACATGAATCTAAAATATGAGTACAAGGAACCATTATCTATGGTGTGAAGTCATTAAATTTCCATTTGTAGCTGCAAAGAACACATTGTTTACTTTGAATACTAATTAGATAGATAGATAGAAACTCTTTATTGCACACAAATTAACAATGACTAGCAATTAATTAGCAATGAATTATCTAACAATGATTTTTTTATCTTTGAAACCATTCTTTCTATGAAATATTTTTATAAGTTTTAGCTACCTTTAGGATTCAAATCCTCAAAAGGAAAAAACAAAACCCTTATATCACCACTTTGTCTACCTGTCTGCAGTTACATCTTTCAGGAAAAACTGGTAATAGAAACAAACTTAAATTAATGTCAAATACTGATGTATGGTCCCAGCGAGATGTTAGAAACACCGAGTCAATGCAAAGAAAATATATAGCTTTTTATATCCATATCAACCGAACGGAATATTAAATAAAATAAATCAACCTACACAATTCTTACTCATAGTTGTTTTTTTAACTTTTAATATGCCTTTTATTACCTTCTGGGGAATTAAACTACATACAATCGTTCTATTCTAGCTCGTGTCAAAACTTTTCTACTTTTTATTTATTCTATGAGAAATTTAAGTTGCGTTTAGAAGAGATGAAACAAATACTTAATGCAATATTTTTACATCAGCTTACAGCACACCTTTATGTATTGAAGATTTTTGAATTCGAAATAATGAAGCTGAACTCAAATTATTTTACAATTTAAATTGGGATTTAACTTTACCTATCTTTAGAACACTCCAGAGAAAAACAACTTTAAAATTCAAAACAGGAGTAGAAATTCAGATTTGTGAAGCATTCGCTTGCTGCAGCTCAATAAAACTAAAGTCCTACCACACAATTATTATTAGGAATGCTAGAGGCTAAAAATAGGAGCCTTAAAAGTGTGTTATCATGTGGTTATCGTTATCTAATTAACACCATGGCATGTTTTGACCACAAAGACTGCGACGGAGCGATCACGCGGGCACGGACTGTCGCATGAGTACTTAGTATTAAACAAACCCGATGCGAAATTATATAAACATTAAAGTGACCTTCCCAACCCTGAAGGTCACACTACACCAGAAGATGAGAAGAACACCCGAACTGTTCGCCGCGGCTTCCTGACTCACGGCCGAACTAAAAATACACCATACACATGCAACTAAACACAATCGCCGACTATGAACTCTTGGAAAATTACATAAATCCTCTGTTAAAAAATACTAGACTAAACTTACGCACAGCGCGGCGGCAAATCAATATATGAAAAAACAACAAGTAATGTGAAGAACTCACCACTTGTGTGTTTATAAAACGTCTGGTTGGATCACTTCACTTATGTTTAGTGAAAAAAAAATACGTTTTTTTAAGAAGAACAAAGAAACACTAGTAGTACGTATTTTGTGAATGTGATCTATCTAAGAATGTGATTGGATTGTGAGTTGTGACGGGTGGCATACAATGTGCAACATATAATGTGCAGCAAATAGTACGCACCTCGATAATGTGCAGCTGATATTTAGCGTCGTGACGTCAACTATCCAGTAGAGTTGATGAGGAAGTGGTTATGAGGAAGAGGAAGTGGAAGAGGAAGTGTAGAGCAGAATTTTAGAGGATGAGGATATTTCATGATATATTTATGAGGATGAGGAAGAGGAAGCGGTTGAGGAAGAGGAAGGTTGAGAAGAGTGAAAGCAATACATAGGGTCTTACAAAAATAATGTATTATATTTTAAGAGGATAATGAAATAAAGAAACTGAACAACTTCTTCAAAGAAAAATTTTGGTAGTTTCACACAAATTTTCTCCAAAAGCCAAAAAAATTCCTCCGATTCCATTTCAACCCATGTTTCTTTGTTAAATTTCTTCTTTCTTCTTTTTTCTATTATACCCTTTTTTGAAGGAGCCTATTGATCGATAGTAAATTTTTGTTAGAAATAAAAATAATTTTAAAGATAAGGCAATATAATCAAGTTTGGGAGGGAAGGTGGCGGGCGTGGCGGCTCGCTCACTGCCGTATGGCCAATCGCAATGCTAATGAGACTTCCTCATAAGTTCCTTCTTATTTCTAAAAGGAAGCGAAAGCGGAAGAGGAATTTTTAACTTGCTTTTATAGGGAATCGGTAGGGGTTGAGGAAGTCTGAGAAATGCAGAACTACCACATAATGAGGAAGCGGAAGCGGAATCCTCATCAACACTACTATCTAGTCGCACAATATTTGCTGCGTAGTATGTGGCACTGGTTATTGCGCGCTCGAATAATGCGCACCTGATAGTTCACGTCACGTTTGGAAAAGGTCAAGTTCTTTATAGAGCTGTGTATCACCTTGGCCCAAAGAGCTTACAAACCGACATGGAGTGGCCCTATTAGTTATATGAATATCATAGTAATCGATGCCAAAATTTCAAACATATCATTATCTCTTTTTATCCACAACCTTTATCCGTAAAGTAAAAGAGATGGACTGTTATTTGTTTATTCTAGTTGATGGCAAAACTTTCATGTTACGTCACCAGTTTTCAGAACGAGACCATTCCGCCATATTACTTGCCATCATTTCGTGGTACGTCTGCTGTCAAAAAATTTTAAACATTGAAGTTTTTGCGTTTTTATTACGATAAAATCTAATAACTTTGGTTGTTTTGCTCTAAAGACGCTAACATTGTTATTGGCACCATGCGCATGTGCTCCATTTTACAGCGCAGTGCAAGGAAAAATAAAAAACTACCACAACTTACTCTTCACAGGTTAGCAGTCGATTTTTAGGGTTCCGTACCTCAAAAGAAAAAAACGGAACCCTTATAGGATCACTTTGTTGTCCGTCTGTCTGTCTGTCTGTCTGTCTGTCTGTCTGTCTGTCTGTCTGTCTGTCTGTCTGTCAAGACCCTTTATCTCACGAACGGGTAAAGGTATCAGGTTGAAATTAATACCATATATTAGGATCCATGAACCACACAAGATCTGAAAATTTCAATTTTTTACAATGACGCAATCAAAAGATATGGCATTTTATGTCCTCATCTCCATACATTTATTCAAAAATGAAAAACCTACAGGGTACTTCCCGTTGACCTAAAATTATGAAATTTGGCAAGAAGCTAGGTCTCACAGTACAAATAATGGGAAAAGTCTGAAATCGTTCAATATTACAACTTTTCTCACAACTAATGGTAACCAATTGTGGTGAGCTCCCGTTTCAAGAACATTCATATAAGAGAGGGGTCAAGTTGGATGGTTGCTGAGGCGATTTTTGTTTTAGTTCTATTTAAAAACGGAAACACTTACAAACTTGAAATTTGGTATGTTTATAGGGCATAGGCTATAAAATAACAACAAATAATAAAATTTGGTCAAGCGCGTGTCGGACTCAAAAAATCTAGCACATTAACTTACTGAAATTTCAACTAATACAATTATGTTTATGTGGTGGTACGGAACCCTCAGTGCGCGAGTCCGACTCGCACTTGTTTATGTTTACACCGAATATTTTAGGACTTTTGTGTTCTAACGCTACATGTAAGGTTTTTGCCATTTAAAGCAACGAACTATCAGTTTATTTTCGGCTCACATGTCGTAAATTTCTTAATTTCACTCAAAAATTATTTCATATAAACAAATTATTGCATAGGGCTGTAGTAAAATGATAGTCGTCGTAATATCGATAAAAATTACCGAATAAACGGTTAAAAATATGGGGTCACAGAAGTGCCCCCGCCAAGACAAGCCAAGCGAAGCGCAAGGGCACTACCTACCTTTTCTCTAAGCGCTTTGTCGTTTTTAGGGTTCCGTACCTCAAAATAAAATAAATGGTACAGCAGCACTGGACTTACTTACCTATACTAGATTTATGTAGAAATGTTTAAATGAAATATGCAGTCAGGCACATAACCAATTATGAATTCTAATTTGAAGCATTAAAATAAGCTCATTGAAACCGATTTTGAGTAAATCACATTTTTAAATTTTAGTAGTAAGGGAACACCCCTTACATGAACTTCTACAGATCAATGGATATTGCTGAAAGATACCCTGCATGGAGATTCTTGGTCATGCAAAGTATCATCAGGATCTTTTGAGCCGTTTTTGAGAAAATTGCAATTTTTCATTTCCATTGTACGACAGCTACCCTCAAAATGAAAGCCAGAAAGATACCACTCAGTATCCTTCGATGGATTTACAAGAAAATCTTAAATTTAAAACATGGTTTCAATCGGACTATTCGTTAAGCCGCTAAGCCAAAGCGTGACGGACAGACCGACCGACCGACCGACCGACTGACCGACCGACGGACGGACATTTTTGGGAGACTTGTTTTTATGATGTATAAGTGATATAGAACACATTTTTGAGAAAATTAGAAAAACTTTTTTTTTTCACGAATACAATACCTTTAAAAACGGAACCCTTAAAGGATCACTTTGTTGTCCGTCTGTCTGTCTGTCAAGACCCTTTTTCTCACGTACGAGAAGAGGCATCAGGTTGAAATTGATAACGAATATTAAGGTCCATAAACCACACAAGATCTGGAAATTTCAATTTTTTATAACGAGGCAATCAAAAGATATGGCTTATTATGTCCTCATCTCCATACATTTATGCAAAAAAGCAAAACCTACAGTGTACTTCCCGTTGACCTAAAATTATGAAATTTGGCTAGCTTCCTGCCAAATTTCATAATTTGGCAGGAAGCTAGTATAAGTAAAGGGAAAAGTCTAAAGTAGTAAAAGATTACAAATTTTGTCACAATTAATTATAATCAATTAAAGTGAGCTCTTGTTTCAAGTATATTGATAATGAAGAGGGGTCAAGTTTGAGTGGACACCAAGTTTTTAAATACAAAGGACAAAAGCTTGTAGTATAACATAAAGTAGACAGGTACGGAACCCTTGGTGCGCGAAGCCTACTCGCACTAGGCCGTTTTTAAGGTTCCGTACCTCAAAACAAAAAAACGGAACCCTTATAGGATCACTTTGTTGTCCGTCAGTCTGTCTGTCTGTCAAGACCCTTTTTCTCACGAACGAGAAAAGGTATCAGATTGAAATTGATAACGAATATTAAGGTCCATAAACCACACAAGATCTGAAAATATCAATTTTTTACAACGACGCAATCAAAAGATATGGCTTTTTATGTCCTCATCTCCATACATTTATGCAAAAAAGCAAAACCTACAGGGTACTTCCTTTGGACCTAAAATTATGAAATTTGGCAAGAAGCTAGGTCTCACATTACAAATAAAGGGAAAAGTCTAAAATCATTAAATATTTCAATTTTTCTCACAACTAATAGTAACCAATTAAGGTGTGCTTTTCTATAAAAGAGGGGTCAAGTTGGATGGTCGCGGAGTTTTTAAAATCAAAGAGCAAAAGCTTTTAGTATATCATACGGTATAGATAGGTACGGAACCCTTAGGGCGCGAGTCCAACTCGCACTTGGCCGGTTTTTTTTTAACTCTTATGGCTTGTGTTTGGATTATACCAGATAAACAAAATTTACAGGAGAAAATAATATAGTAGACACTTATTAAACATATAAAGTTTCAGTTGTATAGCTCTTATACTTTAGATTTTATTGACATCTAAAAGCCCCGATTTTGCCACTAACTCACTCACTCACTGATGGTCATCAAAATTCTTAGGGTACTTCCTGAAGTCCTAGAAAGCTGAACATTGCTTATTTTTATATTGACATGTAATATTTTTGAATTGACTTTGTTTATTAAATTTATTTTATTTTAATTTTTACTTATAATGACTTGATATATTTAAAATACACTTTTGCTACATGCTATTTAATAATCTTGCAATTTTATAATTCTCTTTGCTTTCTTTATGTGAAATAAAATTTAACTCGGTTTAGATCTAGATGATTATAGACATAATTATAAGTTATTATTAGCTAAAATGCATGCCTCCTACATTTTGCAATGCCCAAAAAGGGTACATGTACTTACTGTAATTTAATTTTAAGACCTTTAACATACATGTATGCAAATTAATAAATGAAATGAAAAAAATGAAATGAAATTTGGTATGTAAGCTAGTATTACATTAGTGACAAAAATATCCTAAAACTTGGAACTTTTACCCCCCAAACCCTTAAACCAGTGGATGGAAGTTTGTATGAGACTTCCGCAAATTTTAAAATAGAGACTCCTTGTTAATAAATACAAATAAAATAAAAAAAACCGGCCAAGTGCAAGTCGGACTCGCGCACTGAGGGTTCCGTACCACCACATAAACATAATTGTATTAGTTGAAATTTCAGTAAGTTAATGTGCTAGATTTTTTGCGCTTGACCAAATTTTATTATTTGTTGTTATTTTATAGCCTATGCCCTATAAACATACCAATTTTCAAGTTTGTAAGTGTTCCCGTTTTTAAATAGAACTAAAACAAAAATCGCCTCACCAACCATCCAACTTGACCCCTCTCTTATATGAATGTTCTTGAAACGGGAGCTCATCACAATTGGTTACCATTAGTTGTGAGAAAAGTTGTAATATTGAATGATTTCAGACTTTTCCCATTATTTGTACTGTGAGACCTAGCTTCTTGCCAAATTTCATAATTTTAGGTCAACGGGAAGTACCCTGTAGGTTTTTCATTTTTGAATAAATGTATGGAGATGAGGACATAAAATGCCATATCTTTTGATTGCGTCATTGTAAAAAATTTAAATTTTCAGATCTTGTGTGGTTCATGCATCCTAATATATAGTATAAATTTCAACCTGATGCCTTTACCCGTTCGTGAGATAAAGGGTCTTGACAGACAGACAGACAGACGGACAACAAAGTGATCCTATAAGGGTTCCGTTTTTTTCTTTTGAGGTACGGAACCCTAAAAAACACGTATTTCAGGATTTTAAGTATGTACTATACAACTTACAAAAAGAAGTGAAATTCCACCAAAAATATTTTCATGTAAAATTTTGCCAAGACGAGACCATATAGCTCGCATTTTCAAAAATTATCAGATCTCATATAGAGCCAAGCTTCTAACTCTACACGCCTTAATTCTACAAGCCCTAACTTCACGAAATCTTCACCTAAGCCAAAATATGTGGCTTGGCCGTTTCGCTACTGTCATGTGGGAGTAAGGTGAAAAATGTATTCACCGTTCATTGCTTTTCGTTTATACCATAGTTCATGTACTAACGAAACGGCCCAGCCACATATTTTGACTAAGGTGTAGATTTTGTGAAGTTAGGGCTTGTAGAGTTAAGGCGTGTAGAGTTAGAAGCTTGGCTCTATATGAGATCTGATAATTTTTTGAAAATGCGAGCTATATGGTCTCGTCTTGGCACCATTTTACATTACAATGTTTTTGGTGGTTTATGTTTACAGTTTGCCTAAAAATGAAGATAAGAAAAATAAATGGCTGGATATTATTGGAACAGAAAATATTAATACTACAACACCAATAGTGTATCTTGCAAACACTTGGTACCTACTGTATATTTCACGAATGCTAAACGTAATGAATAGGAAACATTGTAATTGTAATAAAAAGTTATACATTACGATTTGAATTTAATTTGTCCCTCTTTCTTGTTTCACTAAACTATGGTGCCCTCATACGATAAAAGGCGACCAAGTAACTTAAAATTTCCCTTATGCCCTGAAGGGTGGCGGCTAAAATACGGCTGATTGATGTAATGTAGGTCATTTAGCCGCCTTTTATCACATAAAGACAGCTTATGTTACTTAGTCACCTTTTATCTTATAAAGGGTGTTTTATATCACTCCGGATATTTTAAGAGGTCGTTCTGTCTATGACACTCAGCAACTTTTCCCAAGAAACATAGGTCGGAAACGAAAAAAAAAATCTACCTCTCATATAAAATGTGCTTTAGACGGATGCAGTTTCTATGGAAGGTAGTTTTTTGTTCGTATTTCAGATGACTATCGATATCGATTGTTTCTGGGTTGTTGTCTACAACCCATACACAATCTGCCATTTTGCTTTACACATTTTTTTAGGTATGCACGTTTTTTCTGTAGGTATAGCCCGTCCATTCGGTTTTATAGGTCTGTGCCTTGGCCTATTTAAGTCGATAAATCTGAATTCTATATTTTTTTGGACTTTTATGTAGTTAAAGTATAATAAGCCTCAATTGCACTTCTGGCACTCGCCGGCCGCTACCGCGGCACGCTCGCTCCGCTCACTCGGCTCGTGCGTTGTGGTCGCAAGAGTACCTAACACAACCTAACCGATCCCACGGTATCGGTTAGGTTGTGTTTACTTTACCTAACGGACCTATGGAAATCATACTTAAACGATACTATTATATTTATTGTCTTGGTAACTAAGCTGAAATTTTCTCAACTGGAACCAATAATTTCTAATATTTTCGTATCGATATCGACTCATATACGATGGTAGTTAAAAATGTGCAGCACAGTAGTATGCAGCAAATAATATGCATCAGATAATCGGCGTCACGTGACGCCAATTAACGGCTGCACATTATTTGCTGCGTATTAAATGTTGCACTTTCTCCTGACGCACATATACTACGGATTGTTTCTTGAAATCAACGCACACATCACATTCACTGAATATAGTCGGTTTATTTCTATATGCGTGCATTCGTCGAATACAGTTTTAAACCAGACTAGAGCGCGCTTATGTCAATGTCACTGAGAAAAATTAAAATTTTGATTTTGTTTTGCGTTTTAAGAAATTATTGAGAGATAATGATTATTCGATAAGATAATTAAATCTAAAAACCCCAAAAAAGTTGAAAAAAATCTCTCGAAAACGAGATTGATGACAAATGTCTTATGAATTTGACGTTTCGCACACGCTGCACTACCTCATTTTCGTATGCAATGATAGCGCGCTAAAGTGACGTCACTGATGACGTCACGTCGCTTAAACGAGTGAATACGAGCAAGTTTTGAACCGACTATTAGCGCGCTAAAACCGCACACAAAGCTCATGAGCAGGTTTTAATCCGTACTGATAGCCTACCAAAGAGATTTGAACCTCGTAGCGAGGTTCAAATCTCTTTGTAGCCGCCTACCACCACCGTTGTGGTGATGACATGACATGACCGAAAACCGTTCCGTTTCACGGTTCCACGGTAAGGTTTCAAACTCAAAGCTGTTAACAAAACTTTAAAAACCCTTGCAAGAAATTGAAGATTTTTTACATGTATCTGACGCAATGACGGAATAATTAAATATAATTTATTGATTGTTTTGTTAAACACGTTAATGTTTTTTCATTTACTTACTTACTTTCTACGCGGGCTCAGCGACCCAAAGTGAGTCTTGGCCTCCAATACGAGATGTCGCCACTTCTCCCGGTCTCGTGCGGTCTCTTGCCAGTCGCTAGCTTGGGGCCCAGATTAGTAAGTTAATGTACAGAGTAGCTTGGGGTCGCGTTTTTCATTTATTATTTTTATTTTACTGACTTGACTTAAGGTCGTGCATAGAATGGAAAGCAGAGAGAGTTGCCATACTACCATTTTATTTTTATCTGTGGGAACCAACAGATACACAGTTATTTTGACGTTCATCCTGTTATGTTTAATATAATAAGGCTGTTATGTCAAGGAGGTTTAAGTAGCAGCTCTTTCTGCTAAGGAGGGAGCCATAAGCGTATCACTTTCTTACGAGAGACCTCCATACTAAAATGTATGGATTTTTTTCAAATCCTAAAAACGTAAAGTTTTTATCTTTCTCTTTGAGAAATATGTGACATGGGACTAATAAATGCTACTACCACAGTTTTTCTGGTGAAAACATTTACCATTCAGGAAAAAACGGTGTTTAAAATCACGCATAAAATTTCAATTTCAACTTATTCAATTTTACAATATAAGCTTACAGCTTACGCCAATACACTTATATCTTAGTCTATATTATAATACTGCTTTCTCTCTGTAATGTAGAATTAAGGAACAAAACAGCGAATTTATGAAATACAGTAGTACTGTAGTAGTGGCTGAGCTGTAGGCTATCTACGGGGTCCACAGGTGGCGGATAGTGGAATGGCCATCAGATATGATGGCTAGCTGCGAATATACAAATAAGCAGTCCCTGACCAAAAAGCGACAGAATTAGCAGAACGTAGTGGGTAGCACATCGGGATGGGCAAACCTATAAAATGCTGCATTAGTTCTATGACGATCTTGTGACGTAGCGAGTAAGCGCCACTACTCTAAAGCGCTCCCCCCCCCCCCTGGTGCCGGGCAGCAGCGGTAACAGTACTGGATAGAGGCCGAAGAAATGGATTCTGGTAGGGCTCTAGACTGGAACACCATCATAATCGATCGAGAAATCATCGGTGAACTGCGGAACGGAAGGCGATTGGGGCAACCACCGTTCATACAGCCCCATTTATGGAGTATGGACAATGACAAAAATGAGTAATATGGTTCTTGACAACGGGCTGCCGCGATGTAACATGCCGCGGTGGTCTGAGTCCGGCAGGAGAAGAAGCAAGGCTACACCGGTCGTCATCATGCGAAACCCTTGCCTCATCGGTACATGGAATGTACGTACAATGTAACCAGAAGGAAAACTTGAGGAATTGACGTCGGAAATGAAGAGACTAGATGTGGATATACTTGGGGTTAGTGAAGTAAGATGGGAGGGAAATGGGGATTTTTGGAACGAGGACTACAGGGTAATATATTCAGGAGATAAGAGAGGTACAAATGGGACAGCAATCATACTTAATAAAAAATGGGGCACACAGGTTGAAAATACAATCCATCATAGTGACAGAATAACAGCCATTAAAATAGCAGCCATACCAGCCGACCTGTTTATAATCCAAGTATACATGCCAACTGGAAGTCATCCTGATGAAGAGATAGAACAGATGTATGACGATATAGAAGCACTAATAGACTTAACTAAAGAAACAGATAATTTGATTGTTATGGGAGATTTCAACGCGGTGGTAGGGGAAGGCTGTGTAGAGGATGTAATGGGAAACTTTGGACTAGGGAAAAGAAATTCTAGAGGGGAGAGGTTAATACAGTTTTGCAAGGAAAATAGTTTATCAATATTAAATACATTATTTCAACAGCCAAAAAGAAGGCTATACACTTGGAAGATGCCGGGAGACATTGGACGATATCAGTTGGATTACATATTAGTTAGAAAAAGAATAGAGAACGAGTAAAATTATGCAAAACACTACCAGGTGCAGGTTTAAATACAGACCACAACCTACTAATTAGTGAACATTCTTTCGAGGTGAAGAAACACAGAAGGAAAAACAAACCAAAGAAATTAGATCTCAATAAACTTAAAGGCAATAACAGAGTGCAATATAGTAATAAAATAGTAGATAAGTTAACATTAAGTAAGGAAGATAGAAAGTATATTGAAAACGACATAGATGGAAGATGGATCAATATAAGAGATATAATTAAAACCACTGCAGAGGAATGCCAAAGGAAGGAGAAAATAGTACCTAGAAAGAAATGGTTAAATGAAGAAATAATAGATATAATGATAGAAACAAGAAATTTCAGAAATAATACAGATGATAAAAGTATAAAGGAATATAATAGGCTTACAAATAGAATAACTTTAAAATGCAGAGAATACAGAGAAAAAGACCTGGAAAATGACTGTAATAAAATAGATACATACATGAAGATAGGCAAAATGGACAAAGCATATAACATAATAAAGACATTAGATAAAGGGCATAAAACGAAGAGTACCGCTATACTAAATGAATCAGGACACATAGAAATAGAAAACAAAAATATCTTGGAGCGTTGGAAGAGATACATAGAAAAACTTTACGAAGGAGCAGGATTGACAGATGAAGATATAGAGAAAGAACAAGAGATAGAACATGACAAATTAGGACCAACAATACTAAGAAAGGAATTTGACGAAGCTATAAATAGTATACAAAACGGAAAAGCAGCAGGAGCAGATGGTATCTACATCGAACTCATAAAATATACTGCATGCCCAGCAATACTTGACGAACTGTTTGTAATTACACAACTTATCTTTAAAGAAGGGAAAGTACCAAAAGACTTCAAAGTAACTAAAACTGTAACACTACCTAAAAAACAGAACACCCTCAAATGCAAGGAGCACAGAACTTTGAGTCTCATATCACAGGCTTCAAAAATTATCTTGAAAATAATACAGAACAGATTAAGACCTAAAGTAGAGGTGGGAGATGACCAATATGGGTTCAGACAGCAAAAGGGTACTAGAGAAGGTATACTGGCACTGCGGATGATAACTGACAGGAGGATGGATCTAGGGCTAAACACGCATATAGCATTCATCGATTTAGAGAAGGCATTTGACAGGGTGGACTGGAGGTTGATGATGACAGCACTTAAGGATATTGGACCGGACTACAGGGATAGAAGGATTATAATGGAATTGTACAAGGAGCAGGCAACAATAATTGAGGTTGGCGAAGAAAAAGGAACAGCAAGGATTCGACAAGGAATTAGACAGGGTTGTCCTCTTTCACCGTTGATATTCAACATTTTCATAGAGCGTGCAATTAAGGAAATTATAGAGAATGCTAAAGGGGGGGTCAAAATTAATGGAGAAAATATTAAATTTATACGTTTTGCAGATGATATTGCTGCATTAGCAGAAACTGATATACAGCTACAAAATCTGATTATCACTATGGATTCTATATTTGAAAAATACCAATTAAAGATAAATGCCAACAAAACTAAAATAATGACAGCATCCAAAAAGCCACCGAACAATAGACCTGTTAAACTGGGTAATAACATAATAGAGCAAGTGAATAGTTTTAAATATCTTGGAAGTATAATAAATAATGACTCTCGATGCACACAAGACATAATAGCCAGAATTGCAATAGCCAAACAAGCCTTCAACCGGAAGAAACATATACTTAAATCTAAAAAGATATCACTAAAAATTAGAAAAAGGTTTATTAAATCATATATCTGGACTATCGCACTCTATGGGGGAGAAACATATATGAACATGAATGGAAAAACATAGGGATAAATATTGTATATTTTATTATAAACAAATCTCGCAAACTTTTTTTGGATTTTTTCAATCATGTTAACATATTTTGTTTCCCGAGGATCCCATACAATAGCGCCAAACTCCAAACGACTTCGTACGTATGCGTTATAAAGGACAAGTGCCACTCTAATATCACTAAAGGGATATAGTGTTCTGATAATAAAGACAAGAGTCTGGTTCGCTTTCTTACAAGTAGATTTTATGTGTTCTTTATAAGTGAATTTAGAGTCCAAAGTCAAACCCAAGTCTCTTATCTCTGTTACACGATCAATAGGTGTTAGACCAAGATAGTAAGTAAAGTTGTGAGGAACTATTCTTGAGAATGTGATGACTTTACACTTTGTTTCGTTCAGTTGAAGATTATTTGCAAGAGCCCACTCTACTACAGCTGTTATATCGTTTTGCAGAGCTGCCGAGTCATCTAACCCCTTCACTGCTACACGTCTACAAGGCTTTACGTCGTCCGCAAACATAAAACACTTGGAGTTCTTAATAACTTTTGGTAGATCGTTAATCATAATTAAGAACTGTGTAGGGCCCAGGGTACTGCCCTGACTGACTCCTGATCTGGTATAAAAAATATGAGAACGATAGCCAGCTTGTTGAACATACTGCCTTCTATTGCATAGGTAACTAGAAAAAAAACTTAAAAGTTTAAGATTGAAACCAAATTGAGCAAATTTTGAAAGTAATATATCATTGTCAACTAAATCGAATGCTTTTTTAAAGTCGAAATACACTGTATCTACTTGGTGTTTAACGTCCATTTCCCGTAAAACGTGATCAGCAAAATTGATGTGATTTGTGTTAGTAGACCTAGAAGCACGAAAACCGTGTTGACAATCACTAATCATTGGTTCTATTTGTTTTTTCAAAGCTTTGTCAATAATGGCTTCGAACACCTTCCCGAACACAGACAAAATTGCAATGGGCCTGTGAGACGTAATATCTACGTTAGTAGTTTGCTTGGGTATTGGCACTACCCTTGAAATCTTCCAGACGTCAGGGTAGACCGAAGTTTGTAATGCCAGATTGTACAAATACAACAGTGGTGCTTCGAAAACTGATATACAATCCCTAATTATGAAGGGCGGAATAAGATCAGGACCAGCAGCAGAACGACTCTTGAGTTTCCGTACAGCATATTGAAGATCGAAAGGAGTCACACAATCTATGAAAATACAAGGGTTTAACTCATGGACATTCTTTTCAGCATCTGTCGCATTCAGTACCGGTGGATGTTTAAGGAAAACAGAACTGAAGAACTTAGCGAAAGCATTTGCTGCTTTTTGACCATAAACTGTCTTGTTATCATAAGTAAAATCTACGGTTTTATTTCTGTTTTCTTTGCGTTCCTTGACGTATTGCCAAATTTTTTTAGGATCTTCCACCATATCCCTTTGAAGCTGTCTTGTATAGTTCCCATAGGCCTCATTAATAAGATACTTGGCAAGTTCGCGATAATATTTAAACAATTCCTTATTAAATGGTTTTCCTTCAGCCCTGTATTTTATCAAATTGTAATATTTTAGTTTTATGTATTTTATTATTACAGGGGTATACCACTTAGGATACACGTAACGATTATTACCTAACTTATCGTTTTTAAAGGGAACATATAGTTCGAATATCCGGTAAATGATAGAATAAAATTTATCAGTAGCCTTGTTGACATCGGTTTCAGAGAAAACACTAGACCAATCCACCCCAATGAGAGCTACGTATAGTGATATAAAATCAGCTTTTCGAAAATTAAATTCTGGAATTTTATGCGAATCTGGGATACGTCGATATTTGCAACCAGATTTATGCGGTAGTGATAGTTCTATTCTCAAGGCGGGATGTGGCCGGTCCAGCCAAATAATCGGTTCAGTCTCATTACTTACATCCAAATTCTCTTCAAAATTGCTCAACACTAGGTCCAACATACCTCCATAGGAATTAAATACATTATTATGTTGTCGAAAATTACAATAGTCAATAAACAATTCGAAATTAGAATTAACATTGGAACTAGCAGTATTTAAATTAAAATCGCCTAAAATTAAAAGTCCATAGAAGAATATCTTATCACAGCATTTTCAATGCAATTAAATACATTACAGTAAACTTCGTCTTTGGTCTTTGGTGGTAAATATACCGCAAAGCAAATAAATTTGAAATTATTATACGTCACTATTGCAAATATGAGTTCCTTATCCTCAGTGAGGCCGTCTTTATCTAAAAATCTTTGAACCTTCCAAGGGTTGCGAACTGCAAGTAAAACACCACCAAATCCGGCGTTATTAATTCTATCTTTACGTATAACTACGTCATTCAAAAAAGTTTCGCTAGGCGCTATAATGTCTATAGATTAAGAATTTTCCAGATTGTTTTTAATAATCAAGATTTCATGGCTGACCTGATTCCTCGTACATTCTGATAGTAGACGTTGATTTTCCAACTCGAGTTCTTGTAAAAAATGGCTATTACGGATTATTTACGCTTCCGTTCTTAGTAATAATGATCAATTCACAAGTAAAAAACGATATATTTTCACTTTTGCACACAAAGTTTCTACTAAAACATTAGATTTTTAAAGATATCTTGATTTCTGTAAAACTTAACTGAGTTTTATGACCGACTAGCTTGGGCTACAGTGAGACGATTTACACTTCACTAGCTCATACAGAATATGTATATGGCGGACTCTATGGTTTTTTACTCTGAGTTTTATGTACAGTCAAAAGCACATCAAGCTTGACATATTGGACTTTGTACTGTTCTTATTTCATTAAACGTACAAGCTTGAGCTGTTGTTGACTGTACCTAACAGAGCTGCACTCGGAGACGTCACTAATCTTTCATTCAGTCTCGTACAATGATCTTACATTTACCATGATAGCGTACTCTTAACAATTTGTAGAGAGGCAAAACGAGCAGAGCAAGACATCATAGGCGATGTACTGCGTCCCTTTCTAATTATTGCCATACTAATGAAGTTTGCACAATTTCCGTGCAAAATGTTAACTTTTATATTCACAAATTTATATTTATACGTATTTTTAAATACTTATTTGAATAATTTTCAACGTGCAAAGTATAAACTTCTCTCTCAGTTTTCATTAAATATTGATAAATGCAGAAAATCATTTTCTTTTGATTTATCTGGATTAAAAACTCTTTGGTAAAATGATTTTTAACAAAGATTTTGCATGACATTTTATTGATGTTGTCATGGCAACATAAACAAAATGTCATGCAAAATCTATTAGAAAGGGACAGCTTCCTCTCTTCTTACGTCCTACTCTGCTCGCATAATTTTTGGAAGTACGCAATCTGGTTAAAAGCGCCACGCGCGAAGTAATAAATCTATGGTCTCGTACAGTCACCTTCGTTGTTAATATTTTTTTATATATATATTTTTATATGGGACCAAGGAGGTTTTAACCCACGCTACGCTCTAGGAAGGAGAAATGATTGGCCAGCCAGCGGTCAGGTAGACGCTATTTACACTGATTTCCGTAAAGCTTTTGATAAAGTCAATCATTCTATACTCTCCTTAAAATTACAGCATTATGGTATACATGGTTCATTGCTTCACTGGGTACAATCTTATCTAAATAAAAGAAGTCAGTTAGTTACAGTAAAAGGTCATAGTTCTGAGCCTATCGAAATATCTTCTGGAGTCCCTCAATGATCACACTTGGGTCCTTTGTTTTTTATCATTTTTATAGACGATCTCACACAAAACCTAAGCTGTTCTAGTCTCTTGTATGCCGATGATCTGAAAATATTCTACAAAATTAAAACTACTAATGACTGTATCCAACTACAGAGAGACTTAAGCATTATATGAGACTGGATTCAACAAAACCTTATGCTCCTTAATGTCGAAAAGTGTTTCTGTATATCCTTTACTAAAAAGAAAAATTACATTAAATATGACTATCAAATAGGAAATGATAAACTTACACGTAAATCTGTTATTAAAGACCTTGGAGTAATTTTCGATAGTCAATTAACTTTCCGCGATCACTACAGTCACATAACAACGAAAGCTTTTCAACTTCTTGGCTTTATAATACGCTCATCAAAAAAGTTTAAAAACCCCAGCTCTTTAATTCTACTTTACAATAGTTTGGTTCGAAGCATTCTAGAATATGCAGCTGTAATCTGGTCTCCGTGTTATGTGGTACACGAGACTAGCATAGAGAGTGCAAAAAAAGTTTCTCAAGGTACTGTGTTATAAATTTGGATATGGTCGCATACTCAATAGCTACTCTGACAGACTCCAAAAATTCAATATGACTCCTTTATACATCAGAAGAAAACATAACGACCTAATCTACCTCCATAAAAACATTCACTCCTTGCTCGACTCGCCACCCTTACTGTCTAGCCTTAACTTTAATATTTCGCATAATTTGCGTAACCCAAAGACATTTTTACTTCACACATTCACAAATAACACCTCTTACTATAACCCAATAGTAAGAGCGTGCCGTCTATACAATGAGCTATCGCACTCCAACAATTCATTGGACATTTTCAATTCGCGTCATAGTGTTTTTAAAAAAACTGTTAAGATCATTTTGAAATAGGTTAACATCCACATAATTAGCTGTTATTTGTGTCATATACCTGACTTTTCCTCATAGCAACCATGTTTGTTGATTTATCTCTGCTAAGTCAAAATATATTGAATGAATAATAAAATTGTGTTTTCTATGTATTTAACATTTGGCGACGATGCCTTATGATATGAAAAAATGCAAACGCTCGCGGGGCTCCCTGCGAGGTCTGCTCACAAAAGCAAATAATGCTTTTCAAGAAGAATTGATTTTACATACCACGGAAGAACTCGAAACACGACTTACGACTTTACAAAATGCATACGAATCTTTACAAATCTTACAAAACCAAATTGAAGAAGAAACCGAAGACGAAAATATTGAAGCCGAAATTCAATACAGATATGAATGTCAAGAAATTTACACGGAAATACGTTCGAAAATGCTTCGTCTCCTCAACAAGTTAAAACCAGTGCCTGAACCCTCTCTTGCAATACGTAACGAGCAGCCATCGACCTCCGCGCAGCCAGCCACGCGTGAGGCACAACCCAGGTTCAACTTCCAGGCTTTTCACGAAAAAGAATCTTTCAAAAGTTATACTAAACGTCTTGGTACTTACCTTTTACTCAACAACATTACGGATCCGAAAATAAAGGTATACACATTACTTTCTACAATTTCTCCTGAACTTCACGAACGGATACACGACCTATGCTCTCCAGAAGACCCAATCAATAAAACGTTCGACGAACTTACCAAAATACTAGACGACTATATTGATCCAAAACCAAGTATTTGGGCATCACAACATACATTTATTTCACGCATACAACAACCTAATGAGACAGTCGCAGTCTATGCTTCAGAGTTAAAGAGATTAGCTTTGAACTGTGAATTCAAATGTCAGCACTGTAAGAAACCTACCTTCGACTCTTTCCTTGCACTCCAGCTCATAAGAGGTCTCAAAGACGGCGAAATCCGAACAAAAATTCTACAAGAAAACGAAACGGCTTCATTTTCTCAGGTAGTTCACACAGCTACGTCCATGGAAACGGGAAAAACTGAAAATTCAACCATGTCGTCACAAACACGCAATTTGCCAAGTGACAATATGAACAATATCTCTAAGGTTATGAATAAACCTCAACCCACGCTAAGGTCTACTTCCAGAGGTTTCAAGACACCTACTTCGATCAGAGACCTTAAAGGTAAATGTTTTCGATGTGGAAAAGACGACCACAAAGCTAATGACTGCGGCGCTATTCACACTACATGCCAGAAATGCAATAAAGAAGGTCACCTCGCCAGGGTTTGCCTACAAAGAACTCCTAAGACTAACCAATTAGACCAGTCGATTAGCAGTCTTAGCTCCGACAGCACTGCCAATATTCACTTAATAAAAAGTGAATTCTCGGAAAAATACATAATTCCAATTATGATTGAAGGCAAACGCGTCGATATGGAATTTGATACAGGCGCAACTCTTTCGACCATATCTTTCAAAGATTACAAAAAGCTAGGAATTAGTAAGAAAATCTTTAAAACTGACATGAAGCTCAGAACTTACACAGGTGAAGTTTTCAGACCTACCGGTGTAGCATATGTCAAGTGCAACTACAAACATCAGAACTTCTACGGGAAAATTTATATAATTAACAAAGATGTCGATCCCATTCTAGGTAGAAGTTGGATGAAAGAATTCAAGATCCAGCTTGCTGATATGCGGGCAGTAAACGCATGCAAGGAAGTTCCTAAACTTGACCAGTTACTAGAAGAGTTTGCATCATCGGTTTTTAGCCCTAACCTAGGGGAAATACCAAACGTGCGAGGTCACTTAACCTTAAATGAAAATACCCAACCTATTTTTATTAAACCTCGTAGGATTCCTTATGCATTAAGAGCTAAAGTAGATGAAGAAATTGACCGTCTTGTGAAAGAAACGGTTATCACCAAGATTGACCATTCTGATTGGGGTACGCCAGTCGTACCAATTGTAAAACCCAACGGAAGCATAAGACTTTGCGCTGATTACAAAGTCACACTAAACAAAGTAATTAAAGACGAAAAATATCCAATACCGATAATAGAAGATATCTTAGCTGAAATGAGTGGCGGACAATTATTCTGTACCCTAGATATCACTCAAGCCTACTTAAACATGGTAATGGACGAAGAAAGTGCTCTTCTACAGACCCTAAGTACTCATAAAGGTACTTACAAAGTAAACAGACTCATGTTTGGAGTCAAAGTTGCACCGAGCTTATGGCAAAAGTTTATGGACCAGTTGCTGCAGGGACTCGAAGGCGTAAAATGCTTTTTCGACGACATTATAATTCAGGGCTCTTCGGAAGACCAGCTATTACTACGACTAAGACAAGTCTTACAAAAACTTAAAGAAAGTAACCTTCGCGTAAATAAGGAAAAGTGTCACTTTTTTAAACAAAGTATCAATTACCTAGGCCACACTATTGACAAAGAAGGGTTACACAAGAACCAAGATAAAATTGTAGCAATTACTAAAGCAAACCCTCCAACAAATGTAAATGAATTACGTACATTTTTAGGCATGGCCAATTACTATAACAAGTTTATCCCTAACTTAGCATCCATTACATCTCCCCTAAACCAACTGTTGAAGAAAGGAATTAAATTCGTCTGGACGACTGCTTGTGAAGAAAGCTTCAAGAAAGTTAAAACAGAAATTCTGAGCGAAAGAGTTCTTATACACTTTGATCCAAACAAACCTTTGATCATAGCTACAGATGCGTCCCCTACGGGCCTTGGAGCTTGTCTTTCACACAAATTACCTGATGGATCAGAGCGACCAATAGCGTTTGCATCACGATCACTTACTAGCAGTGAGAAGAAATATAGCCAAATTGATAAAGAGGCTACTGCAATTTACTGGGGTCTTAAAAAGTTTTTCCACTACTGTTATGGCCGTAAGTTCACACTGATTACAGACCACAAACCGCTCACTTCGATCTTTCACCCACATCACACTTTACCTACCCTGAGTACCATGCGATTATTTCATTACGCACATTTTCTGTCCGGATTCGACTACGATATTGAATATAGAAATACTTCAAAAAACTCAAATGCAGACTATTTATCTCGTTTTCCAGTAGAAGAAATAAGCGAACATAAAATGGATCAGCACTGTGCATTTCAGTTAAGCCAAATACACGTACTGGACGTCTCGCCACAGGTAATCGCAAAGGAAACAAATGAAGATCCGGAACTTAGAATTTTACTTCAAACTCTCAAATCAGGACGCTCACTCAAAGATGTTGGATATAAAGATTGTGAACTAACCCTACAAGATGATTGTATTTTCAAAGGTACAAGAGTAATGATACCACAGAAATTACGTCATCGTATTCTCGAGGAACTACACACCGGACACATCGGAATTGTAAAAATGAAACTTCTTGCACGCAGTTTTGTCTATTGGAAAAATATAGATCAAGACATAGAGAATAAAGTCAAATCTTGTAGGGCCTGTCGTTTAGAACAAAATGAACCAGCAAAGTCTCCGCTGCATCATTGGGAGAACCCTACAGGTCCGTGGCAAAGAATACACATAGATTTTGCGGGACCAATGTCTGGATTTCAACTATTTATCATAGTAGATGCCTTCACAAAATGGGTAGAAATCATACCTACAAAAACTTCAACAAGTTCATTCTGCATCTCGAAGTTAAATGATCTTTTTTGTAATTTTGGGATTCCATACACTGTAGTGTCCGACAACGGAAGGCAATTTTTATCACAAGAGTTCAAAAACTTTCTGTCAAACAACGGGATAGCTCACAAGACGATCGCTCCTTATCACCCTGCTACGAACGGTCAGGCGGAGCGTTTCGTACAGACAGTTAAACGTGCACTCCACAAATTAGAGGGGGAGAGTGGTGCCTTGATAGATAAGATCACGAAGGTTAAACTGTGCCTTAGGTCCTCGCCTGGACCAACTGGCGTTTCTCCATATGTTCTCATGTTCGGCAGAGAAGTAAGAACAAAATTACACGCAATGGTAAGAAACCCCTCAAAATCCGAGAACACCTTCAGAACATGCCGCGGCTCCTCTAAAATGAGACAGTTTTCTGTCGGCGATCGAGTTCAAGCGAGAAGCTACTCAAGCCCTGGAAGGCGATGGGAATTTGGCACAGTGTCTCGCCAACTAGGGCGACTCCATTATGAGATACGCACAGACCGAGGACTATTGTGGATCCGCCACCTGGACCAGCTGCTCGCGGCGCCCCTGATCCTCAGGAATCCCGAGGGAGGCGTGTCATATACCTGACTTTTCCTCATAGCAACCATGTTTGTTGATTTATCTCTGCTAAGTCAAAATATATTGAATGAATAATAAAATTGTGTTTTCTATGTATTTAACAATTTGTACTATGTTAAGTTATGTTTTGTATGAACTTGCGCTTTTATTATTATTTTTCTTTTACGTAAGCTTTACTGTGTGACACGTTAAAGGGTTGTAATCTAGTTCATTACTTTTTTATGTACTACACTTGATTTATTCTTGATTGCTACCTGTTGTGTTCACCTAAATAAATAAATAAATAAAATAAATAACTATCAATTTTGCAATTTTATAAGTTTTTGCAGAAAAAATACGCGATTTTAAACATTTAGCATGACATAAAAATGTGTCAAAGACGGGGATACCAGTAATGTATTAAAAAATATTACCAAAAAGGTTGATGACCAATGAAGAAGTACATTACCTGCTTGACCTTAAACAACAAAATTAGATCAAAAATATTTTTCAGAGTTTCCTAGATAAATCACAGAACCAAAAGCACCCGAAAAATATTATTTTTTTAAGATTTAGCTCTAAAAAGGTTTTCTATATGAAAACCAAGCATAATGTCAAACGATTTTTTCCTACCAACCCGCAATTTCGTTTTGCTATCGCAACTGTGTGAGCGTGACACAACCGCGACTAATTGACCTCTCGCTCGGCACAATTTCTCTTCTTCGCAAATCACAGGAATTTATACCATATTACAATATACGATTGACTAAATTTGTGTAGCAAGATTTTTGCATTAAACACTCCTTACTAAAGCGAAGCGTAGTGAAGCGTAGCAAAACCTCCTTGTATGGGACATTTTAGTTTTTTAAAATCATTCTATTATTATTTTATTTATTATTATTTTTCTCTTTTTTATTATTTATTACACTCTCACAATGATTACTCCTGGCTTATTAAGATGCATAAGAAATAGGGATGAAATATTAAAAGTAACATATAAACGATATAGAAATTTCTGTAACGATATTCTAAAAACAATGCAAAAGACAATATGAAAGAAATGAGCTCCAGGCTACTGGTAAAAACAACATTGGAAAACGATAAAACTATTAATAATTTAAATAAAACTCAAAATGTGCCCTTAGAGTTACTTAAAGTGTCTACGCCGGAGGATTCAATGAACTTTGTTAACAGCTACTTTGCCAACATCGGCTCAGAGCTTGCACTTAACTGATAGTGTTTATTGTATGGGAGATCGATTTTGTTTCATATTTCGACCTATGTTCCCAGGAAAAGTTGTTTAGTTTTATGGTCTTGTTTTTAAAAGCAGCCTTTACACAAAGAGATAAAGAACCTAGTATTTTAACTAACTGTGAAATGTTTTGATTGATATGTTTTTAGCCAGGAATGTGTCAATTTATGGCAACACTGATCGGCGTGGGTCAAATTTAAGCGACTTTTAGCGTGGGTTTAGTGTAAATTTTTGATTTTCTAATTAATTAATTGCTATTAATACAACGAATTACAGCAGAATCGCAGCATGGGTAAGTCTTGTCTTATTTTGTGACTATTCAGTGATGCGCGATGACGGCATTGTTATTGATTGATGTCATTCATTCTGTCCGGGGTGGCCTTTCGTCATCCATAAGATTTTTTATTGTATAGCTACTTGGAGCTTCGTAAGAGCACTTGGTTGAACCAGCTGCGACTAGGATCACTCTCGTTGTTAAGTTCGCGTGTGGTGTCCATTGAGACTCGGGACTTGTGTCTGCCTATTGTTTGTTTTTGTGTCGAACCAAGTGTAAGGACGCACGACCTGCTGCACGATGCATCCATCGGTTACACTAATTCCTCAGCGGTATCTACCGTTATTCTCAAGTATTCTTATCTAGAGTATAAGACATTGGAGAAAGATCAGAAGCAAGCATTTTTTATCACTGGGACTTACAGAAGGAAAATTAATTGGTAATTGAAATTGTCTAACCAATGATTGCCTGCTTTTGTTTTTGTCTGATCAGCGATGCGTCATACATAACATAATATTATTAGAATCTAATGTCAAGCTCGAACTTTATCCTGTTCCTATAATTTCTGCTTGCATTTTGTAAAAACTTCAAACAACAAACATGAAATCTTTGTTCTAACTTAATCCCAATACCCAATAAGTATGTTTTTTTTGTGTGTGTGTAAAAGTTAGTGACAGGATTAGAACTATGGTGATAAGCTAGTGTTTGGTGTGAAAGAAGATGTACTGACTGAAATTGAGGGATGTGCTGAGGTTTGGTTATGTACTGAGAATGGATGACATTTATCTATAAGTTGAATGGAAGTGAAGGAAAGTTTACAAAACCAAAACTGAATACAGGCCAATTACAGATAACCCTATACTAACCATTGGCTACAACATATCTATGCAAGTTGCAGTTGGGAACTAGGAGCCCGGTCCCTTTACCCTCAAAACATAAACATACTAACCACATTTATTGAAAGGATGGGTGTGAGTAAGCAAAAGAAGTACTGCAATTTCATTATGCGCATAACAGGTAACAAAATTTGATATAATGCTATGGAATTCCTACTAGGAAAAACTAATACAAGTAGGTATACTTTTTATATGTTCGAAATTAACCTATATTTATTTTATTTAAAAATCAAGCTGAAAATTGCACAATTTTTTTACAAATTTTTGTTAGATGTCATGCGCCTAATTCAAGATTGTTGCAAGTGGAAGGATGTTTATGGGAAAGTTGTATTGTGTGATATTTATGTGATGTTTTTTAAATTAAACTAGAACACTTAATTGTAAATACTCTGATGTGATATGTAACCTAAAAAAATTCTGAATTTATATCTATGTATTTTACATAATGTGGGTGGAAATTAAAGTCTAATCACCAGTTGAACAAAGCATTTTAGTTCTATTAAATCTATTCCTGACACTTATTTTATTAACAATAATGATAGAGTTCACTAAAGGAAGGTTTTTGGAACAGGGAGTATTTCTTTTTACTTTTACTTTAATAATTGTTGTCGTCAAACAAATGTAGGCAACAATCAAAATGTTTATTTTGATCCATTACTCTAACTGAACTGATGCATTTGTACAGTCAAGCACATCAAGCTTTACACATTGGTCTTTGTACCATGCTTATTTGACCTGTTGTTGACTGTACTATGTCACTAATTGTGCAGTGTGAGAAAAGGTATGATATTCTCTAAAGCTCTGACTTAAAATCGACTTGTAATGAGATGTGTATTTTATAGAGCTAATTCTGATTAAATTTTTTTTTATTTGATCCATGTTCCTTTTGGAAAGCTGTTCAAATTTGTGTTCTGAGTGTCATACAAAAATTTGTCTGGGGTCTAAAAATAACCCTGTATACTGGGGTTTTCAAACAAAAGTTTTTGGGAAGTAGTTCAGTTGCATGCTCTTAGTTGACCGTTAAAAAAGCCTTATACAGCTTATTTCTTCTCACTTAAGTTTGATGATATTTACTTCCAGGTATTTCAGTTACTATGTGATACTCAATGCTCTGCTATCTCATGTACAAAATAAAAAAATAAAAATATTTGTTTTTTACATTAAACACAATAAGTCGCTGGAACCTCCTTTCAAGCAAAGCATTGCCTGTGAAAGGAGGCTCCACTCTTCTATTAATATAACACTAACTAAGAAGCCTGTTTTGGAATTTTGAAACTTAATCTAATGCCTAATACTAACCATTTTAATACTATAGTGGTAAATACTATACATGTTAAGATGAAATAAGAAATAGACACTGATAGTATATTGATAGTATATATGTTTGTCAGTATGAGGGGTGGGTGTTTTTATGAGTATATTTGTGTTTGTGTGAGTATATGTGTATGTAAGTGTATGTGTGTGTGGAAGTGAGTGTGTATGTCCGACGCCAGTATCAAATTATTTTACTTTAAGACTACATTTTGTAAAAGTAACTCTATCTCGTCATAGTTTTTTGTTTGTAACCAATTTACCAAAAGTTTTTGGGTATAAATTGGGGTATATTATATTTATCCATTAATTAAATTCAATACATATTACAGTCCTTTGCTTATGTGTAACTAAATGAAATTCACAATATGTATACTATGTGTCAAAGCTTACCTAACAAAACATAACACCTGGTTCAGATTAAAGATAACATCATAATGTTTTTACTATGCTGCATAGTGAATGTATGTTTTATAAATAAACATTATGTATTTAAAAATCTGTGATGTCACCCTATGTTGTAAACTGTAGTGGATTTTATTATATCACTAACCATGACTTCATTCATCTAAGGCAAATTTTGCAACAATCTGATGGCTGGTGGTAAGTTGGGAGCCATATAAATGGTAAACTCCTTTATAATGGTACTCGTAAGGGTGTGCAAGTCAAGTTATTATTATTATTATTATTATTATTATTTTTTTATTCATAATTACTACGAGATTACATCCCAGTTACAGTAACTACTTAAATTAAAACATTAACATAATAACAAACCAAACAAAATAAATTGTAAAGGTGATGTGTATCGTCATATTAGCGCTGCGCCGCCAACCGGTTTTCTTAGTAATAAACTAGCCTTTGTCCGAGGAGCGCGTTTCATTGCTACATATCACTGGCGAACGTAGGATTCCGATTGTTGATTACCCACGCGTGTGATATACAAAAAAAATGTCGTACATTGGGAATTTACCATTATTCGATTATAAAATAAGCGAGTGGATAATATTTAAAGGACGTCTGACTCAGTTCCTAAAAGTGAATAAAGTGGAAGATGGTGATAAAAGTGCCATTCTTATAACGCATTTATCGGACGAGTCATACCGTCTTGTTCGTAACCTTGCTTATCCTAAGGAAATCGACAAACTTAGTTACGCAGAGCTAGTAGCATTGTTCGATAGTCATTTTAAAACAAGGGCGTGCTCATATGCAGACAGGGCCAAGTTCTACGGGGCGACTAAGAGTCCAGGCGAATCTTTAGGAGAATGGCTCGCGCGGCTTCGAGGTCTGGCAAGTTTTTGTGACTTTGGAAGTGCGCTGGAGGTGAACATTACAGATCGTTTCATCCTTGGCCTTGGCACAGGTCCCGAGCGTGAGAAGCTTTTTGAGCAAAAGCCATCCACGATGACAATTGCTAAAGCTTTGGAAATAGCAGAACAGGCAGAAAGTGCCCGGGCAGCGAAGTCATTTCCCAGCGTCGTCGTTAAAGAGGAGCCAATTTATCGCGCGTCCTTCGAGGACGGTCGGAGCCGGAGCGGCGCCGGCGGCGGTAGCAGAGGCGCGGGCGGCGGATCTGGAGGCAGCTCGGGAAGCGCGCGGCAAGTGCGCTCTGATAAAATATCATGTTCTGTGTGCGGTATGAAAAATCATTACGAGGAAAAATGTCGTTTTCGTTTTTACAAATGTAATAAGTGCGGAAAAAAAGGGCACCTAAGGAAAGTTTGTGCTGGAAGAAATTCAGGCGTAAATAACATATGCGTTGCATCAGACGAGGGTGCCAGTGACGGTTCAATATGTGAAGAGTGTAAAAATTTTAATATCAGGTATGTTGAACAAAAACCTATTGAACTAAACTTACTAATCGGTAATAAAAGTGTGACTATGGAATTGGACACGGGATCGGGGAATTGTGTGATTTCGGAGGAATTGTACAATAATTTATTTAATGAGTATCGTTTAACTAAATGTAATTTTAGAATGTGCTTGTATAATGGACATAAAATCACTCCGTTAGGATATTTTGTTTCAAACGCTACATACAACAAACAAACAAAGCAAATTAAAATCTACGTAGTAAAAAATGGTGGTCCACCTTTGTTAGGAAGGGATTTTATGTCTATATTTAACATGATAGTTTCCACGGCTGATTTGCATAACATTACAGTAAAACCTAAAGATCAGGAACTTAACAAGTTGTTGGAACAATTTCCAGAATTATGGCGAGATGAATTAGGATCATTTAATAAATTTAAAGTAAAATTACAATTAAAAGAAAATGCGGTACCTAAATTTTTCAAACCGAGACCGATTCCCTTCGCGCTAAAAGATAAAGTTGAAAAAGAAATTGACAGATTAGTCAGTTTAGGCATTTTAGTACCTATCAATCACTCTCAATATGCCACACCTATTGTGCCCGTACTGAAGGAAAACGACAAGGTCAGAATAGCTGGCGATTTTTCTGTCACCTTAAATAAGGATTTGGTGGTGGATAAATATCCACTGCCTCGTATTGAAGAAGTGTTTGCTAAACTCGGGGGAGGAGAACAGTATAGTAAGCTCGATTTAAAAAATGCCTATAACCAGTTTTTATTGGACGATAGTTCGCAGGAGCTCACTACGATTAACACGCCAAAAGGACTATATAAGTATACTCGATTGGTGTGTGGGCTGGCAAACGCTCCAGCGATTTTTCAAAAATCAATGGAGGTTTTACTATCAGATATTGAAGGTGTAAGTTGCTGGTTGGATGACATTTGTGTAACCGGGCCCAGCAAAGAAATCCATCTTAAAAGGTTACGGGAGGTCTTGCGTCGTTTAAGCGAAACCGGTTTACGTCTACAACAAGAAAAGTGCGAATTTCTCAAAAATTCCGTTACCTATTTAGGTTACGTAATAAGTAAAAGGGGCTTGCAGACTTGTCCTGGAAAAGTTCGGGCTATACTCGTAGCTCCTGAACCGACAAACGTTACCGAAGTCAAGAGGTTTTTAGGTGTAGTCAATTACTACAGGAATTTTATTCCGAATGCGTCATCGTTATTGAGCCCATTGCACGAACTTTTGCGAGCCGATGCCGAATGGCAGTGGGGAGAACGACACCGCAAGGCGGTGCAGCTCGTGCGCCATGAGCTGGCTTCTGAGCGCGTGCTGGCGCACTTCGAGCCGAGCGCGCAGCTGGTGCTGACGTCAGACGCGGGGCCGGCTGGTCTGGCCGCTGTTCTCGCCCAGCGAGACGCAGATGGACAAGAAAGGCCTCTAGCTTTCGCTTCAAGGTCGCTAACACCTAACGAACGCAATTATAGCCAGATTCAAAAGGAAGCAACAGCCATAATCTTTGGCATAAAACGTTTTCATCAGTATATTTACGGTAGAAGTGAGCCCTTTATACTGAAAACAGATCACAGGCCATTGGTTTCAATTTTTAATAAAAATACAGGCATATCGATAACCACAGCCTTACGATTACAAAGGTATAAAATAATACTATCCGCTTATAACTATGTAGTGGAGTTTACCTCTGGAGTAAACAATACGGTAGCAGATTTTTTTTCTCGCGCGCCGTTGCC